>CM029361.1:19132502-19188964 GCA_017140985.1 Hormaphis cornu
TTTTAAAGATAACGTTTTCTAGAGGAGTTTGGTTTATTCTTTAAATAAATGTTGGCCATTAAAATTTCAAAATATTAATACAAATACGATGTAATAAATTGTAAAATTTCAAAAACTTGACAACAAAAAACAAAAAAAATGTTTACGGTCAGCAATTTAATAGTTAATTCTAAATAAAATTTTGTCGCTGATTCGAAATGTGGGCTCAGATTTGTCAGATCGACCCTAGTTTTTGAGATAATCACTAAAAAATTTAATTTTTTTTTATTAGATTGTAATATTTGGTTTTTACGATTTAGTGAGTGTCTTAGAAACAATAGAGTCAATCTGAGATTGTGAAGCGAGATTCGGAATTAGCAACAAAATCCCTTACCGAATTAAAATGAAATAAATGTGTTTTGTTTATTCTCTTGCTTCTAGAATATTCCTCCAACCTTAACAAATAAACCAATTTTCCTGTAACCAAGCTTAAACCCTTGACGCACTACCCGTTTTATTTTTCAATTTTTCAATTCCTTTAAATACGAAAAACACCAAACTTCGAAAAATAAACGGTAAAAACGCATTTTGTTAATTTTTCATTACTTCCAAAAAAATAATTAAAAAGAAAGCGCCGGGATCAGTCTAGGTCGCGTGGGTAGTTTGATTGGGTAGGGGGTAGCGACTACGCTTTGGGTGGGTCACTAGTTCAGAAGTTGTGGTTTAAACGCATTATTTAATTTATGAAAGCAACGATAAATCATTGCCTTCGAAAATACGATTCTGAGTGAGCTCGGTTGTCTAGTATACGTCGTGGTAAAAACAGATTTAACAAGAAATACTCTTGTCAAATCTGTATCTTTCCTATTTTGGTGTTGTGTAAAAGTTTTTGCTTGGTCCAATCTTTATTTTGGATGTTATGATCAAAAAAATCTTAGAAAAAAAATCTACACGTTTCCCGTAATTATTTGTTTCCCCTATATGAAATACACGGCCGCCCGGAATGCCGAGTTTTCGGAGAAAATAACAACTTATAATCGGCTATAAACCAAAATCGTGTCAACCAATTTTCTAAATTTTTCAACCATAAATGTAATACTATCTTGTTTAGATTGCATTAAAGTTTCTAGAATTAAACGTAAAAACTAGAGGTTTCATCGAACAATAACTGCGTAAAATTCAATAATTCTAAAACCTCAAAATTCCAAAACTCCCTCAAAAATGATCAAAATCGTTTGAAAACTAAGCAGTAAACTCTTTAAACCCTTTTTAACGACGCATATAAATTTCAAATCGAACGGAGTACCTTAGGGAATTTTACTGTTTTCGTTTTTTCCTCAGAAATTAAAAAATAATTAAAAATTTTAAAAACGTTTAAAATATAGTACCATCTCTGATCACTTATCTATCTTTTGAGGTATCGTACGTTAAAATTGGAGCATTCTTTCTACTAGAAAAAGAGATCACAAAAAAAAAAAATCTAAATCGACGTGTCAAAAACATGTTATCCGTAATTATTTGTGCCTCCTGTAAGAAATACACGGCCGCCCAAAATACCGAAAATTTCAAAGTTCCATAACTCCCTCAAAAATGATTGAAGTCGACTGAATTTTCAGCGGAACACTCATAAGACCCTCTTCAATGTTATATATAAATTTCAAGTCGATCGGAGCAAATCGAAAAATTGGCCCGTTTTTTGTTTTCCTCAGAACTTCGAAAATAATCAAAATTTCAAAAAACGCTTTAAATAAAGTACCATCTCGGATCCATTATCTATATTTTAAGGTATATATCATACGTTAATTATAAGGTATCATACGTTAAAATTGGTGCAGTTTTTCTACAAAACATTTGACTACAGAAAAAAAAAAAAACATCTTTGTAAAACCAATAAGATAATAAAACAGAGTTCAGTAATACAGAACTCTATATTACTTTTTATTTTAAATAAATTGTATCGTTTAAAGTGAGATAAATCTTGTCAATTATAACGAACTATATTAATAATAATAACTATCAATTATAATCATGGTCGTAATAAATGAATTTAACTATAATAGCTAATTTAACAATGTCTAATGAGTTATGTACTTACATAATATGAACGTTTTGTGTGTCTTATATAAAAACAACCAGATACTAAACAAAATATACGTATAAAATAGAATTAAATATTATAATTATTGTATCTCTGTAGTTAATCAGTTGTGTTAGGTACCCTTAATGTGTGTAATTTTGCGCATATCATTATAAATTCATAAAATATATACGAGCTATTCAAAAATACTTCTGAATCAAAACCAACGAGAAGGCCATGAAAACACCTATGGGTTGATTAAGGCTCCAATTTCTGTTTAGATAATATCTGGGTTTTATGTTTTATTCGGGGTGCCGGACACCTTTTCTATGGACAGAATGTACGGGCGGCGCACGGTTAATAGATACCGCGATAGAGACCACGATTGGGACCGTGCGGGCGGTGAGCGTTCAACGTTTGGAACGAACGGTTTACGGTACAAGACGCGGTGACCCGGTGTTATCGGCCTGCGCGCGGCCGCAAACAAACGACCGATAAGAACGAGAAAAATAATGTGGCATCATAACAAAACTGCGCTCCGGCACGGCGATTTTTGACTTCTTTATTTTCAGCATTCGACTTGACACCTTACAGTCCGGCAACGGTCACGCCTTCCGACACTTTTCGCAAACCGTCGTCCTGCAACGCGAATCGAACGATTTCGGCGATCAATCGTGCGGAACACCAGCCTGCCGTCGCTTGCCCGATTGTCGTCCGCGTCGCTCCCGAGAGTCCCGCGATGTCGAAGAACACGAGAAGCTCGGCGTTTAGGAAGATCGACGTGGATGAGTTCAACTTCAAGGAGGACGAACAGTCGGAGTTACAGTTGCCGACCGCCATCCCGGACGAGTCGGAGATCACCACGTTGATCAATCAGTATCCTTTGAATACGTTTTTCGTCGTTTTGCTCTATTAGGGGGGTACTAACTAATCCTTCTATTCTTGAGTGTATGTGTGTATGACGTATGTATGTAAGTAGGTATGTCTATTTCTTCGGCACGCTCTGTAGCTCTAATGACAACTAATGGACGGATTTTAACAAATAAAGCGTCGTTCAATTTGTCTCGATCGTGGGAGCGACACAGGTCATATAATGCTATGGAATTTTGAGTGGAACACGGTTAAAGCGAAAGTAAAAGAGTAAAACATTTCCCCTGACCATTTTTTACTATCTGTGGATTTCCTATTGCTCGTCTTTTGTATCCGTGGCTTTTAAATCAATGGGGTTTTTGGCTGTAGCTTCAATACTTCAATACAATACAACACTTCAATCATTGTAATCGAAATATGTTGTTAAAAACTAAAAAGAGTGTATTATAAGGGACGCGCAGAAGTATTTGTATAAAAAGAAAACCCGACCGCGTTAAATAATATCAACTGAGAAGCTCAAACAACCTCAGTATTATTCATAGAAATAATTTAAAATTATTATAATAAATAAACTGAATGTTAGAAAAGACGTGTTTGTGAAAATATTTGCATTTTTAAAACAAATATGATTAATTATGTATAGTAATGGTTATTGTATTTTAATTTTTAAATACAAACATGATTTTAAGTTCATTATGTCTTGTCCGCGCTTGCAACAATATCTTTTCTAAGAATCAGTTTATTTTTTAAATGATTTCTGTAGATTATACTAAGTTTGTTTGGAGCTTTCAGTTAATATTATGTCACGCAGTCGTGTTTTTTTTTAGTAATAATTATTTATGTATTACATACAAATACTTCTGCATGTCCCTTCTAATTTACTTAATTCTATGGATTCGTAATACTCAACAGTCTCGTCCCCCTTCTAATTTGTTTTTTGATTCAAGTACTAGCCGTTAGGTCAGAGTGCGTGTACCGGCAAGAGGGTTTTGGATTAGGGTCAACGCCCCGCCCCATTTTGTCATTCAAAAGTCAAAACTGTAGGTACCCTGTAAATGGGTTAGCGTCCAGGATATTAGGCCAGTAGCGTAGGAATCCGAGGGGAACCTTCTTACGCCAGATTCACAACATTAGATTTTAGTTGCCAGCTCTCTATATATTATGATGAGCAATTGGTTTGACCATTCACAGTTATTGCATTTAAATTTTGGATTTTAGTTATACATTTTTATACCATGACATTGATATTCTTAATTTTGTTTGTTTTTTTTTTCAGAACGGTTGCAATCACAAATTCTATTTTAATTTGTATGTAGCTATAATACTAAAAAGTAATAGTAGTAGTAAGTAACTATATTATTAAAAATTAAGTCTACAAAGTACAAACTACACCTGACAAAAGTGCCCAATAAGTATAACAATTTTATTCGCTATCAAGTATCAATAGATTGATAACAGCGGCAAAAAGTTAAACATCAATCATGTTCCAGCGACTAAATGTAGCATTTTAATATCACAAAAATACTTGTTTGTGATTGGTTTGCATCACAAGCTGACAACTAAAATCTGAAACTATGAATCCGGGGCGGCTAACTTATTTTTTTCTAATTTTTAAAACTATTCTACTGACTTTATTCAACATGTTCTTTTTATCATTAATATGTATATCATTAATATAATTATCTATAAAAGTTATCAAACAAATATATAGGTACTCGGGTACTTGCCAACGGCTATACCACGTCGAATACACCAGTTCCCGTCAGCTCACTGAAGTTAAGCAACGTTGGGCATAGTTAGTACTTGGGTGGGTGACCGCTTGGGAACAATACGTACCGTTGGCATTGGTGGCGCCAGGAGTAACAGGAAACTTGTTCCACGACGCCAAAAAAAAAAAAAAAAAGTACTTGGGTACTTATTTGTTTTTCATTTCAATAAAATGTTGTATTTTAAAAATATTGATCTATCTTTTACCTATGCCTATACATAGGTTTCAAGGTACTTGATCAGTTTGATTTTTCAATATATTTTCTGCACATTAGTGCCTATTTGGATTTATATGTACTGAATCCTGCTCTATAATTTAGCGGGACTTTCAAATCCCGATCTGTGAAAATCATATAAGACAATATAGTATCAGAACTTCTCCCAGGTAGCTATGTAAACACATATAAGTGATGTTGACAATTTCAAATTAAAAATTAAACTAAAGATAACTAAAATGCTTCTTAAGTGAGCGCAACTAATGGTGGATTATACTTTTATAAAAAAATTCAAACATAAATTTAATTACTAAGAACTGTAGAATATCTATATAAAATATATTTAAATGAGTTTAGATTGATTAACTTTAATACTTGATTAGTTGAATCACACATATTATAATAGTCAAAATATACATAGATGTAACAATCCCAACAAATTCAACAGTAGTTATCAATACTGTGTAGACCTACTGTTTTAAGTTGATACCTACCTAAATATCTTTTTTTGTGTGATTTTCCTTAAGTACTATTACAGAGGTCGTCTGGCAGATGCATTAAAATCAGCATTGAAAAATGCTCCTTTGGGATCAAAAAATCAACAATTAAGAGTAAGTGTATTAAATTTAAAAGAAATATTTTTTTCAACTATTTAAATCGTTACTTTTTTAGGACAACACATTAAATGTTGTGATGAAAGTTCTTATGGCGACCAAACTGTCTCAGATAGAAGATGTTGTCAATCAGTTAGATGTGGACATGATAGATGTTCTTATGAAGTACATATACAAAGGGTTTGAAAAATCTACAGAGAATAAATGCAGTCATCTTCTTATGTGGCATGAAAAAGCTTACATTATTGGAGGAGCTGGAAGTATCATAAGAGTGCTAACTGACCGTAAAAGAGTTTAAAAATCTGCATTTAAAAATACTTTAACTCAAATCAGAACTGTCAAACAATTTTGTTTTCATTAGGTATTGCAAATGTATAATTTTTAATTATTATTATTTCTAACATTATGGAATATGTATTTATTTCTGCATTTATTTGGACTAAGACAAAAAAAATGTATTGTTAAATAGAATTATCCAATATGAAATCTTAATTCAGTCTTAATATTAACAATTTAGATTAAAATATGAAATAACTTTTTTGATATTATTTTAAAAAATTATTGTTTTGGTTTTGAAATCATATACATTATCTAATATTTTTGATTTTTATTGATTGTAATAGGTACTAAAATATTATTTTCATTATTTTATTAGAATGATCTATAAAGTTTTTATGTTATTCCATACATCAATTTTCTTTAATACATTATTATTGAGTTCAAATGTTAAATGGTGAATTTGTAACTATACCACTTTGTTTATTTTAAATTATTCGTGTATAACTCTTTTATGTTATTCATTACGTTTATTAAGTAGCATCATTGAAATTATTAATAGCTAAAAATGTACCTATAATGTTATGTGCCATTAAATACAATAATGTAATAATTGTCTTTAATAACAAGAATATTATTTGCATAAAGGAAATAGATTTTACTTTTTTTTATTATACTAGTATTGATAATTGTTAATTGGGAAGTTTTCTTAACACAAAACATTTAATATATTAATAGGAAAACTAAAGTTAAATTTTCTTGAACAAGTATTTTTAGTATTCATAAATATTTGAAAATTGTGTCAGGAAATTATTGTCTAATAATTTTTTTGACATGATGCTGTAAACAAACTACATAATTCATAGTACTTTGACCAAAGGTATCAAACATGTGCAAAGTTTTATTTTTTTCATAACACTTTCAAACGTTACAGTGGTAACAATAGATTAAACATTTTACTAAATTAATTTCTGTGGGTGGCTTTGCATAGGATTATTTTTTTATTTTGGCCCTAGATATATGTGGCCTTAAAACAAGGTACAAGGAAATTCCTTTCAAAAGTCCTATTCGTAGATTTTAATAATTGGTACCTACAAATTTCCACTAATTTTCGAACATGTACATTGATTACAAAATGTTGAATTATTTTCATAATATTTTAGCAATAATTATTACTGCTTTAGTGTTATTGTTACCCTTTCAATAAGTTTGTAGTTACTGCCAGACAGAAATGGACTTGGCCTGTGCTGGTTTTGACTAATAATTATTGATTACTTCTCACTAGTAATTACAATTCCTGTGCACCAGCCGATGTAGTTGACAGTCATCATATCCTTTTATTATGATCATAATCATACCCAATGTCTTCTATAAGATTCATACTTAAAATCAATGTTATTTGTGTGGCCTCAACATTTAATGATTAAGTATAAAATTTAATACTAACTAAAAATAATCATATTATTTACTAACAAGTAAAAAATAAATGTAAGGTACGTGGTACATAGTAATTACTTATGAAGTGATAAAAAAAAATAGTGTAAAAATTATAGATTTCATTTATAATTTATAGGTGCAAACAGTAAAAAAGTTGATAGTTTAAATTTTTTAATTTGATTAAGGTGACTTATTTGTGCCAAAAATACTATCCCCGTAATTTGCATTTCTTTTAAATTTAATGATGATTGTAAAAAATCTTTTTGATACATATTTTTAAACAAATAATTATGATTTATTATTATTAATGTCATATTGATGTTTTTAGTATTTATAGATTTTTATATTTGGTTAGAAAACATTTTTTAAATTAGGTTTGATTGTGTTTGTTTTAAATATAAATTATAAGTACCCTTGTTCTAGTTAAAACTTATACATAGTTACAAGAAAATGTGAAAATCCTCTGAGAAATGCAATTCCAAAAATTAAATTAGTTTTACGTAATTATGTTTTAAAAAGTCTTTTTACATTTATTTAATACTGTTAATGTTAACTTCGGTTATGAACCTACTATTCTTTATTATGTTACAGATATTATAAATCATATACAAATTGACCATTTGATTTTTAACTACTTATATATTTATTTTTTTATAATTTACCTATAAGAAAAATTTTCTAAATTATTAGTTTTATAATGATAATTTTTCAGTAAATGCATAAGTTTATCAAATATTATTTTTAATTCTTAATTGAATAAAGGCTCTATGATTTTGATACATATTATGATCATCAATATCAACATATTTGTTGTGTTCCCCAGTACTCCTTCAGATCTCCAAACATGACAGCCACCTTATTCTACTACTCTTCATAATTTCTACAATATCGGATTCTCCAAATAATTTTCTTAACTCTTCAAAAAACGCCTCTCAATGTATTAAAATTATTAACTAAACGTATTATTTATATTTAATAAAATGACAAAAATCTAAGTGTGTATTGAATCATAGTAGTAATAAAATAATGATGATGTAGACCACTATTGAGTCGTGAATTAAAGAACATATAACTAATAAAACAACATTTACATTTTATGACTACACGACAAGACAATAATAAATAACGTGTAAATTATCTATGTATGTTTATTAAAATTATGGAAAAAAAATTGTATAATTTAATTCAAATACGTACCAATATGCTGAATAAACAACAATAAAACAAATTAAAATCGATTGAGTATAATATTTAAATCTAAAAATGTAGGTTATAGATAATATGAGACTTGAAATTTTTTTTCAGATCCACTCGTATGAAACATTGGGAATCAAATGAGCGATACAATAACAGTAGTAACAATTTTAAACGTGTGCAACAAACTACAAAACATGTAAAAACCTGATAGAAAATATCATGTGCGTTGATTTATTTTAAATTTATACGAAGTTATCGTAAAAGTTAAATTTATGTGAAGTTAATTTAGTTTAACTTAAAACGAATTTATCTTAATTCATATAAATTTATTTTCATTCCGAAAATTTTATATTTCAATTAAAAAATCAGAATAAAAATAAGTATTAGCATTGATTATATTATATTACTACTAATTTAGTAATATATAATCAACGGTACCTGTTAGGTATGTATCACTAGGTAGGTGTATACCTTGCTCGTAGATACCCGATACTGACATCGGTGTTCGTATCTGCTGCAGCTTCAAAGATGCCATTAAAAACAAAAAAAAAGCGTATTTCAGTAATAACTATTAATGTTGCATCGATCCATAGCTTAAGGCTAGGCAAGTTAAAACATATTTTTCTAACTCGTTAAGTAAAGTTAATTGAAAAACATAAAGTTAAGTTGAAAGTTAGTTTTTTTAAATTTATTGAATGAGAAGTAAACTGAAAAAAGAAAAAAATTATTCATATTTTTAATTCAAACGGTTTTGTTCCTATGTATGACATGTTTTCCGCTTTTTTTCTTATTTTCTTTTGAAATTTTCTTCTTCGTAGTACACTTTTTGTTTTAAAGATTTAAAATTTTTTTTTTTTAATTGTTACAGATTTTAATAAGTACTTTAAGTTAAAACGTTAAACTAACAAAAAAATTATGACTAATTAAGTTCACGAAAAAAAAAATGAAATAAGTTAATCGACTAAATTAAAATCAACTTAATTTTGTAACTTAATATTTTCATTTTTAACGAGATAATGCCCATCCGTGGTTAGGTTATGTTATATCTGTGTCAAAACTTTGATGTCCGGTGGCGACCGCCGGCTCGAACTGTGGCTCTTCCTGAACCGGTCCACGGTTTTTTGCAGCTCCGACATGACATTCGGCTTAAACACGAGTATGAAACAAGCGACAGCGCCCTGCAGGGATTTACCGACGTCCCGGACGATTTTCCGCGTCAGCCATGCGTCGTTGTGATCGACAAACGACGTAAAATCGATCAGCCACACGAGAGCCAACAGCACGGAAAGTTGTTTTCTGATCAGCAGTCTAACGCAGAACATTATTTAGTACCTAGGTATGTAGGTAATCGTTTTTAAGTCCAAGAGTGTTTTAGATTCTGAGCGCAGCCAAAAATGAATTTATAACCTTACTTCAAGTTTTTTTGAAATTTTGTTTTTGAGTTGTGCCCGAAAAAATTTTTTGACCATTTTTGAAAAAAAGCTTGATATTTTAACGTTTGTAATCACTTTTACGGGTAGCGGGTGACTCGTATCTTTACGTTGAATACCATAAAATAGTTTAGGTTTTAAAATAGATTTGATTTGAAACATTTTTTTGATATAATATTTGATACATATTTTGACCTTCTTCTGAATCTGCTAAAAACGATGAAAATTGGAACATTGCTAACTATTCGATTATTAATTGTGTTTTCGAGTGGAAAGAGCGATCTGATCAATTTGCTATATAGTACAATAAAGTTAGGAAATTTTATTTGAACTCGGTGTTATTCGAAACAATTTTAATAATTTTACATGTTTAGTGAGTTTTTATTTGGAAACACACAAATTTAGACTAAAAACGCCAATGGAGTAATGAGTATTAGTCCATTATTTTTATGCAGTTACTTATAGAACGTAACAATAACAAAGTTAACGTAGTATAGCATAAGAAAAAGAAAGGGAAGAAAGAAAGGAATGAAGGAAAGAAAAGGAGTACATTTGAGGTCAGTTGACTAGTTGTTTGGCACAACAATTATCTAAAATAGATGTGTTTGAAATAGTCGTAGTTTAATAAGGCTTATACTTTTTGTTAAAATTAGTTTTTACACAGGACGTACACTAGATGACTGAGATCACTCAGAATCTTTTTTTTTAGGCAATTATTTATTATTGCTTTCAGATATTTAATAACAAATTTGAACCTCAACTTCCGAATAATTTGCTTACTCGAAGAAGTGACACACTGCAAATTCTCACCTAACCTCATCTTTGCTCCCTTTTTAAAAATGAAGGACTCGGGGGTATGATAAACTTATATGTGTATAAATAAAACATAATTATATTTATGTTTTTTATATTGTACGAAAAAAATAAAGTTAGCTTTAATCATTTTGTTTTTTATGTCAATAAAAAGGATGTATAGTTTTTATATTACATTACTATAGTTTTTTTATTACATAGAATTTTTATTTTCTAAATTTAATTACCTAATTTAAGTTTTTAAGTTTGGCGCAAGAAATGTATTGATTTCATAATGATAATAATTTTTTTTTAGCTCTTTAGGGTAGGTAATACAAATGCTTCGATCTTTACATTCCTACGCGATAACTTTCAAGATTGAAAATCAGAGCATGATAATAGTTTGGCACGAGACTTAAAAAAAATTGTTTTTAAAATTATGATCAAAAAATTTAAATGACGAATTATTCAAATGTGTTTTTACCACGTAGTTTGTATTGATAAAATTAATATACCTACCAGTATTATGGCAATTTTTGACGAATAAGCGAACTTTAGAATTAGGTTATTTGTAATTTATTAATATTTGTACAGGCAAAACAATGTAAAAAACAAAAAATTTTTCTATCAGGCTTTAAACATTTTCAAAAAACAAAAATTATTTTGATTTATTGACTATAATCGGATTTTTTTGAATTGTATTCATCAATAGATAACCTAATGAAAAGTGTAGATACTCAAAAACTAAACTTGTAAATAATATACGATAATAACACTTATAATTAAATACTGGAATTCGTATATGAGAAAAAGTTAATCTTGTGTTTCTATTTTATTTTTGTTTCGCTATACCCGATTTTATAGATAAATGTACATGATAAATGATAATGAACACACTACATTACCTATAAATTTTCCGAAACCATTGCACTTATTTTCTTTTTTAGTAAATCAACAACTTATTCCGGCAGCTAATCGGTATGAAACATTTTGAACCAATGAAGGCTGTATACATTTTTTTGTTGGATTTACCTTCGTACTTCTTAAAAATTATCATGAACTTTATTGTTGCTATTTTTTATCATTAATATTATTTTTATAGCACATAAAAAAAATTACAATAATCTTTTTTGCGGTACCCGCTTAAACCGAATTTACACCAATATAATTACTGTTAGATACTGCTTTGGGTTCATCAAAATAGTATTTGCCTGTTCAGGTGTAAAACACAAACATCTGCAATAAATGTTATATTAATTTTTGTTTTATTTTTGCGTTTCAAAATATTTGTATTTTAAATATTATTGGCTTACTCACGAAGTAATGACCCATTTATATATCTACTGGCATAATACGAACACCATTGTTTTGATCGGCATATTAACACACGTTCCAGTAATATTAAGGTAGATAATAATGCAATTATTGCATATAATTTTGTTTCGTATGAATCGATTACTCGGTGGTGTCACACGATTGGGGTTCAGCCGATCGTCGGAATAAAGTAATAACTAGAGCAAGGATTTATTTGCATATTATTTACTCTGGCCGGACCCTATAGTATATTATAAGTACTTATCAGAAAATACGATTTATGTCATGTCCTTGATGTTGCGTAATATAAGTTTTTCGTGACCGATTTTTTGTCTGTGTTTCATATTTATATTATATTGTAAAAAACAATAACGCAGAAGACTATTGCACGTCGATGAAAAGTCGGATTCTAATAAAGTTTTTTATATTCTTCAACGTGTTTTTTAGGAATCAAACGAATGAATTTTCATTTGAAATAATTTACCGAATAGTAATTGAGTAGGTAAAATTGATAACTTCGAAAATTTTTGTTTTTAATATTTTATAATATTTTTAATATTACTTAAAAAAAAAAAATTCTGTCGATCGATTAATTTAAATTCACTGCATTTTTTTCACCCTATCACATAACTCATCCAAAAGATTGGTTAATATATATTATATACAAAAAAGAGTTGATAACATAATTCCGACTTAAACAACTTTAAATTTAATCATACATTATGGTAAAAATAATCATAAATTTTTCTTGTAATAAAAATGATGACGTCACAACTATTAGTATCTATAATGGGTTGTATTACATATTTTTACCCATCGTATTTTACTTAGTATTCAGTAGATAATGAAATAAAAAATAAATCAAAAATTATTTATATATGTAATAAACACTAACACTTACAAAACAAAAATTGTATATGCAATAAAATAGCTTTTTTTAGTGCTAAATGTCTACTGTTTATTCGTTAGAGATTTTGTCAGCAAAAAATTATTGGAAATTCAACATTTTACCAAATATTACACGATAAGAAATGCACAAAAACAAAACACAAAAAAGTGCATAATTTTAGTTTACTATCGGCATAATCGTAAAATTCGTCAGTCAATAGTTAACTTAAAAAAATTTGTTTTTTTAAAAATGCTACTAGGGGTAACATGAAGGATTTGTCCTCCAATTTAATTTGGCGCTGAGTGTTATTAGGTATTTTTACCGTTGTATGCACATAAATGCAATTCGGCCGAGAGTATATTGACCCCAAGCATTCTCTATTAGCTACTGGTACTAATAATATGAACAATTTATCTCTCGTTAAAAGGATTGAAAATGTAATGTTTCTTTTAGCGATTTAAAAGCCTTGAAAATTCACCTTCCTACAGTAAATAGTAGAGTAATAATAAAATGTGTAAAAAAGTGTAAAAAAAGTGTTAAAATCATCAATATTTTTTCTAGGATATCTTGGCATGAAATTTTTCAATGTTAATATGTTTGCCGAAGTTGAATTTTACTTCCGGAGATTTGAAATTTTGAATTATTTTTAAGATTAAAATTTTTAAAAACACCGAAGTTATATTTAAAAATTACACTTACAAAATAACCTGGAGAAAAACGATACTTGATTGAAATCTGGTGTCTGTTTCACCAAAATACTTCTCAAATTTGCAATTAACAATTTAATCTTACAGAATGGAAATAGAGGTATTATAAAAGTGTTTTTTTTTTTTTACCTGGCTTATTGTTTTAGACCAGCGCGCAAAAATTCTAATCATTGCACTTTTTTTTTTAATGATAACATGTATTGTAACAACCTTGTTAATTAATTTTAACGGTACTTTGATAACGTTTTTTATCAAAAATCTTTGGAGTACAGAATATTTTAATAATTATTTGTCCTAATTTAAAACTTAAAATACTTATTAATGAAAATAATAAATTAATTATTACTAAAATACTGTCACATATAGGTATATTAGCGGTATCACCTACTGGTAGTACTAGTAGTATTGGTATAGTATGTACTCCGTTGTTGGATTATTTATGGATGATTATGGACATCATAAAGTATCAATAATATGTATTATGACATCGCAAAATTGGATTAGATGAGTAAAAAAACTATTAGCTGTAGGTACAGTTTTTCCTCTCCAGTCTTTTAAATTGAAAGATTAATATTCTGCTACGAAGTATCTTATATAAGTTGTCAGCTTAGCGAAAAGAATTAATACAGTTTACCGAGTATTTGACAGTGTTCTTGGATTAATTAAGTAAAGGCAAACACAGCACCACTGTATTTTTCAAAAGAACCGTTAATTAAATAGATATTAATATAAGTCGAATTTTTATTAAATATAAAACTAATTGAATGACGGTTTCTTACTTTTCAATGCACTTTGATCCATCTTGTTTTGATCTAATTTGCGAATCATATCGGATAGTGTACAAGAGTAATATTGACAGGTTGATGATTATGTTAATAAATCCGGGAACCAAGAGGAAAATAGCCTGTCGGCAGTTGAAAAGCAGATCTGAAATTATATAAATAGAAATACATTTAAGTTGTAAAATAAACCTTGTAGTTAGGTATTAGCTATTTATATAACTTTTTGATCATAGAACAAAAATCACATTTCAATAAAAATGTTTTAAACAATTAATTCAGTAAACAACAACAAAATAAAGTATTACAATTGATTGGATGGCTAGCTTGTTCCTAGTAACTTTGTTACGGAGTTAGTAGATCACAGTTTTGAGTGGATCACTGGTTCTTAAGTTGTGGTATAATGTTTATATATAATTTTTAAGCAACGAATCGAGTAGTACAAAAGTTTTGATTCTAGTGAGCTCTACAGCGAATCAAAAATACTCACAAAGTTGTAAATTTTAAGGGTATATTTTGATAAAATTTTTTTTAAAACTTTTACATAACGTCTTTACTTAATTAGTTCTAAAAAATAACTACATCGATGATATATGGTTGAAGATTGACATCTGTTCTTCTTATTGTTGAGTAATTTGAATAAAATCCCTAGGTAATTGTTATTTTAAGATTAACAATCAATATTTTCCTATAAATTGTTTAGTTTTGTTATATTTTAAGAAAAACATCGTGAATAATTAAACCAAATCTTGTAAAACCTATTCAAAATTAGTTTATTTGCAGTACAATAAAATGTGAAAACTTAATGCGCTTTGCATTTCATAAAATGTAATATCATAGAAAAAACTGACATTTTTCAATTAAAAGTTAGCAGTGTGTAAAAGGTGTGTTAATAGTGTAGTGTACTTTTGATGAGTAAGTAAAAATTAATGACATTTTAAAACGTATTTTACGTACTTGACAACAAACAACTTTTTGATCCAAGTTCTAATATCGTCTTATCTGGAATTGGATGCCGGTCATGATACTCAAACGAAACGGCAGCAAACGTCCATGCGGTGGAAAACAGCCAACAACAAATGTGGTAAACTTTATTTCGTAACGGTATGTTAACGGAAAACGAATTTAATTTATCGATGCATCTAAATTGAAAATACAACCGTTATGAAAGAATAACGACAAATAAAAATAATTAATTTAAAAATAAATGTAAAAAATACAATATCTTTATTATACTCAGTAAAGTTTGAAACCAATAACTTAACCTAGTATCTACGTAGTAAAAGCAGAATAGGATTATACTTTTGTGTTTTTCGAAACACTACAGTTACTTTAAACTTAATTTATAAAATTGTATTCCTTTCTCACTTTATCGAAGTACAAATCTATTTTCAAAAAATCAACTTATAAGACATTGTATAATTCAATTTACTTTCATCGATGTAATATTTTCTGTCAAAAAATTATGATGTCTATATTAAAACAGCGTTGGTGGAAAAATATCATAAATATAAATAATACTAAACCTACTTGTTTCGTTATTATTTTAAAATGTATTTAAATATTATTATGAAAAAACAAGAACAAATTTCAAGAACAGAGAGCAAAATATTTTGCTTTCCTAAATAAATAATTACATTATCTTCCCTTTTGTAGATTTGGAAATAAAAAAAATTCCAAATAATTCCAATGCATTATAATTATCATTCATTAACAGAGATTTAAATAACAAGAACTGTAAAGAACTATACTAAAAAAAAATTTTTGATTTTTTTTTGTCTCTTATAAAAAATGAGTTCTGTGTTATAATCAAAATTGAATGCGATACCAACCTCAAGAAGCAGTATACTTCAATACTCATCACAATTTGCCAGCTATGTGTACAAACAATTGCAAACAGCTTGAGATAACCTAAAAATATTATCATTTTTATATTTTAACCGATACTCCGTAGTTTTATGTACATACAGCTATGAAAAAATATTAATATAGATAGATATTATACAATTATATAAAACACTGGCTAGACTTGCTCATATTTATTTATATTCTGAGTAATTAGTATAATAATTATTGAAATTATTAAAATTTTTCCCTAATTTCATAAGGGATCCCATTTAGGGTCGAGTTTAGGAAAATACTACTGACCAAATTTTATGGATAGAGCAGCATTTTTGGCTTTGAATAGTTTACACGCATAGACAACTATTTTGTGGATTGATACAACCTTCAGATCTTGACAAATAATGAAAAAAAAAAAGAGTTTTCTGATCTAGTATTACATTTATATGATAAAAACTTGCCTTGCAACAGTTATAAATTTCACACACCGCAATTGATCTCTAGCATTAGATATTTGTGATACATTTCTCATAAAAATATGAGTTAAAATATATATGCCAATTAATTAGGTATGTGACGTTTAATTTTCAGTTTTTTAAAGTAACGTTGTATTAAAATAGTAGCGTAGCTAGCTGGTATATTTATCTGGTAGTACCAAGCTCTTTTTGCAATGCGGATTGTTGTTTAGGAGTAGCCAGGTCGATAATGCTATAAATCCCTTACTGTCGTAACAAATATAAATTATTTGCATATATTTTATAAGTTTACTTCAAAAGGCTTCTCTTCAAATAGTAATTGTAAGACCTTTTACATTCTTACGGTGAAATTAATATAATATCTTATTTGAGTGGAAAGGAACATACATTTATTGGTTAACGCGTCAATGTGAATATATACTAAAAAGAGAATATTTGTTTATAATAATAAAGTGCGTTTATTATAAAAAAATCTTTTGCAAATATTCGTTATAACTTCTCTTGTGCAATCATAATAATTATTGATGTTAATCTATTACAACAATTCCGCGGATTGAGGGGCAGAAATCACATCCCTATCAATTTTTTTTTTTTAGAAAATACTGTTATAAGTTCTTGGTTAAAATTCTATCAAAAAGTGTTCTTTTCATATTTTATCGATTTTATCTCGTTAGAGGTTGAATATTCTGAGTGTATTATATTTCTGAGTGAATTTTAGACTTTTTGCGGCAATATGTGTGGAGAGGTAGGTACACAAATTATTTTTCTTCTTTTATTTTCTATTTTACGATGAAAAGGGTTTTTTTTTTTTTTGATCATTCCTGTTATTCCGAAGATCAATATCGGAAAATTTTGTCGAAATCAGTAATATTGATTAAAAGATTTCTAGCAGACTAGATAGTTGTTGAGGTATATAATATATTATATATAATACGTTGTACTTATACTTAGTGTTTAAAATCTGAAATATTTTTCTTTTATTGAAATATTTAACAAAATTATGAATTATTAAATTATTTTTTATTATGGCTGATATGCAAGCACTAAATTCAACAAGACGCGTTTCTTTCAATTGAAAAGAAATTGGTATTTTATGTTGTATAGTAATTATTTAAAAACAATGTTCATTTTTGAAAAGCGGTTTTAATTTTTTTTTTAATTTGTAATACTAGATGTTACATACCTATGATTGTACTAACTATTCAGCCAACATTAAACCAAATTTTTAGTACTTGTTTGCATCATAAAAGTGATTTACTTTTTAATAAATTCTACATAATATTTTTATATGGAATTTAAAAGTTCCGTATACAAATTTTGTCAACCTTATATGGCTTAAACATTTTTTATTTTCTTATTATTTTTAAAATAACAATTAAAAATTCGAATATTGACAGTACCAATAATTTTGTAAAACCCATCATAGTAAATTTAGAATCTTTGAGCACAAGAACAAATATTTTATTTTTTTATAATAGATTAAAAAAATCTCAAAAACCAAAAAAATCATTATGAACGGGCTTACATTGTAATTGTTTTGTTATATTAGAAAATAAATCTTTCAAAAATAATCAATTAATTACCTAATTGAATTTCATGCGAATTATTATATTAGAAAAATAAAGTTTAAACGTGATAAAAATTTTATCGCTCAACGAGTTTAATATAAAACTTTGAAATTCACAATTTTATGAGTATGTTACTCTCACTTTGATCATAACAGATAATTTTTAATTAAAATTTTTAACCCACCCAAATTAGTGACTAAAACCACTAATAAACTATGACTCTTTTTTTTTTTTTTTAATCATGAAATATTTATGTAATATAAAATATTGTATAATTTTTGAATTTTTCAAACAATAGTTATATTCATATATTATAATATACACATAATACGTGTCGTGTCATAATCGTATTAGGGATAAATTCATGAAGGGCATTGTTGTGCAATAGTTATGAGTTAAGTTTTAAATTTCCATAGAATAATAGATAGTTTTTGTCGTTCTGCAAGTCTTTCGATTGATTGTTCATTTTCATTTAATGTCGTATTTAATTAATCTTTATCATCTGTATTATGTGGGTTACGACACTCCGAATGACCGTTGTCTGACTTGTGGTCTTCTGCAATCGTCAGTAGATTTTGCAAACTCGAGTGCACAGGTATATTGATTATAAGTCATTTGCACATTTCATATTAATGATACATTATAAGGTTATTGAATGTCAGTAACGCATTTAAATATCCCACATAATTCCAACAATGTAATTACAATTAACATTCAACTACAAACGTATTAATTGTTTATTATTTCTACCAAATAAATGAAAATTGTATGGCATGTAATATACAGATATTAATTCAAAATATACTACAGGTTTTGACTTATTTTAATTGAACGATCCCATCATAAATGAATACTATTGTTCAATTTAGTGGCGAGTAGTCTTTTAATAAATTGTTTTTTCAATTGGTCGTAGGAAATGGGTTAAAATTGGTTCCGTAGGCATAACTAATCATATTTTCTATGACATATTTGTAGAGTTTAAGATTCAGTTTAAAAAGTATCCAACCAAAGAAATGATTGTTTATAAATCAGCATTTTGTCTAGTTTTTTCATTTATTATTAGCTAGGTATATATTAATTTTTTCATTTTCTTAAAGCAAAAAAAAAAAATAAATAACAGCTATTGATATTATAGTTTATCTATTAAGTGAAGAAAATAAAATTTAATTTTGTGTTTATGGAATAAAAAGTAATAATATTGTTTATTGTGTTTAAAACATCTTACACACATTTATGTTTTTAATTTTTCTGACCGTTGATATTTTTTGAATACACGTGTAAAGGGTGTCAGAGTTGGTTTGTTTTAAGTACTTACCAAAAACATGTACCTATCGCTGCAGGAAACACTATTGCACGCTATCGAATAATTGGACTTTAGTAATTTTTTTTTTCGTCTAAAAGTATAAACATTTTTGCGCCTCGTATATATCGAACGTACAATTTTCAAAGTTGTATCTGTAGAAGCTAATATGTTTATTCAAACAATGCCAAATATTGTAATTAAAAAAAAAAAAAAAAATATTTATAAAATCATTTAGTAATGGATAGTTAAACTGTGATTAAATAATATAAATAACTTTTATGGTCATTGTACAAATTGTATATATTTAAGACTTGTATCAAAATAATTAAATTTGATCGCAAGTAAGTATAACAATAACAATTGTGCACGTGATAGTATGTATTCAAAATATGTCCAATAATGGCTAAAAACTATTTTAATTTTTTGAAAGTTGGTAAAAATTCATAATAACAGATATAACATAATCTGTGGTTATTTTTTTTTATAAATAATTCGTAACAAAAATAATTTTAATATTTAAAATTTGAAGAATTAACGTGTATTGTATAATACAATTTTCTATTTACAATCAAAAATTTCGAATTAATTATCGACAGAGTAGTTTCCAAAAGTGTATAAAAAAAAATAAAGTTGGTAAAACGGTGACTTTTTTATACAATATGCGTACATAATTATTTTACTGACATTAATTTTCAGATGTATAATAATATTGCCATAAATATTGAAAAACATTTTTAACAAAAAACTAAAGTAAGTATTTTTTAATGTTTGATGTAGGTTTACGCAGTGCAGGTATTTATACAATGTTCACGTGATAAAAGTGAAAATTATATTGATCATTTTTGGAAAAAAAAAACCTATGTTAATTTCGACCTTTTTAAAATGGAATTATATGACAGTTTTTGTTTGATATAAACTTTGATTTTCGCTTTGTAGACTTTTAATATAGACTCAAACTTGAAAAAATATTATTTTACACAGAGTTTGATTATAAATTCAGACACTTTTTTTTTTTAGCTGTTTAAACATTGAAAATTTTTGAGATTAAAAAATGGTTATTGAAAATGAACTTTTCTAATTGCAAACAGTAGCTATTTCGAGGAAAATCAACAACAATATAATGGTTTAGAATGATGGCGTATAGATCTACATATTATAACAGTGTATTAGTTTATAACGACACATTATTTACGCACTCTACTAGTAACTGGTATTATATCTTAATAATTCTTTAAACATTTTGTCTAAGCGATTTAAAAAAATGTGTTTACTTTTTGGAATTTGCTCATAATTTTTGAAAAATAGAACATTCAATTACTTGTTCGTTCTTGATAATATCTTAATATATAATGTAAAATTGTTAAGTTCATTTTTTTACAGCTATAACTTTTTATATAAAAAAAAAATTTTTTTTGGTGTATGGTTTTTGTATAACTTTTAAATACTTTTATAATTTAACGACCAAAATATATTTTTCGAGTGAACTCTAAAGGGCAACTCCCTCAGAATTGATAATATGTTCATAAATTAATTGAATTTATTAAAAATTACTTAAAATTGATTTAAAATTTAATATACAGCTTCTATGTATACCAAAAATAAATGCAGTAATTATTTAAGAGGTCCAAAGGATTCGTGTCAGATGACATTTTTAAAAGCATAGTTTTTATATGTATACGGTTAAACTTTATTTTTTTGTTTAATTAAGTAGTTTTATTTTTTCATTTGTCAATGTATTAACTATAAACAAATAATATAACACATTTTAAATGATTATAAACATGGCATAATGGGAATGTACTCCTCCTTTGCTGTGGAAATCTGGTAAATTTAACATCTAAAATTGAAGATTAAATATTAAATGGCCGTTATAGGAATTATGCAGGAATAAGGATTACAGAGGGTAATTTAATACCTAGGTTACATAAATATATGGGCACTCCAAACGGATTCGTCGAATTTTACCTATTTAACTACTTACATTTACGTAATATTTTGGAGCTTAAATGTTTTAATTACATAGGTATTTAAAGTATTACTAATATTATAACCAAACGTTCTTTTTAAGCTTCTTAAAAACGAATTGCTTAAAATAAATACAATTAATTTTAATTGAAGTTATGTATTATTTACCCCCCTCCCAACTACATTCGTGTTCCATTATTTTGTTGAAAGAAGCAATCTTAGTTTTTTTAGTTACTACTTCGTTTTGTCAAGAAAAAAATCACAAACAATCTCTACTGCATTCAGTATAGGTATCTAAATTTTGCTTTGTAAAATGAATACCAAAAAACAAAACGATTCCGAGCGAGTTCAGTTGTCTAGAATACGTCCTAGTAAAAATCAAATTTTACTATTGTATAAAAATTGTCCAAAAGTTCAAAAAGTCGTATCAAATATTAATTTAAATAGCACGTGAAAATTTCAAACCATTTGAACCATTATTTGAGCAGTACGTACGATTTTAGTATTAATAGCACAACAGAATGTAATTTCATTGTTATAATTAAAATAGCACCATTTTATCAACACTTTTTTCATACGCTTTCAGAGGGTCGGTTGGCTAAGAAACTAATGCTATAACGTCGAAAAACTCGTTGGCCGTAATTTTTAACGTTTTTCCTTAATTTTGCTTAGTTTTTTGCTTGTAACTTTCGTGACCCCTCAAAAACCATCAGAGTTCATAAACCTTTCATTAATTGGTACTGACTATAAAAATTGTTAAAAACAATTTTTTTCGTATTTTCTTTAGACATTTTCTTCTTAATAATACTTTCTTTTTGTAAAAAGAGTTTTTTTATAAAACACTTTAATTAAGTATTACAGATAAACTTAAAGTTATCACGTTAAATTAAAAAACAATTAATTTATTACGTTAAAAGTTAACGAATAAATTAACCTAATTAAAATTAACTTTTAACGCGTTAATGCCTCTCCATCCCTTAATAATGGGGTGCGTATACGAAAATTTTTTTTTTTTTTTAAATCTAACCTAACCTGATCGCCAAACTTAGGTGAAGCGTTGTAGGCACCTACTGGCAAAGCGGTGTTCAATTATACGTACAAAAGGACGCATGGTCGCCAGAGACGTCGTTGGAGGTCAGTTGGTCCGCGAGCCCGACAAGCGTCACGAGCAGGAGGCACGCCAGGTAGTGTCTCACGTAGTTGCTGACGTCTTGTTGGTTCAGGACAAGCGCGTACGCGGTCAGCGTGAGCGCCACGCACACGGCGGACGCGGATCCCGCGAGCACAAAGCCGGTCCGGTACCAGCCCGGGGACGCCGTCCACCAGCGGCGGGCATCGTGGGCCGGAAGCGCGCGCCGCAGTCCGCAGGCCGGTGTGGCCGCGGTCCCGTTCTGGTCGCCGCAAAACGCGGCGTCGGACGCGCGGAGGGACGAGGGCGCGCCGGCCGCGTGCCACAGCAGCCCGCAGGCCACGGCCGCGTGACAAAACAGCACAGCCGCGTTCATAGTACAAATATATCAATAAGAACGTAACCGTTTCGAGTGATACTTATAAAATTATATATATATTACGATGAAAACTGTAATAAACTATTGTAGTTAGTGATTAATAATTATTGTTTTATTCAAACGTAACAATCGATCAAAATCGAAAAGTTAACAACGAAATAAAAAAAAGTAATAAATTTTCGTATAAAATTTCTCGGTACGCGTCGTGCGCGTATTCCGAGCGCGAAGCGTCCGGAAACCTCGTTTGCCCGCCACCCTTGAAGCGTCTGGCCGTCACGGGATCGGACACCGCCGAAGTCGTGGCCGAGCGCTGGCCGACCGCGGCGTGACGGACGACCCTCGCCGTCGGCGGATAATACGCGCCGCGGTTCGTCAATACGCGTCACGCTCGTGACGTGCTCGCCCGCCCGCCAGCCCGCGATCCGTTGGCGAATACGCTGCGGTAGTACGGTGCACCCTCCATCGGACGCTACCCTCCCCGGCGCACAATCTGTGTGTGCAGCGGAACATGTACACCTGCACGCGTTTTCGTCGGCACGTGCAACGGCGTGCACCGGCGCGCCCCGCGATTCGTGCCCTCACTTCAGCGGACACCGCGAGCAAAATATTTTTCAATACTGCAGGGCAAGTTGATACAATTTTTTTTTGGAACTTGTTAAGCCGAGTTGATTGAAAGAACAAAAATTTAACTAATGTCAAATGTTTTTAGATTCTGATCGTCAGCGATGAACGTAGGTATTGATCTTACAATGATGTTTTTTTTTCCTGTGATCAATAGTTCTAGTAGATAAACCGCACCGATTTTAACGTATGTACCTAAAAAGATAGGTACCGAGATGGTACTTTGTTTGAAGCGTTTTTTGAAATTTCGATTATTTTCGGAGTTATGTGAGCAAAAAACTGAAACAGTCGAATTTTCAAAAGTGCTCCGTTACACTTGAAACACACACGTGTCATTAAAAAGGGTTTAACGAGTTTACTGCTTCGTTTTCAATCAATTTCGATCATTTTTACGCGAGTTGTGGAACTAAAAATTAGATAGTTTTGTGAATAAAATATTTTGAAAATCGGTTAACACTATTTCGGTTTTTAGCATAAATGTGTTATTTAAAATTTAATTAAAATTAACTTAACTTTAACTTTTAACGAGTTAATGTTGCCCAGCCTTGCCCGTAAACAATAATATAATAATACGTCGAAAAATTAACGGGGATCAACAACAGGTCAGTTGGATATCGAAATTCATTAAACCTGGGGGTGTTCTTTGGCAGGGTACATTGAAAATTTTCAAATACTCAAAACGGGTTTGGTCGAAGTAAATATTAGAATTTGTATGCTCAAAATTCATGTTAAGATATTCAAGTTAGTTTTTCCATATGAACATCGGCTTAGCTGGCTATTTTGAGTATAAAGGCACCTAGTAAAAGTGTGTAATAGGTACTCTTTTGAAAATTAAAAAATTATAATATTCGAACACGGTACGGAAAGAAAGAAAGGGAATAGATTTTATGAAAGAATGGACAGTGAAAAATAGTGAATTTTAAGTAGGTAAGTACCGAAAAAAAGAAAGGTACTTGGGTCATTACTTTTGGAAGGTCAAACATGGTTCGGAAGTTTAAACGCGTTATTTAGTATCTGCCAGCAATGATAAATTATGGCGTTTGAAAAGACGATTCTGAGCAAGCTCGGTAATCTAACACGTTTTGAAAAAAAAATTACACACTATAGAATATATACTGTTACATATACTGTTATACCTACTTGTACTAGGTACTTACCTAAAACAGAACTTACTTCAGGTTCAAATTAATATCCAAATTTTCATCTAGGTCCAACAAATTATCAAATAAAATAAGGTACTGTATAAAATAATTGGAACACTTCATATACGTCGCAAAAATATCCTATATAATAAATTTCAATGTATTTTCTCAATGCATTTCTAAATTATTTGTGACGTTTTACATTAATTTTTTCTGTCATCCAATATTATAGATGGTGAATTTTTATTTTACCTACATATAGGTTCCAATGTATATCATAATAATACGAAATATGTTTTGTATATTTAGGGGATACTTTGTGATTTGTGATCAGGAAATATATAGGTAAAATACAACTTTAAAATTTTGCATTTTGAGTGATAAAAATTATTACTATGATTGTCTGCGGTCATTTATATTTTGTTTTAGAACATTTTACCTTAATAAATAAATGTTACTAAACTTAGTACTAGATACCGCATGTACTATTGTTACTATAGTATTATTTTAAATAAAATAGTTTTAAATGTAGAAAACGAAATTCAAAAACAAATTTCTTTTGATACTTTTTGGACTGGCGATAAAAATAACGAGGCTATTTTCAGTAGATATTAATTTCAGCATTGTTTTTAAATAATAAATTGAGTAATTCATTTTAGTTCCCTTTCTTACAAATGTGTGCAGTACTATACTTACTAGTTAGTATTACCGTTAAAAAAAAAAAAAAAACACTTGAAAAATTAATACATATTATTATACCTACCAAATTATTGAATATGAACAGTGAATACTGATATTCATATTCATTGATATAAGTATGACTAATGCATATTTATGGTTTTGGCTATAATTTTAATCATATGGTGGTATTATACAGACCGAAAAATACCTAAACTAGTAGGTATAAATAGATGATTCAGTTTGTATAACGTTGCATTTAAAAGTGATAAAAATATAAATGCTCAGCTATTTCAGCATTGAGAAAATGAAAAAACACTTTATTTAGTTATTAAAATATACCAATTTAGGTTTAATGGATATATTAGTAAGGAGAACACCGAAAATATGTTTTTAAAGATTTAAAACTTAGTCAAAGTTTCAGTACAAAATCGTCCTGAAACAATTTTGTTCACTTCAAAACATGGTTTATGCCTTTGTTAACTATAAACATTATGGATACATTATGTTTTTTTCCAATATCAGTTAAAATAAATTTATTTAAAATTTTTGAAGAAGTTTTGGACTATAATATTATATTTATATAATTAGTAATAACAAATTACTAACCAAAAAGTATTTTTTTTTTAGGAGATATGTTTTGTTATTTTTAAATATATAAAAATGCATTAAAAATGTATACTTACATGACGAATCGTTATTCTTAAGTGAACAATAAAAGTGTTTTACTTAAAAGGACTCTAAGGTATAACTGCAGTAACAGTTGTTACGTTAGCCATAGTTGTTATCTTTACTCGTACATATCAAACATATTTTACACTTTTTTTCCCAATTTCTTGTTAATACCATTTCAATAAAAAATCGTGGTGTAGGATGCATAAAAATTTCAGTTATTTAGGTATGTTCTTATATATACACAGGTACAACACTATATTATACAAATTATAAATTTCGAAATATTCTACTTATATTATTAAGTATAAAACGTATTGAAAAGTATTTCAATAAATTTTTGAGGTACTTTGTACAATCATATTACACCAAAAATATGGCCATTTTTATGTTATACACAAATAACAGATTTTAAATAAAAAATTAACGCAATATAATAAAGTCCTTATAAATCATAATTATATTTCGTGTTAGTGAACATATAAAGATTTTAAGAGGTTTTTTTGGTACAGTCGTAACATAAATAAATGAATTAATTTATAGAGTTTAATTAATATTTAAATAATAAATTATAGCAAAATACGTCTCTAAATGACTAGAATTGTTTTATGTTTCGTCTATAAACTAAATAAGAGTTAGCGGTTTGCACGGCAGTGCGTGAAATAAAAAAATTTCACAAAAACTAATGTTAATTATTTACTAATATACTTGTAACAGTATAATATACTAGTTCAAATTTAAAAATACACACGCAAACACATTATTGATGAGTGGTAAATGAGTGATTCGACGTTAAATATTTACAAAAATTATGTTTTTATGATTAATCTTAAGCGAAATTGTTTTCGGTTAGAGTTCCCAAAACGTAAAAAATATAAATAATGCAAATCCAAGTTAGTACTCGAATACAAAACTAATAATCATTATGCTTATGTCGATATTATATGTTACAAAGATTAATTGTATTCGTCGTACAAAACAAATTTTTAATTTTCAAGTATCAGCTGTATATTAAGGTAATCTCAAATTAAAGAAAATTTTTCTTAAATTCCTTGCACAAATCACCAAACTGAATTAATATTCAGTTTGGTGATGTTTTACACGGTTATTGATTATTATTACTATATAATGTACTTGAAATTCAAGTCATTATACAAAAGCAACTTAACACTCTTTGTCTACAACACATCTGGCTTGTCACACGTCAAGTGATACTATCTACTATTATTGCGGAGATTCCGGTGATGCGTTTGGTGAGGCCAAAGAAGGTTTAATTGGATACATGGATGCCTGTAAATCGAAACCCGGTGGCATTGTCATCGTTCCTTGAGCCTAAAAATTTGGCAAACAATTAAAATTAGATCAGGAATAAAAATTAGTGCATAAAATCAGTTAAGTATGTGCTATAATATTCCCTGTGCAGCGACTAGTCCGATCGGTCGCCGAGACTACAATTCCCTCCTAAATCACATTTAACAACCCTTAAATTTTTCGGTCTAAGTTTTGGAGGATAAGCATAATGAGTTTGGGATTTCAGCTGGGAGTTAGTACACGACCGAAATTCACGCTTTCTTTCACTGAACATAGTATATTATATAGGCGTAGTCTTTATTTTTGAGAAATAAATCGAAGTAAATTAAAATTTTTAAACACATAATGTGATGTTGATGTAAAACTATATACTTTTTTATTTTCTGCTAGAAATTAGTGAAAATTTATGCAGATAGGAATAACGGTGCAATCAATAAGCTAGGAATTTAAGGCTGGGAAAAATTGTTAATATTCTTAACTAGTTACAGTTAGATTATTGTAAATAACAATTTAACTATATAATTCAATTTTTAAGGTACTTAGTATAACCATAAAACAAATTAACTAGTTATATTATAAATTAGTTAAATTAAATGACAACTAAGTTAAAAAAAAGTTGTATGAAAAATGAAAAGTATTTAAATTTTAATATAATATTGTGCTTGAGTTAGAAAAAATAATCTTTCCATCCATTGGATTATTTTTTTTTTTTTAATAGTACTTATAGGATAGAAGCAAAAAACAAGCAAATAAAAATATGTATATGTAAAAAATTAATGTGTCTGAAAAAAAAAAAATAAAATGTATACGAAATAACTAATAAAACAACTTTTATAATTGAATTATTATTAATCGGGAAAAATTGATTAAATTTCAATATCAAAGCCGTTTTAAAGTTCTTATCATAAGTTGAACCATTTTTTATGTTCAAGAAGTTGTCCAGCTCTAGCACTGATAAGGCGTTCAACAAGAGCACTATAGAAAGAATTAAAGTGTTATATTTTAAATGAATCCATTTGACAACAGTAAAATAAAACGTAGTGTATTACCGATGATAACTTCTAATTGGTGTTCCTATTAATGAACAACATCAATATGCATTAATAATTTCAAAACAAATAGAAGTAACTTGCAAAGTACTTTTGTTAGTTTAAAAACTAACTTCGTTAAGTTTCGTTTCGTGATTGAATGAAGTAACTAGTTATTAAATTACTGAAAAATAACTTCTAACTTTCTAATAAGTTAGTGCCCAGGCTTGCCTAGAATAAAATAACACATAGTTACCCACCATAATCATTTAAATGTATTCGTTATGAACGAAACATTACGCCACAGAAATCAATTTCTTGTGTTTTTGACTTGAACGGATAACATTTTATCGTTTGCCAAAGAATCACCCTAATTGGTTTGGATTAGGTTCTTTATTAGAGTTTTCTCATTAAATGTACGTGTTTTTTTAAAAGCACTCGGTTAAGTACCTGTATGTAAGTAATCAGTCTTCTTAATTCTTCTAGTGCGTTGGCTTGCATTAAAATGTAATTTTTGGCCAACAAAAGCGTAGCTATTTTTGATAGCTTACGCACGGACGGTGAGTGAGCGTAAGGTATGACACTTCTGAGTTCGTCCAGCGCGTCATTTAGGTCGTGCATCCTCCTCCTTTCTCGAGCGTTGATGTTCAGCCGGACGGACTTGCCCTGTTTGGATTTGGACTTGCCGCCCACGCTGGACATTGTCGATGTACCTTGACCATTGTTCGGTATTCTAATGTGAAATGAAAAATAAGTTAGTATCACGTCGTAGTAGTCGTGTGTGGGACAGACGTACAGGTTGTGAAAGTTTAAAAGGAAATATTTGTTGAGAAAAAAATGTTTTCTAGAGGGATGGTGAGCTAACATTATTATTAATTCAAGTTTGGTGTGACTCACAAAAAAAAAAAAAAAAAAAACGGGGAGCACTGGCTGGTAATTAATGAGAAATTGATCAAACTAAGTGAATACACGTGGTGTTATAAATGATATTATTGATTCGGTCGTTTGTATGTGTGAGTTCCAGAATGTATAATATGAATTGAACGTATAATATGTAATTGTAAAACGTTTTAGACCGCGTTGTATTCAGTTTTTGAAATAATTAAAAATGTCCACTAAAGATTCAAAATTTAAAACCTGAAAATGTCATAAGTTCTATTCAAAATAACTTATCGCTAAAACTTCGCTCACAAATATTCACATTACCTGTTGTCAGAACCGTTATTGAACTGTTGACAGGCCGATCCCGGGCTGTTTTCGTCGGAAGCCACAGAAGACGGTTGCGGGAAGTAATATCCTCCTAAACCGACCGCGCTCAAAGGAGTCCTCCGGCCAGGCACTTGACTTGATTCACACGCAAAGTACGTGCCGTTGGTTTCTAAAGAATTAGATGTAAAATCCATTTCCCTAAAACAAAAACACTTTTTACTATGTATTTCTAGAAAATATTGCATAATGCACACCCACTGCAATGATACGGAGAGTCAAAAATAGAAACGTTTACAATTTAAACTTTTTAAACAGCAAATAAAAGTACGTGTTTAAAAAATTGTGAGAAAGTTTCAAGGTTTAAAACATAATAGTTACATGTATCTAGTATTGAGCAAAACCTTTGTTTTAACTTAATTCTGAACTCGGTTAAAAACAATTTGGTAAACTTGAGTTTTAAAAAATGTCCTTTCTGCTAGACCTAAAAGTGGAAATATATTTCTTAAAATCATTCAAAATGGATATTTTCGGCAGATTGTACGTGCTTGAACGTTAACATACATACGAAATTGGCTGAGGATATTTTTGCGTTATCCGTAAAATGTTAGTATGTGTTTTCGACGATCTCATGATCCACTAGATCCAGTGAGTTGTTGGAATATTGAAAAATATTGCATTTATAAAATATACAAATTATGTTTATACAAATATATATGTATATATTAGTTACATTATTATAATTTATATAATATTTTCAACGTGCAATTGGAGTTTGCGGTTATAGAGTCTGGGGGTGATGATCAGAGAAAAACCGAATTTACCAAAAAAAAAAAAAACACATTTTAAAAAAGTCCACACTTTGGATCGAAAATAACAATCGGTAAATTTATTCTTTCAGGAATAATTATGTTCATTAACTCGGGCGGGCTTATAACAAGTTCTATTTTTGGATAGTTCAAACATGCAGAAAAAACGTTAGTAGACATTTTGGCACCAATGGAAAAAATTATAGTTAAGGTATAATCCCAAAGTTGATCACTCTAGACAACTATTATTTGTTAACTCCGTTCCATCGTCCAGATCTTTTAAATTGAATACTGAATATCAGTTAGTTATCTATTGACTATTTCTAATGAAAATAACGAGATTGTCCAACTTTGTAGTCTTGGAGTAAAAATCATCAAATTTGTCTACCGTTTTTGAAACAAATAGTTGTTTTGAAAAAATTTATTTTCGTTCTGAACAATTCAAATATCATTTTCACTTGAAAATTAAAAAAAAAAATAGTATATAATGTAACGTTAAAAATTTAAAATTTCTCCCACCATAAACATGTAACGAAAAACTTTCTGACACACGTTGCCTAGGGTCGACGAGTATACATAGTGTAATGGGTTGGAGATATAACCCCCTTTTTTGTAGAACTTTTTTTGTATCCAGTTAGATATTGTTTTCTTCTATGAAAAATACAGAACTTGTAAAGAACAGGGGAAAAACGAAATATAAAACATCTATCCGAATTCAGAATTCAAACATAATATGGATATATAAATTTTCATTGTTTTTAAAACGTTTTCGTCCGCCCTGACCATTTCCTCTAAAATACGTCTGAAGTATATACACCGTGTCGAGCGAAACGCGTTAAGGGTGACGAATGACCAAAGGCGTTGTTTTCGGACAAAACGTGCGGAGAACACTGACCAAAAAAACACAACGATAATAGGGTCGTCAGTTTGTGGTTTTAGGTTTCTACGATGATTATTGTACGCCGCAGTTCGAAACGTGAAAACACAACGTCGTATCGTTGTTTTCCATCTCTTCCTCTGTCCGAGCGCGCCCACCGCGTCAGCGTATCGATCGCCGACGATCGCTGCGAGCGGGACGAGACACGAAAAAAACAACATCGTTCGCCAAACGTCGCATAGATTCGTTCGTTAACAACGCACCTTTTGCCCCGTCCAAGTTCCGGTGCGAGGGTTCTCGGCGGCCGGATCGCGCGCGGTCTCCTTTGCCCGTGTCCTTGTCGCTTCCGAAACGGCGCGCGCGTTAAAAGTCGATACCGTTGACGTTGCGTCGTGGACCACCGCACCGCGACTGCACCACCACGCACAGCGAGCGACGCTCCGAGCGTCCCGCGGGCGGACGGAGCCGAATACGTACGTATGTATGGACACTGCGCGTCGCCCCGCTCGCCCCCACCGGTCCGCGGTTAATCGGCGGCAAACGCCCGGGCGGCGCGGCAGATGGCCGTGTGGGGTCGGCGCGGATCCTCGCGAGGGGTGCGCGGATTCGCAGCGTCCTCGCGTTGCCGTGGCGACCGCGGTCCCGCGGCTCCGCGGTTATCGACACCCTCTTGTCAACCGCGTGCCGCCGCCGACCCGGCTCCCGGTATCGTTCACTCCGCTATAATAATAATAATAATACAGCAGTAGCACCGCGAAATCATAATAATTGTTTTAAAAAAATCCACTCTTCGCGCGTTTCTAAAACGAGTAAAAAAAAAAAAAGTCTAAAATGCACGCCGTAATCCTTCAAAAAGTTTCATTCTGCGCGCCGGTTCATTCCACTTTTGGGTAAAACGGATTAATCGTTCGATACCCTTACCGATCGGCGAACCAAAATTTAACGTATTCAATCGGTAACATACAAATAAAGTAGACTCATCCCTCGAACGACTCGCGATTAATTTCAATATTCGAACACTCGAAAAGGGGTGTGTGTACAACGATTGTATCGTATAAGTTACTCGATTCCCAAACGATATAGATATGAGTCGAATCGCTCGAAATGTACCTCGCGTTTGAATACTCGTGTATTTGCACTCGTATGCGTATATGTATCTACGAATTGTAAAAATTTCGGCGATTTCGGTCCAATTGATAGAACTCGTTAACTACAGGTAAAATCAAATCGATCATTTTGATGACCGCGTTAAAAAAGATTTACGAAATGAAAAAAATTAAAAATTTATAAAATTAATTGTTAAATGACCAGTTTTATATACGAGTAGTTTTCCCTACCGTTCGTTTTGTTGTTATTCTAATAATTGTTTCTCACGTCCACGAATTTTACTCGTATTTAACTTATATTTATAGTTGTACACCTATATTTATATATATATCCTCTCTAGCTACATACAATATACTTTTTCTGTACTTGATATGCCCAATGGACGTTTACACTTTTAAATTAAAAAAAATGATTAATTAATCAAAAATAAAGAATAGAAACCAGTTTTAACTATTCCTCCTGCAGCTCCACTATAAAAAAACTGTCCGGAAAGTTTGTAAACGCGTGACATCTACGAAAAATATGTTTTGTACGAAATAGTCGAATTTTAGTATAAAAAGTAAATTACTTTCTGTTTTAATGACTTTTTTTTCATACGCAGAATGCGCACACGAGTGTGAAATCAGCATAATTGTGAAAAACCGAAATTTTTCAGACCCTCCGTTTTATCACCCCCCCCCCTCATTTAGCTTCTTTATCGATTACTCGTGAAATCACTGAAATACGCACTCAAAAAGTAATTCGTCGAGTTACGGGAGAACGAACAACTTGTAACTGTGTCGCAAAGTTACTGAACGTAGTAACTTTGTACCTTTTCTGTAATTTCGTGACTAGTTCAGCTTTGTACATTGACGTACGCACGATTCGATCGGATACATTGTCGTCTGCAGTTCCTCCTAGCTACGTTTGAAATATCCAATCACTTGCTCATCAGGAAGTTAGATTGAAATCGGTTGGAAAGTTTCCGCCGAACAGATGGGAAAGCGAGTTAATAAAAAACCGTGACAATAACACACACTGCACGAGCTTCCCCCGCCGTTTCCGCCCCCGTCCTGCACCACGGTCCCGGTTGCATATTGACACTACAGGGTCGGGCTCGACACACCCGGATACGTTCGATTGATCGAATTAAAATTTCCTCGTTACCGTGTTACGTGTTTTATAGAATTTTCAGCACTCGATCGCTACACTAACACGATTACTTGTGCTTTTCGGACGGTGTACCCAAGACCAACGTGCCTATATTGGTATTACGATGGAAAAAAACAAATAGAAAAAAAAAAAACGCGAAAACACATATTCATATCTTACTGCCGGTTGCACCGCTACAGCGCGCTTGTCAATAGAGGCGTTTTACGGGTGTTAAACGTATTTTATGATTTTCGGTCGATCAGTACCGCGGGTTAGTACTTCTCGGGGCTACAAAAAAAAGCAAGCAATTTTTTAACATTTTGATTAGGGAGTTTGTTGAAAATAGAAAATATCGAGGGCCCCGAAACCAACAGTGAAGGGACCGACGTTTTTTGCGGCACCGATCAAAAGCAGGGCGCCAAACTCGATCCGAGAACGCCGATATGTGTCCGGGGCCAGTCGCGGCGGCACGAGCGACCGCTCTATTGTGCTCCATTTTTATCCCGTTCGCGTCTACGGACTCTCCCCTACCACCCCCATTCGTATTTTCGCACTCGTCGTCGTGCTCAGTATTGTTTTCGAACGGCGCACCCCACAACAATTTGTGACGCGTTGTCGGGTACGTTCTTGTTTGTGTTTTCAAAGGCGGATATGTAGTCTGCTGGGCATTTACAACTCGTATAACCTAAACGTCCAGCTGTTAATTTTAACTTTTCAACACAGCCGACCATAAAAAAAGACCTATTTAACTATCACATTTAACACGATTCATTACGCTTGATATGCTGCCATCGCCCTGTGGTCGTGACAAGACGCCTTATAGCGGTATGCATCAAAAATACTAGTAAAAATAATAAGTAAAAGAACGGATAGTCGAAAATCAACCAAGGTGGGGGGGACCAGTTTGGATTTAGGAAGAATAAAGGAAGCGATATCACGTCTCAGAGAATTAACAGAGGAGCAGTTAGAACTAAACGAGAACACGCTGATTGGTTTTGTGCACCTAGAAAAGGCATTTGATGAAGTGAACTGGCAAAAGTTATCCCAGACTCTACAACAAGTAGAAGAGTATTTTAAGGATAGGAGTTTAATGTAAAATTTTAACAGACACCAAATTTATCACAAAATTTTTCTTTGCTGGCCTGAAATTATTACATTGCGGTTGTTATTGCATTCTTTAATTTTCTATCTAAACTAATTTTTCTCATTTTATTTGTTCAAATAATTGTTACGTTTATTAGACAAAATAACACATTCAATTTTTTAATTATAAACATTGAATGTATTTGATTTGTTTTCACTGCATTTACAAACTTCGAATTTTAGTCAACATGCGTATGCCATGTAACCCGAGTTCCATTTAACCACTTCCCATGTATTATACAGATATCAATTTAAACTTTACGACGATTACATCTACATATTAAGCAGTGCTAACAATTTCACTAGGATACTACACAATAAACTTTGGAAATGTTTGTACAAACTATCTAAACTATTTGAATATATTGTACAGCTTTTGTTGAGCATAAATTGAGTTTTCGCATTAAATTAGAATCTAATTTAATTCACCAATCATCTAATTATTAGATGATTGGTGAAAATTAAATTCATATCATATTCTTAGAAAATAAAAAACCACTGACGTTGGCAATGCAGTTCCATGTCAGCACAGTGTTAACAATAACGGACATTATTTATGTAAAATGTATTTCGTTGAATTTTATAATTTTACAAATAGCTTAATGAGTATCCGTAGCAACCCGTTTATCACGATTAAAATATTGAAATTTTGGAACATTATCATTATTTCTACGGTATTAATGGAGTATAATTTTATTTTAATTCAATATTAATTTTAAATTTTGAAAAATGAACCCGACACCCAACCAAACACCTGAACAAGAGACAACTGAAAGCATCATAGAGAGTTTACAGAATGCCGAACAAATTATTTTTAAGAGAACCGAATCTATAAATGTCCTTCAAAATACTCAACGTGAACTTAAAGCAGTATGTTACATATTTTGATATTATTTTTGAGAACACAATCGTTTTTGTTCTATGTGCACCAGATTACTCTATCCACCATGGACCTAATGAGCGTTCCTGCTCATTAAGTTCTTAGAAGTTTTTATAGTCCAACAACATTTTTTTCTTTTATTTTACTTCACCATTCCCATTATTTGACCAAATTAACGTTGTTATCCGATGTGATGATTCAATTCGCAAATTCGTCTATTGTACATATAATAATTGTGACTGATAACCGATTATTAGTTAAATTAACTCTAAGAAAATAAGAAATTTTTTTTGAAATATTGTACTCTGAATTTGATTACAATCGTGTAATTTCAAGATATTTTAATTTAGGCAAATTTTGTTCAAATGTTTATTTTTAATTGAATATATACTTAAATTCTTGTTTCTTAACTATTCGGCTTTTGTATCAATAAATCATTAATCTTTGATTTGACTATAATACGTAAATAAAATAGAAGCTTTAATCGTCCAATTCTATTTTATGTTTAAAAATTTTTTTTAAAAACCATGAAAGTATACGTCACATGGGCTATTAAATAGTAATTTTAAAAAATCAGAGTAAAGTTTTGATTTTGAATCATATTTTTTTAGTCTCTTGTTCGTTTGAGTCATTTAGGTAATTAGAAAGATTAAAATGATTTATCGGTTATTCTTCTAAACTTTTGAGAGTTCATGGGGATCAGCATTTTTCTTTAGATTTCCTTTAAATTTTTTTTTTTTTTTGTAAAAATTCTTACGATGTAGCAACAAAAATATCAAAATTTTAAATTTAATTTAATTACAATACGTGATTATTTTTTTAACATAAGATAGTTATGTGAAACTTTGTTTGATTTAGAAAAACGAGAAAAGTCCAGAAGATGAAACAGAATTGGTAAACATTCAAGAATCACTCGATAAAAAACAGAAAGAAATTAATGATGTGCTGGTCCTCGTTAAACGTCTTTTTACCAAATTGGAGGAAGACACTTCAAAACTAGTCGATTCGTTTGGTCGTAGTTTAAAATCTAAAAGTAAATACTCGGACGTGGTGCAAGCTGGTTTAAAAAAAGTACCTATATGAGTTTAATCCACTAAACTAGATTTGTTCAGTAAACATTGATAAGTACATATTTATGTTTTCCATCAAAACACTTTAGCTCCACGGTAATTTGGAAGCTGTTTTCCCTAAAGTTCTTATGATAAATCACGATGATGTGAAAAAAACGCCACCACAGATTATGATTTTGGAATCTAAGGTTAGTGTACCTATACTTCAATTCAAAAAACATAAGTCATAATATTTTAGAATAATAATATTGTAACACAATATATATTGTAAAATTTTATAGTTGCGTATTTTTGATTTGAGTAAATTTATTTATGTTAGGTACATGTTAAAATTTAAATATTTTGATTTATTTTTATATTATTAATACATCAAATGTAAATGTTACACAGGTATATATTTGTTGATATTCTTTTAAAATCGAGTTAGTTAATTACAAGACAAATATTATTAATAATTCTGTAAAAATATTATTCGTCAATATTTGTGTACCTATGTATAGAAGAAGAAACTAATTGACAGTACTTGGCCCATACCACTGCGTCTAAAAACTTGAAATTTCCGGCGATACTGAGATAGGATCTTTCAAAAAACAACAGTTAAAGGGTTAAAGGAGATAAAAAAGGAAAACACAATATTTATCCAGAAAAACTTGAAACTAGTCATGAACACAAATAATGAAATACTTACTATTTTTTTTTTTTTTAATCAAACACTAAGAGGATCAAAAAAGGTAAACAAGGAACAATTACTTTTTTGATCGGATTTCCTTCTAACCAGTTTTGAGCGGTCACCGCTAAAGCTAAGTAACCTTAGTAAGATTTTATTTATCTGTTTTATTAAATTACGTAAATTTTTTCTAAGAAGGGAATATAAAAATTCAGCCTCTAAACAAATTCAAAGAATCAAAAATAACAAACATAATTTTTCATTGGGCTTTCTTCAAACATGATCTAATTAATAATGTGCAACGAATTTGTTAAACTTATTATCACGGTGTTTTAAATTAAACCAGTTAAATAGTACTCAAAAGAAAATTTGTTTGGCATAATTTTTTGAAACTTGGTAATATTAATTTTCAGCAATACAAGCTATGAAAAACGTATTACAGCAGTTTTTTTAAATTTTACTTTAATATAATTTATCGACGAAAAATCGATAAAATGAAAAAAAAAATTATTGGAATTTGTTGAAACTTTGAACACCTAGGTTCATACTTTTAAGAAAAGATGCAGACGGAAAACGAAAGACACAAATTTACAATATTACCTTAATTATTTTAACCGTAATGGGCATTTGTGATTCTTGATGGTCACTGATGGATTGTTAGTCCTTTAATGCAAACGTAAATTTGATAAACTTAATTTTTATCGGCTTGAGATCATCATATGTTATAAATGTGTGCGGGTCAAAATGATTCACGTGGTCTATTGAGTATAATTATAATTAAAACACTAGTCACTCAAAACATAATTATTTAATCAGAGAAATTCCCTGGTAGTAATTATCTAATTTCAAAATGAAAATCGTTCGGATTAAAAACTACGATGTGCTTACACAAAATAATATTTACTGTTGTAGAGAGAAATTGAAGAATTACATAATACATGTCAGTCCTGTTCTTGGAGCACCAAAAGTGACTCAAAAGATGACTCAAGCAGTAATTGTAGTTGTGATCACAGTCAAACAGTTGAAAAGTATTATAAAATACCATTTAATTTATTTTACTATTTACCAATAACATTGATAAAACATGTATGTATACATTCAACTTGGTTTCGATGAAAAGTGACACGTACAACGAAATGAACATGTTTAAGTTAAAATATGATATATGCGTGCTTAAAGAACACTTGCAAAACGTCATCGATGAAAATCGAGAGCTTCGATTTAAGTTGAACTCTTTGGTTCGTAAACATTTCAGCTCGTAGTCACTGATGCGTTGAGACCATTAAAAAATAATAAAATGGAAACAATATCATTACACTTTTTAAAAGTATTTACCTAGTGCGTTAATCATTATAAATCGACAATATATTATACAACAATTACGATTTAATGGAGATAACTTATTTTCATATTTTATCATTTTAACATGGTGATTAACGGTCAGTACGTTTTAAATTAAGTTCAATTTAAAAAGTTAGTATATTTATTTTTAACAGACTGAAAAAAACGATGTATTGGCAGAAGCATTGAAACTTCCAGTGAGTAAAATTTGTTTTTGGTGAATAATTAAATTGTATTTATTTTTTTTTATTTTCTAGGCACCCTTTAAGACCTTGAAAACAGGAGAAATAATATTTCCAGGGAAAAAACAATTAGTAAGTAAAACAAAATTTTTCACATAAAAAAAAAAAAAATGTCAACTAAATTTACATTTTGGAAGAGAATTTTTGTCTAGATAGGTTCATTAAAAATTATTTTACCAATACCTAGTGTTTACCAACAAAGTTGATTCAAAATTATTTTAGTTTTTATACTCTCGAAAATTAAAAGTTTTTAGAAAATTTGCGTTAATATATTTGTATAGGATTCCACAAAAATTATACGTGTCACGGTAAAACCTTGTTTTTTCGTAAGCTAAGTTACGTTGTAATAAAAAAAGCAGTCAAAAATTTAAATTATTTCTACACTTTTGGTAAATACTGAAAATGTTATAAATTGTTGTTTTTCATAAAATGATCAGTACGTTTCTGTAATATGATTGAGAGAACCTTTTTAATTTAATTTTTGTTAACTTTGTTCAGACCCAATAATTTTTTCCTTACTTTCGGTAGGTATAATATTTAATACAATCACATATAAATAGAGTACAAAATGTTTTGTAAAAATTCTCTACATGAGACGTGAATAATTATAATATTGTTTTATAATCGTTTTAGAAAGAAAAATATTCGTTTTTGAAAGCAGTAATTATAAAACTTAACGGTGATATTGCCGAAGTACAACGAAATCGAATGAAATTAAAATCTGCTAAAGAATTTATCAGCCAATACAGTATTTTGGTCAACAGTTGTCAGGTGCATAACCAAATTAATTTAAAATCAATATTCTCATTGTAAATTAATGTAAATAAAATGTAAAGTGTGGATATCCGTCATCCAAAGAAAGTATTGCAACAGCTATCAAAGTGAAGAAACAAAAATATGAGCAATTAAAATACCAAATCAAGTAAACAGTTTTAATGTTCAATAATTTCGTATTATGATACTCGATTATAAAATCGCTGCAGTTGTTACTTGATATTCAAAGAATTTAAAAAAATATAACATATGAAAGGTCATTATAAAATGAATAAAAAATTCTCCTCACTCAAATCTTAAAAATTTAATGGAGAGATAAAGAGGATTCTAACATTAACTTATGTGTTCCAATAAAAATTGCTAGAAATTTTATTTGATCAGATATTTTAAAACCAAAAAGAAGAATTATGATTTTTTTAGAAAAGTATACAATTATACGCTAGGCATAATAATCAAAAACTTAAATCATAGAACAAAGAAATATAACAATTGATAAATACTAAATTAATATTGTAGGTACCTGAGTTTAAGTAATAAGTAAGTAGGTAGTAGATAAATATTGTACACCTGAAAACAATTTATGCTTCTTCTTAGACAAAAGAACAACGAATTGAACGCAATTAACGATGATTACAACTCTGATGTTGAGAAGAACAAAAGAGTTTTTTGCAAAGCCCAAAAACTGAAGGAGGAGATGACAAAAATAAAAAAAAACATGGAAGTAATTTGTGACGATTTAAAACGATTAATCATAATGTAAACTGTATGCAGATATTTGACAGGAACACAGTTTTGGAAGCATTGAAGATATCAATTACCAGTTGAATAAAAAATTTGAAGAAATTGAAACATTAGAGTTAGTCATCAAAGAACAAAATGATGAAACAAAAAATTGCAATGAAAACGTAAGTACAATTAAACCTGTATATGGTTCTTATTTATAGCTAGCGGTACATACCTACAAACTCAAACGTCACATCACATTGCAAATCTTCTAGATCAAAAAAGTATATCTTGAGACTAAAGAAATTACTGAGAAAACGGGAAAATTAGAAGCGTCGGTGAAAAGCCTGGCCGATGATTTTAATGATAACTATAACAATTTAGAAGTAAATGTTTAAAATTAATTTGTATATTAATCGTATAAGAACATATAGAAACTTGAATAAATACCTAAACAATTTTGTTACCAACCTAATATATAATCAAAGTCAATTTCAAAAGAATTTGATTAGCTAAGATTTAAAAACGCGTTCTTTATTATAAAGTTAACTGGCTACTTTTTGATAAACATTTGAACTCAGCGTAATTGAGATAATTAACGTGTATAAGAAATTATATAATATATTTTGAAAAATCATATGTATAAAGTAATCATACATAGGTAAGTACTACAGAAAAAAATTGATCTTAAATTTTCATTCTTTACAATTTTTTCTACCTTATTCTTCTACTGCCATTAAATAAATAGGAGTTTGGCCTTTCATTTTATCCAATCTAAATCTTTGATATCTATGATATAATATTTCTTTCAATTTCAATATCTAGTATTATTATAGTTCATAAAAAATTATACATGTACTAAGTATCCATAATAACATGATATTTTGTTAAAATTCATAATCTAGACAAATTTCACAATTTAGATGACAAGTCAATTAAGATACTATTATAAATAGTTTTTTGTTCAACTATTTACAGCTAATGATGACTTTCGTGTATTTTTGTTGCATTTAAATAAAAAACTAGTTATTGGCGATGGAACGATGCCGTAACAAATATTTAAATGATTTTTGTTTTCAAATGTTTTATGTTTGATATTATGTTTTGTTTTTATTATTTGCATTCCGGTTATACTTTAACTATACAAAGATTCTTTCAATTTTTCAATTATTGTATTTGCTCAAAATATGTATAAAAAAAAAAAAAAAAACTCCCTTGTTATTTACGTTGTTAAACTTATAGCGTGATTATCAAGATAAATTGGGAGAAATGATGGCTCTACCTGTCCTTGTGAAAGCAACACATATTAAAATACAAGAAGAAATCGACTTAAAGGTGCTGGCTGAAGAAACGCGGGATAAATTGGAACGCAAAATAAGAGAGGTAAAAAGTTTTCGCGTCTGGTTTTTAATTTTTAAATGCTTGCATACAAACTAAAAAGATTTTTATTTCTTACTGTTCAGATAAGAAAATACTTTCTCATAAAAATCATATAAATTATATTATTATGATACCTACTTATTTTAAATCATAATGTTAATGTATATTGTATACTCGTTTTTACAAAAATGTGTCATTATTTTGAAAAATAACCAATGAATATCGTAAAATTGCTATATAAAATAAATAACTTCGTATTGACTCATGAGAATTGAGTAAATTATGAACGATAGAAATGAACAATTCATACTGAAACGTTAAAGTTAGGATTTTAAAGTAATAGTAGTGAAAGGATAGTTATTTAAAATTAACGACGTAAATAAACATTTTTATTGAAACGTAAATTTGAACGTTTAAAAATAAATAATAATTATATTTAATTTTTCATCAACAAAGAGTAATATCTAACGTTTAATGATAATATTTACAAAGTCATGACGTATATAATATTGTAAAGTCTCATAATAAACAGTTTTATGTAAAAACAAAACCCACCTTTACAGTATCACGGTCTCTTATTTTAGTAATAAGTATGCTCTAATCTTCATACCGTTTTTTTGTAAACGCTATTTAAAAAAAAATGTCTTTTGCTCCGTCAGACTTTTATTTTGTATTTTATTTAATTGTAAAAGGCAGAAACATCGAAAACACCGTTCATGGCTGAAGACCTAAATGAAAAACAAGCAAAATTAAGAGAGGAAAATAAAGCATTACAGTATTTCACATTAAAAAAAATGTAACGTTTAGCCCTGTCAGTTAACCATAAAAACATTTTTTTAAGATCAAAATTGAAAATGTTGGAAGAAAACATCAATTTGGCTACAATGGATTTAAATAGAGAAACAAAAGAATTGGAAGCTGCGGATCGGCAAGTGAAGGATGCCAACGACGAAAGCGCAAGGCACATAAATGCTTTTAAAATGTTTTCCACAATACACCTGGAAAGGATCGTCAAAGACGTGCAAAGAGTGCAGGAGCTGTTGACGGAATTCCAGAGCAAGGAATGTGCAAAAGCTATTATTAAAAAAACGGTAGGTGTTCCGGATGACAACATTTTTTAATTTGATCGAATTAACCGTACACATCACTGTGGTCTTGAAAATTTTCGATTAAAACTTTTTTTTGAGAAAGAATGAGGTTATATTATGTTTTCTACAATTCTTAGGAGTAGTCAGGTTTGCGTCGCTATGTTAATAGAACAAGAAAAAAATTAGCGGTCACTTCAAGAGATCAAGCTTTTTCATAGACAGTTAGACTACATCAACTTTGAATTACTTTCATGCATAGATATTTTATGACTATTATGACAAATGAAACTATTGATTCGAGAAATAGGTATCTAATAAATACATACTTAAAAATAAAAATCCAGTTTAAAGAAAACTATAACCCAACTATACGGAAAAAATAAGAAAAAAGTTGAAAACAAATCCTATTCTATTTTTTTTCTATTGATTGTTCTAATGTTATCTATTATTAGAGTTTTGTTAGTACTGTGATTATTAAACGCGGTACAGATCCACATTCCAAAATTTTATTAAATTTCTACTAAATTGAATTTGCTTATTGAAAAATCAAAACTTCAAAAGTTTTATGGGGAAACGAAGTTAGACGTTCTTATATTTGAAAAAGAATAAATATTGTACGTCATACATAATGTATACTTTAAGTCTTTAGATTATAAAGATCTTCAACTTTGTGACTGGCATGGATATATTCTCTAATCTTCATAAAAATCAAAGGATTATGCTTGTTTGAGAATACGTGTTCTAATTTCTTTTCTAAATTTAATTAAATGTATAATTTTGTTTTATTTTATACTTGAGAAATTGTAAGCTGTCGTACACTAATGTACATTTACCAAAATCATAAACTTTTTTTCGAGTGTTGTTATAATTTTGTTATTGCTCTCCCCGACAATTGATTTTGTGGTTTTCACAATTCTGGTGTCATGTTTGGTTTAATTCGTAATAATTTACTTGTTGCTTATTAGAGTCATAAATATTTATAATGAAAACAGTACAAATTTACAAAATATCTGCTATTTTTCTGCACGCTAAATTTAACTAAAAGGAATTGGAAGCGTCTAATTTTTCTCTGTCTGTTACACATAAAACATAAAAATTTAGACGGTTCTTATTTCTCATGCACAAAACAATCTAATCATGCGATAAAAAATCTGTAAAATTGATTTCGTCCAAAAGTTTACTTTTACAAACAAAATTAAATGACCTATTTTTTTTAGTTTAGAATAAAGTATGAACTTTTGAAGTAATCGATCTAAAGTAGACTTTATGAAAAATTTAAATCAGTTTTAAGAATCCTTATAGCATTAATAGATCGATTGGTAAATTGGGAAAAAAAATTACAAAATTCTTATGATGTTTTGCGTGTGTAACAGACACAGAAAGAAAATTGATATTTCTAATCTCCTTAAGTTCGAATTAAATTCCACGAATTTGAAATACATCAAGACTGTTGAATTTTGATACGATTAATATAGGATTATTATTGATTTATATTAATTACAACACGTTGGTTGTTGTCAAATAATCAGATTGAAAGTATATTTATGCTACTTTTTAAACAAGATTTTATAATAACGATTGTAATAATCGTTATCAATAATTATTATTGTTTGATTTTTGCTCAATATTTAATTAAGGTGATGGAACATTTAAATCATAAGGTTGATTCGATTCAGAGAAACGTAGAAGGATGTAAATCAGAAGTGAAGCATTTTCTGGAACAACTTGATGAACTGTATTGATGGCGAAACGAATAAATATGTTGTGCTAACATTTTTGATAAATTTAAAGTATATCATTGAAGTCAATACATATGTATATTTATTTGAAATCAAAATTAGAAAATAAATGTAAATGATTTCATTGACCATTTAAAAATTGTTTTCAACTTAAAATAATAATATAAGAAGATCAATAATTTTATGATTTAATTTTAACTTTACACTATCGATAAGTAAAACTTATGATTTTATAATTCTAAATCCAAGAAAAAATTAACATTTTGCCGGATACTAGTTTTATAAATATACTCTTAAGCTTTTAATTGATATATATATAATAAACAAAAATTTGAATTTTATTGACAGTTGTATTGAGTGACAATTCGTTTGAGTTTGATGATTGCTTCTGCTTTTTTGGATTAAAAATAAAAAAAACAATTAAAATAACTTTATTTTTCTAATTGTAATAAACAACATTATCAGTAAATTAAACAAAGTAAATTTAATATCAACATACCATTTGGTTTTTGTATCAAAAGAACTACAAAAAAGTTGGAATCACTCTAGGTCGCGTGAGTAGTTTGACGGAGTAATGACAACGTTTTTGGGTGAGTAATTGGTTTGAAAGTTGTGGTTTAAATGTATTTTTAATACCTGAAAGGCAAAATCGAAAAACGATACTGAGATAAATCAAAGCTCAATAGAAAAAAAAAAAACCAAAAAAACGCAAAATAGTTTTAAAAAAGTAAATCAAACTCAAAACTAAAAAATTAATATAACATTATGACGCCTTATAACAAAATAGTTTCGTTTTATCGATACTTATTTTATAGGTTTTTGGAAATTACTAATCCGATTTTTTTGTATTTTTTTATTGCTGCAAATTTTGGTGAATTTAAATTTTCAAGTTGTCAAAATAAAATTGAGTTATTCATAAAATTTTTTTAAATAAAATTCACAAATATGGCTAATTTTTGCCGATTTTCACAATTTGAAATGACGTAAAAAAAATTCTCGTTTACGGTTTTCAAAAATGTTTAGTCACCTATTCAACCACGTATTTTAGACCTGGTACTAAACTTTAAAGCATTAACTTCAAAATTAAATTTTTTATCGAAGAAAAATTATTAAAAAATGAATTGTTTTTACTTTTTTTAAAAGTTAGAATTCAAAGAAATTTGTGAAAAACCCTGAAAAATATTCTAAAAATTAAGAACCTACCTTTTTTAATTTCTTAAAAAAGTATTTAAATTATAGGATTTAACTTTTTACTGTATATTTAGTAAACAAAAAATGTTTAGACGAACTAGGTATCGTAATCGTTCAAATCTAAAAAAAAGTTTAGTTGTTTGAACTAATATTGTTATTATTTTAAAACAAATATATACGATTCTAACTATTGACTATGTAACCAAAACGTACCCATACATCAGTTAGTAGTTTTAAATGTAATTTTATGTATCTAAAACAACAGGTTTGAGCTTATTTAAACGTATAATTACTGCTGTAACTCGCCACTATTTCAGTTTTGGCACTTTTTCAAATTTAAATTTAAAAAATATACTTTACGAAAAATCATTAGACAGGTAGCTTTTATTTTCATAATTTGAATTAGAATTTGCGAATAATACAAGTATACCGATACGTTTAAATATTGCGATTGTTCTGAACTTAAAGTTAAATTAGGCTTTGTTACACCGGTAGATGGCATTGGATACGCCACGGAAATCGAACAAGGTTTCACAAAGACGCGTGTCAATACGAAAAATTTACGTTTTCGTATGATACGTGTTTTACACAGTAAGTTATTGTTAGATTTGAATTTGTGAAAATGATCAGGAAAAGGCGTGTGTTACAAATGATTCAAATACGATTTTTTTATTGCTTCGGCTTTGCAAACTATAATAATAATTCTAAAAATTTTCCTTTTTATAGATGCTAGAACGACGTCCAAGACGATAGTTATAATAATCATGGTATTAATTGTAAATTGAGTAACGCAAAACATTTGTAGACGAGAAATTTTTTGTATTAATCCTTAGAAAATTTGTACGCATATATTTTCATTATTCCGTATACTACTTATCTCTATTTTTATTAAAATCATGTTTTTAACGTGGGGTTTTTCAATACGTTTTAGATATTTTCCGATCCCGTTCATGGATTTCACGAGCAACCGCGTTACGGTGTTTTATCGCGTAACTTTACGCCAGCATCGATCCCCTTAACGGGTGACGGGAATTGCGCAGTGACGTCACCGGAGTGTTTGCGTTCGCCGCGAGGAGGCTGACAGCGAGGGGACGGGGCTCATTTTTATTTTTTTTTATTTTAAATTTTAATTACGCCGGGCGAGGGCGTGTGTGTGTGCAGTGACGAGAAATAAATAAAAAAACAAACTGCAGAAAGGTCCGGGCGGCGAATCACACGAGGCAAAAAACGGACGTTTTGGCAGCGCCAAGTCGTATTCAGCGAGTCGCACGAAGGGAAATGAGCGATTTTCCCGTCCCGGTAGCACATCGACGGTGCGGTGTCGGATTCGGCACGCGAAGTTTGTCCAAAGTTGTGTTAACTCGTTCTTCTAGGCTAATACGCTTACCGATTTCTATGAATAGGTGACAAAATATAGTTGCTTTATTTACAAACTCAAACATATAATTGCATGATGGGTGTATAATCAAAGAAGATGGACATTACGCTCAGGAAAAAGATACTGGAGCGTATACGGCATACGGCCGCTATACTCGGCGGAGACATGTGGGCATACAACGAAAACGATTCAATACAAATATTTGTGGCGTGCAAAATATTGACTGGGTAGATAGAGTAACAAATGATCAAGTACCCGCTACAACGAGTAAATTAAAAAAAGGCCTACCATAAAATCGAAAATTACAACGGCTATGGAACACTTTGAGAAGTCACGCATAGTTCTACACAAGTAGAAGGAACCAGAAGAAAATGGAGGGCCTAGAACAAACCACAGGCACGTGGAGAATTGGGATTAAAGTATGTTGATAATACGCTTGTAATAATAAATAAAAAAAAAAAAGGGAGCGCCGGGATCAGTCTAGGTTGCGTGGGTAGTTTGACGGGGTAGCGACTACGCTTTGGGTGGGTCACTAGTTTACAAGTTGAGAAGTTAAAACGCATTATTTAATTTCTGAAAGCAATGATAAATCGTTGCCTTCGAAAATACGATTCTGAGCGAGCTCAGTTGTCTAGTATACGTCGTGGTAAAAACAAATTTAACAATAAATACTCTTGTCAAATCTGTGTCCTTCCTATTTTGGTATTGTATAATAGTTTCAGCTTGGTCCAATCTCTAATTTGGATTTTTTGATCAAAAACATCTAAATCGATGTGAAAAAAACACGTTTCCTGTAATTATTTGTTTCCCCCAAGTTCCATTACTCACTTCGAAATGATCAAAATAGTTTGAAAACTAAGCAGTTAACTCGTTAAACCCTTTTTAATGACACGTATAAATTTCAAGTCAAACGGAGCACTTTTGGGAATTTGACCGTTCTCGTTTTTTCCTCAGAACCAAAAAATAATCAACGTTTCAAATAAAGTACCATCTCGGATCAACTATCGATCTTTTGAGGTAATGTACGTTAAAATTGGAGCATTTTTTCTACTAGAATTTTCTATTAAATTTTTAATTCTTAAATAAAAAAATTGTTTCAATTTTTTTAAAAAAAAAAAACACAAAATGACAAATTTCGGCCAATTTTCAGAAATAAAACGACTATAAAAAAAAATTGTGACTAACGGTTTTTAAAATATTTTAGTTACGAACAGTTATGTATGTTTTTAACATTTTATTAAATTTTCAAAACTTTTTCTGGAAAATTTAAGTTTTTATTGAAATTAAATGACAATAAAATGGGAAATTTTTTAAAATTTCAAAGTTCTTTATTTAGCTCAAAAATTTGTGAAATGTTTTGAAATTCGCCTCACACCTGTACGTTAACATTGTGTGAAAATATCAAGTCCTTTCAAACATTATTTTGGGAGTTATGATCAATTAACCGAATTAATTTTGTCAAAAACGAGTTTTCCGTACCATTTTCGGTTTTTTCTTAAATTTTTTTTTTTTGTTTTTCCTGAAAAACTTTTTCGGAATCGAAAATTTCGAAAAAAAACACAATCAATAATGCACCGAGGATATAGAATTCTCTACCGGAAAGAGGTACTGTTGTTGAAGAACGGGGCGGAATTCCCTAAGAGCTACACGTGCCACAGACACAAATATAAAATAAAAAAACACACGTCTTTGTAAAATCAACAGCTTTCTCGCTTCGCTCAGAATCTAAAAAACGCAATAACTGAATCCTAAAAGACGCGTCAACAGTTCAAGCGGGTTATCATCAATACGGGCACCGGGAACGGTAACACGCGTCTCGGCCATCCTGTCGCACAAGTGTACTCGCCGCAAGGACGACTCGCGCCGCACGTCGGCAGCCAGTTGGACGCCAACGCCGCCGCCGCCGCCCGAACGATGCGGATGACCACCACGCGGGCTCGCTAGCGCCGAGCGACAGGCTCTCTCTCTCTCTCTCTCGCTCTCTCTCTCTCTCTCTCTCTCCGTCACTCGGCGTGCACCGCGATCGCGACGCCATCGCCCCGAGGGATGATGACGCAGAGATCCCGGTGCGCGCGCGACGAGCTCACTCCGGCCGGGGCTCCATCGCCGAAGGGTCGGCAGCGCCGCGAGGGACAGTGTTGGCGCGGCGGCGGTCCACGGCACGTGTCAACCGGCACCCGCCGAGAGCTGAAGAACTGCGCCGCTGTTCCACGACGACGACGGCGGCGGCTTCGCGTCAGGTAACGTATGTGCAGAGCGAATAGTAACTTATATCGATTGAAATTTTTTTCCGATTTATTTCTACGATATTAATAATAATATTAAGTTACTACCTGGACGTAAATTCGAAGGGTGATTTATTTTGAACCTTTGTTTTCACAAAAATACAAAGTATTTGCAACACTATTTTCGTCGTGGTGGCATATTAAATACACGCGTTTAAATACGCATTTTTTAAATTTTTTTATTAAAAATGCCGAACAAAATTATTAACCGCGTACACAAATTAAATGACATAAAAAAAAAAATGCTCGATAACAATTACGACAGAAGTTTGGACATGAAACAGAATACGTGATTGTATCATTATAAATTGGAAAACGTATATTCGTATTTAAAATCATTCGTACGGTCGTATTTAGTTACATTTTTCCAAGTACTTGAAAATGTAAAATGCAAATCATGTTTAAAAAATAATCTAAATGTAAAAATATAAAAGTTAAAATCGTAGTGGGTACAACAAATTTTTACACTTTACGAACCTAAAACAACTTTTAATGGTTTTTGAAATAATTTTTGGTGATATGTTTTAAGTAAACTTTCCGATTTTCGAACACCAAAGAAACAGACCAAAATACAAATTATTTATTAGTTTTTACGATGTATTTGGTAGTACAGTTTTTAAACATAAAAATCAAATCACATTCGTTGTTGTATTTATTATAAAAGTGTATTGAAAACCTATCGTTTGAGAGTTATTCATGTTTTATCTATTTACGATATTTTATCAAAAATATTGTCTTATGTTTCTTATTAGAATGTTGTAATTATGTTTAAAAAAAATAATTTAATATTCATTTTGCTTTTAGTATTTATAAGCTTTTCACAATAGTGGTAAAACTGTGTTAAGAAATGCTATCTGATTTTTACTGAACAGACATTGGTTGGCGAAATAACAACGGTTTTTGTGAATTTTTTTATACCCAAAATTTGTTCTTCAATAAATCATAAACAATTCAGGTAAAGTCTAATTTTCTTTTCTTACACTAATTTTTATATGATCGTTGGAGTTAGGACTTGATTTGTAAAACGTTTACTATTTTAAATTAATTTATTAGAATTATGTGCTGTAGTTTTATCTTGAGTGTCAATCGTTAAGGTAAAAACTTAATAAGTGAATAATTTTTTAATAAAATAATATTTAGAAATTATTAAACTGAATATCATAATCATTGATATCATATGTAACTTAAGACAAAACTTTTGCCAGGTACATTAAATAAATAAAAATAAATTCAGAGTGCAAAGATGAGACATATAATTTATGCCAATTTTCGAAACAATTTTCAGAAATATGTTACTTGCAATTAACAAACGAACATCTGAAAATTGTTTTAAAACTATTTATGTGTAGTTCCATACATTGACAAAACATCAAGATTATTGTTTGAAAAGTTTCATTGCCAACTTAATATTTGGCGTAGAACTTTTGTCTTTGTTCTACAACAAATATTATCATAATATTTTAGTGTGTCTAACAGAAATTTTGAAACTTTTAATTGTTGATGAAGTAGTGCACATCTTAACGTGTCATAGCATCATAATACATATATTTATCTGACAATTAAATGATTTATATTGACTTTAATCTTTCTGAAGTGCTTTTTTGCCGCAGATCAACTGTTGAGGAAGTTTTAACTATGCCAAACTCTGCCTTTATAGCTAAAACAGTCGTATAATGTATTAAATAATTTAGGTTACCTATTTTCAAATAAAAATGATTACTTATTTTTTAATTGTTTCACGATTTTATATTTTTTTACCTTGTGATAGTTATTTTCGATTTATCAAAACGTTGACCAAACAATGATTCCCGTTTGTCACAGAGCGTTATTATTTTTTTGATATGTTCATTATCGAATCATATTTATTTTTTGTTTCAAGACATTAAATTACCTAATATGTATAATCAATTATCAATGTAATCTTGTAGTATTTATTAACCATGAAATTACGAGTAAGGTTATATTTATCATTTTAGATACGTCAATTATATATGATCATGTGATTTGTATGTAATTAATTTGCTCACTATTGAACAACAAAAATACATAAATTCACTCCATTATTGTTGGGTTTAATCTTTTTCCAGTGTTGTAAACTCAAAATGTTCAAATGCTCATGTCATAATTATTATAAATTGTCCATTATTTCCAAAAGCAAACTTCTGGCGGACGAAAAATGTTATAATTATTCAAACAAAAAATAAGTAAACTTAAAATGACTAATCATGAAGGAAGATTGCGTTGGTAGTATTTTGTAGAAAACATTTTGTTTTTTACAAAATGTTTTCATTCTATCATGCGAGTAATAGTGATTTTCAAATAGTTTCCTTGGATAAAAGAACGGTTTAGTGTGATTTACATATCCTCTTTTGATTTGAAACGTCGATACAAAGTTTGTCCTCAAAAACTTTAAGTGTATAATATATGTTGTCAAATTAGTATGACGTTTAAGTCTTAATACGATAGTTTCCACTTACTATTCAAAGTAGGCGACTAAAAAATCATTATCGGCTGCCAAATCTTTATAAACGCATACATCGTAAAACCGTCATTAAAACGCGACATGGTTTTGGAAGTTTTCGAGTCTCGACATACTACGAGTACGTCGATAATCACATTTCATAATGAGTCGTAATAAGTAGCCAAGTCATCATATTGATTTTTCTCCATTTTCCTCGCGAATCGTTCAGATTATTCAAATACCTTACTCACACTATACGACAGAGCAGTTGTGGATAAACCCGAAAATCTTTAATAGGTATTTTACCCATCTCGAGAAATTTCAAGTATGCAAATCTTTTATTATCCGTTCGTTCATTCGGTTCACTGCTCGGGATTGCTGTTGTACACGGCCGAACACACTTTAAAAAAAAAATATCGTTAAAAAACTACGGCGAAAAAATTCCAACGCGGTTTTTGCTTATCAATCATTACATAATAAAAACATGTTTTTTTACGTTAGCTAAACTCGTAATTTATCTCAACAAAAGTGTTCCGTATACATTTACATTTTAATTAGCAGATGAAATTTTTTTTTATCCATTTCATCTTTTTGAAGTAAAATCAACAAATATTATTCATTTTTATTTGTCGTTATAATAACGATAAATAGTGGTTTTTATTTTAACATTTCATTCCTCAATGCCGACCCAACAAACTCTAAAAATACGTCTGGACGCAACAACATTCTGGAATAAGTTGTTGAAAGTTTAAATTATATTTCGCGTATACATAACGAACCACATTGTCACGATTGAATTTAAGCAACACGAAATTGATAAAACGTATTTTTCAATACAAACAACAGCTGAGAAAAATGATCGAACAAGAACGTTGCTAGTTGTTTGTTACAAATTTAGACATTTGTCTAACGACCCAATCGTTGAAATATTAAAAAAAAAAAAAAATAATAATAAAAAATATTTGGTAAACATAAATTTTTTTTTATAAATAATTCTTAATAAATACATTTTCAGTCTAAATATTCAATGTTAATATTGAATAAAAAAATTTAAATCTCCTAAAGAAGACGTTATTTCCTTAAAAAATAACGTTTAGTTTTCAAGTTTGGTCACTTGATTAATTCATGAATACTTCTCAAGTGAAGGATTTTTAAATGCTACTATTTGGGCCTTTTATACTGTACGAATAAACGACTTGCAGGAATTTATTATTTCACAGATATTTTGTTGGGGCTCTATAAATAGATTGTTGTTCAATATTTGGTTCATATTTTCAAAATGTTCTTTGAGAAATATATGTTACTCGCTCACTATAATAAAGTGTTCAATTCATAAAAAAAACAATGAAAATTCAATGCCTTTAGAATACGATCAAATAACAGCTATTAACATAGGTAAAATTGTAACTTACGTGCAAAAAAACAAACGTTGTGACGTTGCCATTTTATAACCGTTCATTAAACTGTTCCGTGTAACATCATTTAGATAAAATATTTTAAGTATACTATTCAAATATACTTTCTAAATCTCAAGAAACTTTAGTGCAAATCTAATTAACTCCCTAACACTCAAAAATTACCTTAATCTTTTTCTACACAACCATGATTAAAATTTTTTTATTAGCAAGTTTGAACCCTGCGGGTGTACATAAAACTTAAAATGAAAAACTAAAAAAGTACATTTCGTACCTTTTTACTACTTTTATTTTTAGATTTGTATTTTTTTCTCTCTTAAAAAAAATGTAATCCTATTTTTTTTGGCAATCACATTCTATATGATTTTCAATCTGAAGTGCAGAATTCCTATGTACTATTTTATAAGTTATTGAACTTTTTCATTTGTAATCTTAATGAAGACTTGTTAATAAGTAAAAGCTCGTATAATTTATAAGTTATATAAAATCTTAATTAAAATTAATTCGATTAAATCTAGTAAAATTTCTGTATCTAATGCCTATAACACATTATTGATAACGCGAAACTAAGGTGTGCATTTTTACGAATTTCAAACACCTTGAATACTTTTCTATGCACATTGTAAACGAAAATATTAATAACATATATTATATTCCCTGCTTATATAAAAACTAACATGTCCATCAGTTGAATTTTTACTATGTAATTGCTTAAATTTTTGGATGAGATGAAAAGAACTTGTTCACTTTACATAATATAAATTGCGATTCAGTGAACATTGATACGCGTTATACACGTCTTTTAATTTGATATCTTTTGCGACGCAGTAAAAAAACATTTCAAAAGGTACTGCGTGAGCTCAGATACAGACCATTTTTTAACAAAAAACTACAAAAGTAAGCGATATTATTTTCAAAGCCTTATCAAATACAACGCGTGAAAACAAAAAATTCAATTTACTCGAATTCTGTCGCCTTTTTTAACGCAAAAATCACAATACGAATCAAACGGTAACTATACAATATATATTACTCTAAAGATTCAATATAGTTTTTAATCGATCCGTCCAACTGATTCGATTTCAAGGTCGTTTACTTTTTCAAACCCTTGTGAATAGACACATAAATTTGCATCGCGAAATCCCGCGCGTCCCGTAAAGTCACCGAAAAACTATCATTCTTGACCAGCCACGACCCACTTAAATCCGAGGGGTTACTGTCTCCCGGATAACTATCTCATTTGCCCACGTCGTAAAACGAGTCCCAAGAGCACGACATGAAAGTCCGCCTCCGAAACGACCGGTACTTTCGTGTTATACTATATGTGTTTTAAGTTTAACTTAGTATGTTTTTTTTTCTCAGAAAGCTTTAGTGGCTTTTAAAACATACATCATACGATTGTTTATAATCAGATCAATTTTAATTACCTACTGCAGTAGTTGTTGTTACTTAGATTCGTGAGTACAAAAACTAGTTAAAAATATAAATTTGAGTTAAAATATCCATTTTACTTTAACTTACCGAGTTATTTTATTTTGTTTTACGCCAACTTATTCAAGTAGTTAACGTTTTTGTCGCGTAACATCGACATTTTACAATTATTATTGAATATTTATAATATTATAGTTTAGTCAAATGTTTTTTTTTTTTTACTTGCAAAATATAATTATACTTGTAGGTTCAATTCCAATTTGGTTTTCAATATTGTTTCAAAATTTTTCTGTTGAATTAAAAATGATTTTACAACTCTAAGAAAAACCAAAATCGATACACGGATAATAATATAACGTTTTAATGTTTTATAAGTTTGCACGCGTTATTATACGTATTTTTTTTTTACCTAAGAACACAAATTAATTTCTATATTTTAGTAAGTTTCGTAAAAAATAATTTTGTAACTTAACTTTAAATTTACCACGTTAAAAACACATTTTCTTAATATTCTTTACTATTAAATGCTATTTGCTAGAATACTTTAGAACTTTAACCTAACTCATAGAAATGAATTTGTTTTATCAACTTGCTCAATTTTGGTGTTGAATTTCAGTTCTTTCCGTTATTACTTAAGTATGGAACATCAATTTTGTATCCTCCTTTTGCTAAGCCGAAAGATGAACGTCAAACAAGAGCTGATTGCTTAGTGGAAATCAATAAAAAATTTATATTTTCCAGGTAACTGGATTACTGGCTCACCGTTATTCATTAAAGACCGTAGTTTTGAGAAATATGTATTAGAAAATATCTAAGTATTCCTAATGAAGGTTAGCTAATATGAAAATTTGTATTATGACTCAAGAGTCAAGGGTAGATTTTCATAAAACTATGGTGTTAGAATTATGAACTGATAGTGAACAGTTTAAAAGTTTATTTCAAAATATTCGAAACAAATTTATTGTATTGTTCGTGTTCAATGAGAACATAGAAAAAAATATTCCAATAAGAAATTAAAGAAATAACTCTCGATAAAAAAAAAAATTCAAACGCAAAAATTGGTTTTTGTCCTTTTTTACCATTTGATTTGCAAAAAAAAGTATTTATTAGTGGTGTAAAAATATCATACATTTTTATCCGAGTAAACTTTAGTACGTCTTTAAAACGTTGCATTTCAGAATTAATATATTTTTCTGTAAGTTTCTGTTATTTTTGCAGAAAACGTAACACACTGTTTTACATTGACAATTAAGATATTGTGTTATTACAGGAGCAGAAATATTGTTCAAGAGCAATAAAAGACTTTTCTTTAGAGCTCAACTGATAAGTTGAATGATAAAATAATGTATTGGTTTATTTATTTTACTACCAGTAAAGTTTTTAAATACTTAATTAGAAAAGCGTTATATTCGTCTTAGAAGTATACTTGTAGAATATAATAAGAATATATATATCATACGTATTTTTGTAGTGATTTTGTTTCTAAAACCCAGCTTGAGCATAAAGTTAGTAAATGTTATTATTATTATTTATTTATTTTTTGTTTGGTAATAACTGTAAGGTTATAAGTATACTGATGTATCGTTCAAAAATTATGAAAAACATTTTATGGTAATAAGCGGTTTGACCAACAAATTGTATGAAAATATCTTCAAACAACTTATTTT
>CM029361.1:19193964-19413327 GCA_017140985.1 Hormaphis cornu
ATGTTTTACTTTAAGACGCGCCGTTCTTCGCAAAAGATAATCAACAAAACAATGTGATTACATTTAATCAAAAGCAAAGTAATTTATTGAAATTTGTATTGACAAAACTTGTAAATAAATGGAGACGTCAAAAACACATTAATTTGTAAATACGTTTTACTGCAACCTCTTTAATTCCGTATGATAAGAGGATAAAACGGAAATAGTAATAAATTTCTTTGATAGAGTATCTTGAATATACATTGCTCTTTTTTTTTTGACCAACATTAGATTATTATTTTGCATGTTTATTAAATCATATAGTTCAAATTCACCGGTCGTTTTTTACATATTTTGTTCGACGCAGAACTACGGTACAGGTATAGGTATATAAAATCATAATCGACTACGTTTTTATACAGGTAGGTAGGTACGTAATTATAAATTCTGCGAAATAATATCGAAAAAGTTGTCTTGTTATGAAAGTTAATCGATGTAAATGACGGAAAATATCGAAAGAAAAAATTTCGTTCACATGTTACACTGTACGTTTCCTGGAAATAAAAATGGTTTTTGCTAACGTTATTTAATGTTCAAATGAAGGTTTCAGTTATTGTGTGAAAGACTTTTACTCAAGAAACCAGAAGTACAAAATAAGAGTTGATACACGTGAAGTTGTATATTTTTTTTGTACGCGCTTTTCAGTTCAGTAAGTTCGTCGTATATTATATTGAAGTGTGCAACGGCCACGGAATTTTCGCCGTACCAAACCGTTGTGAATTTTTCCGGTTTCGTGGTTTTGAAAATTCTATCAAAGTGTGATGAAAAATAACGACAAAAAAACGCGAGTTGACGTCAATCAAAATAAAAGCCTATGCGGTTTTACGTTAGGAAAAAAAAAAAACAACCGAACGAAACGCATTATGTAAATGTATACATAAATAATCTAGTTGAAGTCCTCGCAAAACTCCGGGTGACATGAAATCGAACTCAAGACCTAGACGGAGTACTACTGCAGTAGTACGTTTACCGTTTCTATCGTCTCGACAACGTGTCGAGAGTAAATATTGTATATTGGTTCGATGAATTCGTTCGGAAAAGTAAATGAAATTTTGTACATGACGGAAGTTTTTCTTTTGACGTGAGTTTGATTTGTACACAAATATAACAGGTAATGACAATAATATTGCTATTGGAATACATCGTGTCACTCGCGGTATTATAAAATGGTGAAGCCGTAAACTTCACAAACGTGACCGGACGACTAAGCGATCGGATCGCGCGCGGAATCGTAAAGAAAAAAAAAAAGTATTTACGGAAATTTTTGTTTTTGTTTTTTTGTTGAAAATTTAGATTCAATAAATAACGCCATGGTTGGACATAATGCCGTGAACAACCATTTCCATAACGCTTTAGACAAATCAATTGTTTTTTTTTTTTTTTTTTACAGAAATAGGTTCATTTTGTTTATGACAGTAAAGTTTACAGATTTTCAGTCGGAAATGTTTGTGTTTTCATATGCAAGTCATACGCGTCGATGACGCTTAAGTGTTTAAGCCAATAAATGTTTTATTTGCAAAATTTACAACTATTTTGTATCGCCAATTCAAGTCGAAACCCTGGGTTTTCGCACTTAAGTTATAATAGATTCAAGAACGTTTTCAAACTTATAAATGCTCTGCTTAAGAATCACTATTAATGGTATGGAAAACTGAAGTAAAATGTACATTATATACTTGGTGATTGGAAAGTAATAGCTGCACAAATTGCACATGCATTTTTTTTTTATGTAATATTATCGAGCTCAACATTTTCTTTCCGATAAATTGTTTCAACTTACTATATCTCGTACTATGAACAAATGTTTCGATAAAAAGAATACTCTAATTTCTATTATGATACGGGAAATTGCAATATAATGGTAAATTATTATGAAAAGTATAAACCGTAAAATGTTCCGTTAATGATTGTCGACAATCACAAACATGATTTACACATTATTATTAATGTTTTAGAATCGTAGCTGTTGTTTTTATACCATCAATATGTTCACAGACAATTTTTTCAACGGCAAATGATATTTTTACCAATGATCGTGTATCCTAAATATAAGTACTAATAATAGTATAAACATATTTTATAAATTGTTTTCAGATGGATTTTCTGCGATTAAAATTCGGTGTTTGCGTTCACTGTTGTGCCCTTATGTTGTTTAATTCTATATTCATAAGGCACGCGGTGAATGCCAAGATCGAATGAGAATACGTCCAAATGATTTAATATTAATTTATAGTGAATTTAATTTTTAACCATAATGTCATTATGAAATTATTGATAAAAATGTATGTAAATACCTAAATTATACTTGAGAACTTTTGACGATTTATATCAAAAATATAATTACCGAATCACAAAATAATACACTTTTTTATTTGCGTATACGTATTTCGACAACCATGTTGTCATCTTCAGCGTGAACCTACGACTAGTTTGTCTTAATTTTTGAAAACTTTGTTTTTGAATAATACATTTTTTTTAATATTATAATAGTGACTATTAGTTAGTTTTTTTTATTGTAACAAAATTTGTTTTATAAACAGTACTTTCTAAATTAAATTTGAAGGTTTTCATAAATTAATATTATCTAAAATATTATTGAATTGAATTTTAAAAATTTCAATTGATGTTAGGTATAACTACTGTGTAAAAACCTTTGATCGTATGTTAACAAAAGCAAATTATACTGCTGTAAAACGAATAATGCTTTTTCACCTTGCACAGAATTCAATTCGAATTTTTACATCGAATGGAAAATGGAAATTGGGAATGAACAGTGAACATGAGTTAAAAAAAAAAAGAAACACGTTTTTAAAGAAATCGTTCTTTGTAGGGATTGTTGTATTTGGTTCGATCTTTTATCAATATTTTTGATAACTGCTTTTGATTACTCTAAGTTATCGAGCAACATTGTCAGTACTTTATTCAAATATTGATAATCAATAACTACTGAGGATCAACAAATTATAAACAAACTATTTACTATATTTATAACTTATAAATGATAAAAATATGGGTTAAAGTAATGTAACTTACTCTGTAATTATTTTTGAGAAAAAATTTAATATTCTGATCACGAAGAGTTTTTTGTTTTTGTTTTGTTTTGTTATTACTGCGTGTGCTTGATATCTTTCAAATGAACATGCTTGTTGAAATTTAGCAGTCTAAATGATTTGAGTATCTACACAGCTCGTGTAGGGGACAAACATTTATTTTTAGACTCATTCGAAACAACTTAAAACCTTTGAAGAATCATGCTACTTAAGCAAACAATATTATGATCGACACGCATTTATCGTGTACCTAATAATTAAGCAATAAAATGTGAAGAACAAATTAAATACAAATATATTTGTTTGAATTATTCAAATACAAATTAATGAAACATTATTTAGAGTAAATGCGTACCTACAAACTAATATGTTCAAATCACAAACATTTACTTTTTTTATCATTTACGTTCAACAATTTGACGGTAAATTAACTAGAGTCTTTTAATTTTGATCCGGTTATAAATAAGACAAACGTAAAAGTATTGTATACAGTCAAAAATGATTCAACCCGTTTAGTTTTTTCTACAGGTCAATAAAGGTTTGCAAGTAATATTTTGTAAGAAAAAAATAATAATTACAATTCATATTCAAAACGGTTATGTTTTTTTCTGAGTGCGAATCGTGCAGTTGCGACCAATATCTAATTTATAGTTAAGTAGGTACCCTTAAAATGGAACGTCGAGAATTCGTATTGTTCCGCTAACACCTCGATGGATGAAAACTTGGTTTTGTGTTATCATAAATTCCGAGGAAGAGTGATAAATTATGTATTTTATACGGATAACCTAACGTTTTGGTTGGTCACATAATGGACAAGTGCAGGCTTAGTAGACACAAAAACGGTAGTTTAACGTTGGAAAAACGAGTAATATAAATTAGAGACGTTTATAATAACCCCGAAGACAATAGAATATTATTATCATGTGTTTGGCAATTGAATGGATAATTCAAGAAAAATTCAATTATAAAATATGTTTATAATAACCACACTACTCACTATTTATTTACAAATCGTTTTCACTTAATACAGACGAAAAAAACTAGGGCTGCAGATTTTCAGTGAAATTTATGAGTTGAAAGGAAATAGAGTGAAAACTATATAATTGAAATTTAACCATTGATTAAAAAATAATTGATGATACAAAATATACTTGTTACTTAAACAGACAAATAAAACGGTTTTATGAGCTTTTTTTTTTTGGTTTCTGTGTCGAAGTTTGTTATAGTTTCAACAACTATAATATTAAACCAAGTACATACTACTGTGAGGATGAACTACGTTTTATAAGTAGGTTTGTATTTATTAAAAAAATAATTGTTAGTTTAATCGATGTTTTATGTATAATATTTTTCACGATATACCAACAAAAAAAACTTCCGTGCGTATGTGAAAATGTCTATTTTTCAAAATCGTGTTTATTCTGCCATCTAAGCAGTACAAAAACCAAGTCACGTCAAAAAAATTTTCTATAACAATCTCTTTTATTTTCGTTTTTTGTCAATGTCAAATTTATTTTTCTCTCTATTTTTCTACATTTCTCTGTTATATATATAACTCTCACTTTTGTAGTGTATATATATACATATGAAAAAAAACCTCTTTAGGAGAGGAGTTTCAGTCATATAATGTTCGTATGTTTCCGGTAAATCGTAATATGATATAACATTAAATTTGATAAACATTACATACGATATTGCTTTTAAAAATAACAATTAATGGTAATCTCCATTTACTTAATAAATGATACCCAAAAAAATAATAATATCCGTAACAAAACGAAAAATAACGGTAAGGGACATGCTAAATATAAGATAAACAAAAATACGGAAACGTCTTAACAAACAATTAGATTTATTCGATATAATATTATTTTATATATTTCATAAACATTATTTTCTCATTTTTGTTAAAAAATTCCACGAAAAAAATTAAAACTATTGAATTTTCTATGTTAATTGGTGAGAAATATGTCGGAAATTAACAAATATAAAATAAATTCAAAAATTTTATAGAAATTAATAATAATTTTTAGACTCGTGAGTGTAACAACGAAGATATTTGTTTTAGTATAATGTGCGTTTTGTAGTTTTTTTTTTTTTGTCATAAAATAATGTTATAATAAATCATTATATTGAATTATTTTCCATGAATAATAAGAAAAAAATAAGAAAACTGTTAATTAATACACACACAACTGTTTAAAAGAAATGAATCAGTGTGTATGTATCGAAGGATTTTCATTACGTTATTAGTTGATCAAGTAAAAAAAAAAAAACTTTTATAAAGTCTAAATCTCAAAGTGGTCTAAAATAAAAGTTATAGTGTCAAATATTATGTTTAACTATAGTAAATCGACAAATGGTTTTTTCGATTTAATAAAATGTTTTACAATAAATATACAATACAAGTTAAAAAACTGATTATATTTTTATCACATAACTTCTAAAACTTATTATCTAAAAAATATTTTTGTTTTATATGCTTAAAAATGAACAAAGCATTTTATGAATTATAATGTGAATTAAAACTAATTTTTTTAAATAAAAATATAGTGTTCGTAAAGGTAAACACGACCGACGATCGGTTTTATTATTTCTTTTACATATACTGCAGTTATGAAAATATTTGAATAGTTACATATTATTATAATAAATGACATTGTGTATATTATGGTTGCTATAAATTATGTGACGGTACGAATGAAATTCACTACAAATTTTGAATTGCTATTTGTTTAGGAAGGTATAAGCTATACATGAAAATATAAAATAATAATTTAATCATGAAAACTACTGTATCCTTAAACATTTTGTACGTTTAAATATTAGCCAATTTGAATTTCGAACGCACGATCATAAAATTTCTGTTTGCACGAATGATTAAAGTCGTGTACCTATATATTATATTAATCGAGATTCATAAAAAGGCAACAAATATTGACTCACAAAATATAAATGTACTTGCTTTCGTTATCCGGCGTTACCCTGGATTTTTTTCGCTAGAACTAAGTAATTTGAATGTAAATATAATAAATAAAAATTAGAATAAACAATTTATAGCCGTAATTAATCAAAATATACGCTAAATAGGTACTGAGTAAAATATTACTTTTAGCGATTTACTTTAAAATCATATGCTAAGAAAACACTTGCGCTTACGCACATACTTAAAATAGGATGAAACTAGTATAAAATAATATGAATTTCTAAATTTTTTAAGTTTTTTGGAGAAAAAAACCATGAGCCATAGGCTATATTTTAATTTTCTTGCAAATAAATAGAAAGTTTTGTTTTATTATAAACTTGTTCTCACAGAATAGTTTTGTCCTATGTAAAACAGTTTTAACTACTTACATTGAAAAGATGGAGCATTTTATTCACCATAAATTCACATTTGTGCATCAATAATAAAAATAAAAACATTATTAAAATAATAAGTAAAGTGTGCACGTACCAAGTCAATCAAAAATTTTACCAAAGAAATTTAACTTTTAGTTTCTTGACAAATTAGTGATATTAAAGGAAACTTCTTTTTACCTCTTCAATAAAATAAAAATAAAACAGCCTTTTTTAGTGTTCACTTATGTTATTGTGTAAGGTACCACTGTAAAATATTTCATGTTTTTACGTTGACGGTTTGCGCTATGCTCTGATCGATTTATCGAACTTGGAACCACTTTTTTACCCCCTTAAGTGTTGAATTTTGAAAAATCCTTTCTCAATACTTACCAACGGGCTACGTTGTACCTATAAAGAACCTCTGTCCAAAATTTCGAGTCCCAGCGGTTTGAACTCTGCGTTGATATATCAGTCAGTCAGTTTATTCTTTAATATATTATATAGGTTGTGCATAAAAATTAAATTTTATTCTTCACAGGAGTACATAATATACTCACGTTTGGGAATTGGTGTTTTTGATTTTATTCTATGGACGTGCACCGTTTATTGATTTTTTTTTGTTTTATTGAAATATTATTCGAACGCATGAGTCACTTTATACTAATAATATGCAACGTTATTGATTTCTGTGTTTTGAATCAAATGCATTACATACTACATATTACACGGTTCGTATAATGTTTTAGCCCTATAATATAAAACGTACATTGCATATGCCCTAACAACGCACTTCCGTCACAAGAGCAATAATTAGGATTAGGGGTAACAACCCCAATGTGCAAACTCTAGGTCATTCTTTGTTGTTCCGCGTACGTTATATTGTAGAATGCAATATAATATAAGTACAGCATTTGAATCGGATCGATTTTGCGATACGCCCAACTTTCGGCACTCCACCAAAATCCAGTTATTAAACTAAAATTTTCATTTCAGTAGTATAATACGTTTAGTGTTTATAAATTCAATGAGAATGGAGTGCATGGTACCATTAAACGACAATGCGTGTTCATATTTTTGAGAAAATTCGTACGGAATACGTCTGCAAGGTGCAGAAAGTTATAGTTATGAACAATTAACGTATACCCAATTAACAAAAAAAAAAAAACTGGGATCTCTCTAGGTCGCGTGGGTAGTTTGACGGAATAGCAACAATGCTTTGGGTAGGTCACTGCTTTGGAAGTTATGGTTCATACATACTATTTAAAATCTGAAAGCAATGATAAATCATCGCCTTCTATAAAAACGATTCTCCGTGAGCTCAGTTCACATCTAGTACACGCGTTTTGGTAAAAACCTAATTTAACAATAAAAATGGTCCAAAAATTCCGAACGTCGTATCCACGTTAAAAAAAAAAATATTGATTCAAATAACATGTGCACATTTTAACATGTTTGGCTTACCAATTATAATGATACCGGTTGCAATTCCATTAAACAAATACTCGCCAATCCAGCGGAATTTTCAGTATACATCTGTGTTTTCGGACTATTACTTGTAAAAATTGTGTTATATTCAAAATTTTTTTTAGAACAACCAAAGGTTATTTAAAACCAAAATTTCAACTTTTTGTAGTATTCAAAATTTAAATCGGAGCATTCTTTCCACGCAAAAACGTTATCACAAACCTAAACATTTCAATTTTCTCCGTTATATTCTGAATTTGGTTTTAGGATATTACTCGAAAAGTTAGCGAAATTCAAAAAAATTTTATAATCCGTTGAAGTACTGACTTTAAAAATCTGAGCCTTCCTTCTACCCGATAAGTTGTTGACAGGACAAAAGAAAAACATAATTGTAAAAACAATACATATTTTATTATTATAAAATATATTTTATTATTAGAATTAAAAACCTTTCATTACAAAAATTACTATTCAAATTGCAAACCATCTTTGTTTCAATTTTTTAGATATTTTTCCGAATTTGAATGCGACGGGCCCATGGAAAAGCAAAACGGTTTTCCGTCTCAGGAAAAATTGAGTGTAATTCATTGAGCACTGACAAAATTGAAGTGTTATATAAGAGGTATTTGATATTGATTTAACAATGTTTTGAATTTTTACACGTTCCAGGGTTCTAGCACTGTTCCAATATTTACATATATATCTTAAGATATAAGAAATGTATAAGAAAATTTTTTGAAATTTCTGAATGAACTAAATAAATAAACAACATCAAAGCTCCAAAAAAGGCTTATAGAACTATTGGTAAACGCAAATATTACGTTATAGAATGGCTAAGACTTACATATGAAATACGTTTTAAAACATTTTCATGATTTTTAAAATTTTTACAGTTTAAAAAATGTTGAATATATTCCAGGTTCTGTATTCAATTTAATATGTAGTTTTGACATTTGACAGTTGAAACTTTTTTTACGATGTTTAAAATGCTTGTAAATGGTTATTTGTTTGTTACTCGTTACTACAGTTTAAGTTAAAATTAATTGATTGAAATTTGCAACGATTACTATAAGACGGATAAGGTAATAAAGGGGGCAACTTTTAGATAATTTTGATAATCGGTTACGGATTATTTATTTATGTTTAGCCATTCGTACGTTTTCGCGATGATATTTGTTTTATCATAGAGAGATCATCCTTTCCCAACAGCAGTTTTTCAAAAATATCTGTTAGAAATTATACTTGTCGTCTTAGTTACTTACCAATAACGCATACACTTTGTATCGGTCGCGTGATTTAAATTCGTTTTATTTTTGTTATTTGATCGTTGGACAATTTTCATCCTCGCAAGAAGCGGCGAGTCGATTTTGTATGGTCGGGGCCACTAAATTGGCTATACCGACAAGCTGCGCGGTCGCTATTTTTCAATGACGAATTTTTGATGTTGGCGGAAATCAAAGTTTTATTACAAATAGTCGTATACGTATGTTTCTGTTAGTCACCGAATATCCCAAAAACTTTGCCGGCGTTCCTCGTCCAATCCGGCGGTCAAATCGACGAAGAGAGCACAGGATGAAACCGAACGACAGCCGAGCCAAGTACTACTACGTGACGGAAGATTTCAGTTTTGTCGGCGTGGACAATGTGTGTGACGGAATCTCAAAATTAAACGTCAACTCGACGGATCCGCGCGAAACTAATGACGAGAAACCCACGGAGCAGCAACAGCCGCCCGACAGTCGTTCGGCTGAGAACGGCGTTTCGTTTTCGGTGCAGGAGAAAACACCGGGTCGTGAGCCTGCGGGACGAGATGGTTTCCTACGGGATATGCAGTTTGAACGAAGGAAAAAACGACGCGTTTTCGAAACACATCGGACTAGTTTATGATTTCAAAACACCGTAGTCTTGAACAAATTGAATAAAAAATAATTGCGTGCACATTCGTCGAAGGCATTTCGTAAAAATGGTGTAATTATTATTGCTATAACTCGATCGGATATACTAATAAAAGTTACTAACATTAATAGTAACAAAAGTTCGGTTGTGCGTAGAAAAAATGGTAACTGTAATATGTTTACGATTTCCATAGATTATTGACGAAAAAAAACCAACTACTACCGTTTAATATTGTCCAATTTATTTTGGATTTTCTTCAAAACGTCCTATAAGATGACGACGATTGACTCGTAACAGAATTTACAACATACCGCAAGTTGCCTAGATTTCCAAACGGTCTAACATATGGCTATACAATTTGTGCTTCAAAATTAACCCTTAAAAAAAATTTCAAATCAAACTGTAAAAAATGGTCATCTATTATAAGATGCGTCTGTCAAACCTTCGGAATCTACGCGCATCTGTTAGCGAAAAATTTCTTACGGTCTGACCGTAAAATTTCGTAACGGCGTATGGCGTGTTTCATAGTTATAATGTTTCGGTACCAAAATAAAAGTATGATAGTAATGTCGACTGGGGTTGCAAGACATCCGGTTTTCACTCAAACCACGGTTTAGTTTTGGCAAAGTCCGATTTTTGAATACCGCAATACGAATTTGTCAAATTTTAATCCGTTGTTGTTCAATTAAATACGAGTTAGATGTAAAAATTCGATTTTTAGATACTGTAAAACGTTAAATCGAGTGCCTGCCTGGCCGCTGTCGCCTCACCTTGATCTATGGTACACGGTCACGTTAAAACGTTATCTTCAATATGAAGAGGGTCTTACAAAATAAATACCTTTACCATAATCCGTTTGTTATTTATTGGTTATTATATTTTAGGGTCGTTGTAAATTGCGTTTTCTATTCTTAATTTTTTATGTAAATTGTGGCCTACGTGTACCAATTTTGTTAAATTGTGGCCTGGGTATATGTTTTACAGACATTTTGTATATAAACCTATCTAAGTATTTTTTATTTATACGTAAATTACGTTTTAAGCTATTTTTGCAAAATCAATATTTTTTATTTTATTTTTTATTTTTTAGACTTAGGACTGGCAAAATTAATATTGGTGTGATTAAAAATATTGGTTTGCTGTCTTTTTGTTTATAATTAAAAAAATATATCATTAAAAGTGAAGTTTAAGGTGTCTGAAAAAATGTATATATGATTAAAAAACGTAATATTAAAAATTTATAATTAAAAAACTGCTAAAAATTTGTAACATCACTTAATATCACTGATTGGTCTTTTAACATATTTTTTTTAAAATTATTATAAACATTTGAGAAATCAACGAGAATCATAATTTTTTTTACGATGTACGATTTTCTTTTACTATACCGAATAATTTTTTTTTTTTTTTTTGTAATCATAACAGTAATCACATTTGAAATAAAAAGCCGTCGAGACATCCAAATAAAATAAAAATGAAAGAATCGGAGACAAAAATTAGAGATTATTTTTTTTATTAATCAGAGGTAATCTTGTTTAGCGTTTTGACCGTATTACTAGACAACTTAAGTGTCCGGTTTCGGGACGTTCATAAGAGTAGGCGACCCTTATGTCAACGCTTAACGTTGACATTGCTTGATACAATGTTTAAAAAAATCAGTATAGTAATGATCCTAAAGTATCTATCATATGAAAAGACAAAAAAAAAAATAAAAACAAGAAATACTCAAATAAACGTGAAAATCGCAAAAAGTCGCCAATATCGCGCTGAATCGACTTGAAAAAAAAAAACGTTGTCGTGGTTGTGCTTGGTCGATAACTCCGTGCAGAAAATCAAATACTTTTGTCGCGAGCCCCGAACGCATTTGCCGTCATTGACAGCGAAACGGTGACGATCAAAACGTTTGCAGATGACAAGTTCACCAAAGGGTCGGTATTATCAATATATATTTGTGCGTTTATCGAACCGAGTGCAGACCCGAAAAAGAGCTTTGTGCGGCCCATAAACAGCTCCCGTTTCCGTCATCCCTCCGAGTTCAAACTCTCGTCCCCGATAATAGGACCTGTCCATCGTTAGCGGTTGGCACATAATAATATACACGCCAAAATCGTTGCTATGATAATATTTGCGGTAAATACACGGAATTTACGGCACGGGGTAAACATTTCGTCTGGTCCGGATGTGCACACGCGCAATTTGAAGGGTTGAAATGAAAATGTCTGGAAGGCCAACTTTGTTTGAAGTCCTCTCCCCATAATATATATATAGGCTATTCTGTGTATTCTCTATTTAAAAAAACAATATCGGAGCAATTCCAATTGCTAAATATAATCGACAAAAAACTCATCATTGTAAAATCTGTACGTTACACTCGGAATTAAAAATCAATAAACGCATTGTTTTTTCTTAAATTTAGCAAGTAAAATAATACGATTCGAAATTTACAAATTGATAAATAGACTTACTAGTTTTGAATTATTCGGTTGATAACGATTGTCGACCCTCAGCAGTGTTTATACAGTTAAATTCTTCGAAAATACAGTGACGCATTTTAACTTCGGACCTCATATTAAAGTTATTATTGCATGAAAATATAGTTGCGAAACCGACACGTGTTCAATTCGGTACAACAATAATATACCAGGTGTTACATAAAGTATTGTTGTAACCACCTGCAAAAACACATGATATAATCACGTATAATTCCAAACGTTTCTTTTATTGCGGAATATTATATTGATTTAATATTTGTATGATATTTGAATAATAATAAGTACACTGGTCCAGTTTAAACTGCTTTAGATGTGTTAATTTTTTATTCGATTTAAGACTACTATAGCGTACGTAAAAAAAGTAAGCGCCGGGATCAGTCTAGTTCACGTGGGTAGTTTGACGGGGTAGCCACTACGCTTTGGATGGGTCACTAGTTTTGAAGTTGTGGTTTAAATGCATTATTTAATTTCGAATTGAAAATTTCGAAAAAAACACAATTAATAATGCGCCAAGGATATAAAATTCTCTACCGGAAAGTGGTACTGTTGTTGAAGATCGGAGCAATTCCCTAGGAACGCTACACGTGCCACAGACACAAAAATAAAAAAAAAAAATTAAAAAAACACACATCTTTGTAAAATCAATAGCTTCCTTGCTTCGCTCAGAATCTAAAACCACCATTTGATTCAAAAATTCTAATGCTTTTTACTTTTTTTTTCATAAAGACTTGATCTTACAAGAACTATGTATGAATGTAAAACACACTAAACGTTTTGTTCCTATTGTTCATTTTTTCTAAAGTAAATTAAATGTAACACAAATAACATGTAAAAATGATTTGTAATTTAATTACTGAGTGTGTTTAACGATTCTCTTCGTGCATTTATTTTTAGGCGATTTTTTCTGAAAGATGAGCGTAGAATGCGTTTTTAACGTACAACGTGTTGTAAAAATAGTAAACATAGAAAATGAATAACCAAGGAGTAGGTAAATTATTTGTGGGATTTTTACACTTGTACCTGACAATTTCAAAAAATATTTATGAACATTATTGATTTTTTCTAGTACGACCGTTTGCGTTTGTTCTTGATATAGATTGTTTCACAATATTTCAAAGATTTTTTTTGGCAAATGTTTACGAGCGACTTAAAATAAAAATACCTTTGAAACTTATAATATATTTTTTTTGAATACAAACCATTTGGATACGAGAATTAAGTTTCAGTAAACCTTCAACTGACTTGGAAAAGTCAATATGTATTTTCTTTTTGTGTCTTCTAAACACGTAACCGTTAAGTTGTATATTTTATTTATTGGCGTAATAAATACCACGTGTATCTGTGACACAGTATACACAAAACGTGTTATAATAAAAAATAAATACCACGTACAGAGGTACATTTTATTTTAACCAATCGTTAAAGTTTAATGTCTTCCGTTGACGTTTTTTTTATGTTTTGTTATTAAACTACATAGTTATTTATTGATTATTTTATTTCAAAATGTTTTGGATTTTTTTTTTTTTATGTACAGAAACGATTATGTTTTTTGTCGAGATTGTGATTTTACAACAGTGAAACTCAATACAAATCAAATGATGAAAAGTTTTTGGCGAAAATAATAAAATTAACATACAACGCGTCAAGCATTTTTTTTAAACAAAATCATATTCTCTAAATAATGTTCACTAGTGTTTGAAATATTTCAATAAAATAATAAAAAAAAAAATTACGTTAGCTGAATCCTCACTATAATGTAGTTGGTCACTGAGATAAAAATATGAACTATCTATTATGATCGAACCAAAGTCATTACGTATCAAAGTTATTCGACTTATAAAAAGATAAAATTGTTTTAAATATTTGTCACCATTATACATCATTCATCTAATAACTCGTGTGATTTTTGATTAATTGAAATAATTTTTAAAAGAGTTACTTCCAACAAAAAAAAAAAAAAATGAAATCAATGTCAACGTAAATGCTACAATAATGTTTTCGATTATTGAAATTTTGTTAACCTAACTTAAAAACATAACGTATAAACTGTACTAAGAATTAGAGATTGTAAATGGAAAATTATAGGTTTTACATAAAACTGTAGGTACCTATTTCGAAAATTCGGTTATTGGATCATTATGAAAAAAAAATTTAAAAAGTCTTCAAATTAAGTTACATCTCGAGTCGACGTTATTTGTAAGTGGAACTTTTAAATTCTAATAAAAAAATAGTATGTAAAAAATGTATTAAAAAACAAATTATGGCAAAAAAAAAAAATTACCGTTATACAAAGTATTATGCTGACAGGTACAAAAAATTTGGTTGAAAGTTAGATGAACAAGTAGTAATGACTAATAAAAATATTTTTAAAAAAACTTAAAAATAATGAACAATATTTTTAGATTGGTAGGTAATATTATAACGTAAACTATAAATTTCTTTTTAATTTGGGAAACGCATCTACTGCGTTAAGCGCTTGAATATCGGACGTTAGCTATAAAAATTTAATATTTCACAAACTCAACTAAAATGTTTCAAAATGGAAAACAATAAATTCAAACACCATAATATACCAACCCATTACGATGTACCAATTTATGTTGCGTAATACTCAAAGTATAATATTCTTCAAAAACTTCGTTCGATTCAAACGCCGGTAAATTCTCGAGTAAAACAGTCGGAAAACGTTTCAAACTTTATTCCATGTACCGTTTGATTTTTCTTTTTTCATTTTTTTGTACGATCACAATGCGTTTTAAAATAAAATATACGTAACCTAACCGTTGTTATCTAATCCACTAATCAAGTTGTTTTCTTGTTGATCAATTTTTCGATACTGTACACGTTTCGTAGTCCCAAGCTGATAAAAAAAAAAAATTCCAACTCTCCCGTCCCGCCGCGCACGTACACGGCTTTGATTTCGGCGCAAACACTCGTTCTCTCATCGTATACACGTCTGGATCGGCCAACGGACGCGGTTACAATCGTATTAAAAACGTTATTTAAAAGTTAAGATTTTAATTACAGTTATTCGTTTTTAGGCACTTTTCTCCCCCGCGCTTTTTCCGGCCGCGTAAATATTATTATTACATTATTATTTATTTTTCCATTATATGCGGCGACGGGTTTAGGCCTCGGTTAGGATACGATTACTGTTTATACGTACACATCGAAGACACACACAAGCACACAAAAATGCTCACAGGTTTCAAAGTGCTGCAAAAAAACGGCGGCGGTGCACGGCTCGAGAGGAGGCCGTGAAAAGAGAGGCAGAGAGAGAGCTATCGATCCGAAATCGGTTACCATGGCGACCCTTTTTGAACAAATCATCCACACGCTACACGCAGCCTCTGCCGACGCCGCCGTCGCCGCGACACTCGCAGTCCACGACCACGACCGTTCGCGGGCACACAGTTTTGACGATTTTCGAAAAACAGTCCTAAAAAACACCGAAATGCTTTTGACGATTGTACAATATCGTTTGTTTTACGAAGACTGTACGCACTAAATAACGGTTCCGTTTTTCGACCAATTTTTAATATCGAAAAACAGAAACGACCATTTCCTCCATTCCTGGAAGTCAATAAGTTGTTTACACGAATTTTATTCGTACCTTTTATTTTCGAAGAGTGTTCCTCGAGTGTTCTACGACTTATATAACCAATATGAGAATAACGTAATATCTTGTCCGTCTTTATGTCAGGCCCAAAAATTAGCTACCCACGTGTAGATGAATAGGAGGACGCTTCGTTTTTCAAAAACGATTTTTATCGACTATAATAGGAAAACGAAAGTGACGATGTTACGCGAATAAACAACGAAACTAAAAATGGCGTATTGTATCGTTTGACCGTTAACGTAGAGACGATTCTTTTTAAAAATGTACCGCGAATAAACTTAATATTTTTAATGTTATATATTGCAACAGTTTAATTTTTCCATCGAAACGTATCAAATAAAAGCGATAAAATATATATGTTCGTACGTGACGATAAAATCAATAATTATTTTTTCCTTGGTTTAGTCATAAAGTAAACAAAAAAAAAAAAACACGAGAGCGTTTTACTTTTAAAATCAACACCTCTATATTGTGATGAAAAATTTTGTTATTTTCAACGATTTTTTGTTTAGTTATTTCAATCGTAGTATAATTATTTTTACTCGTTGAAAACTAAGTTATACTTGGACGTTTCTTAAATTTATGATTGAATTGGACGGGGTTCTGCTCGAAATTTATCGCCACTTGAAGTATCGGAAACTATACACGCGCGCAACCACGAATCGCATGCAAACACAACTATATGTCAACAACGTTAAATAATATTATGTACCTATAGACGGAATCGGCGGAGTTTTCCGCGAAATCTCGTGCGATCGAATTTTAATATTTATTTTCGCGGAAGTTTATTATGATTTGTAGTCGTTCCGTGACGGTCTGAACGCAAAAGTATGTACGGTGATTATATTATTACCTTATTTTCAAAACAAAAAGTTTTGACGGATTACAAAAACTAAAAGCCGAACACACCGTTCCTCCCTTCACTCCAGTTACACACAGCTCGTGGATTATTATTGTTTTAAACATTGAATAACAATTGAACTGTTGGAAGAAAAATTTGATGTGATATTTAGAGGATCGTTATATCAGTTTCGTATTGATTTGATGCGTTCAAATATGATACAGTCGAGGGCCGGTATGGGTACAGACCCCTTTTTAAGGAGTATCGTGTAAGCGATTTTATCACTTTAAAATTTTATTTATGTTGTCTTTGTGTAATTTCAATTTGATTTTTATATGCCGTCCAAACCAAAGTACCGTTTAAATGAGCAACATTTCTCCTGTAGACGGGAACGTCATTTATGAAAACCGTTTTGTTAAAAAAAAAAAAAACTTTTATTGTTATGGGTAAACTACACTTTTCAAATCAGTTTTTTTACGGGAAATCTACAAACTGATACAGCGTACGTATCGGATGTCGAGTTCATAAATTGTTTTCTTTGTAGTTTCTACAATGACTGGAAAACTCAACGGAATCAAAATAAATTAAGGATTCAGTAATTTAAAAAAGTCACATTGTCGCGCGCTATACAATATTTTTCTCTTTGCCATAAAAAGAATCGATTTTATAAATATAAAAAAGTGAAGCCCTGAGAGTTTTTCCCGCAAGACCGTGGGCTCAACATTTATTGCTATACTCTTGCAATATTCACAATTATCCTGTTTCTTCATCCCACTAAGGCTTGATTGAAGATTCTTCTTAATACGTTCCTCTCAAAAATATGAAGTTTGTTTTGTTAAGATATTTTGGGTATCAAACGCCTTAATTCACACGCATAAATTTATACCGGTCCGATGACGGTACGGTACAGCTGAACCTTTAGATTTCTTGATGTCATATTATTGTTCCTTCCACTATTTTAGTAATCTGCAACATTATTTATTGCCAAATTGTGGTCTAGTCTTTATTTCCGTGAACTCGTTATTTTAGGCGTCGATTTCTAGTCCCAGAACACCAACTGAATAATGTTTAATATACTATTTTTTTTCTGATTTTTATACTTACAAATAATCAATCAAGTATATTTTACGCGAAAAACTTATTTACAACATAAAAATATGAATGCTGAATCGTCTCTTATTCCGTCATGTTGCTAGAATCAAAACATATTATTATAATATGGTTTTTTTTATAACTATTCTAAATAAATACAACCTAAGAATAATGTTGCTACACTTGGTCGAATTCATTTAAACACGTTTAAAGAAATTTGTAAAAACATTCTTATATGTATTAGGTAATATAAACTATTAATTTTGAATATAAACTGAAAAAAATTAATTTTTGAAATCAAATTAAATCTATCATTTAATTTTTTTAAATCATATAAACTAATTTTAGCATATAATACTAAATACCCTTATCACATAATTTGCGTACACTCTACACCATGTTTGATATTTTAGATCCTAAAATTAAACACATTTTATTTGAGTCCTACACAATAAGACTGTTTGAAATTTTGTGACGTACAACTACAGCGGATCCGAGACATTAGATTTTAAATTATAGAGCCAGAGATTTAGTACAGTTTCGCTACAATTGAGAAGGTTTTTTTTTTTTGGTAATTTTTTTACACTAAAAACTAAACGTAGCAAGGAACATATATTTTTGAACATACATATTTTTATCTTAGTTTTACAATAGTTTTAAGAGTCTTTTAAATTTAATATTTGAAATTTTTGTTCCGGACATGCTTATTTCAAATGTTTTAGAGAAAACTAAACTGTTAAAAAACGCCGTTGACACTATTATAATATATGCATTAGTTCTTTTGCCAAATGTTACATATATTTCGATGAACCGTTTATACAGGGCACATGACGGAATTTTTCGATAAAATAACATTACGATTTCGCAGTTAAATCGTTTATAATTTATTTAAAAATAAAATTATGGTAATAAGTACCTATACATTTTATTTGGTATAAATCCGCATCCATGATGATACAAAATTGGGATTTTTTTTTAAATAGATAGCTCAAAATATAGCATGGACTGTTTAATTGGTCAATGTTTCAATCATAGCTCGTGCAAATTATTGTTTTGTTCGATTGTGAAAAATATATTTCAAGCAGTTTTGTTATAGGTATTGTGGAACTTTGTTATTCTTTAAATTATACAATTTATTTTTTCAGGAATTTTCGTTTACATGCAGTGCTTGTAGTCAATGTTCATTGTGAGTTTGAACGAGAACAATGCCGAAAAAAAAAAACGCACAGACGTTCGTTCGTAACAACTTTTGAACAGTGAATGCCGTTGTTGTGAAATACAATCATTATTACAATATAAATGAAAATATTTCATCCATTTCGATGGTTTTCCGTCGACTCCAGTTTATACAACAAAGGTGAGAAATAATAATTCTACAGTATTATGCAAATTATATAAAAAATTATCATGACATACTTTGCGCATCCTTATTGGAAAAGAAGCCAACACAAAACGGTTGAACAGATTGTTGATCTGTTCTCAGAACTCAGACTTAACGAATTTTTCTCCGAAGGTAACGAAACACAATATCACTATTATATTAATAAGAACAAGCAATCGTATTTGTGCGTTTTGACGTATTGTGTATCGTTATGTATAATTTTGTTCTCGTAGTAGGTTATAACGTATTTTATGCTTTTTAAACCTTTTGGTGAATATATTTTATTTGTTATTTTATTGTTCACCGGTATAGCTCCCACTGCACTTCTCAGAAACGTCGCGAGTGACAAAATGGGCGAAACCATACAATTTCCCGAACAGTTTACTGGTAACAATCGTATAAAATAGTATACATATATTTTATAGATAAAAAATTTAAACATTTCTGGATTCATTAGTTTGCAAACAAAGTTTTTAAGTTTTGAAAACAAAGAATAAACATTATTTGATATTGTTGTAAGTAGATAGGTTGTACCCCATCAGTTTTGAAATTACTTGACATAATAATATATTAAATATTTATAGGTACCTACATATATATATATATCTTAATATCTAATTATATTACTTGTGGTGCCAATTTTTTAAGCAAAATAAAAATACAGTTACTTAACACAGACCAAACACCTTGTCAGACAACAATGCGTTCTCATTTTGCAGAACAACATTTTTACAATAAATTCATGCAATCAGTTGTTAAGTATTTATATATTTGACTCCTTATATCTACTAAGTGATTCGGTTTTCATACTATGGTTACAATTTAAAAATTAAACCTATTGTGGTATACTACAACACTTCACATTATACAATAATTTTGTACTGTAATTTATAAACGAATATTTTTTTATACTTAATATTGAGTAAAACTAATTTCTGAAAAAGCTACTGCAGCTTGCTCGTAGCCCGTAAGTACCTACTTAAAAACATGAGCTGCCAAAATAATAAATAAAACAACCAAGGAGGTACCAAATCGGAGTTTTACCCATACAAAAGCATGGCAAATGCAGTGATGAACGAGCAAATCCGAATCGTTTGACATTTTAAGCAATTTTTGCACAAGATATGTACTTACGTTTTTCAACTATTTAAAAATATTCAAAGAGCTCCTTGAAAAAATGCGTCACAGTAAAATGTCTTACGCCTTGTAAGACAATTAGACTTTTGTAATTGATTTTCCGTGAAGAAATATAGTGAAAGACAGTATTATGATAATAGTTGGATTATTATTCTAAAATGTAAACTTGGAACTAAAAATAATTAATTAAAGTTTATTGGTGAAATAATGAACTTTGTATTGTCATTTATACATTCTATGCAAAATCATAAATTAATTATCTGAATAATCTTAACAACGAATTTTTTTTTTTCATATACTTTTCCATCTAACTCTTCTTGTGAAATACATAAGAAGTTTTATCGAAAATTAATTAACATTTAAAATATTTTTGTTTCTTTTTCGTCAAATTTTAAGAAGATCATGCAGAATAATTTTTTTTCGCTTTTCTTTTTTTTATTTATTTATAAGAAAATTTATTTTGAAAATACGGCCAACAAATGGGCTTATGAGCCTCTTACACATCTTGCTCAATCGCTCAACCCAAATTTTATAAAAAAGAAATTACAAATTTTCTTCCGTTTGCCAGTTGACCGAAAAACCAGCTTCCTTCATACGTAACAGTGAATAGGAAAAGATTAATTTTAATTTCTATTCAACAAGGATATTAGAGTAGGATAAGTATTTAAAGATATTCAACTCCAAATGCATTTTACACTTATAAAATTGAAATTTTAGATTAAGTATAATATAAAATTATATGTATTTTACCTATGAGTTTTTCATTCTGAGCGTCAGTGAATAATATATTGATTTTACAAAAATGTTTTTTTTTTTTTTTTTTATGGACACGTTTTCTAGTAGAAAGCTCTTCCGATTTTAACTTATGATACATTAAAAGAAAGATAATTAATCCGAGACGGTACTTTATTTAAAAAATGTTGATTATTTTTTAAGTTCTGAGGAAAAAACGAAAACGTTCCAATTTCTAAAATTGCTCTCTTTTTACGTTTAACTCTCAAAACTTTAATACAATCTAGTCAAAATAGTTTTACATATATGGTTAAAACATTTAAAAAATTGGTTCTCACAATTTTGGCTTATAGCCGATTATAAGTTGTTATTTTGTCGTAAGAATCGTCATTTCGGGCGACCGTGTATTTCTTATAAAGGGATCAAATAATTACAGGAAACGTGTTTTTTTCACATCGATTTAGATGTTTTTGATCATAAAATCCAAATTAGAGATTGGACTAAGCTGAAACTATTATACAATACCAAAATAGGAAGGACACAGATTTGACAAGAGTATTTATTGTTAAATTTGTTTTTACCACGACGTATACTAGACAACTGAGCTCGCTCAGAATCGTAATATCAAATATAATAATTTATCATTGCTTTCCAAAATTAAATAATTCATTTAAACCACAACTTCTAAACTAGTGACCCACCCAAAGCGTAGTCGCTACCCCGTCAAACTACCCACGAAACCTAGACTGATCCCGGCGCTCTCTTTTTTCATTATTGTTTTTAAAAATTTAGTGATTTTTTTCTCTTATTACTATGCTAAACAGGAGAGCAATAGTCTTTCGGTAGTTTCATTCATTGTTTTGGGCACAAATATTCTATCTATAACGCTCATGGAATTTAAAAATATTTTGTTATAAAATGAATTCCAAATATGTGGGTAGTCCTTCAAGTTTAATAATATATAATATTGTTATATTTAAATATGTAAATACGGTTTAATTCATTCTCCGAAGGGTTCATAGAAATATCAGCTATAGATATAACTTAAATACCCATTGATATGCACTCGATTTATGTATAATCTTTAAGTAAACTGAATTCAAGTATTAGAGCTTTGAAAATTACTCTAAGTAAATATTACTATTATTATGTTTGATTTACAAAACTCTTTTTAATATTTTTTAATGCCATAAACCCGGTTTAGAAACAAAAATAGTATATACAAATACATTTTTATTTCCAATTTCATACGTGTTCATATTTTAAAATCAATGAACTAGGTTTTAATTTTATCAGTAACTCAAAAACTAAACTAAGTGTCAACAATTTTGCTTACAAAGTACCATCACAACAAAGTCCTCCGTATTTTAATACTTTTTCATCATATCATATCATTATCCACTGAATTTGGAATAAAAACGGGTAGGATAGGCCATACCTAAGTTTGTAGAACAATGAAGCTTTCGTTGAAAACCAAAAATTTATGTTTGTTAAAATTATTTTACCACAAGTATTAGTATATATGTATATAATAGCTATATAAAAAAGGATATCTGGTATTGAACTTTTAAAGGGGTTTTAAGTGTGTTACGAGTTTGGATTAATTTGAGTGCTAAGCCCTGGTCATACGTAGCCCAATAATTGACGTCAATTTTAGTTGACAAATATTTTTGTTACGACTTATCAACAATGTCGAGAAAATAACTTTTATACATCTATGATTTTAGCAAAATATTTATGAATGTTATTTATGAATACAGAATTAGCTGGTGTATCTATTCTCCCAAATATTTTGATAAATCTACCTACGGAGATATTTTGTTGACATTTACGCCATGATGTATCTACAAATAACTTAATTGACTGTGACATTTTTAAACTCGTTTTTTTTTTTTTACTTTACCATATTTACAAACTAATGATGTTCAATAACTGTCCAAACTAAAAAAAAAAAAAAAAAGAATTATTCTTGTATACTACGTTTCTTGTTATTTGGATTTTCCAGGCTGTTCTATGTATATGGTTCTATTTAATTTCAGAAACACCCCAAACTATACAACTGATAATTCATATCTGTAAACGTATCAAACTTGTTTTGTTATTTATAAGTTATGACTTTCACGATTTAGACTATAACTAAAATATATTTTTTTTTTTTCATTGCTCTCTTGTGAGTGAAGATACTCTAAAGTATTTTAGTCTTGACTTAAGTATACAATATAAGAACATAACAGCTATTACGATATTAAATTTGCGTGTTTTTGATGTTATTCAAAACAAAATGGAAAGAATCGCAATCAATAAATTTGTCAAAACGAGAAGAAACCTGTAATATGAAGTACATCTAGGAACAACGAAACACAGGGAGGTAATTAAAAAAAAAAAAAGCTTTCATAACGGACTTTTTGTTACAATACAGACCGAGTTGCACTATAATATCAGTATAAATTATTAATTGAGAGGGCAGACAGACACAATTGAATATAGTTGATATTATGCGATTCCGAGCATTTTAAAACAATATTAACTAAAATGTTGTATTATATTATGCAAAGGGTTAACTGCATATATTTGAAATGTCACTGCAATGCGCCATATTATGTGGTAGAATTTCACCGATAGTCTAGATAAATGCCTAAACAAAATGACGTACCATGAAACCAAAATCTTAGACACTTTATATTAAAAAACGAACGTTTAAATACATATTTTTAATTCTGTATGGACAGTTCGTATTTAGTGAGTATGATTTTACTTGCTATTAAATATTTAAAATCTAAAAGAAAATAATCCACTATATTGCATTTGATTTTGCAATGTTTTCTTGGCCTCTTGAAAATTTTTTAGTTTTTTACCGATCGTGACACCCCAAAACCACCCCGTTAAAAGTTTTTATGCGTAAATATATAATAATTGTATGTACGGAGAAAATTTGTGGACGCAACAAATCAAAAACAGTTAAACCGATTTGATATCTGTTTTTGGTCAAATAAATAACTATATATAAACGAAATTTTGCATCGTTAAATTGTTTGTTCTAAATCAAAATACATCTTTGAATAGTTTGTGTTGAGCGATTGGCCTCCAATTGAAAAAGCAAATTATTACTCAAATTAGAAATTATTTTGTAACAGTTAAGGTAAATATTTTGCAAAAACGTAAAGCAAGTAAGGTGCTTTATTATCTATCTGTCTAATTATTTTCCTCGCTAAAAAATATTGAGTTTGCCACACAACTGTACGTTTATATTCGCATATTATATAAAAATTCATTTCATACCTACTAAATATTAATACGCTGAAATATTAACATCACTTGAAGTACTATTTAGTACCCAAAGTTTTACAATAAAATAGTTCAATCACAACAGTGAAAGCAACTAAACATTAAAATATAAAAGTATTTCTATGATACCTACCAATCCCAAATTTTATAAATATCTATGAATTTATATTGTTACTACCATTCAAAATACCATCATTAGTTGTTGGTCCGTTTGTTAAGAAAAAGAATCTTATATTTTTGTTCTATTATAAAAAAAAATTATTTATAAGTTAATAATTATTTTTTGGAAACGGGTATATATTTTTTGCTGATAGTTAGTTTTTCGATACAAAACTACACTTTATCAATAGATTTAAGATATTAATTTGAATAGTTTTGTTTGTATATATTTTTATTTATTCTTTTTAAATTTGTTCAACTCTCAATTTTGATTTCAAATATAGATCTTTTAGTTTTATTCACATCACAATAAGTACAGTTTTATCTTTTACAAAAACTTTTTCTTCCAAATATGGCCTACTTACTTAATCGAGAGTCAAAAACTTTATCACAAGCATAAATAATTTCTTAAGTTTTAAAAGAATTGAGTATGGTACACGTATAAAAATATTATTTCCTATCTATTTACTTAAATCAATGACAAAGTAATCGCATAAAACATAGCGTAATACTATGAAAATAGTTTAACCAGCTTTTGATATCAATAAATAAGTATGATACTTTAAAAATTTTACAATTCATTGTACATTTTAGATTCTTATACCTCACAGGCCACGCGTTTTCGTTGTTTTTCAAACGAAAATTAATTGACTCATATTGATTTATTTTTATTATTATTTTATTTTACTATCTGTCCTGAGGTCCAGACTCGACGTGGCCCGCGTTTAGTATTTCCTATAAAAGGCCGTTTAAGTTTTTTTTTTATTTTTATAGTTAAAACATCACATATCAGAGACAAAAATTTTTACAAATGAGATTTGTGATCAGAATTTCAAAAAGTCTACTTTAACACTATATCACCTTCTTAATTGTTTTCTATTTTTTTTCTAAACTAGTTAATCTTTTCCCGTGTGTTCAAACTATCTTCACATCAAATATTCAAAGAACAGTTTCCAATTACATGTGTATACATAATTAGTTTTAACTATCACAAAGGCGTGTGAAATCATTTGGATCATTTTTTGAAATTGTTTTTGTTTTTGAATCATAACTAGAAAAGTAGTTAAAAAATCTAAAACAAGTTTAAAAAAAAATTACAATCTCGCCCAGACCAAACACGCCTTTCTTTTTCTGTTGTATCGTAAATATCAGAGTACAATTATTACTATCCAAAAAAATGTCTGCAGAAAAAATTATTATTAACTTCATAAATTCATTTGGATCTTACAACTTAAACAAATTTTAGTATGTGCATGTTATTTCAACATTGTCTAGTAACTACTTTACAGTGACGTCAACTGAAAACATAATGTTGAAAAATGATATAGATACAATTATAGTTAGTAAAAAATTGTTAGATTTAAGTGTATACATTAAAGAATAAATATAAAGAATAAAATAAAGAAACCGATAATAAAATTAAAATTAAAAACTATCGGATAAGCTAATTAAAATATGTAAACGCCGCAAACACAACAAAGTCTTTCCATTTAGCCGTTGTGGTGTGATTTATTTCACTCTAATTCACTATCTAAAAGAACAAATGTTGCTTTAGTAAAACTAGTATTTTTCTTTTTATGTACAAATATTAGATGGGCACATATTATAATTTATAACGTGCGTTGTAAATGAAAATTGACTTGTTAAAAATCGTTCACTATTAGGTATCGAAGAAAATGAATATTTTAAATGTAACTACACATTGTCGCCCCTAATAGGATTTTACCTCAATATTATTTTGTCTGTTATACACGAAGGATTAATGAAGTACAACACATTCATGCTCATCTAAAATAGGGCGTTTTCCATAAACAAATATGTGCGCTGCGGGTTGATTTTCCGGTAAAATAATTATTATTATTTGTAAGATCGTAGAGGTACTGCTAAACGATTCCTAGTATACTATATATTGTTATGAATCGATTTAACATAATTGAAATGTTGCACAATATTATCACATTTAGCTAAACAGACCGTAATCTGTTTATTATGTAATTGGAACCTATATATGATACACCACTATCATTCATGAGTTCGTCTCAGAAAATTCAGTTTTACCACAAAAATAAGAAAAGAAAATATGGCTTTTCAGATTCCAAAAAGTAGCGAGATATTTATTGTTTTTACGAAAATGTTTATATTTTTTTTATAAATACCACCTATTTTGTGAACATTTTTGCGGCAGAGAGAGAAAGAGAGAGAAAGAGAGAGAGAGAGAGAGAGAGAGAGAGAGAGAGAGAGAGTCCAATCGCAAAAGTCATATCACTTAAAAGTGTGGAAAGCGAAAATGTATGTTACCTACTGTATTTGAAGAATTTTTTTGACATTTTGATTATTTTTTGAGTTATGAGCCAGCCAACTTGGCACTTGAGAATGAATAGTTTTTATGTGTATACAATGACAACATACAGGAAACGCATTTTAGACTTCAAAAATAATTCGTATTTCCTATCGTTTGCTACAAATTGTGCGATTTATTTGTTATGAATTTCAATCATGTTTAGTTTAAAGGGATTTTGTCAATTTTAAGTATTAATCATTGTAATCATTTAAAATTACAAAATTTACTACATACGTAATTTTTTTTTTTTTACTTTAAAAAGATCTATGCAATAAAACGTTACAAGAAGATTACATTAAAACTATATCTAACTAATTAAATCCTGCATCAAATCCTATAATGAGAATAAAATCTGTTTTCAATGAATTAGGAAAGGTCTAAACTGTATGGATTTATAGTAATAGTTGTAAACATTAAATTAGTATGAAAATATGTTATATCTATATTTTTTATTTAATTATCAACAAAAATTTTGAGAATGGTAAGAAGAATTGTAATTTTTAGTTTAAGCGTCCTAAAACTAACCAAAAATTAACAGTAACTTTATTGGGAAAGGATTAGATACGTTTTTTAGTCAATTTTGATCATATACAAGATCAATAATTGCTTTTGATAGTAAAAAAATGTTATAAATAGTAATTTTTATGTTGAGAAAATAAACTTCAATAATTTCGATAGAAATACTAATCCCACGTCAAAATCATTTAAGTCCTTTAATTTCTAAAACTTAAAAAAATTTTTATTTTTGTGTGCGAATTAATTGGATTAAATATTGAATTAATTTTATTAATTATGTACCTGTTATAAAGCGATATTTATTTATAGTGTTTTATACGTAATTTACGTTTATAACAACCTAATAAATTATACAATTATTTTATTTTATTATTTTCATAATAATGCTTAACATTTAATTGCTTTTTAAACGTCGAAAAAATAAGGTAAAAATGTGATACACTTTTTTAATAAAGTCGTAAACACAATAATGAAAACGGACCTGCGTTTTTAAATTTTGAAATAAAAACTCTTTCAAAGTATTTTTAATTCGGAGCGCATCAAATACTGCAGTGGTAGTATTCAATGACATACTTTTCTACAACAACTTTTTTGAACATTATAGTTTGTTCGATCTTAACACAACATCCCTTTAAAGATCGGCCTAAAATAGGACGTTTTATGTGGCATTTTTAAAGTTGATGTTTAAATTTTTACTATCTTAAATTTAAAAAGCCACTGTTATAACTGGAAAAGGTAAAACAATCAGATAATTTTAAATGTAGTTTATATATTTTTCTAATTTAGCGCGAAATACTGATGGCATTTGAACTTTTGAACATTTTATGTTTCGTTTAAACTCAAATGATTCAAAACTAGTAGTTTTTTTCTTTTTTTTTGCAGCATTGCAATATATTCCAAAATGTTCAAAATAATCAAAACAATTTTAATTATATAATAATAATAATGATACGTTATTTTGAAAATCTATTTATGAATATCTTTTATTCATCGTTTACAGGATTAAAATAAGCATCAATCGTTCTGTGGTTTTAACCATGCTGTTGGGGAACCATAATGTAGACCATAGAGGAAATTAAATGACCGACGATTAGCGTTATCGATTTGAATATTATTCAGAGCCACGTCCTTTTCTCGATCAAAATGAAATTAATCCCCTAATAAATTATTATCGCCGTAACCACACCGCAGGGTTGTTTTACCGGGATACTTTTAAGGGATGCAACCACGGGGAATAAAATGCTCAAAACGTTACGGACAATTGATTTTCACATTAGTTTCAGTTACAGGGCCATTAGTCGTTTTCGATAATTGTCTGTCGTAAAAGAATAATAAAAAAAATCAGTCCAGCAACCTCATAAAACGGAATAAACGTTACTATAGATTTATAGATTATATATAAAAAAATATTTCCTTAGACAAAAGGCGCTTTTAAATTTTGTTGTAGAAAGTGCAAAGATATTATTATTTATTTATTTTGTTTGATATTTAGTTGTAAACATGATTTCTCGTGTACGACTCAGATAATGAAAACCGCGCAAAAAAATTCCTTTAATTTTTTTATTGAAAGTAAAACATATAATGGCAGAGGGAATTTACTATCGGCTTAATTTACACCAAAATATTGCATAATTGGACTGTTATGAAATCTACGGGAACAAACAGGATATATTAAAATAAACTGAAGGAATAAAAAATTTTCTCGATTCATTGTGAGTAAAGTGAATTTTGTTCTTAAAAGTTAATCGATTTCAATTTCGTAAAATATAAAGATAAAAAAAAAAAATAATTACTTTTTTTAACGATAGGTACTTAAACTGATATTCACGTAAACTGTAAATGAACAAAATTTACTTGGCTACATTGAATATAAAATTTTAGAACCCTGCAGTTTTTATAACTATTTAAAAAACAGAAAACGACATCTGCTGCTGGTGGTGAAGCATTATCATTAAATACTTAACTTGAGATAAAATGAATTCGGTAAATGTGACAAACAGAAATTCGCGATTTCTACCAAGACAACATTTAAAATGTAAGAAACTGTTTACAAGAGTATACAAATTCAAACATATATTTTAACTATACATTTACATACTGAGCGTATCAACGAATATTAACTCGCTATTTATTATTCGAATCTATACAAATTAATTGATTCAAATTTCTATATTAATTCCGGATCATTTTGTGCGACCAACTAGCGTAACAAAAATTAGTTTGATCGCCATAGGATGTATGTAGATTGCATACAAGATTAATTAGAAGGCGTGAATCGTATTCTCAAACAAAGTGTTTTGTCAGTAATGTTCGTGATGTGTGGCAAGAAGTTATACTTTCACGTAAGCCCTGCCGACGGGTTTTTTTTTTTTTGATCTGTATACGAATTTCAATGTTGCATTAGATTCAAAAAATAAAAGTTTCAGCATCACAGGAAAAATATACCGTAGGTACCTACGCAATTACTGTTCTTATTATTATGACCTTTTATAACAGTTTCTCGTGTCATTCGAATAACCCGCATTATATGTGTGTGTGTGTGCGTGTGTGAATTATATATTTTACAGGTACCTAAAGCATCGTAATATTATCGTACTCGGTACACAACTTTAAATGAATAATATATATATACAGTTCGTAAAAACTTTTCGCGTTTAAAGTGTTCAACGGGCGCGCGTGAATTCTCTCCTTTACTGCTTTTGAAAGTAAACAGGACGCAGTAATGATATAGCCGGTGCCTGCAGTCGTTTCAAGACTACCACCTCGCGAACATTATTTCGTCCGGAAACGCTGTACCGTAAACCCGGGGGAATCAACAACGATTGGCTAAGATAATATAATAATATAAATACCAAAAGGATGATAAATTGATTCTAAATGCCTATAAAACATAATAACATTTACAGTAGTCGTATAACGAAAATTTTAGGGCAAAAAAGAGACAAAGAGACACATGAACGACAAAAATTAAGGATTATTTTTAATTAAAATCTTTTAAGAGTTGAACGATTTTTTTTTTTTACGCTTAATGGTGGAACCGGTTAAACATTTAGTTGGTAACTTATGTAAAAGCGAAGAAAAAATTGAAATAATCCAACGAGAGCGAGCGATCACTCATTCAGCCCGATCGAATCACCCTAGAAAGATCGACCTTCTGAAATACCATGGTGATTTCCCTGCACATCAATTTTAACATATTTTTGTCGTTTGTTCAGTTGCACACTTAAAAAAGTAAGCGCCGGGATCAGTCTAGGGTTTTGGGTGGGTCACTAGTGTAGAAGTTGTGACTGAAATACATTATTTAATTTCTGAAAGCAATGATAAATCGTTGCCTTCGAAAATACGATTCTGAGCGAGCTCAGTTGTCTAGTATACGTCGTGGTAAAAACAAATTTAACAATAAATACTCTTGTCAAATCTGTATCCTTCCTAGTTCCATTACTCCCTTCAAAATGATCAAAATAGTTTGAAAACTATGCAGTTAACTCGTTAAACCCTTTTTAATGACTGATATAAATTTCAAGTCAAACGGAGCACTTTTGGGAATTTGACCGTTTTCGTTTTTTCCTCAGAACCAAAAAATAATCAACGTTTCAAATAAAGTACTATCTCGGATCAACTATCGATCTTTTGAGGTAATGTACGTTAAAATTGGAGCATTTTTTCTACTAGAAAAAGTGATTACAAAAATAAAAAAAAAAAACCTAATCCTAGGCCCTAGGGGTCTCCCTTTACTGACTTTTCCATAACGTGTTGTCATCCTAAACAAAGCTGTATGCAAAATTTCAGCTAGATACGTAGGACAATGGAATGTGGGTTAAATGTTAATTACAAGATTTGAAAATAAAAGAATACTTGAGAAAAAACGCAAAAAACTTTTTTCCGGGAGTGGAATTCGAACCATCGCGGCACCCAGTCGACGAACACTATATAATATTATAGTGAAACGCACCATTTTATCAAAACTTTTCTTGTATGCTCTTGAAAACTACTGGGCTGATTTTTTTGAAATTTTTGTGTACTTATAGCAATTTTTGTTTTACATAACATATTAAATTTTTAATTTTTAAATAATAAAATTGTGTAAGTTACAATTTATTTTCAAAAAAAAAAACACAAATTGACAAATTTTGGCCAATTTTCAGAATTAAAACAACTATAAAATAAAATTGTAACTAAGGATTTCTAAATTTTTTTAGTAACAAACAGTTATTTATGTTGTTAATATTGTATTAAATTTTCAAACCTTTTTCTGGAAAATTTAAGTTTTTATTGAAATTAAATGAGAATAAAATTGGAAATTTTTGAAAATTTCAAAGTTCTATATTTAGCCCAAAAATTTGTGAAATATTTTAAAATTTATCTCACACCTGTACATTAATGATTTTAATATTGTGTGAAAACATCAAGTCTTTCTAATTCTTATTTTGGGAGTTATAACCAATTAATAAAATTGATTTTGTCAAAAATGCGTTTTCCGTTTTTTTTTCCGTTTTTTCTTAAATTTTTTTTTGGTTTTTTTGAAGAACTTTTTAGGAATTGAAAATTTCGAAAAAACACGATCAATAATGCACCAAGGATATAAAATTCTCTACCGGAAAGAGGTACTGTTGTTAAAGAACGGAGCAATTCCCTAGGAGCTACACGTGCCACAGACACAAAAATAAAAAAAAACACATCTTTGTAAAATCCATAGCTTCCTCGCTTCGCTCAGAATCTAAAAATAACAATGTTTAAAAAAAATAACAAAAAGCTTTAAATAAAGTACCAACCAATTTGGGCCAATTACCTACCAATCATTATTAGGGTTAAAACGTGGTATGTGTAAATTAATTTACTATCTAAAACGTTGATAACTAAAATTAAAAATTTAATTATTTAATTATGAAATCAATGTGTATACAAATACCATTTTTATAGTCTAAAAAACAATCTTAATTTTTATAAATATCGTACAATGTGTTAAACGAAATTCCGTAAATCAATCGTACTTATTTAAAAAAAGCATTTAAATACTGGAAGTTTTAAAGAAAACAATCTAAAATGTGTTGTGATAATGTGTCGTATATAATTTAATGTAAAATAAATCCTCCAACGAAAACCTGCTTGCCAATCACACTGGAATTTTTTACAATGACGTGACAATAACAAGTTCAAATTTATAAGTACATACATACAGAAATATCCCTTCATGATAAGAATAAAATCCTCGATACGTGCCTGAAAATTATGGTTTCTGAATTTTCCATGAGATTTCCACGTAGTATTGTTGTTTGTGGATTTTCCGTTTGAATTTCCAAGTGAATCCCTCGTTAAAATTCATAGGATTATGGAGATTCAAAGTTTTAGACATGGCGCTCAGCTAACCAACAAGAGTTTGTTCTCAGATTACAAGGATTTTTTTTCTATTATTGTAAACACAAAATTAATAAGAAACACACAGCAGTGTTTTGAGTTATGCGAAAATGTAATTTTGAAAACTTTTTAGCAGGTACAAAAATCTTGAGATAAATAACACAAGGACGTTATGTCAAACAGTTGATTTGTTTTCTTGACACAAAATGCAATTATTATTATTATTTTTTTTTTTTGAATTATAATTTGTTTGTACATAATTTATTTATGATTTAAAAATCCCAGTGATAGAAATGAATTGAAGATTCAAATGAGTTTAGGTGATTTAAATATCAGAAAACAGCCTGCAAAATAAAAATATTTAAAAATATATGTGCCACATTGAACGAAATGTTGTTTTCAAAAACTTAAAAAAACCTACTGAAATTTATTGTTATAATTTTTTGCGTAATAACTTGGTGTCAGTCCGATTTGTAGGGTCCTGCTGATATGGAAAACTGAACGTTTTGGCATTGAATTTTAAGGAAACTAACTTGATAACAATTTCCACCTGTAATATTTACTGTATAATTTTTGCTAAATAGGTTACCAAAGTCGGTTTTGGCTTTTATTAAGAGTAGATACGAAAAGGGAGCGTTTACTTAATATAAAAATATTGTTTTTTTAATAATAGAGACCTATTATTAAAAAAACCTATTATTTGATGCACTTAAGTCATATTATTATAAGACGACCCAAATAATCAAACACTCAGACATCACAAGCATCTTCGGTCGTAATAAATTCATGACGGTTTGAGTGGTGCATACAAAATTAACACTGTTTTTCCCGACGTTAACTTATTAAAAATAATTAAAAAAATTAACTTAACAAAATGGACATTTTAAAACAATTTCGCCATTTTCGTTGTTTTTGGCACATTACTCAGAAAAGAATCAAACTATCAAAAAATGCTTCAAATAGAATAAAATATAAAGCCAAAATACAGACTTTAATTTGGTATTCACCGTCACGATTGGAGTACTCTTTCTACCCAAAAACATAATTACTAACCTGAAAATTTCAAATTTTTTTGGGGGATTTTTGTGGTAAAAGTGGTAAAACTCAATATGAAAGTAAAATTTCAAACAAAACTTCAACCAAACTAACGATCGGAGTTCCTAGATCTTTCATTAAAGGTATAGACTTTGAAAATCGGAGCATGCTTTCTATAAGAAAAGTTGTTGACAGAAAAAGAAATCGTTAAAACGATACATTCTTCATTGCGCTCAGAATCTCACATTTCTCTTTCAATACATATGTATTTAAGTAAGCGCTACTACTTTCTTTTCGCTACATTTTCTTTTTGAAGTATTACAAATTTGTCAAATAATATTATGTTCAATAAATAACAATAAAAGATTTGCTTGTCTGAAATAAAAATGTATATTACATAATTACCATAACAGTATAAAGACATAGAATACTAAAATTCGAATGATTATAATTACTTTTTTATGTTGGTTACTAGATTCATTACTATATATATATTCATTATTGATATATAAATATTGAATATATCTATAAATCAAGTACAATATTTTAATTTACGACTAAAATTTACTATAATTTGAATCCCCGCTAAAATGGAAACAATTTTTTTGTATTCCTTTATAGTATATGGATAGGTATTTAAATATCAATAGCAAAATTACACTTATTCCTCGAAAGCAAATAGAAATATTTTATTAAATAAAATCTATTTTATTATACTACAAATTATTATACACTACAGAAAGAGAATACATATATTATATTGGAATAAGGCTATAACACTTTTTTTACCGTTTTTGTTTAAAAATAACCGTAACATATAATAAGACTTTTTTGTATTTTTAACAAAAAAAAAAAATATTATACTTATCCACTTACAAAAATATTTTTAAATAATATAGAGTTAACCGCGAGTTTGAGTTAACGATTAATGTATATTACTATAAACTATAATATTAATAAGCGTTTTCGAATGATATGGCACATAATTATTGATATTATACTTATAAATATTACAAAAAACACATAATGATATAGAAACATACAATAATATTAAGTATTCCGGTATTTTACAAATAAAATAGCGGCTAGAATAATATTCCTGCGTTGGAAGAAAAGCATGACGTATAAAACGCCTTAATATAATGTCGATCAAAATACAATATTATTGAGATTAACGTTAAGATTATGATTAATGACGAACGATGTCGTATTCATCCAGTAAAATTAATAGTACAAATGATAATATGTTATTGTGTTTAACAGTTATTATTATTACATTATTGTATTACGTCGACAGTGAATAACATCGAATTATCCGTATATTTTATTCGTATTTTAAATGATCGCACACCAATATTTTATGTTTGTAAAAATACATGGACGCGATTCGGGGTGGGTGCTAGATTAGGTTTAGTCCCTCTGCTTAGTCCTAAGTCCTTTAAAATTTCTAAGAAAATACACAGATGAGTCTTATTTAGGGGAGAATTAGCAAAAATTTTCCCCCTTAAAAATTTTAATTTTAGCTCTTCGAATCGCGCCTACCTGTGTGAAAATATAGTGTTAACTTATAAACTACGATGGGTTGATGATTACAAGTTTTTTTTTCTTCTATTAGCTCAATGATTTGCAGTTGTACTAGTGTTTTTACAAAAATATCGTATATTATCTTAAATTTAAATATTTTAATCTTAAATTATAATTTACAATAATTCAATCGTATTTAAAACATACAATAAAAGTACTTACGCCGTTAAGCGCATTTAGCGAAGAATATGACTGTGTTATTATAGGTAAATTTAGTACACCTATATAGTTCATAGAAGAAACCATTTTATGTAACCATTAAAGCATTGTAAAGCAATTTGACGTGACAGATATATTAGTATGACATTAAACACAAATTTAAGAATCTTAAATGTAGCTCACAAAACATTTAAAAATTGTGTTTATGCGTTTTAAAACAGATTGTACCGTGTGCATAAGACAAAAACGATACAGTCTATATTTTAGAGTTATATTATAATTATAATATAATATAATATATATATATAATTATAATTATATTGTAGTGTCCGCCGTAAACGAATTTCCATGACTCGTTAAATTTCATATTCCGTGTTCCGGTGTACGTTTGTTGTTGTTATAATTTCGCTAAAAATCCTTATCAAAATTCGAAATAAAAAGTGGCGAGTGTACCGTCGAATATAGGCGTCGGGTCGCCCTGCGTTATTCGCGCAAGTTAATTCGAAATTTACGGATCGACAGAAACGAATTAACAGTGATCAAGTAAAATCGAAGGAACATTACTTACGCAAAATAATCTAGGTTGTGAGATCAAACTTTCATCTCGAACACAGCTATGTGTAAAACTATTTACGAATCAAACGAGACTAGGATGAAACAAAACTGCTTTTTTTTTTGTACAAATTCCACACGAAATACCCGAAATTCACCAAATAAAATCGTCTAAAATTATTGTTTTAAGTCGTTTGGTCTCTTCTGGATTCTTAACCCAGCCGGTGGACGTCACGCGGTCAAGGCGCGCGATTTTGACCGAAATCGGAATTGTTGTCGAAAGCGGATTTGTCGAGTGAGGATTGGAAGAAGCTTAACCCCGCACTCAAATGTTCTAATGAAACGTTTGTTTATGATTATCGCCATTATTGTTAAAAGAATTTTAAACTAAATTAAAAAAAAAAAAATGTTTTTTAATATTTCAGTTTTAGATAACTCAAGATAAAAAGATGTGGAAAAGTCGATCTAAATAGTTGACTTCGTGACGAATAAAAATCAGTTTTCAGAATAATATTCTTATCGGATCGTTTGTAAAAAAAAAAATAATTCTGATTGAGCACTAAAAGACTCGAAACGGTAGGTATGTGGTAGGTTTAAGTAGCGTTTTAACGAGACACCATCGATACGATAATATTATTATCATGCGGTTTTTGAAAAAAAAATAATTGTCAATTTTAATAATTATATGGGTAAAATAATTATCACAAAATTATTAGGAATGAAATGTCAAGGGTGTATTTTAGTGGGGCGACGGAGACGATGCACTCCTAGACCATGAAAATAAAATTATATAAACAGTGTTGTGTTTTATCTAGATAATTTTTTTATCATCTAAATTTAAAATATTTATTATTCGGTTTATCTTCGTAAATCTATCAGGATATATATAAAAAAAATAATAAATTTCCATTAAAAAAACATATTTTCGGGAGTAGATCAAAATTTTTTTCTTAAAAGTAAAATCTTTCATATTTTTTTCAGTTGATTTAGTTAAGTTTGGTACTTGTAATGAATCATCTATTGAGTATTTAACCACTTACAAAATATGATTGGTTGTTACTGTTATTTAAATTTATAATTTCTCGTACGAGAATAGACAGATATAGAAAAACGTATACAACAAAATTGGGGAAAAAAATGTTGTTTTCTATGTCATTACTCAAAAATTATAGATTCTTTGTGTTCAAAAAATTTAAAAATCCATATAGCAGATTTGTGAGGTCAAAATTTTTTAAAAAGTTATCTAACTAGATAAAAGCAACCTTGTTTTTTTACTATTATTTAGATAATTAATCAATTATCTTTACACACAACACTGATTATAAATGGATATTTTAGGAGGGGGACGATGACAAATGTTTGGTATTCCGTACGATATAGACACGTTTTCCCTAGCCTCCTGGAATGGGAGTATAAACATTCCCTTGACATTTATTGCGGTGGCGTTTTCTTCAGTTCTCGTCCTCGGCCTCGTCGTACTCAACGTACTCGACGTTGGTCTCTTCAATACTTGTCGCCTCGTAGTCGACCGGCGGCTGGTTCGGCTGCAGATAATCGTCCTCGTCCAGCAGATCGTCCTCCGGAGTCATCATCCTCCTCTGCAAGCTCAGGTGGTCGACCACTGACGGCAGGGCTGGTGGACGGGGTAAGGGGCTGCCCGGAAGGTCGCCTTTAGCCAGCCGGTCGTAAATGTCGGCGAAACGCGGACGTTCCTTGGGGTCGGTCTTCCAGCAGCCGTTCATCAGCACGCCGATCACCGCCGGGCAGCTGGTCGGGATCTCGAGCAGCACGCCTTCCTGAATCATTCTCAGAGCCTGAAAAACAAACACAACGTCGTTTGAAAAAGTGGCGAATGTACGCTTTGGACAGGTTCGGGGAAGTTGCAATGAGTGGTTCAAGTACGTATTGTCTGAAAGCAATAATAAATCATTGCCGTGGAAAGAACGAATCAATCAGACCGAGCTCAGTCATCTAGTATATGCGTCCTGGTAAAAACCGAATTTAACAAAAAAATATCAGTTTTATCATCAGTTACGGATTCTCACCGAATATAAAACAAAAAAACATATTTTAAGCGCAATTGTGTAATTTTGAAGGAAAATGAGACTCTCTCTCCTCGAAAATATTACCAAAACAGTATATTCAACATTAGAGCTTGAAACAGAATATTAGTCTGACACGGATGAAATTTCGATGGAAATCAAAAAACTTGTAAGGAATGCGTGTTATGTTAAAGAAAATAATTTTTTTACGTCGTTGTTGGAGTATCCGTAGTACGGTTGTTTGCCCAACGTATAGATCTCCCACAAGACTACGCCGTAAGACCACACGTCCGATTCCAAAGTAAATTTTCCGTAAATGATGCATTCCGGTGACATCCATCTCACGGGCAGAAGCCGGTTAACACCCATCTAAAAAAAAAAAAAAATACAAGTTTAAATTAAATTTATGAAAAGGAAGCAAATGAAAAGAAAACAGTGGCGTGGAAATATTATGGAATAGGTCACATTGTTTTTTATGGTTTGGTTAGAAAACAATAATGAATCACATTGCAGCGAGTATGAATAACGATTTTTCGGGCGAATTCGGTAAATTGAATACTGACAATAATTTACTCAATAAAACTATAGAAGACTTAAGCCCGATATGGAACTTTATTGGAAGTTTGTACAGAACTTTGCGTTATGGTTCAAAAACAAAAGTAATCCAATTTTTCAAAAGTGCTTTGGATGACTCAAGTTTTTCACACATTATCAAAAGGTCTAGCGCATTTGTACGGGAAATTTAAAACGATTTTGACACAAGTTATAGAATTAAGAAATTTTATTATTCATAGGATATTGCAGTATTCACTAAACAATTAATAATCTGCAGTTTAGTCTTGAAACGTAAAAACAATCAAAACAGGTAACATATTGTCTTAGATGTCTTTGAAAATTATTTAACACAGTAGTTTTAAATCATATACCTACGCTGTTACATTGTTTTTAGTTTTAATTTTTTTACCGTATATTTTTGGCCATTTCCAAAAATTGTACAAATGTATTGAATTTTTACACATTATTTTAATGAAAGAAACTAAAATGACCTTAAACATTCAAACGACGACGATTTAGGAGTTAATCATAGAAGTTAAAAATGTCCATACTTAATGATTGGAAAAAATTTTACACAAGCTTCAAAATTTATTTTTCTATATACAGTTAGGTGAATATTTTTTTGTTTTTTATAATTAGTTAATTTTAATTTTTTTTTTTTTTTTGTGTTCTTTATCATCGTTACTATTTTGTTCATTATTCATATGTCATCATTCTTTTTTATGGCAACTAAGCAACTCTTTAAACAATTATTCAAGTCAACTGAAGTTTTCACACATAAATGAAACAGATGCAGTTAAAACATCATGATAGTTTCATTTTACCGCTAAATATGGAGTTTTTAAAATATTAAATGTACGATCCTTTGTGTTAGAGTTCAATCTATTGCTTAAAAATTCAACATTAAATGTACATTTACAGTTTTAAAACCAGTGACCCAGGCAGATATGTGATCTACTCCAAAGCAAAATCGCTCTACTTATTCTTTTTTTTTTTACTAGATTTTTTTTTTTTGTATTTTAATCATAAGTAGGTACTTACTTTATAATAATCCGAAGTGTATATATCTCGGCTCATTCCAAAATCGGCGATTTTTACAGTCAAGTTCAAACCAACCAAACAATTTCTACATGCTAAATCTCTGTGAATAAACCGTTGGCTTGCCAAGTACTTCATACCATCTGCAATTTGTAAGGATATCTTCCATAACGCTTCCTAAAATGCAGATTAATTTTGAGTATATTGTTTACATGATTTATTATAAATAGCAGTGGTAATTATCAGATCTATGTAAATGAGTCAACTATAATGTATTAAAATAAAATTAATGCACGTGATCATTGTGCCCAAAACATGAGGCATTCTTATGCTAAAAGTGCAAGTGCATAAGAACAAATTAATTGTTTTAAATTTTTCTAAAATATATTTTAGTCCCACGTTCTAATAAATAGCATTGGGTGCCGTTAAACGTGCAATGGTTGAAAAAAAATAATTTAATTGTTTTAATAAATTGAATGCAATAAATGATCGTACTAAACCTTAGTGAATTCCGTTATTACTTATTTGTAACAGATTTCAGTAAAACAATCAAATTTTCGAAAATGTTATTAATGGAAATGAAACGTTGCTTGTTTCAAGTATTGAGTACGACTTAAATAACTTTATTTAGGCTTACCGAGTCCAAAACTGGTTGACGGAAAGCAAATTTACCAAAGTCATACGTGCTGTTTCTCAGTACTTCTGTTAAATCGCCGTAAGCCATGTACTCAAATATCATCCACGGGCAAGTTTTGTCGACTATTTAAACAAAAACAAATCGTTATTTATTAATTAGTTACTTTACAAATATGCCTATTAATTAAAAATAACCAAACGAAACAGATTTCTTAGAGTATCTTACATGTAAGCCTAAGCAAATAGTAAAATTATTATTAGGTATCAAGAAAAGAAACGTATACAACTTTAAAATATAGTTCTATTCATTATTACATTTTTTTTAGGTATGAATAGATATTAAATTATCTTGTCTTTAAAAAATATATAAACGCAAATTAAATCAAATTTAAATTAATATTTTTATCTCAGGCAATTATTATGGTCTCTAATTTACCAATAACATCAGCAGTACGTTTGGACTTAGAATGTAGGGACACAATTTCTTTTTTTAATTATTGTTAATGGGAAAATGTTTTTACTAATTTTATAATCATGAAAATTGTGAAACAAGAATAATAAGATACGTTTTGGTTTTAGAAACGTATTATTCTCCAAATAAATTCACTAAAATAATGATCGGCACTCAATTAAAATTCTTTTTCTGTCTCCGTTCAAAATTTGAAACTACTACAAAATCTAGGCACACGATTACACACAAAACCGTGTTCTATTTTTGCTAAAAATGTAAAAATTTGTACTTTCTTCTCTTTTTTTAAATATTATGAGATAAAATGTTAATCTTAAATTATTAAAGTAAACACAAATGGTTCCGGCAAATATAGGTATTTAGCTTTTTATAATAAAATTGTATTTAATTAATCGTATCACTTTGATATTACTAAATGAATTTGCCGGATTTTTGCACCAAAAATGTCTATTTTTCCTGCAAAAATAATATTATATATAATACATACATGGGAAATTCAATTTACAAAGAAAAAGTTGAGCTGTCAATTGTTAATGTACAAACGCGAGGTATATATATATATTATACTTGTATAAAATACACTGTATGCGTGCATTAAACATATTAAAAACGGTTGAATATTGGAGGATGCAAAAAATAAAACGAATCTCCCAGAAAATAAAAAAATAAAACATTATATGGCTCCTACTGTTACAATAATTTTATTCAATTAATCATTCGTAGCACCATAATACCTTTAACCAATGTACTATAACCGATGACAAGACCAACCAAGAACAGTCCACCAAAAAAAATTGTAGTTTGTTTAATCACTAGTTATCTATTTTTTTATAATCATTAAGGATCTTTGTGGCACTGGATTTTATGACGCAAACAGTCTTATAGCAGTTCCATAAGTCAATATGGCTGTAATTATTTAATTTTCATTCTGAAAATGTCCTGAAGTTGATTTAATGTCTACTAGGTATGTTTTTACAACATAATTTTTGACAATATTTATTTTTAAAAAAATAAATAACAATAGAAATACTGAAATTATGACGATCAATTTTAAACGGCCATAAAATTATAAAAACTCAGTTATTTGCAGTATCATTCTATAAAAACAGTGTAAGTAAGTTTTTGTCTTTAATTCAATTTATCTTCTTATTCTCACATATCTCATTTGGCTCTAAGCCTACAGAAAAAATCACAAGCATAGAAATACAAAATGTGGTTTTTAAAAATAAAATATATTGATATGACTAAAAATATATATTTATATATAATATATATTTGTATTATTAAAATAATGATCAAGTGCCCCCAAATGTCTAATTAGTGACGTTTTTTTGATATATTCCTAAGTTTAGGACGATTTTTAGAACGAAAATTAAAAAAATACAAACATACCAGAAAATATCTGAACGACAAAGACGTTTCATGTCATTAGTGTGTACTTAAAACTTAAAGGGAATATGTGCAACCACAATAATTATCACGCAAAAAAAAACATAATATTTTATCATGCACATGTGATGTAAAATTTAGGTCAATTGTTCACTGGTATTGGAAAAAAACGACCTATCTGGTTGTCTATAACAAATAGTACGATGCTTTAGACAATACTACAAGTAATTACTAAATAATATATTGATTTCATTACAATAATTTATTAAAATTATAACAATTGTATTATAATAATATACAATTTAGTAAATTATTACCGTCTGCACAGACTCCGAGTAACGTCAAAATGTTTGGGTGTCTAAAATACGTCATTATTTCGGTTTCTCTCTTAAAGTCGTCTTTGGCCTCCGGATTAGCGGTTTCCTTCATTACTTTAATGGCCACCATCTCTATTAATCCATCTGAATGTGTGAGAGTAGCTATAAACGAGAATGAGTTACACACTATAAATGTCGATTGCACTTATGTTATTAAGTACGTTGTATATAATTTCAATATGTATTATCGTTTTGCAAATAAAAATATATTGAAAACGGAAAACGGTGTTTGAATTTAGCTCGTAAAGTTAAAGGTATAATTTTCCCAAGATTTTACTCGATTGCGGATTGTACCAGTTTGACAAAATCAAAAACTTGAAACAAATATCAGTTTGTAAGTAAACGTAAAAATGACGTAATAGCTACCAGCTAATAATACAGAATGCACGTACTAACATTTTAATAATATCAATCACAAGACCGATGTAAATGTTTGATATCCGAACAGAGAGTTTAAAAAATAAATCTGAAAAGGTTATATTATATCAAATCAAAAGCATTTGCAGAAAACGTACTACATATTACGTAATTTACAGTAATGTTTTTGTCTATTTGCATTGTATAGAAATGTCATCCGCAATAGCACTGAATAAAAAAACATGAAAGATGTTTTTTTAAAAGGAATTATATAATATTATACATTCTGATGATATAGGTACCTTTTACAAAATCCCAAATGACATACGTGTATTTTTTTTTTAATAAATTCTTAATATATAGTAGCAATTGATACAGAAATAGGTTGAAAGCTGATATGGTAAGAGCTAACTATTCAATGATACTGTTTTACCTGTCACGGTACTGTTATTTATTATTATAACCATATGAAAATCAGATAAGTAATGAATAGATTTTAAGTTACTCAGCCAAGTTTTTTTAAATAAAAATGTCCAAGTTGATTCAAAATTAATTTAGTTTAAAACTAAAAGCTAGTTGAATTAAATCAATGGCGAACTTTTTAACACGTTAATACCCCCTACATCCCCCGTGGTGGAGCATTGACGAAATATTAAAATAATGTCTCTGTACCTTTGTAGACCTTGCCGAAATACCCTTGACCAATTTCTTCCATTGAAGATATGCATTTTTGGCTCAAATGCGGCACCAGAAATTTCTCTTGGGGTTCGTCGGACGGCGAAGTGTATGTCGGGTTCATTGCAAAGCTTTCTTCTTGAATCACGTTTTTAAACAACGGCACGGGTGACTGAAAAAAAAAAGCGTAAAGACTAGCAATAATTTAGTATATCGGAAACGACCACCGACAAATAATAGTATAGGAAGATTATTTAATAAAATTATAGGAAGATTAGGAATTATTTTTAGACGGGCACGAGCAGTGGCGTGCGCAGGGGGTGGAGATTAGAGGTTATATCCCCCTCCCATTGTGATTTTTTTTTTTACGACAACTTGTAGAATTATGACTAGTTATTATAACTGAACTTGCCATTATAACAACTAATAAATTGTCGTTTTCTTTTAAGAATACCGATCATGTAATTAAAAATATAGAGTAAAAATATAATTAACTAAAGATAAAGGTATAAAATGCCTCTACTCTGAATTTGTAGGTACTTATTGAATAATTTTTAATGAAAGAATGATAAAATCGATTCCAGTATTTAAAATTTTACCGTTCCAGTTCAAATAACAACCAGAATTTTCTGTTTTTTAATTATTTTCTCTTTGCAATGTTCTAGATTTTGATACTTCTTAAAAACCAGTCCGAATGCTGTTCAGGCAAATACTTAGGATGGGAGAGGTTAGCCATTTACGTAATCCTAAGCCAAAAACTGAAAGACAAAAAGCTATTTTTGAGAAGGACGTGAACATTAAAATTTAAAGTTTTAGGTGGTTTTAGAGGTTTAGTTCTTTTAAGAGTCTCCCTACTCGTGTAATTACCGAGTTCAAATCTGGGTATAGTGTTGGAAAGATACATTAAAATGAATTATTTTCCCCATAATTACATGCCCTCCCTTTGTGAATTTTCGGGCACACCACTGCAAGGGTACAAGACGAAAATAGTGATCCGATATAGCCAGCGAATTCATAACCTCTTTTGAACGAAACGGTTTTACCCTGTTGCGGTGTACTTACGTTATTTTTCTTGACTTTGCGCCTGCAACAAGTACTCGACTTCCGAGACCAGCATACGGCCAGTGTGATTAACACCGACAAAACGAAAGTTATTATGGCCAAAAGTATCAGGAAATTAACTCTCACTCCAACGCCCAATATGTCTAGGGTCAGCTGCTTTTCCTGCTGTGAATCAAAAATTTAGTTTAAACTATATAATTAGCAAAAACAGCGAACGATCGTAGTGTCAAGTATACATCCTGATTCTTACAATGCTCTTATGTAATATATATATATTATATTATTCGAAAACATTTTTATATTATACGATGGAAATTCACTTTTGCCGTCAGGTGTTTAGTTTGGAATTTCGAAACGTTTTGAAGGTGATATAGCTAAAATATATAGCTAAAATTCTCATCTTTCAAGCATTTCAAGCAGTTTCCTAGATAAATTCTTGAAGTTATATATGAAAAAACTACCTCTATTTTAGCTCCTCCAAAGATGGGTTTTTCATGAAATATAAAAAAAAATTTTCAAAAAAAATTTTACCTACAGCCTTGGACATTTTTTTCAAAAAGATATCGATCCATATTCAAGCCTTATGTTCTAGTTATCTCCTTCAAAAGGTGTTTCCTAACTAATCACATTTTCGAAGTCCTGGCTAAATTCTGATAAATTTTCATGTACCATATCGCATATTCAGGATGGATCAATAAAAAAATATGGTCAAACTACGTATCATCGGATCGCATATTTTAATTTGTTTTAAAGCATACATGTGTGTCGTCGAAATGCTCGTGGGATATGTTATGTCACTTACGCGAACAAACTGTGCGGTCCGGTTGAACGTAGGACTGATCGGTGTCTGGATGCTCGTGTTGGCGTAACCGGGGGTGGTCGTGATCAAGTTTGATGCCGTCGTCAGTTTGCCGTCGTTTATGAAGATGCTAAAGTTGGTGAGTGGCTTATAGGCAACCATAGGAACTGAAAATTATTATTATAGAACGGTGTTACAAATAACTGACCAGATGGTCTTTCAATAGCGGAGGAAGCAATTTAAAAGAAGCTCACATTTGCCCCGCGGTATAGATAATGATGCTTAGAAAGGCACAAAGCACAACATATTATTTTAAAGAACGTGTTTAATATTCTAAGAAGAATGATGTAGGTCTTACGTTCCTACACTCGCATTGTACAATAGGTTATTGCAACATAGACGCGCGACGTCATTGGGCCACCGTTTACACGGGTAAAAGTTGTTCGTTTCAAACAGTTATAAACCTACTTTCAAAATATATTTTGGAATTTTTTTTATACCGAGTAGACCTTTTTTTTATGCACTGAAGATGTGAGTGGAACCTGGGACGTTCTCAAGTGTTTAGTTTTTTAGTTTTGTTCAATTTAATTACACGCCTGTGTAAAACAAGAGCGTCTCAAAAAAGAGAAATACCTCTATTAGTATTTTTAGCATAAAAAAAAAAACTAAACGTTGTATTTAAATTCTGATACTCGTATAGTTTTAAGCGCAAGTAATTGCGTAATCTTACGTGAATCAAATATTAAAAATAAAATGTATAAGTTGATTAGGAAATCATTGTGTAAAGCAAACAACATTTACACGTGTAAGAAAAGCAATTATTATAACGAGCTCGGCCCAGCGGACGTCACGCTATTATTCTAAATAGCATTATTTTCACCGAATCGCTTCTAATAGTTCTGAACACGGTGACTTATCGCTTTAAAAATTTAAAAATAATATTATCCAGGCAACTTATTATACTACTAATTTTGTTTTTTGCATTTAGAAGTACTCAAACTAAAAATCACCAATCCACTTTGGGACAAAGTATATCCGCATCCAGTATTTTGTTACTTTGGAGTTAACACATAATGTAAGCGCGCGCGTGCACAAATCAATCACGATTTCAGGCATACTATATAGACCAATAAGTCAGACAAAATTCGGGGGCTTAGCTGATGAATCGATTTTGAATTAGCAAAATAGAACACACTGATTTACTAATGTTCCTAATGTTATCTATAAGAAGCAGAATTTCTTTTTTTTTTTTTTCATCTCAAGTAGTAAAAAAAAAAAAAATTTTTCATATTTTTAAAAAATCAAAATCACATTTTTAATTACTTCGGTTGAAAAAAATTTAATCCAATGCCCTTAAAGGTCATACACATACGGGAACACCATGACGTTATCGAAACACTTAAAATTAAAAAGAAAAATATAATTACATAAAATGTTCAGCTTTTCATCGGCTTAAAGCGAATTACCAAAATGCAAACCTTTCAAAAGTGTTAAGATACCTACGCTATTTTAACAATAATAACAAGAATAATTATCGAGCCAACAAAATATACGAATAAACGAAAAGCAAACGGGGCAAGAAAAATAAAAATGATTTTCCATTTAAAAAAAACATTATGTACGATACCTATTTTATCTTAATAAGGCCCATTTATTTTGGTATTGTTATCATTATTTTGTTAGGTCAGCATGGATTAGGTTACATAAGGTTAGATTAGGTTATCAATAGTCGGGAAGGAGTAATGCAAAAGAAGTACCCTCCCGACTTTCGGTTTAAAACGAAAAAAAAAAAAAAAAGGTTAGTTACATTATATTGCTGCTCTCTAAATATTTTATTTGATTTTTTCTCAAAAAACATTGGAAAAGAGAACATTTTTTCCCATTTTATTTTTTTTTTTTGGTATCGTATAGTTTATTGAAAATTTAACCAGGTATTTGAATGCTATTACGCACTATTTTACAACAGAGTATCGACGTTTTCAATGTACGACGTTTTATGCCCTACGAATTGTATTTTCTAAGAAGAAAATAAATAACCTGTGGTTCTATTGGGACATTTCAATTCTTCGTTGGGGTGACTGAAATCGTGTGGACAAATGCATATGTACGTGTGTTTGTCATATTGTGAACACGCTGCTTCCGTACCGCATGGTTTTAATTTGACGCAAGATCCTTTTTTTCTCCCATCACCACTATCTGAAAGAATACATTGAATTAAGTAAAAGCATTTTTCAAAAAAAAAAAAAAAAAACCTTTTACTCTTGGCTCGTTCGTCATATTCTAAACAACAGTATTTTCGTTCGTTTTTGTCGATGGAGATCGTTCCCCTCATTCATTTAGTAGTTTATAGACAACGATACGTCGTTTTAACCGTGTGATCACGAGGTCACAAAGTTTTCGTTTAAACAACATGATGTCGAATATTGTCGAATATAATGTGTCTTATAATAATAATCGTTGTAAAAAAAAAAAAATTATAATGGTCACTAACCATCAATGTGTAGTCCACTCGTAACGTAATACCTAGAGTATTCATGCGGCATACATTCTTTTAAATTTTCTCTAGAAATCCGCGTGTTTTCAAAACAGGTAGTTGTTTAGTTGATATTATGCTTGCGTCGTTTATAAAATCAAAACAGACTATTGTGTTCTATCGCGATGGCTACATAGGTATTCTCGAAATGTATCGACACATACGTATTCTGAATAATCGTCGAAACGAAAAAACACGAATGTAATACCTATACTTGACTTGTGGGTATAGTGTTGAAAAAACGTCGACTAAATCACAAAAGTTCGAGAAACCTCTCTTTTTTTTTTTAACCGTTTCGATGCCGACGATGCGTGCGTTTTCGTGAGAAAACTCTAAGACCTGCACCATATGGTTATAGCGCGTAAAGAGCCGTGACAACGACGATTGCCGACCGATAAAATGAATTTACGTCGTTTCCCGGAGGCGGCGAATCGACGGACACAGAGACGATAGACAACCGCGGCAGTTAAATGTAGGTAGGTGAATATTTACGAGTGGTCGTAAAAATGTTTGTTTACCGTTCTCGGTGTATTAAATTACAAACCCGAAAAACGAGAGATCGTGGAGTATATAACGTGATACGCGTTCACCAAAGTGTGTGGGAAATTTTAACTCTTTCCGTGATAATAATAATAATCATCACGATCTTTTTCACCCTTTCGTCTGTGATGTCTATGCATCACGTATAAGTAGTACATCCTGGAAATACGTAGAAAACGCACTCGAACAACGGGGCGGTTTAACCGTTTTGATTTTCACCGCGGGAAAATTATTAGAGTCAATATAATTGGAACGGTCGCTGTCGCGTTCTTATTATTTTTTTTTTTTTTTATTGTGTCACTCCTATCGACTTTTATATTTTATTATTTAGTTACCTAGATATATATAATTTTTTAACTAACGGATTGGATCACTGCATCAAGTACTTTTTAGTTGACGGGAAGACTTTCCTGGGAGTATAGAAGAGAACAGTTATTTTATTAGAGCGTTTTGATGACGGTTTTAAAAAATTTTGTACTGATTTACGGTGGTTTGTTTGACTGTGGGTGTATTAAGGTCCTTATGGTTAGAATCCTTGGAGATATAACGAGGTGCGTTAAGAATGTGATAAAAGATTTTGGATTGGGCCGTTTGGATTTTATTTATGTTAGAGATTTTAGCGGCACCCTGTAGAGCTCAACTTCATATACGTCCACATGGATGTTGTTAGGTATTTATTTATTTATATATTTATAATTATTATTATTTATAATTAATTATTATTATTATTATAATAATAAATATATATTATGAATTTAGTTTTCGCATTTTTATTTACGAGACGTTTAAGTGTGCTGATTTGATGATTAACTGCCAATTTTTTTGAGTGAATATGGAGGGTCAGGTCAATCGTTAATTGAGAATCAAGCGTAAATATTTTGATTTCGTACTGGTTGGAATCGGAACATTATTGAAATATATTTCAGAGCGTATGTTTTTTTCTCGAAATATCGGTTTTATACACCGATTCTTAGCTCTTTAAAATACAAAACATTGGATTTGTCTTTTTTTTCACTGCTTCATTTCAAATTTTGTTTTAGTAGGTCAGCCGCACATGTTTATTTTTAGGTGCTATTCAATTGAATTTAAATGCTTCAAGTAAATTACATTGAAAAAACAAAAATAATAAATATTATTTAATTTACGGACAATATTCACTAGCAATATAGCTATAGATTTTGTTAAAAATTTAACCGTTTTGTCACCGTGAATTCTTCCAACATGATTGAGGAGATGAAAAATTACGATTTGTCTTAATTAAAAATACTTCGTTGGTCAAATCCAGGTAATACCTACATTGAAAATATGTATATACATCGTTTCGTTCACGAAAATGGCGAATTTGATGACATCAAATATTAATAATAACTTATGTAAGCATATTACGCTGGATAAGCTCTAAAATCTCCTTTACGGCATGCAGAGCTCGCATTCAAACAATATTAAAATCAAATTAATTTTACGTGCTCACCGAATAGAATGGTATAAAGAGATTATATTTAAATTTTTAATTCTGCTTTGCGTCCCGCGGTAGTCCTTTTGTCGGTACTCAGATAAGTTTTGTTGTAGATAGAATATGAGTAGGACTACTACAATTCAATAATAATTGTAATATACATCGATCACGTATAGTTTTCACAAAAAGCTAAAAAAATAAACCTACAAATGTTGTGTGAAAACGTACATCAGTTCATTTATGTTTCTATATTTTGTATCAGAACCAATAATTTCGTAATACTTAACTTTTTTCAAGTATCACACATGGAAATTTAATTTTTTGGGAATGTTCAAAAAAACGAATGTTGTGTTCTTTCAAATAATATTTTCTCCATTGCGTTTTATAATACGTCTACAACATGTAGGTCTTATTAAAATACGAGAGCGTTCTCAAATTTATAATATTTTGATGGCGATCAACAACATCTAACTTTCTCTATACGGCTTTTAACTCTTCGTAATTAAACTTTTATTTGGTCATCGGTATTGTTAATGTGAAAATTACTGATGTTATTTACATCATGTTTAATGTTTCATTGCTGTAATAAAATACAAACAAAAAGTTTTATAAAATGAAATTTAACACTGAAATACTATATAATAATTACATTTTGATACTGGCATAGTCTCGTAATATTTTGTTTTCAGAATGTCTTTAATTAAACTACGGATATCAGTATATAAGCTCGCACTCGGTTTACGGTTACGTCACATGGTACGTACTATTATGTTTTTGATGGGCAAATTCAATTAATTTGTCAGAATAAATTAAAGAGTACCTTTGTACACAATATTATTTTATACTGTAAAAGAGGTGGACGCGTTTGGTTCAAAATGTCAAAATCCTTTTTTTAAAACTGTCAACGAACGCAGTTCTCATCAAACTGTACCTATTGTAATAAATAACGTTCGATAATTAAAATAATACCTATCTAATAATTATAATTTTAAAAATGTATGTTATAGATCGATTTACTTATTTTATATGCGTAATGAAATCAATTAAAATAATAACATATAAAGTAATTTCATAATGATAGACTAGAATACTAGATTGTTACAAATAATTACGACCGTAGAAACTGACTGGAAATTAAAAAAAAAAAAAAAAAATAGAAACAAACAGCGGTGGTGGAGTTAGTGTCAGTTATGGGACGTGGATCAACATTTAGGAATGTGTAGTCAAATGTTTTATTTTCGATTTGAGAACAATGATCAATCATTGCTCGTGAAATAATGATTCTGAACGAGCTCGGTGAATCAAATAGATAACAATTAAAATACTACTTAAAAAATCTATGTTTCGGTTCTACAGTTTGAAACATGTATTACGTTTTGAACTGTAGAACCATAATAATAACGTTAATGAATATTTGAATTTATATCCAAATTGATTAACTTTAATTCAATTGAAAATTTTTTTAAACGATAGTTATCGTAAAATAAATTGAATAATAACGATATAAAACCGTGTTTACTAATATTCGTAATTTTTAAATGTATATCATATTGAAAATATACATTTTGAATTTTATAGGTAAGTATTTAAATTTCTGGTCTGAAAATTTACACTAAACGTATACTAAGTTATTACGCAACGACAACTGCATCAACTAACGAGTTCAATCTTATTTAAGTTTTATTCATTTTTTCAAACATAGTTTTTATTTTAATCTTGTATATTTCGTTGTTGAGTAGCACTTCGATGCACCGTTGAAAATTTCTGAATTTTTGGTTTAGAGTTGTAACTCAAAAAAATAATCAATTCTACATTGAACGCTTTTAATAAAATTCCATCTCTGTAAATCATTGGAGGGATCATATAAAAATATTTGTTCAATTGAACAATCAAAAAAAGTGTTTCCAGAAATAAGAACCGTCATGATAGAAGCATTATTTGTTAGCTCAGAATTTAATATAGATTGTTTAGTACACGGAACAGGCTCATACAAAGTTCTGTACGTCAAATTTGTGAGAACTTTTTGTTTTTCTTTACTTAGAGGAATATACTTTTACAATTATTATTATTCTTAAAGACTCCACAACTACCTATTTTATAATTTATCAGATTTTAATGAAAGAATTATCATTATGACTATAGTACCTATTTCACAGTAATATAATGAACGTCAGGGTCATTGGCTTTTAAAACAAATTTATCTGATTCCTCAGATAAAATCATAAACACGTGATTATTCAAATAATATTATGTATAAATAATTATTTTCTATAATGAGTTGCAGCTTAACCATCTATTATTGCATTCAAGTCAATCTGTTTCTTTTTTTTTATTAATAACTATAGTATACTTTTACTGTATTTAAATTAAAATTATTAAATTTTTCTTTTATTTAACAATATCATACCATCTATCTTTGTTTTATTTAAGTAAGTTGCTATAATCATATGTAAACCTAATAATTAGTGCTAATAATTATCATTAAGATTGTTGTAGTCGTATTACTTAATAATTAATTAGAAAATAATTATTAATTATTATAATAATATAATTGTTAATTCCAAGACAGTTTAACTATTTGTAATTTGTTTATACTTATTATTATTTAAATTATTCTTCAAAAAATGATTATATATTAAACTTTAACGTATTTATGTATGAATCTAATAAATAATTATTTAGTCAGATAAATAAAAAAGATACATACCTAATAAAAAGAAGACTAATTTTGGTTTTTTTGTTTGTCCTTAATAAATATAATTATTTTTGGATATTTGATTAAAACCGCTATCGATTTAAAACATAACTGATCTCCTCAGAGTGCACACAAATGCCACAACGAGATTATCTGATTAGTTTTTTTAATTAAAAATGTACTTGGGTATTTTTTGTGAAAAGAAAAAAATGGATAAAATGTTAAAAAAATTATAGTTCCGAACTGTAAACGAACATACATGATGGTCATATTTTATTAAACTCGTTTTATGCTTAAATTCAATAATAAGTTTCGTCAAAGAAAAAACCTAGTACCTTGTTATAATATTATACGAGTACCTAATAAGTTAACTTATAAGAATGATAGTATAAAATTTAAAAATGTTCATCGTCTTTGAAATAAATGCAAAATATATCAATAATAGGGTTAGTTTTACGTGAAAATACCAAGAAAGTACTCGTGTATTACAAAAAAATGAAATTTAAAACTCAACTGAAATAAACTGTTGAGTTAATTATTATTACCTGGGTACTTATTATTTAATTATTATTAGTTAAATATAAGTTTCAGTTTGAATCAGAGAAAAACTTTAAATGTAATTTTATAAAAACGTTCTATTTCAACTTGAATAAAGTGAAAAAAAAGACGGTTATAATACATATATTAGTATAAAATTACAAACAATTTGAATCTTCCTATTATCGCACTAATACACGAATTGACTTCAATTGACTTCATGCGTTTTCCCGAACAGTTAGAAAGTCAGAATAGACAAATTTAAAATGTATGAACAATATGCGTTTACGTCGTTATTTACAAAATTATGAGAATAATAAAATTTGTACACATTAGTATTAGTTTGGGTAAAATACAAAAACGTTGCAATTTTAAACAATTTTTCTATAAACATTGAACTTTGAAAATTATAATTTTCATACAATCATTAGACCGACTGAATCCTAACTCACTCCAAATCGTTTTTTTTTTTTTTCGTTCGCGCAACGAGGGCAGAGTTTTATATAATTTGTATGTGAAACGTTGAACTAGACCGGTGGCATCCATCCCACTGTTCAGATGGTGCTCAAGCACCCCCTAAATTTTGAATAAACTGTTAAAATGAAATTTATTTCCTTCAAATGTAACAATGGTGGCTGGTTGGCGGGGCGGAAGCAATCGGAAATGCTAAGAACCCCTAAAATATTTTTAGATAGCCACCACTGAGCAAGACCTATCGAAACAGTAAACCACCAAATAACTGTAGAACCGATCGTTTCTTATTATTTTTTTTTTTCTATATTGTATTAAATATTACAACGGTTAAGATTCAGCATTTTATAACCATTATCATTGCGATTCTCAAAGCAGCGCTTGATTAGAAACACGCGTGATTATTTATCAATATAAATATGTATTATTGCTTACCAGACTGCGGACGGTATATTAATTATTATTATTAAACTGATAAAAAAATAGAATACGATGAATAATAGCGACTTTAATTAGACCTTGTAGTGTGTATAAACTCGAGAATATTATTACTCGTTCGGTACAAAAATTAAACATTTTTATACAAATAATAATTGGAACACGAACAGATATTATAATTATTATTTTTGAAACACTATATAATCAGTATTAATCGTAAAAACGGTTTTTGAGTACAAATTCAAACAGGGTTAAATTATTCCTTAATCACAATAATACTCTTACGTTATTCAAATGAGTACAACAGCTATTAATTTTTTGTATTCTAACGATAGAACTATATTTAAATAATATTTAAATTTTTTTTTTTTCTTAACGGATTAAATCCTTATACCCGTTACAAAATATGAGTACGTTTTTAGTACAGGTATTAGTAATTTTCATATAGCATGTGGTTTTCTAAGAACAAGAATTTATAGTTTAGATGTTTATTCACGGTGAAGGAATATACGCGTAATTTATAGTCCAAACGTACGATCATAAGAACGCACCAACGCAGATAAGATAAGTTTTCAAACACTTACACAAAAACAAACCGTAAAACAATAGTGTGGAATTATATTAATAAAATATTTAAATTATTAAAACTCATTGTTCCCGTTTACTTTAATCGTAAGTCACAAAATCACTGTATAACTAACAACTATATAGAACGGTTGAATGTTTATGGATCACAGAAACACCGAACCCTATGAAAGAGATGCACTCATTGCGAACGAACAAAGCAATTACATCGTTGATACACATTGCATTATATGTTATGAACACATATTTTTTTTTTTTTTTTTTTTTTTTGTATATTCGTCTAACAATGGATTTAAAAATAATTTAAGCAAACAAGTGTCGAGCCGATTAAAAAAAAACTATAGTAATGCATGCACCATATTATCCGCTCAGTGCACTTTTGTTGTACAAATTAATTTTATTGATCATTATATATTTTCCCGTACATTTTTTTTCTACCAAAAAGTCAAATTGAACGATATTTGTCTTTACACTAAAAAATATATTAATTCAAAAATTTGAAATGTAATGTTAACTCCACGGTTGTTTTCATAGTTTTAAATTTAATCGAAATGTGAATTCGACTTACGCCGTTTTATACTCTGTTAAAAAAAAATATTTTTCCTTTTTATTGATTTTAATAGGGACGGGAGAACTTTTCCCGTTAAGTCAATGATGTTCATTTACATTTAAATGAGCGTAATTCGCTAGAAATCGCCTATATTTAGCTCCATAACGAATAGCCGAATGCGACGCTCTTAAAGTTTTAATTTTACTGAATATTATTATCAGCTATTGACTGTATGCATTAAGAGACAAATACGAAAAGAAAACCATTAAAACAAACAAGAATGATATTTTTTTAAATATTTAAAAACAGTAAAGTTTTATACAAACGGCAAAGAATTGAAAAAGAATTACAGTGTGATAAAGTTTTAACAATAGTTTTTCGAGCAGAAATCAGAATAACAATATAATTATTAAGCTTTAACAATATCGTTTTGTTCAATTTTACAGTGTACTCGAGTGTTTTCGATCGATTTAATCACTAACCATCATGAGAAAATCCACCTGCAGTACCTACTAAACTGCCTTCGAAAAGAATCAAGTATTTTAAGTGATTAGTTTAAAGTTTACCACCCGCATCGCGAGTGTTAGCCAAAAGTTTTCTCGCTACGTTCAGAATATAAGAATGGACTCACGCAGTCGTGAAAGGATTACAGGTTTTATTATTGAATTTAATATAATATTGAATACGTTTTGTATTATATTATACCTACATAAATAGATAATCGTTAAAATTGATAAAGTTGCTATTAAAACACAAATAAATGAACGAAACTGAAAGGACCTGTTAGGCGGACCAACAGTGTGCCCTATCTTCATTCAACATAGATGTGCATATTTTTTTTTTTTTTTTTGTAAAGCTCGTCGTATGTTCTGATAAAAGTGAATGAAATGGCGTTTTTTGAACAAAGTATAAGACGACTTCGTTTGTTTTTAATTTTTTACGTTTATCTTCAGGTATACGATATAAAAGCGCATATTATAAAATAATTAAATTTACGTGTAAAGAAATAAAATATTCGGTTCAAATTTCTTTTTAGAATTTTTACATCGAAATAATACATACTTTGATTTATTGATGATTTTAAATTTTGCATCACAATATTGTCGATTTACGAAGTTAAAAATTATTCAAACTGCTAAATTCTCAATCGTGATTAACCATAAAATAAACACGATTTTATACAGAACCATGTTGAAGAACGGATTAACCAAGAAGTACTAGTAGGTTCTATAATTTTCCATCAGTTCGCACTATAACACCAGCATCAATAAATGCGCTCATAATTACGTACGTCAGTGTTTATGTTGAAATTATCAATTTGACGTTTAAGCTTTTAGATTCTGAGCGCAGCAAGGAATGTATTGTTTTTTTTTTTTCATGACAACAACTTTTCGCATAAAAGGAATAAAATGATTTTCAAAGTTAGCACCTTTAATGAAAGGTCTATGAACTATGATAGTACTTTGGAAAAATCTTTATTTTAAATTTTGTCTACTTTTAGAGATATACCCCAAAAATCAAAAAAAAATCGAGAATTTTACAAAAAAATTTGAAATTTTCAAGTTAGTAATGACGTTTTTGGATAGAAGGAACGCTCCAAACGTTGCGTTGAACACCACATATAAGTTTCGATTTTGGCTTTGATTTTTATTTTATTTAAAATTTCTTATAATATTTTGATTATTTTCTGAGTTATGTGCCGAAAACGACGAAAATGGTGAAATCGCTAAATTTGGCGTTAGACATTTCTGTTTAGTTGTTTGGCCACAACGTCCAAACTAACGATCTGAACTAGCTGAGACTATGATAAAATATGTAAATAGGTCAGGTATGACAAAATTTCCAAGTGATTTCGAAAATTTTCGAGCTATGTATAGAACTTTGAAATTCTTGAAAAATTTACCACGACGTATTTTAGACAACTGAGCTCGCTCGTTTGTTCAGATATTAAATAATACGTTTGAACCACAATTTCCGATACAGTGACCAACCCAAAGCGTAGTCACCACTCCGTCAAACTACTCACTTGACCTGGAGATAATCCGGCTTTTTTTATTAACATTACCGATTGAACAGTTGTCCCGAACATTTGAAAAAAAAAAAAAAGCCGAGACCAATCGATATTTTTTAATCTTATAAAATATAACAGGTAGCGTCATTTCATTAACGTTCAAAGACTTGAGGTTTTCAATTAAGAAAGTAGGTAGGACCAAAGTCTTGGGGGGTGTACACGCCAACCCCTGAGCACATTACCGTTTAAACTGCAGTAATACAACCCCCGAGCCCCGGCCAGACCCTTATTGTATCGATATATGTTAACACCTCATCTATAGCCGACGGGCAATGTATAATATATTACTGGAGTTCGCGTCCCTCACAATGGATAAGACGTCCCTTATATATCCACCGAGGCATCGGAATTATCCGTTTACGGGAACGCGTGGCCCTTACGGAAATAGTACCGGAAAAGGCCCGAAACGAAACAAAATATGTTTCCGTCTCGACGACCGACGGGTTCGAGCCACACACGCAGAATAATTGATTTCCCGACGCGGTCTTCGCGGACCACCTGCAAACGGAGGCCGATGACGCTTTCGTGCTCTCGTGAATCCGTATTTTCCGTGCCGTTTCAATTATTATTTTTCAGCACCGTTTCGCCTAAGTGCGACACAGAAAAGTTCTATCACCGTTCGGCATTTTATATTATACAGTAGGCGTATATTATATTCGACATTTAATTTTGTACGTTTAAGATTCTGAGCGACAGCGAAGAATGTATCGTTTTTACTATAATCTTTTTTTTTTTTCTGTTATCAAAGGTTTAAGAAACGTTCCGATTTTTAAAGTCAACGCCTCTAATGAAAGGTCTTCAGACTTTTATTGTAGTCTTCTTTTACTGGCTCTCTAATTCGAAACTTGAAAATTGAAAAGTTAAAATAAAAAAACCAAGTTAAATTTAACGAAAAACGTTGAAAAATACGGTTAACGTTGACTTAATCGATTTAGTTTTCTGGTCATAACATTCATAACAATCCACGGAACTAGCTGAAACAATTACGTAATATTGAAATTGGCAAAATACAGGATTGATCCAAGATTCAAGTGATTTCAACAATTTTCGAGCTGAGAATAGAACTTTTCGAAAAATTTCATTTTCCTTCTGATTTTTTTTCGATGAAAAAATTAAACTGCCACAAAAAGTTTTGAAACTTTAACACATAGTTGACAACATATACGTACATAATATGCTTATAAAATATTTTGGAAATCCACTATCACAAATTTTTTTTTTTATAAGTATAAAATTGGAAATTTTTCAAAAATTAGAAATACTTATGACTTATTATAATAAAAAAATTCGTTACTCAAACTAATATGTTCTTTAATATCCAAAATTGAATTATGTTATGTTAAACAAACTTTTCTATCTGATAAAAAAAATGTCTAGTAGATTCTGTAAGCGTAAAAATGGTGTAATTTGGTTACAACAATGAAATTACGCGCTATAAAAATGGTTTCTCAAATAATGGTCAAAATGGTTTGAAATTTTCACACAATATTTAAATTAATATTCTTAGTACGTGAATACGATATTCGGACCATTTGTATTGTTAAACTTGATTTTAACAGGTCGTTTTTTTTTTCTATATATCAATTTAGTTTTTTGGCCATTACATCCAAAAAAATTATCGAAACAAACTGAAACTTTCACATGATATTCAAAAAGGTATGACACAAGTTAGTTGAAAGTCTCAAGAGATTTCGAAAATTTTCGAACTAATTATTAAACTTTGAAATTCTTGAAAAATGTACCGGAACGTATACTACACAACCACTCAGAATCGTTTTTTCGAAAACAAAGATTAATCATTGCTTTTGGATATCAAATAATTGCGTTTAAACTACAACTTCCAAACCATTGATCTACCCGAAGCATAATTGCCACTCCATCAAACTACCTACGCAACCTAGAGTGATCCCGTCTTTTTTTTTTTCAATACTTTGATGAAAAAACCTCGACATTACCAAAAGATATTAAAAACTAAGTGGATAAATTAAAAAATTTGATTAGTTAACTTAAAATTTAATTTAAACTGTAATTGATCCCAGCCGTGTTAATTGAAGTAGTTGTTAAAACTGCAATTGATATAAACGATACTTTTTTTTTCATTAAGAAAAAACCGTCTTTACAACAATTCATATTCAGATTACCGGGCGCAATCCACAGACAAATAATATGGTGTTTTTTTGAGAAGAAGATTACGTATTAAATAGTTAACAAATATGATTTTGAAAACGCACATATTTTTATAAAAACTACGACGATAAAATAAAATAATAAATGTCAATAAAATAAATAAAGAAAATCACTCACTCTACGAAATTAATACTTGATGCTTATAATGTAAAATCGTATTGATCTCGATGAGGTATTATTTATAGGGTTTATAAATAAATCTCGAAGTTCATAATATGTCGATAATTTATATCTCGATGTTCCAAACGTTTTTCTTAGTTTTCGTGCATAGGTATTTTAAATTTCAATAATATAAAAAGTATAAAATCTAACCGATTTTTTACAATATACCTGTAGTAAAATTGAATTTAAGAAATTTGTTTTTCCTTATTCGAGTACAATATTCTGACGTCTACATGTAATATTTTGTGGAGCTTGTTTGATTATAATTTCATTGACCATGTCAAACCTTTCATGACATAAATTATTTTAAATACTCTGCAGAATGTTTTCTGTAGATACAAAAATGTAAGTACGCCATAGTAAATTTAATATTATGTTCTTTGCTTTGTGCTTTTAGCGTCTATGGTCTATAAGGATTAAGTTTAATAAGCTTATACGTGTTCCACTTATGTATACGTGATAACACTACAATGGCACGTTTTTCTTTATGTAAGTAAAAGTAGGCTTTTCCATTGAGATCATATTTTTGTGTGGAAATATATCCGACCGACTATGACGGTTAATCATATCGTATTTATCCTTCTTATGACTGATTATACGGGTTGGAAGTTCAAAGGCGATCAGATAGAATTAATAATAATATCCCTCTTGACTTTGACGGATAGTAGGTAAAAAAAATGTTTTAACGGAAATAATTTTTTTCAGTCTCGTCACTCCTATGTTCTAAAATTGGTTATTTCGTCTTACTATACACGGATTAATTCTATATATAATACGATATTATATTCTATAACTGTACAATCTGCAGTGTTGAGCACACGTGTCATATATGTTATCTTGATAAAAATATAAAAATAAATTTTTTTTTTCCATTTTAAAAGACATGGATTGAAATTTGTATGCATTTAATAATAAGCAATGATCAAAGAGAAAACTTGTCTGTAAAAGTGATCGTACAGAACTAAATTAAATCTAATTTATTTATTTCAAAATGTACGTTAAAAAATAAAGAATAAAATAATTATGACGTGATCTAGATTTTCTGAATAATCTAGTTTTTTTTACATTTTATTAAAACAAAGACAAAGATAAAAAAGTGTTTGTTTAGATTAAATTCTACTTACATTTAAAAATTATTGTTTTTGTTTTATCAACCGATGTTCATATTCAAATTTAATTTTTTTTAATCATAAAAATCATAACTGTTTAATAATTTAATCAATCATTTTCTATAAAAAAAAACCCAGCCAAAGCTGGCCATTAAAATATATAAGTGTTCAAAGCTACCTAATTTTAACTGCAAAATAACATCTAGTTTTAATTAAATTTAACTTTTTAGGTACTCTTTTAATACAATAATATAAACTAAGAACGTTCTGCGTTCAATTGTAAACAGTAAAGCTATGATAAATTATCACTTATGTAAGTAATAACAATTCCAAGCGATCAATTTTTATTGTAGTTAAATCGGAAAACTGCACATATTTTAGTCCACAAATCTGCCTAATTTTACGTTACATTTTTACACAATTTGTTTGAAATGAGCAGCTTTTGAATCGCTATAATTTAATCTATTTTTTTTAAACGATCAAATATTAATATTTTAAATTGTTTAGAAAATAAAAACAAATCTAATAATGTTGAAAATTCCAAAATAGACTTTTTACGTAACGTAAAAATATGCAGTAGCTGTTCATGCAGGTTGTGTTAAAAAAAAATGTGTGTACATTTTGGCTCAAAATTGGTCAAATTTTATTAATAAAAACAAATTATAATTGTTGATTTTAGTACACTTGATTGATAGGTATGCTATTTTCATTTTTGGATCATAACTGAAAAAGACATCAAACAACAAAACTTTTCACAAATTTCATCGCATAAAAACCATCTAAATCGATTCACGACATTTCACGTGTCTTTTGAGGGCTTGTATAAACATACAACATTGTCGGAGCAATTTTACTACCAGGAAACGTGTTACGAAAACAATCATTGTGAAATAAAAATCAATATTATAGTATCAAAATAAAAATAAAGTAAGAAACCAAATATCGTTCTTTCATTTTGTTAAATCAACTAAAATTCAAAAAACAACATTTTTTATTTAATTTAGGTTTGCACAAGTTGAAAGAAACTAAACTCGTAAGTTGTAGGCCAAATTTACAACGCCGACTGGTAAGATAAATAATTTTCAAGACCTAGTCTTCAACGTGTATGCGTTACACTAGTATTCATTTTAAATATCTAACAATAACAGCAGTAGAAAATAATTTCAAAATAATAATTTAACTTTGTTTTGAACGTTTAGTAATCGGCAATTTTATATTTACACACCATCGCGCGTTCTTGGACGTCACGTCTGCAAAGTCGATCAAAATCGATTGAGCTCTGTGGAAAAACGTATAAGATGAAAAAAAAAACACGGACGTTAAATAATCTCTGAGGTTCGAAATTTAACAAGCTCAATTCGGACCGCACTCGTGTTGTTAATTAAATTTTCTCCGTTCCTTTTAAACTCCGTTCCCTTGGTAACGGTCGCTTCGAGGGGCGTAATATGTTGTTTGGGAACCAGACTAAATTTTTTACCTGAAATTTCATAGTTTGTTTAATAGTCAAAACTAATAGTCAAAATTTTGTAATTCATAGGACCTTATTACTCGCATAACTGTTTTCATAAATCATAATTCACATGGTTTTAGTTGACGGTGCATTCATCAACCAAATTTTTGAATTGTAAAAAAATTGATTTTTTAAATGATTTAATATTAATTTGTGCAAACAATTATTATTTATTTACTATTTTATTTTATTATTATTATTATTATAATTTTGATTGAATATTGGATGTAGTTATAGCTAGAAAATAATTATTGATTCTCGTGTTTGTATTTAATGACTTTAACAATTTGGATAAAACTTATGGTGCCCAAACGGGCTCGACGTTCTCCCGCCCCAAAACTACTCTCGCCCGCACGCCAATAGAGTGCTCACAAACGGGAATAGTTTAAATCTATGATCTATCAATCGATGTAAAAGTTAAAACTAGATTATTTTGATTAATCGTAAAATAAATAAAAATAGTTTTTTTCGATTTTAATTATGCACATAAAAATTGTGTTCTCGATAATAATTTTTCCTGAATTCGACAGTTTCTGATACATTTTTTCCCCATAAGCGATTCCCTGTTTCATCTTAAAATCATTTTCTGCGCCATTTCTTCCCGTACTTTTATTTTCTATACCTATATCATTCCAATCCGATAATTTTTCTGTGTATTACGCAGTCCCGAAACATCGCAAAAACATCGGCGTATAAATAATACGAGCGATTTTGTACGCACGCGTGTCTTCTCGAATTTCACTCTTTCTCTTCGGCGTCAAAAGCCTGTTATCGAGTTTCACATTCTTGCGAATCGGTAAAAGATTCTTCTGAATTCTGTTCAGTCCAATCCAGCCGGTTTCGGGCGCCGTATTACAAGAAAACGTATCGAAGTTTAGAGTGGTGTGTGCACTTATAATAATTATTTACGAATTTTTTCGATAACCGGAGTCCAGAAACCAACGTATTATTTAGGTCAAATCTCGTTTTTGACGTTGTCAGGCAAAGAAATCGTTTTCAAACGAATCCTCCGAAAGAACCGAAACAACGCTCGCCGTCGCATGTAGAGTTGCCTACGCAGACTCCTCCGAATCAAAAATACCAAACGATTGCGTGAAAATTAATTTATATTAAGCAGTTAGTATTGTTTTCCTCGGGTTTTTTTATGCCAAATTTTGCCCATCAACAATTATTCTTTGCAATTATTGACGTTTGTCGTTCAAAAGACAGGATTCTGGCGCGTTTAGCATTAAGTTTTTTGTTTTGAAAAAATGTTTTCACTAGAAAATCACTCTTCACTTGTTCATTCAGTTGCGGTAAATTTGCATTAGCCGTTTTGCTTTGCTTTCAAATTAATTTTCGAAGATTTTTACCAAATACAATGTTATACTATACCATTGTGCGGTGGTTGCCCGAGAAATCGGAGGTTCTCTTATGCAAACGAAACGACAACAGTATATACGTTTGTCAAATACAAAAGTAACGAACAAAGCAGTTACTGCAAGTTTGCGATTTGAACCGAGCTACGTGGCGAAACGCTTAAGGGTACCTAGTGTATTGGAAATCGTAAGAGTTTTGCCACTGTTCGCGATGTTTCTTGAAACATTATGTTTGTAACCGTTTGAATTCTGAAAACTTGTTTTCGTTAAAGTATTATACGTTTTGATAGGTTTTAAAATAATTTAATTCGCGTAATATGTGAGCCTCTTTTAAAAGGAGCGGATATTTATATTTATTTTGACTATCAAAATTAACAGGGTGTGCGGGTCAAATCCCACATGGCTTGTAAACGATTTAACCGGAGCGTGCGTGTCATTATATTTTAGTAAATGATAAAATATTGGTAACGGGTTCATATTTTCCAGAAAATTTACAGCCAAGACGATGGAAATCCGGAGGAAAACAATTTTAACAGAATTATCGCACAAAAGAAATCGAAAATAGAATGAAAAGCGTGTGGAAAATAATTTCCCAGAAATTATTGTTTGCAGGAATCAAAACAAACAGAACAGCGTCTGGCTGGTTTTAGGTTGAATGTTAGATTAAGTCTGTTAAAAATAAGTGAAAAAAAAGTGTATATGGTTGAATGCAATAGTTATGTTATGGTCTGTAATGACCGTGCCGAAATACTGTAAATTAGATAAAAAACCTACATCAACTTATGGTCCAATTTAACCTAGGCTATTGATCAGACTGTCCTGAAATATATAAACTTGTTTGTTAAGACATAGGTACTACATTTTCTTAGTTTTAACGCTTATATATGTAACGTTATATTATTTCTGGTTCTCGATGTTTTGAATGTTGGTATTCTACATTGTGAAAATGTATTTTCTTATTGTATTTTACTTTTAAATTCTATAATTTTTCTATAGATATAAATCTTCTTTCTAGATATCTACACTCTAGATAGTTATTCTCTGGATGTAAAATATCATAGGCCCGTAGCCAGAATTTCCAAAAAAGCCGTAATCAAAAATTCAAAAATAATGTGCCTTTTTGTAAATTTATGTTTTATTTTTGATCTGATGTTATAAGACTTAAAAAAAGAACGGCATTTGTTTTTTTTTTTTTTACGTACTCTTTGCTGACAAAATCGGAAAACGCAAAAACAAACAATTTGGCAAACATCAAACAGGCTGTATGAGAGAAAATTTTTAGCGTAACCGTAAGACTCGAAAATAAAAAAAATTTAATTTTAATATGACCCTCCTCTTTGAGCTACGGCCCAATTTTCACGATTTTGCTTGAAAGCCTTTAGCCCTCATAATTCCCTTTTTCTTTTTGTGTAAGTGCAGTTGAAAAGAGGTTTAGAAATAATAATATCTCGAAGAGAATTCCCCCAGTCCGATCTTGCTTATGTGTGTTCTAACAAACAGTATTGTTACAGCCGATGTGAGTGGCGTGTGTATAGAAATTAGTTTCACGTTGTCCAATTTTTTTTTTACAAATTACCAACGAATTAGACTTTAGCGGAGATTATTTTTTCACCTAACCCGATACATTACACTACGATGGACCCCTCCCCCCCACCTCACCCACTCGTATACGCCACTGGCTGGTACACAGTACCGTATACACGATCGTGTTCACGACGATGTAATAGTATTCAACTACGTACTATTCGTCGATAAAAACGTACCCGAGTGGCTCTACAACTGGTAAATTACGTTTTATCGTATTGTATGATTTATACGCAGGTATGCTGCGCACGTTGTGCGAGTGTTGAAAAGAAAGGTATTTTTTTTTATTTTACCTGTATATATTTTATAAAATCAAGACGGGTGGCGCCAAGTAAAACAAGTCTTGAATATCCGCTAACAACGTGACCACATTGCACATGCCTACTGCACCTACACCCCCGATCGACGTGTATAATAGGTTTTGATTTATTATGTTCGTCGCATTTGTACGAGCATACGAACTAAGAACATTAATTGTTTTCGAAAACGGTTTGTAAGGGACTCGAGGTTTCAATATGTATGCATTTTTTTCTACACAACGTTAGTGTATTGTTATTGCAAATACGGTTTTGTTCTTTTGTTCACACGCGTAAAATATCACTGAACAATCTGTATTACAATCTGTATTGAACGTTTCGCGTTGTTCAAAGGTACTACTGCGTTTCAAACAATTTAAGATAAAATAACGTCTAAACGCGTAAGTCGATTCCCACTTGCCGTGTGCCAGTGAAAACAAGTATCGGCTGTTGAAACAAAAAAAGTTAGCGGAGCGTTATCAATATAATTACTACGAAAATACATCCTTCAATAATAATTTTCACAGAGAAACAATGCACCGAACATTATTTTTTTTAATATTTAATACGGTAACAGCAATTATTATTATACGTTTTCAATAGGTACGAACAACGGTCAACAGTTATCTACCTCGGAACATCACCTATTGCACGTTGCGATTGCCCCCATCATATGATGTTTCGTGTTTCCCGATAATAATTTTAATAAAATGTTCGTTTTGTTCTAACAGTTTTATATTTTATTAGTTAATAATAATACAATGCCACCACTAAGTAACGAAGAAAACTTTGGAATTTTGATCATTGAATGACTTTTATTAAACTATAAACAATCAATAATATACAAATGAATTTATCACATTAATTTATATATTAATTGTAAATGTAATTTTCAGCAAATATGAAGATTTATAAAAAAATTTTTAAGGGTGGTCGAGAAAATAATTTTGAACCGCAAGTGAAAGATAAAATTAATCTTCTAAAATTAGCAAAATATTTCTCATATGACAACATAATTGTTTGCCACTACACTAAACAATGAATGATATATTTCAATTTTCATACTGGCATAAAATAGTTGACAGAAAACTTTTATAGTCGCCTACCGTAAAAATGACTTGAAGATGCTCGTGGTAATAAAGTACTCAAAGTGGATTTTCGCAAAATAAAAAAACCTCTATAAGTACTATCAATGTCACGTATTTTTTTGGTAGTATTCCAAATGAACTTTATTTTTGCGTGGACTTTTTTAAATAATTTTCATTTACATCTAAATTTGTATTTTCGAAGTGCATTACATATTTATCGAATTTTAAATTTGTCAAAATATGATCCGGTACATAATATATTACCAAAATAATAATAGTGTGCAATTTACTGCAAATGAAAGATGTTTGAAACCGAATGAAAATCACTTAATGTTACTTTAACTTTTAGGCTATATTTTAAGTAACAAACAAATTTGGATTGATATTATTAATCTGTACTTCTGTCATTATATTTTTCAATATGAGTAAGTATATAAAAACAATTTCCAATGTCTTCTTTAAAATAATACTACATTTGCTTTGAACACAAAGGATATCAAATACTTTCAGATAAAAGTAATTTAGTAACGTTGATGGTACCCTGATGATTAACTACGCTATTGCTTAGACGGGTAAGTAAGGATGAATCTATGAGATCCTCAATTCGAATAATCATGATACAAATCACAACCTCGACCAAACATCTAAAATCGTTTTTTACACGGCAATTTCAGGGAATACAAAATTTGATTTAAAAAAAACTCGATTTCGTTACCGTAACGATAATTTGAAGAAAAACATGTTCACCAATATATTCTGTTTGCAATAAAATAAAATAAACGACTTCGAAGTTTTCGAGTCTTTTTTTCGTGATTTTTTTGTTTTATATCGTAACTACGTTCTGAACGATTCGTTTATTCCACCAGATGATAACGATCGGGTACGATTATTAATATTTTAAATAACGTATTATAGTTTATAATAACAACCAACACTATGGCGTATCAGTGAATTAGAAGATAATATACGTAATCATGTGGCCTGGCAATGATCCAACCGAAAATCGATACTTTTAAGATAACCTTCGGACAGCCAGAGATATATTATTATATTCCGATAAGAACCGACAAACGCCGAAAATCGCGGGTGGTCAGCTGCATAACGACGACTTGAAGTGATAAGGTTCGGGTAGTCTGAGTCCATTAAAAGGCGGTAGATAAAAATATTTCTCCCCTCGAATAACCCATAAATAATAAAAATCATATTTTCTTTTCAATACTTACCGGCCAATTTATACCAAACAAGATTAAATTATAAAAGAGATAAAATATTAGAATATATTATTTATCTTATAAAAAATAAGATAAATTATTTTTTACCAAAAGATAAAATATCTGTAAGGTGACTTTTGAAAACGATGACATTAAACCGATTGTAAAAAAAATTTTGATTTTATAATTCGACAAAACATTTTAAATCTCAAATTAAAAAATCGAATTGGTAATCATTTAAAATTTTTTTTTTTTTTAGAACGGGCTTGCGTACGCTACCGATTGAACTATGAGTGCGAATGAAATTGATAGGATAAAATTCAATTTGTCGCTAGGCATGATTGTAATAATTAAGCTCATTTAATACAGGCTTACATTTTTTGCTAGAATTTTCCCTTCAAATTGAACAATTATGTTTTAAACTATTAAGTTTTTTTCTTATATTACCGAAAGTTTAAAGAAGATAATTATTTTTTTTCATCAGACTTAATTTTTCAAATAATTTAAGTAAGTTATTTAATTTAAACAACTATAAGTTAAAATTAGTACACATAACATAATATTATTTTTTTATAAAACCTTTAACTCTCAGTATAGAGTCTAAAAACTTTAGTATTTACAATCTAAATAACAAATTTAACTAAGGGTGGATTCAAATTTTTAAAAATTTTTGACAATATTTTAGTTTATAAACATTTGCACATTATTTATATATTTACGTACATGTTACATATTATTCTCTGAGTGATGAAAAAATTTAATTATGTTCCATACCAACGCCCAAATATAATAAATAATAATTTCTAATTAAATAAACATTGTCTTTATGAATCATTTCCATCACAAATTATGTATGTTCATTATCACCGGTCTGACAAACGAACACTATGTAGGAGTATAAGTTATACAGAAACCTATAATTTAATAACTTTTTTAACAGTAAAATAATATATATAAGAGTTTTAACAATCATTCGATATTCACTAGAAATGAATGACGAATTAATAACATTCAATGACAGCAGTGGTCCACAAAAATTACAAATCGCTATTATATTACTTGCTAGATATCCAAAAACTTTCGATTATTTTCCGTAAAATTCAATAACTGAAATTATTGTTATACTACCTACATTAATTAATCCGTGTATATCTACAAAAAATGTGAGTAATTGAGTTTGAAGAAGTATACGGCAATTTAGACTTTCTCGTTATTTCTTTATGCAGTTTAAATAAATCACGATACGATTTACTTACTTAATTTATACCATTTCTAAAGCGTGTATTTTAATGATCCTAATTATTCATCGTAATATGAGTCAACGCTATGAATAATGATACATTTGGCTAAATAATTATAAGCTCTCAGAACTGATGGACTCTACAATATACATATTATATAGCTACAACTTTTTACCTAAGTACAAATTACGTTAATGATTAACAGTACTATTTGTGTTATCTCTTGAACAAAAAGGTCAACATTATTAAAATAATATAAAAAAATAATATTATGTTGATAAAATTATATCGATTAAACAGTATTAATTTCAAAATATTACATTATTATTATTGTAATAGTGCATTAAACGAATAATTGTATATATATATTGCTTTAAAATGTTGTTGATAAATCATGTATTACGAGAAAAAAACTTTAAATATTTACACGCTAGTAATTAGGAAAATTATACCAATTATCATTAAAACATGAAATTATGTACAATATCAAAATGATAAAATTGATCGACTTGTTAAATAATTTCGTTAGAACAATCCTGATTGAAATTTGGACGTGTTTACATTTTAAACATAATATCACAAATCGTATAGGTGCTTACAATAATGTATCTGCTGAACAAATTTTGTAGAATAATACATTTAAAGCCATTTTTTGCTGGGAAGAATGCCGTTCTTGTAAAATAATATAAAAATGTCGTTAAACATTAAACAAAACACAAATTCAAATGAATATTTTGCATAAATCACGATAAATCAACATCAAATTCGATCACAAAAAACATCAATATTTTAGATAGGTACATAATACGTTTAATATTCTCGGTGATATAATAATATTATCATCTCAAAATTAATATAGAATTTAATTTTTTGGAAATAGGAAGCATTAAAATATACTAATGGTATCGTCCACCCGGTTTTTACCAAACAAAATACTAAGCCAAACAAATAGTTAATAATCAGTCTTTTTGTTTGTTTTACTGCGTATTTCACAAAATATTGGTAAGTGTTGTGTAAATTTGTAAGTGCTTACAAAGAAAAAAACAATATCACTCAACTCAAAATTGTATAATATACTATACATAGGTATACTGAAATTAAACAAACCTTTACTTAATTTTATATTTTAGTTAATAACAGTTCGTGCGTCATGTTATTTTTCACGTGTATGGATCGAAATTTTTACAAAAATGTTTCCAAACGGGTTTGAACCATTGTATAAATACATTTAACCACTTTTTTAATAACAATAATAATATACTTGATAACATAGTGTTTCTTTCATATATAGGTTTTTTCGTAAAAGATCTACCGATAGATAAAATAAGTATCAATATATTTACGTTAGTCCGTATTTATATCATTTATTATTGCAGGTTTGTATCGTTTCTATTTTCGGTGTATTGAGTTTTAAAAATAATAACAGCCCCTTTCTAGATAACACAGTTGGTTCATTTAACGTTCATTGACTGACAGAAAAAATCCATGTATACACACTACATAGGTAGATACGTAAGCGTATTCGTATACAATTCGGTAAACAAATTATTTTCTCGAAACTAGACATCCCACAGCAAACCATTTAAAGACATTAATATCACTTAATGGTTATGTATAGCTTAGTACAGGTAATTATTATGCATTCGAAGTTCAAACCACAAAACGTAAACGCGACTGCGACGCTTTTTAATATTGTTTGCAAAACATATGGGAACCTACCTGTCATTTTTACGATTTGTTTGAATAATTTTTTATAACCCATAGTTTTTTTCTAATTATAATTTTTAAATTAAAAAAATTAGTCCAACGTTTGAAAAAATTATAAAATCCACTCTTGTGGATTTTAAAATATGTACAGTACGATATATACAATTTAATGGATGATATTTTGACCTAACTATAAAATTCAACAGTAATAATGAACAAAATATATGTTGAACGGCTTCTTATAACATAACAATCTTTAACTTTTTTTTTCTATTCAACTAAAATTCATTCTCAAAAAAAATAATAACTCTAAATTAACTTCTTATATGGTAGTTAAAGTGCATAACTTTTTTGTACCTAAATCGTATAACGAGATAAGAAATAACATATGAAATTCAATTACACAATAATTGGTAAAAAATTTGTAGACACAAAGAAAAATTTTATAGTTTAAGATTGAGATCTGACATGAAGACGTCAAATTATGCTAAAAACATGATGTTATCATAATATTTTTGAAAATATGAAAAATTTTTACTCAAAAACATACAATAGGTAACATAAAGTTTTGTGAACATATTTCGATTTTTTTTTTTCAAAACTATTTAATACGTAACGAGATTGTTTGTGAATGTAACTTTATGAAATTAGGTACTTACTTTTGAAATGAATAAAATTTTATCACTACGCAAACATAGAACGTACGTTCTGTAAAATCAGCTTCAAACCAACAACGTTGTGATTAATTAAATCAATACTGAAATAATAAAAGTTTAGCAAATAATTGTTATTACGATGACAAACGTCATGTATTAATAGTAACCCATTCATTGGTTTAATCGTTCTTTCATTTATCGTTTGATGGTAAAAGTTATAAAACGTACGAAAAATAGTTTTTCAAAACGATACTTTCGATTCATTTAGTGCATTGTGGGATATTAATTAAAATAACAAAATATCCGCACAACGCCCAATTTAGAATTATCGATAACAATTATTATTGTGTAATGGAGTAAATTTTTTAGGAAATAAAAAATTTAATGTTTTTCTTCTACCGTATACGTTCAATCATTATTCGAGTGCAAAGTGCTTACCTACATTTCATAACGAAAATATAATAATGTGTTGTTTTGTTTCTTTTAACATCATATTTTATGACCTATCTCTCTTTTTCCACCAGTTTCCAAACATCTCTACTAACCAATACATACGTATAATTTATACTACTTATATTGATAATAATAATTGTTAATAATACGTAATTGGTAAACGTAAACCGTCTCTACTGATTTTTTTAAAGAGGATTAAATGTGATTTTTATTTTTATAGATAAACAGTTTTTAATATTATTTCTAATATGAGCAATAATAACAACTATATCTACTCCAGTATGCATTTGAATATACTTATAATTATAAAACGTACTTAACATGTTGTTTACATGTACGACACATAGGTATTACAAAGTTATACGTCATTTAGTTCATGAACGCGCTTGAATTTGGCCGTCAGATTTTATTTTTTTTCCTTTTTTGAAATCGATGAAAGATGCAGTGATGCAGCAAGGAAATTTACTGAAGCAGATAAATGCAAAATATTGTTTAAAAAAGTGTCGATTATGACATACGATTCATGAATAATGGATAAACAACTATTTTGTCATTTTCGGACTGTTGTGTATTTTTGCCCCCTATTCAGCAGAAGAAAAAACATTTATGATTCATCCAAACGGATGAATTTATGATACGAAATAACAATAAAATTCATTATACCTTAAAATTTTCAATAAACTTGAGGGTTTTTAAAGATACTCCGAATAATCCTTAATAATTATCTTACTTCAATTATTCTGGTTAACAAATAATGTACACAACGTACAAGTATGTGTATTTGACAAAATGTTATTACATAAATAAACATCTAAACCATTTCCAAATGACGACTTGGAATTATTTGGCAAGGTCATTTTTATTTTAAATCCTAAACAAATCAAACCGTTCAAATCAACATTACGGTGATCTATTTTTCAAACATTTAACATACCTAAGTACGTAGATAACATGTTTCATAGAAAACTACGTCACAAACTATGAGACGTTGGCTGTAATCACCTTTATTGACAATAGTTTTAGACAGATCGTATAGGTGTAGTTTGCCGAATCTAAAATAGATCGATTATGATATTAAGTACTAAATTTTATTATTTATAACAGTTCATTATCACATTTCTTTTCAAATATTAGTCAAATTATTTACTGTACAAACTATTGTAGTTTACACTTTAGTCTTTACTCGACCTTAAACATTAAATCTAGTGAAATATAGAGATGTATGTTAATTTGAAAATAAACAGGCGATTAAAATATGACCATTTGGTAAAATTTATTTATCTGCCTCTGCATAACACCTAACTATACTCTGTTCGAAATCAAAACAGCCCTCGGCGGCGACCTGTTTTCGTCTGCGACGATCAGAATAATGTCAACCAATCCACGAGCACGTAAGCCCTTAACGCAATACGGAGCCCGTGCGCACATTCGGCCGCCAAAGCCTGTTCTTAATCCAAACACAGTACTTACATAGTTTCATATTTTAAGAGTATTAGCGACCGTTGGTGTTTTTATTATTGTGTATTATACTATTTATCAAGAAAATTATTTCCGTCGACCGCAACCTAAACGTCTCCACAGTAAAATATTTGTCGTCAATCACACGCTAGCTTTTAAAAGTAAAATTTAACTTCAATTTTTATTTCCGTTATTATACATGTGCCCTAATAGTCAGAGATGAAACGATAATAGGTAATTATAAAAAAAAAAAAAATAATAATGGTATATCAACGAATTAGTCATTGGTTAATAAGATTAATTATTTAACAAACAAAAAAAAAACTTTTTAAAATAAGTACTTAATATAGGCAGTTGTAACTTTTGAATTAGTAATAAATTATATTGAAGATTATGAACATAATTTGAAACGTCGTGGTACAGAAAAAACTCAACAAGAAGATATTTTACCGTCGTATAACCACCGTGCATAAGTAGTACACATTAATGTATAAATTCAAACAAACGGAGACGAGCTAATAATTATACCTAGGTAATTATCATCATATGGATCGTTGTAGAAGTTGTAGAGAAGTAAGAAATCGACGGAATACCTCGACATACGTAACATTTGATATTTTTCGGTAAGTTGTAAATTGTATTTTTTTTTTTTTTTCTCTACATCAATACAATAAACTATACGTAATATTAATAAAATTCATAATTTATAATTATTAAAAAAAATCAAAGTACACATGGTTCGGAAATTAAGAATTTGAACAACGAATACCACACCAAAGTTTTATTTTTTTCCCCTCAAAATCTACAAAAATATGTGGTTATTAACAACGAAAATGATAATAATTATTCTTATTATCGTTACCTACAGACGCGTACAATAATATTATAATCATTAAACTGAATGTTAATCTTCTTTAAAATGGTTTTCGTTTAATTATAAATTGAGATTACGTACATCCAATGAGAAAAATAAAAATTAATGATGTATTTTAATTGTTTTATGTTCAGCGTTTGCCAACGGAAAGATTTCCCGTGAATTCAACAATTAATAGTATAGCTGGTAATAAAACAAATTTAATTTAATAATATTATAATGGTCCTGAAGTAAATGATTTTTTTTTTTTTTTTAATGCAAATTAATGAATAATGACTTATTTCACACGATCGATTAACTAACCGCTATACTTTAATCTGTCCTGGTACTTATAGTTAAAATCAAACAAACATTTTTTTGTTAAAAACGCAACGACAAATATCATATTGAATTTACAATAGTGTTTTTTTCGGGTTCTCCGAGCATTAATTAACATAGTAAAATATATAATAAAGTACCTTAAAGCAATGTTGGGCGAGTTAGTGAAAAAAATTAACTGCGATAAGTTAAGTTTCTTCAATTAGATTGCCTTCAGTTAAAAGTTTAAAGTGAACAACAACAAAATTTAATTAGATGAGTTAAAAGTTAAGATAGAAAATGAAATAAACTTAACTCAGTCGAAAAAAAGTCAACTATTTTCTTTTTTCTTTTTTTTGCTAAAATATTCGCAAGTCATAAAGCGCCCAATGTATAGTAATTTCAACACTTGAATAGTTGGGAAATTAATGATCAAAATAAAAAAAAGTCAATTTTTGATTGTTGGTTCTGCTTGATGACGAAAACAATTTTAAAAATTTAACCTTGCATTAATGATAATCCACTATAAAAAGTAAAACTAATGCAATACCATTTTTAGCTGAGTAAGAACAAAAAAAATTCACCAATCAAGTTAAAAAGTTAAAAAATAAGAACTTTTAAACTTAACTTTAACTGTTCAACTAGTTAGATAGGTAATCAGACAGACGTGGTAATTCATTTGTTTGAATTTTTTTATGAATTTTGAATTATACTTTTTAGCTAAGATAATAGGAAAAATTACTTGAAAATGCTCCCAAAAATTTGAAATTTTCTTTTATGAGATCACTTTTTAAGCAGAAAGAGAGCTTCCACATCCACATAACATTAAGTACCTCAAGTAAGGATTCAGTATACCTATTCAATACGAATTAATAAAAAACTGAGGATATTAAACAATTTTGGAGGTACCTATTTTGAGAAAAATTTAGAGAACGTTAATTATGTTAAACTAATTTACGTTTTAATTACGACCTTGTTGGTCGGACACAATTTTGAAGTTTCAGCTCTTTTACGTACCTTTTCGCATTGCTGTTAGTTATAGGTATAAAGTAAAATAGACAATGATAACGCATGTTATCGTTGTAATAGTTTTTTCTAATTATTATTGTACTTTATCTTCAGATTTTATATATTATGTAGTATTTGCGTAATTATTATACGTAATTTGTTCATTCCCTAATCGTTTTGAATAAGTAGGTAGTAGGTACAAGTCTAATTATTATAATAATATTGTGTTAACTATCGGGAAAGTATCAATAATTTACGATTCGAAGGCAAAAAAATCATAAAATCCCGATGTAACAACCGCGTCTGCTGCTGATTAGTGGGCCGATGCGAGCGCATGATAAATATATTATTATTATTTATGGCTACACGGTTTTTTTCTTTACTGGCCGAAACGTTGAAACGGTTAAGCACTTTTTGGTAATTAATTTTAATAATATTATTGTTTTTATTTCAAATGTATTTATATCATAATTATGTGCGATTAACACTACTTGTACAACCAACATAACATCGCAAAATATTAGTTCATAGTGTTGTAATAAAATGGGTTTTTTTGTATTCTACCTAAGTATACCATTTATCTCGCGTACGTCACAACAGCAAATAATACAGTTCATTATCATCGTAACAATCTTTTCATTAATTGTACAAAGAAAACGATTGAAAAACGCATCTGTAAAAATATAATAGGTGTGCATAATAAATTTATACAGCATTTTCTGCGCAGTTAATAAATTGTATTATTTGTGTAGATCGCATATATTATCATAGTGTTTCTTACTGTGAACTGACAGAATTCTTGACTTGATAAGGTTCAGGGACGAACTTAGGAAAAAATTTCAGGGGGATTTTGAATAAACTCTAAAATAAACAAATGGCTCATTTGAATCTATTGGCAATTTTTATACAAATTTGAAAGTACTTTATATTTTGAGAGGAGTTTGAACCCCTAAAACACCCCATCCTTGTGTTCACCACTGTCAAAGACGCCGAGTTAAAAAATAGTAAGCTAGTATAGCTACGGACTATTACAATGTTGAGTAGGTAGGTAGTATTGAAAGTTAACAGATATACTTAATTAAAATACCGTTTTTTACCAAGATAACCAAAAATATGGAAAAATTGGTTTGACGTCTATAGTACACCAACCTTACCTAATCAAAAAATACAACATAAACATCATGATAAAGTTTAGAGTTATCACATTTTGAATTTGATCTGTGGTGTATAAGTACTCGTATATAGGTATTGTCGAAGTCGTGCAAACGAAACAAATTGGAAATGATGGTAACTGTGTTTGTATCTAAGATGTTTTGTTTTAAAATTTTTAGAGTAATATTATATAATAGTTAAAGAAATATTCATCCAAACATCATATACACGACTTTGGAAGAGGTCATTATTAAAAAAATATATAATTTTGAAATTATAACATTTTAGTCATCGCTTGAATATTTTATTATTATGTCGATTATTTTCGTAATGTCAATAGCATTCCATGAATTCACTTTTATAATATATCGATGCATATAGTACTATAACTTTACTCAAAAGTCAAAACATAAAATAACATTATGATGACGCGGTGAAAAAATAAATCGAAAAATTTTCGGGGAGTGCAAAATTACAGTATTACTTCCTCACGAAAATTCCAGCCGATAAAAGGATACGTTTTAAAACGACCAAAGTCCAAGATTACGGTCATAATCTGAGAGGAACTATAGCACTTTTGGCCTTTTACCTAAAACTTTTTTTTTCTTTTTACTCAGATTCAAATTAAAATAAAGATATATTTAAAATTTATATTTGAGTATATATTTTATGCCTTATAGACCAGTCTACTCACAATTATACACTTCCAAATTCCAAATAAAACAATAAAAATACATACATTTTGTTCCCCTTCTACTTTAGGCTCCTCTTGACCCAGCCTTGTTTAAATCATTCGGAAGTGAAAATACTATAGTAGCATTCCATCATTGTACGTTTATTGTTTTACTTGCGGTCTTAACCGTCTTAACTATAATGCATTTTGACCAGTGGAAGTCGTTCTTTTTTAACCTAACCTAACGGGTGTTAGTTTGTCGCATCATGGATTTGCATCATTCGAACATCATTGATAAACTTTACCGAAATTTAAGAGTGACCAACCCATCGACATCAAGACATTCACCCAGTCTTTCCTATACGAAAAGTCGTCGAATACGATTTGAAAAATTACTGTTATATCTGAAATTTCCAAATCATAGTAGCTCGCACAAAATACAAAATAAGTGTTAAATTTCATTCAATACAACTACCGCTCTCGGCCAAGATGAATGGAACGAATCATATTATTTAAATGAAGGTGACCTAAGTAAGAACAACGTCCCCCAACAGCTGCTGTACACTATATAAATCGAATACAATCTGACAATATGTAATTATTTGAGCTAGATATTTAATCTCTAGTTTACTTATTTTAACAAACATACACTCACCTATTTATTATAAAAATATACGCAATAAAAATAGGATCAACAAGTGGAGAATTTCAGCATACGTTTATAAACCTGTGTTCCCACATTTGGTGTGGCACGCACTCTTGAATTTTTTATCCAAATAAGTAATAAGCTATTTCAATTAAACAAATGAGATTTTTTAACAAATTATTTCTGCCAAACCATATGAGCGTATCTATACGAGTATACATGCAACAGAACCTAACATCAAAATTTTTGAATTTCCTTGTTCAGTGGTTACATTTTGGGTTTGCGATTGTCCATTTCATAAATTTTTTATTGTGTGTGTATTCAGACTATAATCTTTCAATAAAAGTATAAGTACATAAAGTTAATGAATATTAGGTAATGTAATTTGCTGCAAACACGCCTGCAAACTATTCAAAACGCAGCGTTTATTTAATTATAACAATAATTATAATCGTATTTAAATACCTAGGTAATTAATTACCTGAGTATACAGTAAACTGTACTATTTTTTTGAATCTAACGTTTGTTGAAAATATCCGCTAAGAAACTATATAGTGTTTATGATAAACTTATGAGTTACCTATTCATTTGGCTTCCTGTCAACATACGATGTACTACATACTATGTCGTCTTAAAATTATTTTTTAACGGCAAACACCGCAATATGGGTAAAATACGAAGACAACTTAGCTAGGTCTCATGAATGTATATAATATATACATTTATTATATTATACACATTATGATATATTATTATATCGGTAAATATTAACCAAATTACAAATTAAACAATTATTATGCTCGTAAACTAGTAAGTTCAGTCAAATAATCTTGTATTTTGTTGCGAAATTTTCATTTTTTCGTTCGGCACTTAACATGCGGGCGAGTACAGATTAAAGACGTATTGTAGAACATTGCAAAGGTATTTTAGCAAAATATTTACCGATATAAATTATCTAATTATCCAGTTCCATGTCAGCAGTATACTAAACATTAATGAATCATAATAATTTATAATTTTTTTTCTTAAAAGTCATTAAAAAATCAAATTACTATATAATTATATTAAATGGCTAAAGCACAATGTCACAAACTATATTGGGTTAGACAACATTATCGCTTATTAATTATTTTATCTTACACAATACTCTCTGTCTCTGCTCACACTAATGCGATTTTCCGGTTAAATTAATTGTTTATCCAAGCAAAATAAATATAATGTTAAGTACCTAGTATTTTTCATACATAAACTATAATCGTAGTTCACGATTTACTGGAACATTTAAATAACCTATTTCTGCATTCATCGCGAGACATAAAAAATCGTTATTCTTCTTAATTGTCATAAATGTACCACGAGAAAAAAGATAAACAAGTATTAAAAACTTCTGAACGGCAAACATTTTGAAAATTTCGATACGAAATTGTACGATAAACGTTCATAGCACCTATAGGTACAACGTCATATTTATTTATATTGAATGCCTCGAGGGCACAAAGTACTTAAAAATTAAAAAGTACAGACAATGCATATGAAAAAAAAAACAATAAGTGTATATGCAAACCTTAATAATAGAAATAATACAAATTATTAATAACAGTTGCGATCTGGTCACCAAAATAGTCTTAATATTATAAATAGTGTGAAAGGCGCGATCAAGAGGGGTAACTGCGTAACCGTAATAAATTAAAAGCGTGAAACTCATTTCTAAAAGCCAAAGAAAGTCTTGAGAAGAAACCGAAAATAATTCCGGACAACCGATGTGACCGTTTAACAATACGAGTATAATAAATAAATGCAATATTAAATTTGCTTCACGTAAAGAGATCTTTATTAAATCGAATCGACGACACCTCGAAAAAAAAACAAGCAAAATTTAAGTATATTTAATTTGAATTTTGTTAATACGGTCAATGTATTTATACTATATATTATTACTAACATTACTGCATATATATATATGCATATGCCACTTGGTGAGGAGACCAAACAACAGAAGCTATACTCAAGAAATGAACGTACCAACGAGAAATTCAAGTGTATATTAAACGTGGTATTTGTAAATCCTTAAAGTAGTATAATTCATAAAACTAAAAATTGTCAATTGTTTTATGGCAAATAAAATCAACACAAACGATGAGTCTGCAGGAAATATTACACCCAATCACCGATAAATATCTTTATATACTTAATTAATATTATAAATAAATTAGTATAGATATAAAATGGTCTCGCTCATCATCCGTCACACGTCGAGACGTCATAGATCGAAATATAGCTTATGAAAATAAATTACAGAGTATACAAAGACCAAAAGCGTGTTTAAGCGCAAAAAAAGTGTTCGTTGTACTCACTGGAAGTGGATCTCTTGTGCAGTTTCGCGATGCGCATGTTGTCGACAATGTTCGCAGGACGGTTCTGAAGAAACACGGACCGAATCGGAAGATTTAACGGTCGTTACGCATCACACGCACGAACGCCAGTGGATATGTGATTTAAAATTGTTTTTTTTTTTTTTCTCTCGTACACACGTTCAAACCAAGCGTTTTTCGTTTGGGTGTGTTGAAAAATCGAAAAATCTGGATTGTTTAAAAAGAATCAAAAAACGCTCATCGCCGCGGCCGCTGTATACTACGGTGCAATGCTAGGACCGCTTCATAACAACTACTACTACACCGACGTCTGCTGCACGCGATCCGAACGCGTTCGATCGTTACCACCACCGGTTTCCCGTCGGCGGCCTTGGACTGACGCGGCACAACGTAGGGAGGGCGCGTCCAGAAGAAAGGAGTGCCATCTTCGCCGTCTCGGAGGGATGATCGTTTTTATTACTTTTTATGACTGTTTGTCACTACGTTACGATTTATTACAACAATATTATAATAAATATTAAATAGTTATTACAACTGTTACGTTTTTTTTTTCATTATATCGCTTACCGTATTTTCTCATCACGACCCACCCTCGACCGTTCCGGCTAATCGAATACGTACGGATCTTATACACGACTATTAAACAGTAGACACTTATTATCATATTTAAATGAGTTTACACACGTAGTAGATGAGTACATACGTAAGATGAGGATATTGTATATTAAACATGACGTATAACAATTATTTACGAGAGCGTTTTTAATGGGTTTGAAGGCAAATCGTCGTCACGTTTAATGATTGTATCAACACATTTTTTCGAGAAAACTGAGAACGACTTTGTAGTAGTCGAACACATTATACATATGCATAGGTTGGGTCGCCTGTACGTCCCGGATTCGCCTAACCGATTTTTAAGGGTTTCCGGGCATTGATATTTCACGGATTTTAAATCTTATTCGATAAGAAATACCGATTTTTGTTTTATTGTTTTTTAGTTGTTCCATTTCGTCGTAGGTTACCTTCAATGTAAAGTTCGGCGGTGCCCGCTTTACCCGTAAAAGTACCGAAGAAACATGCAAACTTCACAGGTCAACGCGTCGTTTTCAACAGTTTTCTGATTTTTTTTTTTTTTAACTCGTAATAATAATCGAAATTTTGGAAAATGCTTCAAGTGAAATAATATTTATCGGTGTAAAAACCTATTGTGAGAGTTTTACTTACTTTAAAAATCAAACCACCTCTTCGACCAGACGAAAACGATCACAGAAAACAAACAGTACGTTTATTGTATCGCTCAGAATCGAAAATTGTTTTCACACATAATGCGCTGTAAAAAACCAAACTGTAATCGAGGTATTACCAATTTTAAAAGGAATAACAGATAAGATTTTGTTGGAAAAATGTCTTGGGTTGCAGAAAAAATATTCTGGCAACCCTAAGGCCCATACCATATATTTCATTTTTCCTTCGAAAAAATATTACAAAATAGAAGAAAAAAAAGAAAGACTACATTTATCGTTACATTGGTTGTACGAGTATATTAAATTATATTTCATTTTTTTTTTTAATTTTATAATAAATAAAATATCATTGTATACGCGTAGTACTATAATATAGCAACAACGTAGTTTCATAAACCAAATTAATTAATTTTATCCAACGCAAAATATTGATTGTAGAACTCGACTGAGCCCATTAAAATAAGTTATCATCTACGCACGTAATATATTCGAGATTGGTTTTTTTAACGCTTTGCTGTATACTTTGAACTGTGAAATCCGAATACTTATTCGACGAATGTTATAGTTTACAGTCCTTCGTTTGTACTAAAATTACCAACGATTTATTCTAGAATAGGTAGCGGTTAGTGTAAACTCCCACCAAACGTGTAATAATAATTGTTTAAAATGTATACGAATAAAAACACAATTTTAATATTGGTGAATTTTTATTTTTTTTTTTTAGATTGATTTTTTTTTTATATATACATATATAGTATATAAAATTAATACGACGCTGTTTTGAAAAACGTACACCGCGTAACAATACGCTGTTGATTGACGTTGAGTTGAAATGACAAATCAATCACGGTTGTAGATGAATATAGTTGGTATAGAAAAAAGTTAACGAAAAATACCGTTGGGAACTCTTTTGGACATAATATTTTCCTAGTAAATTATAAATTTAGTAAATTTTTGATTTCAATTTTTTTATTTTATATTCAGATAACTAGACTTTTTCTCCTTTGAAAACAAAACTAAGATTTACATAACCAGAGCTATCACTAAAAGTAATCAAACGATTCGTATCTGCAGTTTCTGTCGTTTGAAAATACAAAATAAATAATTTACGATTTTGTTTGCTACAAAAAAAAATACCTGTAAATATTTTTCATGTATACATACATAAAACACACGGTTCACCTCTCGACAAGGGTACGACCAGTGGCGTCAGTTGCACACCGCAAACAAAGCGTACAGTCCACCCCTAATTCTCGGAAAAATAGCGATCACCCCTCTGTCAGCAGCCCGTGTACAAATAAAAATAATAACATTAGTAGACGCAGGTCGGTTCGGTTTGTCGCGGCGGTTCGAATGCCGAAACTATAAAAAATGACACTTCTTTGAAAAAATAAAACTGTCTCGAGTAGGTACCCACGTAACATAGGTTATAGTAATAGGTTTATATTATGTTTACTATTTAAATTGTTTTTACACAATTCGTTTATTCATAACTAAACAGACATTTTTAACCTATTATTCTTTAAATTGCACTTTTCGATTAAGTTAAAGAATACTGTTGATTAGACCGACCGACGTGGTTTAAAAAAAATGTATTACAAGTATTTAACAAATTTACAGATGTGTCAAAAACACAAATCGAATCCACTTTACAAAAAAAATACTAATTATGATGAAAATAATTCGTTAGTGCTAAAAGTAAAAAGTATAATTGTTATCTATAATGTTCCTTCGCAAGCTAATCATAATGACTTTTGAATTGATTCCAAAACAACGTAACATTTTAATGCTGTTAATATGTTATATACTTATATCAGAGATGTGTGGCTTATAAATTTTGATTTCTTTACTTCCATTCGCTAAATTTGTCATTTAAATTGTTTCTATAATCCGGAATTCGGACGTCGTCTTATGAATTCAATTCGAACGCGATAGTTAATCTGACTACCTAAATATTTATAGAAATCCCAACAACAAATGAAGAGGGTATGAATAGGCTAATTAGAAATGGACTGCGTTACACGTAAAATAAAACCGAATAATTTTCACAACCCACTCTTTGAATTATACTGTCAATATTGTTACTGACTATTGTACACGAATAAACAGCATTTGATTTACTTACTAAATATCATATAGGTACTAAAACGACTAAAAAGAACACAATGCAGTTTTCGTCCGCTATTTTAAACGAAACGCAAAAAATGAATTCAATATGATTTTGGCGGATGAAATAACTTTTTTTATTAGACCCACGTATCTTCAAGAAGCGTTTTCTGAACAAAATCAATCGCGAGTTTCATGGCATTGCCATGAAAATTAACGCCGAAGATTGAAATATTTAATGAAAAACCGTGTACCCTTGATTTTTTCAGATTTCGCGGGAAAAAAACACAAAAAAAACCGAATTAGATTTAGATAACAAAATAAAAAATAGTGTTGATAAAGATACAAATAAATGTAATGGAATATGCTAAAAGAAAATATAAAATTTTACCTAGATAAAGTTATATAAGATAAACAGTCTGATTAATTTTTTTCCTTAACCAATTCAGGCTAAGTTATTTCTATATTTAATTGACTTTAGCGAAAAAATAAAATCCGTTTTAGTCTAGTTGAATTGGTGATCATTTGACTATTTTAAAAAGAACATTTTTTAGATAACACGCTTTGATCTGTCTAGACAAAGAAAGTTATATTGTTATCAAGATAAACCCTAACACTGAAAATAAACCTACACGAAGAATTTGGAATCTGAAACTGTTTTCTGCTCAAAGATATTGAATCCGTTTTCAGAATTATTAACGTACCCATACGGTCGGTACCAGCCACCAAAGAGAAAAAAAGGATTATATTTTTTTTTTTCACGTATGATAAACAAAATAAGTACCTGATTCACTCAAAAATTACGATTTCCAACAAAGTAACCGTTTTATGATTCAAGCGATAATGTTAATTGAAACGAGTTCGTTGGAAACCGCGGAACAAGAAGTTAAAGTGGTATTAACCAAAACTTGTGTACGTTTGTATTTATATTTATATCTGGTAGTGCCTGGTAAATGCCTTCGGTGTGAGATTTTCGCTCTCAAACTGAACGGAGCTCGGAACACTTGAATAAGATTTTAAATAAGATTGATTTTTTTTTCAAAAGTGCGAAATGTTCATTTTTGACGTTCATTGTATCACAGAGAGCATTACGAAGTGAGTATCTTACGGACTAAAATGCGAAACGTCATTTGTATGCCAGTTAAAATTTCGAATTAATTGTGTGTTCATAGGAAATATTGTTCGCTTGTGTATTAATTTTTGCTACTGAAAATGAGATTTAAAAAAATTTTGGTCTTCACACGAGATATTTCTAAAAATTTAAATGAAATTCCTAATCATTCGTTTGTAGATGGCGGATGCATAATATTATTCATGAATTATGATATATAATATTTGTAATATCTTTACAATGTTACACTACGAACTCATCGTGAACTTTTCCATGTATGTTAATTACTCCACGTACATACTCCGAATATAAGAGTTTAGGTACCTATATAACAATCAGATCAGCAGTGAAAATCGGAGTAACGTTACACTTTGATTCAAATCAAATAAAAGCTATAAAGTTGTACAATTTGGAAATTTGCCTAGTTTTTAAGTTCTTCATATGTGTTACTAAGCACAGCACTTATTTTAAATTCTAAAATATTGCAATCGTTTTAGTAAAATGTGCATAGTTATAATGCTAGGAATAGTGACTCTGATCCTTATATGTTACATTTTTTATTCGACCCTTAAAAAAAAATATCCAATTTTGACGACAAAATCAGTGTCTACAATAATATCTATTGTAAACATGTCGCGTCACGATCAACCAAATTTCAAATATTTTTGTACAACGGTACCAATAATATCTCGTTGTTGTTATTTATATTTTAACTGTATATATTTTTTTTCTTCTTCTTCTTCACCAGCTTAACAGCCCATTCAGGGTCTGCGTTGACCCTATAGTAAATCTCTCCATTTTTCTCTGTACAGAGTTTAATTCTCCACTCCCATCTACCGGTCTTATATCTTTATCTACCGTGTCGTTCCACTTTGTTCTTGGTCATCCAAGTAGACGTTTTTTATTTACTTTTTCTGTAAGAAATTAAAAACTAATCAATCGAACAATGTTCTAAAAGGAAAAGTAAATAAATAACGTCCACTTGGAAGACCAAGAACAAGGTGAAAAGACACACTAGAAAAGGATATAAAGAACATTCTTTAATATATCCTCATCAGCTTTCTACACACACACACAAGTGTACCAGTCACTCTGGTCGTTTGCATCTTATATCGGGTTAATTATACATGTCATAGTAGCTCTCCATTGTGTCTTTTTTTTCATAAACTTATAGTTTGTCATTGTGTACACTAGTCCATATATTATACTTCTTAAGATTTTCTTCTAGTCCATATTGCAAGTTCTCTATCGTCTTCTTTTGTCGTAGACCGTATAGGTCAGTATGATCGGTCTAAGATTGTTTGAGCAAAAAAAAATTTTTAAATTTCCCGACAATAATTTCAATAGCTTGTTTACGCTACAAAGTAATTTTTATTTCGCTATTCTCTCTTTTATTTTCCTATGCACTCGTCGTACACTGTTGTTCTTGCTTTGTTCATACCTGAATATTTGAAAACTCGTATTACCCACATTCGAATGTGACTTGTGTACGTATAAAAAAAAAAAACGCGTTTCGTGTAACATACATTTATATTTTTCAAAAGTGTTCTTACAAAAAATGTAGGTACCGACGACAGTTTCTTCAATGGTTAGTTTTGTGTTTTGTTTAACGCCGCCACAAATGATTTTTCGATTTTTTACTACCGTTTTTAATGGCTTTTTTGTTTTTCCCCCGCGTACGCGTAAGTGCATTCTGTCGTGCACGTCAACGCGGCCAAAGCGACATATTTATCGGACCGTAATATCTACAGGCGCCTAATTGAATTCATCGTCGGTACACAGGTAGAGGTGGTTCGTTCTCAAGGTTCTTCTCTCTTCTCTTCTGACGCCCTTGCGCGCGCCGTGTCCATTAAATTATACTATATTATTACGTTCACAGCAGCGGGCGCCGCCGGTTGAAACGGCCGAGGTCAAGGGAGAATATGTGTGTCTGCTCCGCTCCGCATACCTGGTATACCTACCCCCGGTCGTGCGACCAAAATAATATTATTGTTTTTCCTTCTATGGCCGAACGGTGCCTAACCCTCCTCCGAACGGTCTTGAAATATCGTTTTCTCCGCTGCGCCCGTCGCCGTTTTAAAGATTTATTATTATTTAGAACCGCGACGACGACGACGACGACGACCGCGCATATATACGATAATCTCGATAGTGAGACTTTTTTTTTTTACCTGCGATCTTCCAATTATAAAACAACACAAATTATTATTATCGCCGTGTCTGACGAAACGTTTTGACGTAATCGTACTACAACATCAACTTATACGTTGCGCACAGCCGAAACGTACACAGACTTGTTCGACACTTGGTTTCAAAATTATTATCGAAAGTACCTTTTGGTCGGGGGACGATATTTAAGGGGAAATCATTTTTTTTGTTACTGACTGGTTGCGCACGGTTAACACTAGGCGACGGTATAAAATATTTTAACGAATTCGTGTTCAATCGGTTACTATACAGGTCGAAGTGTTGAATTTCAATAATAATAATATCTTTCTCGCTAGTTCAAGTTTTGTAGTTGGAAGTCAGTAGCTGCTCAAAACTATAATAATAGTGGGTACGTCGCGTCGCGTCACGTAACCACGAAAATTACTTAAGAATTATAAGATCTTTAAACATTCGATGCAGTTGACAGTTACTTAGCATGTGTCATACTGTATTTAGTATAGATTTTCAAATTAAATCAATGATCGGAGGAAACGTAAAACCATTTTTTGACAGTACGCGTTACAAATAAAGGAAGGGTTTTATTTGAAATTCTGATTAAAAAAAAAAAGTCGCATTATGGGACTAAACAATAAAATATCTACAACGAACTTAAAACAAAAATACTTAAAAGATGTCACAGTAAAAGTTTCGGCTTAACTATAATTTATTACGCTGTTTTGCGCAAAGATGATGCGAATTTTACAAAATGAGTACAAATCAATGTAGTTTTTTTGATGGACTTAATATCGAAATATATTTCACTCAATTATCGTAAAAATTCATAAAAATTTTAAAATTATTACGTGTTATTCACAAAAATACTAGAAAAATATTAAGCAGCTTAAATAGCTGTTGCATTCCAAAAAATTACTGGTGGAAATTTGTATAATTGTTGAATATTAAAACGGAGCAAGGAGTATATTGTCAAATCTACAATTGTAACAATTATTTATATTAGTAACTACAGAGAAAGGACACTTCCATTTGTTCCTTTGTAAAATTACAAATGATTTGTAAAAGATGAAATAAAAAATGGCATTTCGTCTTATTCCATACAAATACCATAAATTGGTTGATTACACTTTGTATAAAACATAAAAGGAACTTGTAGTGCTTAAGCACCTTCGATTTATTCTATTCAAAAGCTGAGTTTTATTAAATTTTTAACTTAGGTACCTTCGTTATTGTTACGCTACCAATCACCGATCAATACAAAATTATGGAAGGTTTAATTAACACTGTAAAATTTCACCATAATAGTATGTATGGAAATATGTATTATTCAAAATATCCTTTTTTTTCAAGATCAAATTTCATTTTAATTACCTCCATACGCTCGCGAAAAAAACAAACCAAATTTGAATCAACTAATAATTGGAAAACAAACAAAGATTACTGCGATGTTTTCAAAACATTCTAACAATATTATAAAGACAAAAGCAAATAATTTGACATTAAAGCTCCTTATAGTCCGTTCAAAACGTTTTAACTTTACGTTTTAAAAACTCTTGAATAATTTGTATTTTCTCGGCGTCAGAAATTTAAAATTCTGTGCTCTAAAAGCTCGATTATATTTTAATTATTAAATAGTTTAGTTTTTACGTTATCCCGTACTTACCTGTTTTTTTCAAAGATTACACTGAATTTACAATTTTGTATTTTGAATTTAAAGAGAGTATGGTGAATGATTTTAAATTGAAAAAAAAAGGAACAAACTAGGTTTTTTTTCAGTTCGTTTTAACTAAATAATACAAAATTGTAAGTAGGTATCCAAAATGCAAGTAATAAAACTAACAAGAGTAAAATAATATAAGTGTACTCTTGTTGAATAAAAAATTTTACAAACGTATGGTTTTTCAAACGGTCACTATAAACTAATTAAAAATTGTGAGCAATGCCACCCATCATTTCAGAGAAACATTTCCGCTACATTTGACTTAATCCGATTAGACGATTTATATTTTTATTAATACACTCCGTTAATTTATGATCGAGCTTAAATGCTTTAAGATTCCCTCCAATTTTTCATCAATGATAGTTTTTATTTAGATAATATTTTTCGTCTTATTTATTGTCTAGATTAATTTAAAAATAGCTATCTAAATTTTTATCTGAAATAATTATTTTTGTGGTCTAGGTATATTTGTCCGGATAAATATTTTTAAAAAGAAATTTGTAATTTTTTTAGTAGGTACTTAATTATCAAAAGTTATTATACAGAGTTTTAGGAGCTAAGCTCTTCTGGCCAATGTTTAATATTATTTCCATGCTCTTAAAAATACAGTGGTCTCCAATCTCAGAATCTAGATTACAATTTACAATTTAATATTAGTCCTAATAATAATAATTTATTTCATTTTTCCGAAAATTATTTACATAGATTTTTTTTATACAAGTAAATGAAAAAAATTATGCCTCCAACTTCAATAACTCGAAAAGAAGACTTAATTTCCAAAAAGTGATTATTTTATTTCACATTCGTAATTTAAAAAGTTAATCTAATTATACTTAATATAATTTAATCCTGTAATCCTCTACAAACATTTTTATTTTAGCTCCCTAAATTGTGCCAATGCACATTAGGAACATTTTACGATCCATAAAAGTCTATTTACTACCTATATATAGATGTTATCTTTTATAACTTGACCAACATGGTACTTGGCAGGTAGGCGCAAGTATACTTACTATATAAATTTACTACAAGCAAATTTTATATTAAAATGTTTGTATGGATAAAATTGGGTTGGTATTTTATATTTTTGTCCACATATTTCTTATTTACCTTGAACAACATAATATTTTATTATTTGTCATCAAACCACAACTATTTTTAGAACAGACTATAGATTACTTATAAATTATGAGTGTTGATGAAAAAATTGAATTAGAAGATTTGTACCGTTAATTTTGTTTTAAAGGTTATCTGTTTTTCTCCAGATAACATACTTAGTTACTTTTTAAATTTTTTTTTATGAAATATTCACTATTTTTCTATATTATCTTATTTAGATATGTTTTAAACTAATCATCTTTTACTTTTATAGTTTATTATTTATCTTTATACAATACTGTTTTCCAGGTCACCTACAATTCACTTTTGCTGTTTGCAGGTTGCCTTAACTACAGATCATTTGCCGTTCCTACTTTTGCCCAATATTAAGTAGTTAGCTATAAAGGATACAGTATATGAATGTGATAAACATCGACCGAATGGAATTAATTTTGGATCAAAGTGAATTTACTCGCACGAGACTGGAGTAGTAGGAATCGTTTACTTTGATCTTCAATCTCTAAACAGCTTTGGTGAGCAAACGTTGAAAACAAATTGTAGAGTAAAACTCATTTGAGAGCCCTTTGATAAAACACAGCACAAACATTACATAAAAATAATGCATTTTTTCACATTTCAATTCATATATTTGCAAACGGTCAATATTTGATCAGCAGCCCCTTTACAAACACTATACTCAAAGCTGGGAAAATCACTGATTTTTAGTTACTAAGTTAATGTACAGCTATATATATTAAAAAATTAACTTAGATAGGTATGTTACAAGTTATTTTATGAGATAAGAAAGTCGTTAAGTTACTATATAGTAACTTAACAACTAGTACTAGGAGTAATTAATCACAAAAAAAATTACTTACTTAAGTTGTTGGTTACTAGTTAGCTACAAATCAATAATACTTTCGAAAGAATCTATCCGCACGGTACATTATTATCATTTAAAATTTTGTCTTGCAACGTAAATGAATTAGATATATAAATAATAAAAAAAAAAAACAAAAACAAAGACACTGGTTAGGGTATTGTTAATTTATATAAATCAGTAGTTTTCAGTATATAACTCTATATTTCCAAGCTTTACTTATATAAATAAATGCATACTAATTTCAAAACCAAATTAACTAAATATCAAACTATTTTGCAATAAATCTTCACTAAACTTTTAGTTTTCAGTTTTATGACACAAAACTTCAACACAAACTAAACACCATATGGACTTAATAATTATTAAAATAGTTGAGTATTGGTCATCGCATCTTTTATTTACAGACTGAAAGTTCGCAGAAATAAAAACGATAAAACGTCGTTAGTTAAATTTTTTTTTTTTCAATTACCTACTTCTCTAATAATTATTATAAAATAAAATGTAATTTTCATACATTGTTAGATTAAGATGAATACATATTCAATTAAAGCTATATGTGAGCAGACTAATAAACAACTTTTAAATAATTGAATTTGTTGTTGTTTTATATATTTTAATTTTTAGTTTTAATGATCAAAACAACACACATTCCTGTACAGTTCTTACAGTTGACAATGCCTTTCTCTCTCAAACGAACAAAATACATAAATATAGGTACTTATGAATATAAATGTTTATAAATTCAATAAATATTAATAATACTTGGCACACTCGAAATAGTTGGTTGAAAGAAGGAGAAAATAAAAGAATATTTAATGTTTATGTTTATAAAATCTATGTTTTTGTTTCTATTATTACTAATACAATATTGTGTGTTACCTATATTGTGTATTGTCAGAAATAATTAGGAATCTTATAACATGTAAATCAAATGCCTTACGTAAAATATTTAACTCTTAACATACAAAACCAAAATCGTGCCTACTCCAACTGTATACATAATTCGAACAAAATATGGTTTATATTTCTTCCAAACGATTCAGCAAACTATTGCAAATAAGTGTGGTGCTTTTACAATTCAAAATTCGATACAATCTGCGTTATCTAGCGGTCAATTTTAACAGCTTACTAACAGAAACAACCGGAGAAACGTTCGGAAAAGAATAATTTAATATTATTTTTACAACAATTTCTGAAACATATGGTAGGCATTTATTTGTTTTGTAGCAATGATAACAATTCTCATAATGTAAAATAAATCATAGAAGTTAGTTTTTTTTGTATATTTGGTCCACCTTGTTAAATATTATTTGAATTGTCTCTAAAATGTCTAACACAAGACCAATTCTATGACTTTTTACTGATTTATTTTTACTCCTAAGCAGTATTTAAATAGCAATTAGCAATTATTTAAAAATTATGTACGTGTACTTTATATAATTTAGATAAATATTAAACTATTAATTTATTTTGTAACTTATATAACAAATTGTGTTACCTAGATAAATATTTTCATTAACATAAATATAATATTTTATTTTATATTACCCATCCTAATGTCGTATGAAAACCTCAAATATTTCGGAGCATTTTTAAATTTATTTTTTATTTTGAATCGTGACTACAAACTTAGAAAATGCTTCAAATAAAGTACCATATTAGTCCATTTTTCTTATACTTTGCCATTTTTTTTTTTTTTTATCGGATCATACTCGTATTATGTAATTTATTATTTCTTCAAATAGAAAAAATGATCACAGAAAAAAAATCATATCATAAATTGGTTGGAAGCACGTTGAAGTAAACACTGGTTTGATGTTTTCATGTATGAAATTGGTAAATGATGGATTGTTTACCAAAATTATGATTCCGAGCAAGCTCATTTATCGGTTTTCTTTTTTTTTATGCAATACGTATATACTTACTCACAATTCAATATCCCCTGAGAGCTGTGATCTAATCCACTTTATAATTAATTTTTTTAACAAAAAGTGCCATCCAAGTCCTACTTCCACAAACTTATCCTATTGTGGTATTTTAAGTAAATTTTGGAGCACTCTTTTTATCAGAAACAAAAATTAAAGACAAGAAAAATTAATTTGGCCCAAAACTTTCAAAACACATTTGGTTTTGGAGTCATGCTCATATAATAACCAAAACTTCAAAAAAAGCTTCAACTAAGATACCATCTAGGTAAAAAACCTATCATATAATCTATTAACTTGAAACATAATCAAAGCATTCCTTTTACACAAAAAAAGTTGACATAAAAAAAATAGTTGTAAAAATATTACAATACTCGTTGCGCTCAAAATCAAAAACTATCAAATTACAATAAGGAGGTTAAACGGATGTTTTAAATAACCTTGGTAATACTATTCCTCCATAACATCACTCCAAAAAAAAAAATTATTGTTTTTAGGCACATTAGTACTGTTTCATTTGAAATATTGTATGTAAAAAAAGGTTCCAGTAAACTGTAAAATTTAATACAATTACCAACAAAATAAAATTAAATTAAATTATTAAACAGTATGATATGTGTATAATAATTATAATTATAAAACTTTTGGCAGTAAAAAATTCGAAAATTAAAAAAAATCTACACTTTTATCTAAATGAAAAAAAAAATATTTATATATCTTTAGTAGGAAAAGAGTCAAATTTTGTTTTTTAATCTGTACATAGTTAAATTTGTCTTAATTTAAATTTATCTCCTATAGATCTAATAAAAATATATATCAATTGTTATTTTGTTATTTTGACTGAACATTGCTTCTAAGCTTATCTACCTACCCAAACCATTTATATGCTTTACATGTTTTCCACAAAAAAATAATCATCAATGTTTTTACCGGTGTTTTTATCCTGATAAAGTGTAAACAACAACTGGTGTTATTGTACTTTTAAATGAATGTTGTTATTGCTTTTTATTATTTCAGCAATAATGCACAAACGTATTATTGTACAGACAATTTAAACATTTAATGTAGGTCAAACTGTTGTTTTCAGGGTTCAACGTGTGAATTGCTGAAAATCAAATTAAATTTGCTTGCTAGCCAACCATTAAATTCAGTTCAAATGTAAAAGTGTGTTATAATTTTATAAAAACTGTAGGTTTTCAAACATTTTTTAAAAATGTCTAATCATAGGAGAATCATGTGCAATATTTTACCAAGATAAAACGTATGATTTATTTTAAAGCGTAAAATATGTATTTAATACGTCATTATAAGTATAGTTTATTTATACAATTATACTTAACTACGCTCATCTGTATCTTACTGATCGAAAACTAAGAATGACATAGGTAATCGATATAATTGTTTTGCCATTACTTCCGAAATAATGACAGAAATTAGATGAAATTTGCACACTACATTACCGTAGGTGAAATACAAGCCACTTAAAATATTCAAAATATATTTAAATTATAAATAACAAATTATATTTAAAATATACTAAATATTTCAAACAATAATTTGAGCATTGATAGAACAGTGAACCTAGAAATTATAGTAAAAATAAAATCAAAACACAACATTAATCATTGATACATAACTTGTATTCAGTCATCTTATATTTAATTTTATATTATAAAATACCTAAATTTCAAACAATTCAAATCTGCTCTACACCGTCTAGTATTTATACTCTCTGTAAAGCAGAAATTTTTAGGAGAATAATGTATATAGGTACACTGGTATTTTACTATAGTATAACAGACGATCTTCTTGCAAGATGGTTTGATACATTTTTTTCAAGTAAGTTCAGTTCTTTGTTGGCAAAGTTTAAAGTGTTCAATAACTGCTTATTAGAACAAATGGTCATCACCTAAATAATAATAACTACTGAGTGCATTATACTATTATTGTTCAAAGGTGAAATTTAATGAAAAAAAAAGTTGTATAATGTTTTATATTGTTCTGTTTAACATTTAACAGTAAGTGGACAGTGACTGCCGAGTAAATTGATTAAATGTAAATTTCCAACCAAACAATCTATGGAAACTTATAAAAATACATAACAATATTAATGAATTTTAACAAAAGTAATGAGTATCTATATATTTAAAATAGTGTTAATTTTTTTTTAGTAACGATCACTCTCTTCCAACTCTGATAGAAACATGAAACAGTTATTCAGAAGTAAATAAATTATTAATTGACAATATTGTCGTTTAATTATTCTGACATGTTTTATTGTTAATAAGTTTAAAAACAGAACAAAATTTTTAAAATGTCTGCAAATTAAATAAATTCAAAACAATACGATTTTTATCATCAGAAATCTATTTTCGACTAAAAAATTAATGCTATTAATTATGTTCAATTTAAACAACAACAAAAAAGTCATGACTGAATAATGTTATACAGGTTTCAATTATTGGAAAATTGTATAAAATAGAGTATTTTTAATTTGTTTTGTCGTTTTCTTTGCCAAACAAACTGATATTGATCTAAAAACGCAAAAACGATTCTAATAATTGATTTTAATTCTTCGCTACTTTTCTACATTTTTTATTTGATTCCCATAACTTATACAAACAATATTTTAAGAAAAATTTTTTGATTTTTGGAAAACTTAAGACAAAAAAACTAAAATTTTGAAACGTCGTTGTTTTCAAGTGTAGTAGACTTCATAACAAATTCAAATCAGTTTTTAGAATATTTTTATCACATCGTTAAATTAATCCGTAGGTTTGGCCACGGACACATCTAAATTCTTAAAGTTTGTGTGTGATAAACAAAGAAAATAAGTGGTCTCTAATCCCTCAAGATGAATTCTTAATGACTAATGAGTTATAAGTGAGTGTCCATGGTATAAACTCATATCTCTTACCCACGGTTTATTCGAAGTGTCTTTCATAATTCGTCTCCATGTTCGGTCTACTCTTTTGAATTGTATCTTTTCTTCAACTAACTTTTCTTTAATGTCTGGACTAGAAAACATACGTTCCAAATACATCCATTGGCTGCAAAATAAACAATTATGGGTATATTTATTTCGTGCGAACATCATGAATACAATTTTACACACAATTTTGATAAACTTTTGGATAAACGGACATTTTTAGGAATACGACGATTAAAAATATTTTTACTTATAAATACTACCAAGTTTAATTCAAAACTAAGCAAAAAATATTGATCGCCATTCACCTCACCTAAAATTTTGACCACATATTAATTTAGTATTTTATCATATAGTAAAGGTATTGCTCAAAATGTCTGTATTATTTTTCAACTTAAACGTTTATCTTCTTAGTAGCAAAGTATTGTTGACAAGTTTTCAATAAATTATATTCTAGAAATAATATGTTAAATACTTAAAAAAAAAAAAACGCGTTTACTTAAAAACAAATCATGTACTTTTGAAGTTGATTCCATGCTTCAAATACGGTTTTTACAGAAGTCAAATTGCCCTCCCATTGAACTAACTCTTCTTCAAATATTCCTTTAAACGAACTCTGAGACAGCTGTTGAATTAGTGCAATATGATCATCAAGCGTTTGTATTTCTTCGTCCGACATTTTCATTATAAAAGTTTCAGTATCCTCATATGGAATGATTTGTAATTTAACGTTTTCCCAATATTTGATTATTTTATTCAAAGCTAATTCAATTAAGTACTCATTCGAAGCGTTTTCAGAAATCTGCTTTAATTTTTCCGCTTGATTACCAACCCCCATTTCCAAACATTTTTTTAAATTCAATGATTGAGACAAAATAATCTGAACACCTAAAAAAATTGAATGTTATTTTCATATAAACCCTTACAGTAATAATAGGTGTTTTTCGTGCTCAATGTAACATACCCGTTTCACGGGCTAGTAAATCCCAATGTCTTTGTCTCATTCCTGGATTTAAAATATCCTTCATAAGTTCCATTATTGGCCTGTATTCTTCAATTTGTGTTTTCATTTCTTTAGCAACGCTCAATGTACCTGCAGGTATGGTCATTTAATTAATCACGCTAGAAACGATTAAAGTTTATAATATATACTATATATAAAGATTCCAGAGTGTGTATTATTTTATTATTTTTTATTTTTTCTTAAACATAGTTTTAATAGTGAAATTATTGAGATGTTATTTGTAGACATTAAAAACTCAAGTAGGAAACGTTTGTTTAATTTTTTTTTTTTTTTTTACTTTTAACGACATATGAAGTAATCTCTAACACATTTTGTTAATATTTACAAATAGGTAATATCACCTATTTTCAGTAAAATTATATAGTAAATATTAAATTTTTTTTTTTTTTTTTTTTTTAAAAGGACATACAAACCAACATAATATTATACCAAGGTGCATTGTATAGGCAATTTATTTGGCATCATTTAAATTGGCTTGTAGTTGTGTTAGTCGTAAATGAACATTAGTGTGTGTGTGTGTGTGTGTTATTTAATTGGTGACGGCGGTATCTACACTTTTGGACGCGCAGGCACATGTCAACTATTTTAATGAGGATAAAATATTTTAAATGCAAATCGAAAACAAGTATGTGATTGGCTACTTTTTCATTAAAATATGTAGTATGCTTGAATTAAAAATGTATTCTAGAAATTATTTTACAATTAAAAATCATTACCAGGCACTTCGGAAAATTGATCAATGCATTTATTCATAGTATGTAAGAATTCGTCCAACGAATGTTCTAGTGAATTTCTATCTAAATTAGATATCGGATTTTGCATCCAAGCATTTTGCATTTTAAGAAACTCGGCAGCACCTTGCCATAATTCCTTATAGGGTTCAAATTCTTTCACTAATTGTTCGACATTATCATAAGCCATCACCTAAACATTCATTCTTATTGAAATTTAATAAAAAAATCTAAATACATTTGACAGTTAAAAATTGAAAAACGTTTATTTACTTGATGACCAAAAAGTTTTTGTCTATAGTTTAAAATTTGGCTAAACGATTGAATCTCTTTGATAAGCTTCCAAGTTTTGCTCACTTCCACGGCAATCTCAAAAACTTTAGATAAGCTAGTTTCTATCGTTAGTTTTAATATAATGCTTGTGATGTATTCTATTTTGTCTTGCAAAGCAGACTCGTCCTCGAATTGGATTTTTTCGAATTTTTCAATTTCTAATGCTAAATTTTCCAAAGATTCTTTTATTTTATTTTCAATTTTGTATGGCCAAATTTTAGCGTCAAGTTTCAATTTTAACTGTTCATATTCTATAATCCAATAAAATGTATCTAACATATCCATTTCCTAAAAACGATCTTATTTATAACTTATATAGAATACAACATTGAAATATAGTATTACTAAATTGTAAAATTGTATTTAGACAACATTCTTATTATTATTTTTACAATATTTAATGATGTTTTTAATTTCAAATAAATTAGGTTAGGCTAAAAAATTAGGTATAGGCTTCAAATAAATACCGTTTTTGTCTAACCACATATTTTCGAAAGAGTTATACGCAAAATAGGATAAATTAAAGTACTAAAAAAAAGATGTTCTCCAAAACTGGAAAAAATAAAAAAAATTATTTCATCATAAATAAAGGGAATAGATTAAAAAATGTATATTTAGTTGTCTAACTTTTGCTCCTTAATAGGTACCAAAATAGTTTCTTCAATAAAATGTATAACATGTATTATTGCGTAATAGGTTTTTTTTTTTTTCAGTTTCACCACTTGAATACAATTTTGCGTTAAACATTATTTAAACATGTTTCATACAATTAAGTTATGAATGTTTATTCTATTCTAAGACACTATTAATTAAATTATGTATATTCGGTACTTAATAGTAATACACTATCATTTACATTTTTGTGACCCGCACGAACGTGAACGTAATCATACGGATAATTGTTTTTGAATTTACAATACTCAAATACATTTTGAAACTTGTAGAAATAATTTAAAGCGATCGCAACACTATCACACGTAATACGATTTTCAGTAGGTATCTAAGCGAAGTATCTACAACGAAATACGTAGCACAAGACGCACATTTAAAAAAAAAAAATAATAATATGAAATAATAAATAATAAATAATATGAAAAAAATCAAAAACCTATGACCACTTATGTTTGACACAATGGTAAAAAATTTACATATCGAAAATGATGATCTCAAAATTCTAAAATATATCTAAACTATAATAGGTAGGCAATAATTGCGTACATATTTATAGGAACAGGACAGACTTGTGTACAAAGATTTCTGCATTCATAACCAAAAACCCTTCTTCACGGGGCAAGATGCCTACTTGCCAGTTATAATAAAACATCCCTTTATATAGGGGATAGGGGCAAGATGCCTACTTGCCAATGATAATAAAACATCCCTTTATATATTTTCTAATCCATAAACAAACTATTATCACCATATAAAATCCCCTCTCAAAATATCCTTTAAACTGTCGCTAGGTACTTATTTTGATTTGTGAAAACATTCTAACAACAGATAAGCATTTCTACTCGATTCGCGTACGTATACACGGAAAAAAGCGTGTAGGTATATTCTTATAAATAAATTTTGAGCCTGTGACGATGACGTGACACAAAAATAATTAAAACTAAATTTCGTTTACCATTATCAACCGTCTCACGATTTCTGACTGCTTTTCAAGCACCGTCGGTAACGTTTCGATCCATTCCCTCGTTTCAAACACTTGTTCAATGGACACGGAATTTTCGCTGAGCCTCAAATATATACGTTTGTATTCATCGCACGCCGATTCCAATTGATCGCCTATTATGCTGGCGTGTTGTTTCATCAACAGAGTCGCCAGTTCTCTCCGTTTCTCGATCAGCAAACTCCGCAACGATTTAGTGTTAACGGAGAACAGGCCAATGGCGATGGTATCCGGAGGTAGGCTTTTCTCCAATTTCGTTTTCTGTTTCAGCTGCATCGATATCTCTTCTCTGACTTGAAATAGCGATGGTTTACCGTCGAAGAATGCCCTTTATTACAGTAAAATGAATTTGTCGACTGGTTAAAAACAATTCATAGATAATAGTCTAATTTTTAGGCGCAAATAGGAAGGGTGGGGGGCTAAGTCTTCGACAAAAAATGTCAATATTGAAATATTTGAAATATCGTTTGTACATCAATTTGTGTTTAATATATTTGGTCGTACGTAATGTTTTTGGGAAAAAAAAATCATTTGATCCGTTTCTATTCCGGTTTATCGAAAATTTGTTTTTTTTTTTTTTTAACGACACTATGGTTATGACAAAGTGAAATTTTTTCGGTTATAAAAAAAAAAAAATCTAAATCATACCCAAGAATGTCGGTTATACTTATTAAAACTGTATCGAATTCGTGAGAAATCGGCGTTAAGTTTACTTGTACAAAGTATAGTTTGTAAATGTGTTATAATAAGTCTAACATAAAAATGTCCACTTTGCCCCACATTCCCCTAGCTCAATATAGTTAACGTTTTATTAGATAGGTTGGACTTAAGCCTGTCCCCACATCAAAAACACTATTTGCGCCTGTAACGGTTTGATAAACTAACTGCACGTATGACTTGACGTCGGTGTTAAATAGAGGCAAATAAACGACGTATTCTCTGCAGTACGCTTTCAACGGAACGACAGCTGAACGAATACAGTTTTCGATTACAGTTTGTTTTCCAGCTATTTTTTCATCAAGCAGCCCGATGGATACTAATTTCTCTTCATTTGGAAATTTCATTTCAGTCAATAACATCGGATGAATCACCGGTATTTCATGACTCAGCGATACGGACCTCGTCAACAAGCTTACAACAGCCGGCTGCAAAATTTAGAAACGCGTGACCAAACATTCAAAAATATTGTATTTTTCTATTAATCATCGACAGGTTTCACTGTAACGAGTTTAACTCATGCTTAGAGACATTTGAAAAATTCTAATATATTTTTTTCCACAAAAATTCAGCAAACCCCAAAACGTCTCGGCGTATTCTTTTTTCCCCATTTCTTTTTTCAGTGCAGGGAAAGAGAGCGGATTTTGTAATACTTTTAACGGTTCATTTTACCATACATAAAAGTTATTATTAATTCGCGTTCATGATAGAAAAATTGTAAATAGATATCGGTATATTTTTTTTAAACGTTTCACAAAAACAGTATGAAGTTAACGCGTACGAACCTCGAACTCGTCCGCTTCTGGTGATAAAAATGGCCCGTTTTCGTTCATCGCCAGTTGAATGGAGAACAGCGGACCGGTAATTCCCTTGAACGGCGAGTTATACAAGTTTTTTCCCCAAATAAAGTTTGCATCTATGCCCATGGTCAACGTGCAAGGTTGTTCAATAAGACTGGCATAGTTTTGTATTGTGTTCACCACGAGGAATCGAAGGTATTCCTATGGAAATATGTATAAAATTGTAATACAAATTGTTGATACTATTTGTCTACTGTGTCAATGTGCTCGAATCGGCGCGGGAAGATGTGGTGATAAGGGGTGAGCTACTCCTTTTATTTTTGAAAATATTTCAACGCGCCCAGTCAAATTTACTTGCCCTTTTGGTCTGGTATAGGTGAATCGGAATGCTCCCGTAGCTGTTTTTTCTCAACAGCGCGCCACTTTAATTATATTACTTTTCGAATTCGAGTACTACGTATATATATGGGTAGACATAATAGAACTAAAACGAAAAAAAATTTCATACTTCCATCATAAACTGAATTAACGTCATCAGTTTGCGGAGTTTGTTGATCGGCGACTCGTACACCTTTAAATTGCTTGAAAAAATATCAAACCAACCGTTTTTTACGTTTTTCAACGCGATATGACACTTATACGTGACTTCTTTGATCCAGTAGCTTTGAAGCCAATTACTAGTCTAAACGTAGTAGATTATAGTCGGTAAGCCAAGTGACTGTCGAACTTTATGTTGAAGATATAAATCTGTCTTATAGCTTAACACAATAATACTTTATGATTGAGGATAAAAATTTGGCAAAATAAAACGAGTTTTTCACCGAACCGAATGCTTTTCATGTTATGATTTTTATATATAAATTATATTTATATTTTCCACTTGATGTAAATGACTCTCCAAAATGGGTTGACATTTCTATTATTTTCATATTTTTGTTAATTACTTTTCATTATTAGGAAAATAACTGTTGAAAATCAAAATATAATTGTTTACTGGTAAACCCTAACTTACTATTATTTTGGTGATTTTAATTTTATCAATAGTCACATACTGTTTTTTTCATCAAAATGTTTTCATTAAATTAGAATAATTTTTTGATAAATAAAACAAACAAAAAAAAAACTTTTCACCGCAATCATTGCCATTAGATACCTAACTATTATCATGTCGTTATACGATACGTATGTGATCTGAATTGACAAAACGTCAACTTTCTTTCTCTGTATGTAACGTATAAACGTTAATCATAGAAATTTAGACGCTCCGAACAGTATAATCCACATGGATTCTGTAAACTATGTGGCTCGTAGGATCAAAATCAGACGTCTTGTAGTATTCAAAAAAGTTAACAGAATTCTTATTGCAGGTTTATCGGTTTTTTGGAAATAAAAACCGTCTAAATTCCTATGATTTTTGTGCAACAGATACAGCAAAAAAATGGACGTTTATTGAATATTAAGGGATAATTTTTGTTACAAATAACAATGGATTGTCTAAAACACTACAACTAAACAATGTTTGTACAAACACACACGTTGTAAGCAAAAATAAAAAATAAGCCTCACTTGAGTAATGTTTTCCAACTGTATCTTTAAGAACTCATCCAGTGTGACAGGATTTCCAAATGTAGTTACCAAAAATTGTTTTTCTTTCAACAGCATGTTTTCTGCGTTTATGTAGCTAAGAGCATAAAAAATTTCAGATATAACCAACACCGTTCTTTTTCTAATAAATTCTGATTTCACTTCTTCAAAGTTGCACATTCCCGTAGTTATTAGTTCTGTCAAGGGTTATAAAATCACTTATTCTTACTTAATATAATATTATAGCAGTTATTAAATTGCATATTTACTAAGTTTTTTCGTGAAACGTCCAAGTTCGAAGTTTGGCAAATCGATGTAGTCAAATTTTTCGGGACACTTGGATATTTTGAATAGTAACATAACTGCATAATGCCACCGTTTATAATTTTTTTGCATGTCTTCAATGATCTTTAACAGTAGGCGTATGAGTTCGATTGCAAAATACATTTTTTTAAAACCATATTTCATTACGGTAACAACATATTATCAACTATATTTCAGATGGATGTTATAGACAGTTTAATTATGTTTTAACGTTGAACATGAACCACGAATACATTTTTTTTTTTTTTATTCTATCATACTTTTTCTCAACGTACAGAGATAAAATATAAATACGCAATGTATGGGACGCGTAGATATCAGGTAAAAAAATTGAAATATCATAACGTCAAATCAATATTGTATTGTATAATATTGTATACTGTTGGCCGTTTCCTACACTTATACGACAAGAGGCCGTTTAAAATTAAGTGCCAATGAAAAAATCAGACAATTGTTCCCATCAATACTGTATTTATATACAATATCTTTGTAAAGGTTTCAGCACGTTTCAGCAGTCACAAGAAATATTGGTTTCGTTGTACTTTCGTCAAAAAACATAAAACCTATTTTGATTTTTTTAAATCACCTGCAACTTTCAGTGAAACTTATCGTCAAGGGCTTCTGAAAATATTTTAACTATACATTTTTGTCTCATCTGATTTTTATCTGTTTCCACAACTCGAAGCTTTAGCAATAGATCAATTAAAATATAGTTTTCTTACAGATTTTTTTTTTAGGATAAATTCCAAGTACAATTTTTTAGTACTAAAAATCTGAGTCCAGATTTTGTTGGCAGCTTCGTGTGATAGCTGATCAGGAACGTCGTCTATGTATAGTTTGTCCATGAACATGTACCAACTAAAATACACAAATCGAATACAGCTGTCATAATATTATGATTCGTGTTCAAATAGCAATACGTAGCATAACACGAGTTTAAAATATGTTTATACGTGTACTTAATTCGAATTCATTGAATATCGCTGTCAAACGTCAATTCATTGAATTTTTGTAATTAAAGAAAAGCGGGTACGGTATAAAAACTAATTCAAACAGTGGGTATACCAAATATTTAGATTTCAAATACTTTTTGAAATTGTTCGTTAAAAGTTAAAATTTTTATTTTTTTCTGTAAATCCTACTTGAAAAAAAAAAAAAAATACTAGTAAAAAGGTATTAGGCTCTCAATCAACAATGAGATATTATAATTTCTAATAAAGCGGAAACAAATGTTATTATATCGATGTTATATCAATTTCTTAATACGTTCTGTTTGTTAGAAAAAATACCTGATATTAAAAATTAACACACTGTAAACAATAAAATGTGTCGCAAATTAATAATACAAAGAATCGGTAAAGTCCGACGACGTTTTAAAGACTAGAGAATGCTCACCAGTCGCTCGGTAAAATAATATACTTCTCGGAACGACGAGAGAAAACTATTATTATCTATTGATGAATCGGGTACCTAACGTTTTTTTTGTTTTTAAGCTGTTTATATTCGAATATATTGGAAAAAATGTTTTTTTTTTAAAGCATTTTAAAGTTTTTTTTGTTAAGTTATTTTCACGTACTTAAAATTTGAATGCTATATTCTTTTTTCCAAGAACCTGTGTGTACTTTAAGTATACATTCTGACTTGACCGTGTCGACCGTGTCTGAATAGTTTTAATAAACAGTTTTTAAAAAAATAATTTTTTTTTTTTTTTACTACCCTAGTCGACGGCACACGCCACCACTCACAGCATAATCTTCTCGCAGTAGTCCCGTCTCAGGAACGCGTATTTTATCCGCTTCACGAAATCTCTCGGGTCCTCGCCCGCAAAGTGTATCTGGAGCCTGGGCAGCGTCCAGGCGCGCGTCCCGCCGCGGCCGGCCACCGCGAACATTTTCGCGGCCGCGTCGTAATCGACGACGTCCACCTCGGTCCACTCGTGGTGGCGGCCATCGCCCGCGGGCGCGTAGGCGAGCGCGGGCACCGGGACCGGGACGCCGTGCGGCCGCTTCACCCATTCGTCCGCGCTCCGGCTGTCGAACTCGGTGTTGTCGTAATACCACAGCGGCGTGAAGTTCCCTCGGCGCTTCAGGTTGAAATGCGCGGTCGGGTCGATAGCGGGCGTGACCAGTTGGTGTCCCGCGATGCCGTTTTCCGCCAACAGGTCCGGGATGGAGAACGACGCGTACAGGCGCTTCAGGCGCTCGAGGTTCACCACCCTCGGCATCTTCTTCGGCCGCTCCATGGCGCCTAAATCAAAGTCCGCGTGTAAACTCCACGAATCGTTACGGCGCCGGTACAATCGTATTTCGCTGGGTAGTTTTTGTCGTATCACTATAGCGAAATTTTACACAAAACAGCATCATTTTACTCGGAGATGTATAACACCCACGAAAGTCGAAAAACGTCGAAAACCGAGATTCGCGGTATAACATATTATACAGTACACCGGTTGAGTAAAGCCGAAATCAATGTCGAAATCGAAAAAAGAAACGGTTTCAAGCTCCGGATTTAATTCGGTCGATCGTATTAAATAGTTCGTCCCTCGTGTTATATTTTCACGTTGTTTTATTTGTTGTCAGGTATCGTTTTGCGGTATGTTATAACGTTATTGAATTTTTCGTTTGTAATATTTAAATTTTTTTATACAATATATAGGGACGAATTCACTTCACTTCATCTCAACACGATCGAAACATGTTTTTCATACATCACAGGTCTCGGGCGATTGGAGGAAAAAACGTGACAAAACGATATTGAAACGATATAAAAAAAAAAATTTTTTTCGTTTAATAACGCAACGTTTTGGATTCTTAGCGAAGCATTTTGATTCTCGCGTTGCGGCCCCAAGCCTTAATGAAACCTAAAACCCCGTTTGACGAAGGTGTTCGGACATCGAGTCGAGTGCGGTAGTTCGAATAATGCCGATTTTACGTGTTCATAAAATTGCAAAAACACTTATAAGAATACACAACTGTAAAAAAAAAAACATTATTGTGTTGGTAATTGTTCTAACAACGATTGTGTAACAAAAAATCAACATCAAATAACTACTTAAAAATAAAAGACGAAGGTACGGTAAATCCTAATAAAAAATCACGTACGCTGTTAATTTATTTAAAATTGTTCTCGCCGCGTCGTCTTCGGTCTCTTTGAAACCGTTTGTGCGCTGTATAAAATCGCTATTTTCGATGTAAAAGTGGTTTTTTTCTACATATCCGTTCCTCGGTCTCCAAAATAAATATCAAGTCTGGGGACGTTTAAAGTTGAAATTAAGTTAATTTTAATTAACTCTATAGCTTATTTTGTTATTAATTTTTTACTTCACAAGTTGATTTTTTTTTTTTAATTTAACACACGTTAACTTTAAGTTAATCTGTAATAATCGAATTTTTTTTTTATTAGATAGAAGACCATTTCAAAAGAAAACACGAAAACAATATTTGAAAAATGTCACACACTGCTGGGTACAAAACCATGTGAGAATTATATTATTATCTTTGTTAACTTAAGCTTTTAACATAACTTGACACCTTTGTTTTTTAATTTTTACACAACTTAACGAGTTAAAAGAACTGTCAAAGCCTCGATAAATATGTATACAATAAATACAGCAAGAAGGTGTACCGATTAAAATACTACGATTGAGTTTTTATTTTTGGATTTTCGTCGACAAACATCTCCGGAGAGACGTAAAAATATTACGCTGTTATTACGGCTCGATGAATAATTTATGAGTTGATAAGACCCCGTTCTGAATTTTTCCACCTACACGAATAAATCGATTCTATCGAAATTCCAATGAACTCGTGAAATCCCATTTTGTACTCGAGTTCACACTTCGAGATCTTCAACTAATATGTATAACAATTATTACGATAAAATATAATTAGGTGTGTAATAACATATTCGGTATAAGTCCATTGTTGAAGCTCGTGTATTCGACGTTGCGTAAGCGTACGTTAAGACGGACACTTATCGTGTAATACAATATCATTATGCAACTCGTATTGCCTGTGCGTTAATTACGCGTACGTTCCAAACTGCGAACTGTCTTCGAATTACACGCCGCGACACGCGTGTGAAAACACTTTCGGCGAGATACATTCCGAGAATTGATTTTACGAGACATAACGATGTTATGTAGTCCGTCAACAATAATATATTGTTATTATAACAAGTTTCGTTATGCTGTGTAGTGGTGTTGCCAGGTTTAGGGAAGTTATCCTATTTCTCGGGGGATGGTCGAGATTCGAAAAGTCGAAAAAAGGATTTTCGAATCGCAGAAAATCCGAGGATTTTTTTTTATCGTCCGCGGTAGGAAATTCGTGGACTTTCCTGAAGAATTCCTGAAGGATTTTTTTTTTATGTATTTTGACAGGTATAAAAAGATCTGGGGTATATATCGAAACTTCTGATGATTGAAACATGTTTGTCTGTCCACGTCCGGAAACACTGTTACTAATACCCCTTGCGTGGGGTGTATTAGCCCGAAACTTTCGGCATGAATGAAACAGTCCCGAAACCATGACATTTTAAACTGGGTAGGTCTTCTCAATTTTTTTGAAACAAAATATGATTTTAGATTTTTTAGTCGCGTCTTTGTATGGATTCCACAAAAGCGTTTACAAAATCACTGCGGAATTGAAAAAATTTCCCGTCTCAAACTTCAAATGTAGAGCACCCAATTACTTATAGGTGCAATACATTATACTCGCACGAAATAGGGTAAATCCTCGGGCTTTGTGTTGTGCTAAGCGATTTTTAATTTTGGAAAAAACTTGTTTATGTCTTCGTCAAACTAAAGATTGACTTTTCCTAAATTTTCGGTTTTAGATATTATAGTATTACGAACCCCAAAAAGGTCAGTTTCTCCTCGCAGATACGCCACTGCTCGGACTTGGGTGTAAACTAATGTACACAAATTGAGTTGTCCTCGCTAAACTGTGATTTGTGAGAGAATTGAAATTTTTCGAATAAAAAATGCGTTTAATTACTATGGTAATCATTTCTATCGTTTTTTTTTTTAATTTTTATCTTATATTATAATAAAAACATAGCTTATGTTTCTACATTAAGGGGAACAAAAAGGCGCTAAATTTGGCTAATTGAACACACGATATTAAATCAAAATCTAAAAAATCAATGAACGGCGCAAAAAATGATCCAGCAATTTACTTTTCTGACTTTATTTCTTCAAAATCTATAATGTGTATAAAAATAATACTACACATAAAAACCTACTATGAAGAATTTACTTTTTAAGTTAACCAATATAAACGTACTTCAATATTTTTTTTTTTTTTAGACAAAAATAATATTCTGCATGGCACTCGTTTTTCCGAATTTTGGATTTAACGTTCGGGAAATAAAATAATTTCATTCAAATGTTCACAAATGTTTTCTTTTTAACTTTGATTTATGAGTGTATTTTTACAACATTCTAAAAACCGACTTAACAAGTGCCTTAGAAAAATATTTTTCTTTCTAACAAAAAAAACTATTTAAATACGCTCATCCGCGTAACTTGAGAAAGTGTCGCCGTGTTTTTATGTTTTATCACATAGGTTTTAGTTTTAAACCAGAACCGTTCCCATTAACGTTAATCGCGTTTATTTATTCAGTCTAAACAAGTACTAAACATTAATCAATGTCATAATAACTATAATATGTCTTCCACAATTGGTAAGTGGTGATTTAATTTGACTATTTCTAAACCTAGGTATCAATAAGTGTGAATGAACTTTTTTAAAAGGTACGTGGTACACATCAAACCAGTTTAGAATAAAAATTAATAATAAGAAAACTGATAAAATACCTAAGTACCTGAATAAACAACAAAATGTAATGCCTTTTCAACGAATAAGTATTGTTTTCTAATTTTGTCAACCTTGTATTTTTTTTATCACCCTACTATGAATAAAAAATATTGTACGAGTTATCGGTAAGTTTAATTTAACTATGTTATAAATACCTACAAAATGATGATACAGCTGTTGATGTTGGTACACAGTTTGGTTGCTGTTTAAAAAAATCGATAAATCAAAAAACGGATAATATTGACATGACGATACAATTTTAAATGACGTAAATCACTACGTTACTATAAATATTATTACTGCAAATACTAAAGAATACGACTCTTTTAGGACAAATGTTTACGTATTTGTCATAGTGATAATGTTAATAACTGTCATACAATGTTTAAGCCAAACATAAAACTGTATATTGATATTTATTTAGCGCTTTTAATTTCAATTAGAACATAAAAAAAAAAACAATTAGAAAATTATGAAATATAAAAGAATTAACGCGCTCTTGGCTGTGGTTATTAAATCGATATAATTGGAGAATCGTAGTAAATTACAAATAAAACAATAGGTTATCGATGAAATGAATTGCCAATAAGTTATGCGTTTTAAAATTTAATTAAGTTTAGACTATAAAACCTGGCCATTGCCATTAAACAATAATCTCATAATAGTGTACGATGTAAAACCCGAGTTAAAATTAATACTTATGTATAGTGTACAGTCATTGTTCAGTTTTCAATCAAAATAAAACACCGATAAAGGAAAAAAAGTATAAAAATAATAAGCAAAACAAACTTTATCTCAGACAGTAAACACGTCAACTTAAAAACAAAATAATAATAGAGACGTTTAAAATCAAAAATTGTTTCAGTAATCTCCGTGATTTTCTGTGATATAATATGGTTATTGAAAATCCTTAATGACGTTTTGAAATTTCAAAATCTACAAAAAATATTAAAGTACATATTATTTATAACATTTGATCATAATGGTGACAAGACATATTTTAATCAAGTTTACTGTCTTTAAACGAGCATATTACTCGCAGTCACATTGGATCTTTTGCCAATGTGCACGACCACCTATTTAACAATTTCATACTTTTTAAACAATATATGTTCTATTCTTTTAGATTATGAGTTTAGCAATGGTTATTTTGACTTGTTTTTTATTTGTCTCTTTCTTTGAACGCTATTTTGGATGGTAATAGAACTCTTCCGATCTTTATGTAGGTAATCCCTTCGAATGCTGATCATTAACCGGAGGATGTACACTTACTTTGTTTAAAGTCTTTTTTTTTTAATGTTTATCATCTTCTAAGTTGTGATTCCAAAACGTTTAAGTCAAAAAGCTTCTACAGTTGCTTCGAATTACTTGACATTTGCACAATTCATTAGAAAGAATGAAATACAGTTTTTGTTTCATAATGCGGTATATTCATATTTCAGTTTAAAGTTTTTGAACTTTAACACAAGCTTAAAAACATATATTTTTTGTGGTGTTCATAAAAAATAATTTCTAATACCTATTAACACAATTTCAATTATTGACGTATGGTTTCAAATAATTTAATTATTTAAATTTTTTTGTTCTTATATTATTTCCATAAATTGATTAAATTAAATGAAATTTGTATCATTATTATAATTTAGAGTCGGTAAAGTAAAAACATAACAGTCGTTTAAAAATATTTTGACTATTTTTATGCTAAATATAGAACAATTAAGTTTTTTTTAGCCTTATACCCGCGTTAAGTAAACTCAGACTTATAATTTTTATATTCACTAATATATCACTGCTTTCATATTTAATGTAAAACGCTACGCTTCCCAATAAAATTGACCCGGCTAACACAATTTAATACTATTCCTTAATTTTTTTTTTATAATTTATAAATTTTAAAATTTAAAATTTATAATTCGATTAAAAACTGATAATCCTTTAATCTCAATTAATCTTTACGTGATAAATACCATTTCGTCTTGAAAAACGGAAATTTTTCCAAAAATGTCACAAATATTTTATTGAAAGATGTAGGTACTGGCTAAATTATTAAATTATCAAATTCAGTGTGTTTGAAGCAATATCAAAACTACTGTAGTTCACGAAAACAATGAAATAGGTTATAAAACATAAAAAAATATCAAATGGTTTTTATTTAAAAAAATTGTAAATGTGTAATTAAAATTTACTTAGATATTGTGCATTTTTGGTAAAAAAAAAACTTACTGATGTATGACAAATTAGTAAAAAAAAAAACTTTTATTTTATGTTATTCTCGGAAAATCGTTTAGGTGTAAGTTTAGTTGCAACCAAATATTTCCGAAAATATTAAATTCGATTTACTACAACGGTGTCATAAAAACATAAATCAAAGGTTTGTTTTTCAAACTAAAAACAGTTTTATTGCAATTCGTTTGATTTTTGTTTAGAATTGTAAACAACTGTCGCGTAATCAAAATGATATTTCTCACAATAATTTCCAACCGTTTTGTCATACGAGTATGTTGTTTGACATTTGCGTTTCAATTTTAGTTTTAAACTTCAATAGTTGTTTAATAGATTTATTTTAATGCATGGCAAATCTTTAATTAGTTGATTTAAATTCACAAACGTTAAATTGCTTGATGTACTTGTACAGCAGAACTTAAACTCTTAAGGTATATTATTGGTAGGTAATATAAATATATATAAATTTCTATGTTTCTTACACTTCAGATTTCAACAGCCGTCTTATAATAATTGTACTGTTTCTTTATTATACTTATCAATAGCATTTATTTTAGATAATCAATGACATTAGCTATCTTTATTGGTAGACTGTTGGCCAGAAACAAATATAGTCCAAAAACACGGTAAAAATTATTTAAATCAACGCTTAAACAAGTAGTACGTAACTTAGTAAATAAGTGACTAAATTTACTAACGCGAGTTTCACAGTGAAACAGAGTTTTTGCACAGTTTTTGTCACTAAGCGAAATCAGTAACTGGATCAGCTACACCAACATTGACGCAGTAGAGCATTAACTGTAATTATTCTGCAAAGTCACGATAGTGATTTGAAAGAAAGTGACACAAGCTAAATTTTTTACAGATATTGACTTACAAATGTTTATTCAACCGACAACCAATCATTTTTTAAAAAAAAAGTGATTTTACAACTATTTAATATTTTAAAAGCGAATTTTCGAATCATCTAACTGTTAATTAATGCCATATTAGTCACGTATCTAATAGTGACTATAGGTACAATTATATTTTGTACCACAAGTGAATTATTTTTCAAAAACCTGGTTTACGAGGATTTATTTCATTACAATTCTAGTTGACAAATAAATACTCTATATGATTCAAGGCTCAATTTTTTTTTTTTTTAACAATAACAAATTTGAGATAAAATTTAAAAAGTTAAAAAAAAGATAAAAATTTAAATTCATGTAACAGGTAAAAATTTCTAGGGAACGTCAAATCATTTTTGCATTCCAACAACCGAGAAGTGCTAATTACTAATAGTATCCGAAATAATACATCTTATATATAGTATATAGTTGTGTAATTTTATTATAATCAATGTCCAAAAAAATAAGATTTGTTAATCGTGTTTTTTACTGCTATTGTGAATTCCTCCAAATCACTGAATTTTACTCAAATTTGTATTTTTATGACAACTCGGGTTATGTAATACACCTAGGTATGTCTTATTGATTTTTTTTTTTTTAGTTTATTTAGTTCTTAACAAGCTCGTTAAAACAAGACACGGGTTTTTATTTCACCGTTTTTATAATTTTGTTTTTCCATCGATTCCTTTGGAATTTACGGCATTCATTAGCTCTCGTACGTTTCTCGTTTTTTTTTTTTTTCCAATTTAATTCAGCAAATTTAAAACAATACAATAATATCGTTATACTTGTCCACCAATTGACGCAGCAACTTCCCCAAGGTCTTCCTCGCTATCCTCAACTGAGTAAACATTAGAACAACGGTTTTTTTTTCTTTGTTGAACGAGTATATAGATACATATTTTATACTTAACAAAATAGAATTCTACCAGTTTGAGATCAACGTTTTTTTTTTTTTTTTTTGTTTCTTTTTTCTGTGATGTATATGCGTTAACCGACGCGCTGGTACAGTGGTGTATAAATGTCGTGACGATAAAAATTTTACTACCAGTTATACCTATTATTTTGTAATTGCATTTCTGGTTTTTATTTTTTGTTGTTGTCTGCAGGCCAATTGTTTGTATGTAAACTGAGAAAATTAAAGAGAAAAATACTTAATACAAACAGTCGGGGAATCAGTAATAATTTGTATTACAGATATTATATAGTGTAACATATACGAATGCATTCATGTGATGGCGAGACTTAAAAAAACATCATTATAATGTTATTATCATAGCCACGCGATCACGTGCACGATTTTTTTCATAGTCCTTGTTTTTTGTTACTGTACTACATAATGTACACTATCTGTTGATGACGAGCGGTTATCAGAACGTTTTATTCGTCATTATTATTATTATATTTTTTTGTTTATTATTCACAGTGGTGTAAACTCGCACTTGTTAAGCGAATACAATCGACAGAGTCTATAATAATATTACGCTCTTAACGAAAATTACATAAAAACATTACCACCTACATACAGAATAAATTCATATATTTTTTAGATTCTAAGCGATGTGAGGAAGCAATTGATTTTACAAATATTTGTGTGGTGCCTGTGACGTGTATAGCACCTTAGCTGTTGCTCCGATCTTAACGGTCGATACGTTTTCTGAAAGCCCAATTTATATTCTTAGTCCAACGTTTTACCAAAAATTTCAATTCTAAAAAATTTGTACCCAAAAAACTAAAAAAAAATACCTTTAAAAAAACCAGAAAGAGTGCGGCAAACCATTTTTTTTTTTTATGTATATACAACATAAGAACATACACAATCCGTACAATTTTGCACAATACGAGTAAGTATGTACAATAAAGGCAAAAATAAAAACATGATTTCCAAGAGTAAGAAGCCACCCATTATTGACACTTAGCCTAGTATTAGGTATTCATGGTAAAAAAGAGGTATATTTAAATGGTCACCGTTTTCTTTTGAGTAAGCGTCGAGAATTTCCAGGGAGTGTAAAGGTATGTAATTACTAATTAACTTATAAGCGGATTGTGGTGGTTTACTAGTCGATCAAAAAAAACGTTTGTAAAATAATTCAGCTTCTACTTCAACCAGTTTAATTCCAAGATTATGGACCTTGGTGAAGGGTCAAATTAGAGATAAAGAAAGGAGCATTTGTAATTTTTTGCAGTGTTATATTTTGAAAATTATGAATTTTGTTTAAGCTCGATATTTTCGCATAGAGTTTTAACCCATACGTCCAGATGGGTTTAAGATGTGTTTTATAAATAAATAGTTTGGTTTTTAAGCTAGTAAATTTATTTTTTGACAATAATGTTTTTTTTTTAAATACCTACGTAATACTACTCTGTACATTATGCAGTCTGTTATCGTTGACGGTGTTTCAATAATAATGATATCGTCGTGTCGCCAAACAATACGAATGATAAAATACTAATCTACATACAAAGCATGTGTGCACTTTATATGTGCTTCACATAAAAAAATGAAATTTGTATTGACATTCCTTTTATACTAGAGTGTAGACCATTGAATATACCAAATTATGAGGGGTATGTTGAAATTTATTTTTTTTAAAAAGGAGGAATCACCCCGAAAATAAGTCAAAACACACCAATATGATACGTACAACAAATTTAGTTTTTAAATATAAATACAGTGAGAAATAAATAATAAAAATGTAGTTTTTCAAACATATTTTTTTGTCAAAGTACGTTTTTTTCTGATCATTTTTTCGTAGGTTTCCTCAAAAAAGTTTAGTTTTATAGAAAGACTCTACCCAATTCCATATTTTCAATAAAATTTACGACGTTATTTATCTTTTGATTTTCCTTGAATATAGTTTATGATCACATGTATTGAGAACAATAAAAATTTAAAATATTGTATGAATTAAGTTTTTTATGTTATCACGCATTTAGTACAAGTAATTAGAATTTTTTTTAGTAGTTTAGTTTTTTTTTTTTTTTTATAATCTTAAGATTTTCTATTTACTGTCACACTTTTTTAACCTAAATTTTTACAAATTTAATAAATGGTTATACCTATACTTTATACATTTCTTCATATTCTATTATAAACTCTTGTATTTATGAACCAACATTAAACGTTAATATTATAATACTTACAGTCTCGCATAGTGTATTAAGTATTTATCGAAATGGAAGACATTGCAGACATGTGATCTATTTTAAATTACTAACTTGACAAAATGTAATAAAAAACTGAGTATGAGCGTTTGTAGATCTTCAAAAAATGTCGTTAAAATTACTGGTTCATAAACATTCTGTATTTTGCAATATACTCGTCTAAATTATAGCTCACGAGAATAAAAATAATTGGTTTCTCTTATGAAATAATATTTTTCCATTTAACAAAATAATTTTTTTAAACTTTGTTTTCACTAATTACCTAAGAAAAATACCTATAATACGCTGTATCAATATTAATTATTTAAATAGTTGATATTAACAATTTGTAAATAGTTGTGACCATTGCTAATAATAATCATTTAATAATTAATAATTATTACGATTTTTGATTCGAAAACAATGTGTTAGTATCATTATTACAATCATAGCATGGCATTTAATTAATTAATTATGTAGTTTATGTTAAACTTTGGCAAATTTGACTTTAGTTATTAAGTACTAAATAACTTTTACTATTATTCTTCAGACTGTAAAAACTAATTTAATGTTGTTTGTATTTTTTCTAATTCGACCAAGTCAATGTACCTTTAATATTATAAATACATTTTATAAGAGTAAGGTTGACACGTTTTGACTTTTAAAATTGTGTTGAAACGTTATCGTTTAACGTAAATGGTGCATGTATAATGTAAAAGTATTTTTTCATAAAATGTTATTTCTAAATAAACTACTAGATTTTTATCAGAATTACAAACACGTTTTTCTTAGAATAACTATCCAATATGTTGATTTAGTAGTTCATACAATAGTAAATTGTACTATAATAATTTTTTTAAACTATAACAAATCAAATGTTTTTAAAGTTATATGTAATTTATAACGTTTTATTGAAATGCAGAAAAATAATTTTAAAATAAGATAAATGTTTAACATTACTTTTTTGTCAATAACTTAGTTAATCATTGGATATATTTCATATTATTAAAGATAATCACGTTCTAATAGGGACAGATACGTCCATCCATTATCGTTTATGACCTCAAGTATATGCACACAATAGTACAATACACATACTTTTCTCCACTTGAAGTCTTTCAACTTAAATTAATTCAAAAACATTATAATACCTATGAGTATTTAATAGTAATTAATAGTTTAATGTAGTTCGATGTAGATAAATAAGATCAATAAAGTTTTCTATATATATATATATATATGTATGATTTATGTAAAATAAAAACAAATACTTCAATTTTCAAGATTTTGAAAGGAAGTGATTAATGCATGTTAGGTACGAAAATGTGTAGACAAACTTAAAATTATTAGGTGAACTAAAATATTTTATGCCCTTGTGGTACATTATTGAGTCTTAAGGGGATAAAAATGTTCGATATTTTTTTGTTCTCTGTCTATCACACGCTAATTGTAAGAGCTTATGGACGGTTTTTATTTCCGACACAGATACCGATAGATTTAGTGAGGTGATAAAGAGTCTAAAAACATAACTGAGTTCGTTGTTATCTACTTTTGATCGATTGCAAAATATTCTTTATTTTTTTGTCCTGAGTTTTCGAAAAATTAAAAATTTTAATTTTTTTTTTCTATTCGAATTGTAAAAATATAGAAGATAACCGATAATATTAAAAATCAAAGTATATAGTTGATTAAAAGTAGACATCATAACGAATTCAAATCAGTTTCCAGAATCTTTCGGTCAAAATCAATCGGTACGTTTAGGATAAATAGACAGATAGACAGAGAAAACAAAATTGATACTTAACAGCGTGATGCGACGAATGAAACATTCGCTATTGGCCCACTCGATAGACGTTTTTGTACAAAATATTTTACTTATTATTGTGTTTAAGGATGCAAACTATTTATCAATGCTAAAAATATAATATACTCTCAGCCCGTTGATCATAAGACGCCATACTGTTTTTCTTGCTTAAAGTTTACGTAGAAAAGCCAAAAATTCTATTAAAAAAAAATGATTACTTTTCAGTTGTTGTCCCTACTATACGTTTCTTCATTGTTCGTTTATAACAAAAATCCAATTTTAGTTTATACTTATATATTTCAACGTTTAAGATTAATAAATTTGATTTATTTAAACTTATTTAACACAGGGTAAAAATGGGCTATTTTCGTGCGAATGGCGAGCAAACAGCAAAGGCACAAGCGCAAGCAAGCGTAATGATAACTAGTGCCAAAATATTGTGTTTCTTAACTATTTTAATTTGTTGACAAGCTAAATTTTTAATTTATTGACTTCCACGAGATTCAAACATCAACAAATGATTAATTGGGAATAATTAGAAAGTATTGAAATACGATATGTATCATCAACATTTACAAAACCATTGTTTAGTTTTTATGAAAATAAAAATTATAGCGTCCAACGGCCAAAAGTATAATGATTACCTATAAAAAACGGAATATAAACGCCATGCAATATATTTTCAAACTATTTATGTAGTACCTATATGACGTAGTTAATACTATACATTAAATAAACGCGATTTTAACCGTTGTTTCGTTAATTTAACTCATTCTAACTTTTCCTATTATAACTACTTTAAAATATAGTTTGAATTTCCAAATCAACAAGTGCGGTGACCCGAATTCGTATTCGTAGATATAATTCTACTGCACTGTTATTTTTTAGAATAAAACACTAAGGGAATATACCTAACGTAAAATTATGTTTATTATAGGTATAATGAAGCTATTCTATCTATATACGTTTAAATATTATTTTTACCTTGTACATGTCAAATACATATTGTTTATAGTTTATACGAATAGTACAACGAAATTTAATTTTTGTGGAGCACATCTTTTGATTGAATATATTAGAAATAATTGTTAAAACCCGGTAAATGGACAACATAAATTTTTTTTTACAAATTTATGATAAAAAATAATGACACGTATCTACCGACAGTATTAGATTTAAAATTAAACTTTTGAGTTTCCCTCATCATACCTTCTAGGCTTCCAATATAAAAAAATCCTTAGAGGCGATTCTTCATTTTTTGATTAAAGCAGATAATCACGCAACAGATACTTTTTAAATTTTAAAGTCAAATGATTAAATGTTTATAGGAAGTTTATATGCATGTTTATATAGGAACATATTGTTAAAGTTACGTTAGTTTTAATTATTATTAAAATTATGCATTAACTAAAATGTCAACGAAATTACGTTTAATTATTATTGTGTTTTAATTATGTAAATACAAACAAACATAATAAACACAAAAAGTAATTAGACAAATAGGTATCCATTATGAACATGGGTAAGATCATTACAATAATGCGCACACCATTACCTACAAATTATAATTCTTCGTTAACGAGCTCTGAACAAACCTGATTTAAATGACCAAATTGTTTTAAAAATTTTATTATATGCATAGCAATTTAATCGGTCAGTAGTTATTGTACTTGTGAGTTGTTAGTTTTGATTTGAATAGAAGTTAAAATATGCACTTAGGTACTATAGTAGTTTATTTTACTATTACCTATGTAATAAAATTATTTAACTAATTAATAAATAAAATTATTCATCTATACTACGTTTTCTAAAACTGTTTTACTAGTTTACACTAGTTGTTAATTTATAATCAATGGTTTTTTCCTTGAAAATTTTATAAACTAAGTATAAATATACGAATTAATTAGTAGGTATTTAAACGTTATAATATACCTGATTACTTAACGAAATGTGATATCATCTGTGTTCTTTTAAATACCACCAACCACTTATCACATTTTCTCATTTAATTTTTTTCACTTATTATACTTAACATCTTTTCTGAAGAGAGTTTAATATATAGTAGTAGTAGTAATTAATACAAACGTATTCAGCCTTCATCCTTTCTTCTTCTTTGAAAGGTTTTGCTAATTTTAGCATTTTAGACATTTACTTAACAATTTAAACACATCAACTAAACAACTTATATTACTATAAATGACAACTTCATATTACACAGTCAATGAACCCACCCAATATTATTAAAAATCTATTTAAAAACTGCTTCAAATTTTTACATTTGTATGTTTTTTTTTACATCAATTTAAACAAATAATTTGTAAATTAAAATTATAATAAATAATATGAGAAAAATTCCTCAAGATCTGTACACTAATCTTAACAAATTCTTATTTTTACGATAATATTTAAGATAATATTACTAAATTCATGAATTATAATTGTAAAAATTATATGATCTTAAAACTGTATTAAACGTTAGTTGATAAAAGTTTTTTTGCCTACCTATGAATTGTGTTCAAAATCTTTGTAGTTTCCGTCAATAATATAAATTATAATTTGATGAAGCTGTGTTTGAAGTGATTAAAATATATAGACAGCATTTAACTCCTACAATTAACATACTAATTTCAAAACCAATCATCATTGCAATAAAGTTTTACATAAAACTATATCGTAATAATATGTAATTTTACAATGATTGATTTTTTTGTGAATCCTTTACAATATTATAACAAAATAATAATAATAAGATAATAGTAACTCGAAAAAAAAAGGATATCCTCTAATCATAATTATTATTGTAATTTTGTCTGCACGCATTATCATCTGTGTCCAATACGTGTATGAAATTTTTTTTGTTAAATATGCTGAAGTCCGATGTTATTATAATTGATAATTATTGTCACGTAAAATATTAAATTAGGTAATAAGAATAATAAATTGTTGTCTAAAAACATTTATAAAACTCTAAAAACTGTTAGCTGTATTCCGTCTGTGACATTTACATTTAATTTATTTTGGTTAGCTGAATGCCTGGATATTACAAAAACATACCTAATATTATTTACATAAGTAACACATTTTAGGTTAATATTGAGTACAATTTGGATGTTAGATAATAGAAGACAAAAATAAAAATTTTTACTTTTACGAAAATTGAAAATTGATCTTATCATATAAATTGAGAATACCAAAATCGTATTAAAAGTGTATTGTTTTTAAACCAGATTTTCAGAATCTTTAAGAATCTTTTATATACGCCTACACAAAGTTGATAAGACACTTTTAAAATAACTTATGAAGTGGTGAAATTACCACTATTAAGACTCCACCAATATGCAAATAAATTAAAGCTTAAAACTAGTGATACAATAAATATGATGTGTTTTTTTTTCTAAAAAAAAAAAAAACGTCTATTAACTGTACATGTATATATATATTACTATAAGTCTTCATACTTATCTTATAATATAAAAAAGAAGATTACTTTTAATTGCAAGTATATAAAACAGTTATACAATTGTGTCCAACCTAAGCATTTGGGAATAAAAAAAATATTCGTAGATAACATACAACATTTGCATAAAAAAATCAAAAGGAAAAATGCATTTTTTATTGAGATATATTTATACCCGCATACAAATATCCATGTAAATTATTTCAATAAAAAAAAAAAAAAAAAAAAAAAGAGTCCAATTAAAAAATACTACATCTACAAAATAAATATAAATTTATGACGTATAGATTTCAAACCATTCAGTACACTTCTCAAAGTAGGTATGTATTTTCACTAATTGTCGATTTTGATTATCTATCGAATTTTTAGTTAAAAAAAAGTCTCCAGTCATAAGAGAACCAGATAGGTAAATAATTCAATTTGTCAATGACAATATTGGTGCAGGTTTGAGGGCTTAAGGCAGTCTTACTTCTTGATTTTGTAGTAGTATAGTGACAACTTAGCTTATAGTGTATGTTAAAAAGTAAAATGGCTCATAAAATTAATAATTATGTCATCAATGTAAAAGTCAGCAATGATCGTCAGACAACTTTTTAGTGGCAATAAATAGTCTATATTTTGAGAAAATGTGTTAATAAAATAATTTTTCTGTAAATATTAATCGCGTTCGATTTATTTTTAATATTACAAATTATAATACTTAAACTATAGTAAAGTGTTCAATATGTTTGGAGTACTAAAACTTTAGTGGGAATACAATCTGTAGTAAGGGTATCGTTTGATAATTTAGAATTAATGTAATCTAATTTATTTTCATTTATTTATTACTTATCAATGCTTTTTTATTAAATGTTTGTTTTTTTCGCGTATGCGTTGTGATCCACTAAAATGTTAAAGATTTTACGATTATTGAAAACTTTGCATATATTTTATGGATCTATATATATACGAGTATATATATATATCCACATTATTTTAGTTAAGTTATAAGTACAAACATCGTAAATTTCTTGTTTACCTTGCGTTTTTGGACGGCCTTTGTTTTTTTTTTAGTTTTTTGATACTGTAACTTTTTGATTTTTTTTTGAAAATCTTAAAAAATGAATGTTTATAAAGTACCTTTGACAGCAATAAGAGCAACCAGAAGCCAGATATAAGTGTTAAGATCGGAGCGTTTATTTCATGATAGTAACAATTTTAAAAAACAGCCGTCATATGTTAAAACCAATATATTGTTACATTGAAAACAACACGTGCTTTTTTAACCTTTCAAAATTGGAAGTTTTAAATGCATTTAAAAAAATTTATTCACAAAATCGTATAAATTACCTTAAAATGACAAAAGTTTCAGACAAAAATAATTCAAAGAATCTCAAAGGAATATCAGAAACACAGACGTTTTGATCAGAATTTTGTTCCTGAACGAAGAGAATCCTTGAAAATGGCATTGTATGTCCGCAAACCACAAGTTCATATTTGTTTTTAAAATTAATTTTTGTGATAACCTGTATCGATGTGTAAAATAAAATATAGTTAAATGTATTTTTTACACGAAGAAACTTGCTACGCCTAAGTACTTACGCAGAGAGTAAAATTTCGTTACACATATTTTATTAGATATCTAACCCAAATATTAAAAAACTATTACAATAAAACGAACAAATCCTATGTTTCACTCGGCAACACTGTATAAAATGTTTATTATTTTACTATCTTTTGCACGTTTCTTCCTTGATGTTCATTCAAAGCCATGAGTTTGCTAAAAAAATAAAAACTAAATTTACGTTCGACCGCTAAATAAAATCATTTACACATTTATTTTTGTTTTTATAGAATTTTTGAAAAGAATACATTATTAAGACCAATTCAAATAGTTTATTCTCAGTCAGATGTTTTGTCTTGTTTATTTTGAAAAACAAACGTATATTTTCGTCGAAGTTTGAAACTAGTTTAGGAAACAAAAATCTATATATATATATGTATATATAATACCTACCCAAAAAGATCGTGGTACACATTTATAAACTCGTTCATAAAAAAAAAAAAAAAAAAAAATAAAATAAAATAATCGACAACGAAATTCATGTTGAGCTGCTCCATATTACAGATATCATAGCAATCAACAATTAGTTTCCATTGTTTTTTCAAATATTATATATTGAATATAGGTTACGATAAGTACAAAAATCCGAAAGAAAATAATATTACGTTTTGTCTATTTGTTGAATAAACCCGAAATCACAAAAATGATACACTTTTTATTGCGTTTTTATTTTTTACGCAATAAAAAGTGTATCATTTTTGTGATTTCGGGTTTATTAAATTTAGTATAAACAGTCACAAGTGCTCAAATTTTAATTTTACTATTTGTTGACATTGCAGTACGACAATGGGCAATGTCACAATGTTATATTGCGACGTAATACGTAAAGTATTAAAATAATGACAAGAATATTAATAGACAATAATTATTCAATTAATTTTCACCGATAAACTACAATTAAAGTGATCAATTTTGTACCAATTTTACACAAAGATAATATTTTACCGGGAAGTGTGTTTGTCTCCAATGGGAAAATAAAACGTTAAAACACATAATTTTTGCTTACTCATTAGTCGCTTACTCATTTATGGCATCGATTCATAAAAAAATCATTCGTATATTGTGTATTTACTTTTATGATTAAACCAAACGTTGCTTTCAAATTTTACAAATGAAAATGTACCAATATTTTGTGAGTAGTGGGTATACTTATACAAATAATAATGAAGATATAAAAATTTCAAAATTTAGAAGCTGATCACGTGCAGAAAATGATAGTTAGATATTATAAGTTAGTTTATCAACGATGTCAGTTTATTAAATATTAACAAAAAAAACAATATTCCACAAGGAAAAAGAAAAAATTATATACGTTCGTATTAGAAAAAATATTGTCTACCGTAGCAAATTTTTTTTTTTTCTGCACACACATCACACTATAATGTCTTTGGCTTGGTCGTCATTATTAAATCATTTTTGTGTAATAACCGAAGTAGTCTGTATTATAAAATAATAAAATTACCAGATAAACGTAAATTGATACAATAAGTCATAAGTAGACACTAGACATAGAACTTTTTAAAATTGTTTTCTTAAATTCTATTATATTCTGAGCGCAGTTAAGATGTATTCTTTTTACAATGACAAATATTGTTTTTGTTTGTTCTGTGAACGTTTCTTGGATAGAAGAAGTTGTTCGACCTTTACTTATACCTATGATACCTTTGGAAAGATGAAAAAGTGACGGAAACAGTATTTTATTTTATTATTGTTTTGAGTTACGATGATGAGACCAAACATTTGTCAAAAAAATGCTCCTAATAATTACGTGAAAGTTCACATGTCGTAAGGACGTGTAAAACTAACATATTATGCAAACGTAATTAAAACTGATTTATTACGTTTTCACGCCTTGGTAAAATGGATACGTTTTAAAACGTCATTAAAATAATTTCAAAAAAATTTGAGCCTAAATTTAATCATTAAAATTTAGTTAACTCGTTGATTGTTGAATACTATTAGACGCACTGAGCGTGTTTAGAATCTTAAACATTTTTGTAAACAATACATTTTTTATAAACTCCATATGAAAATCAAACCAGTGACTCACCCAAAGCTGAGACCAAGTCGCCACTCCAAAAGGTATCCTCTAAATCAGTAGTTGTGCTACTCGGTATGTAGTATACTTTTTTAAATTTTTTATTATTGTTTACCAATTAAATATGTCTTAATTGGACAGTTCCATCACTGTGAAATAATTGATTTAGATTACTCGTACCAATATTTACTTCAGAAAATCTAACACGGCCCGGGGCAATAATGTGTTACATTTAATATACATTTTTAATTTATTTCGTAATTACAAATAATAATTATTTTTACTATATCATTTATGATTGCAGGTTTGCAATGATTTTATAAATGTGTATCAAACAATGACTGAAACTTAAATACAACATGTCATTCGCTGTGTAAAGTTCTGGAAAAATTCGTTTTGGTTGAGTTATCCGTTGTCATTGTCGTAAACACTATTAATTTTCGTTTTTCACTGCACTGTCGAGTAACAACTGCGGGAGAAACATCTGTTGTTGGCTGCAGCGTGTTGAAACACCCAGTGGACCATAAACTCGATAATCGACGACGATAAGGTTTAAAAAATTTATAACTATAGAAATCTGCTTGCTAAAACGAAAAAGAAAATTATTTCACTTACCACTACTATAACCACTCACAAATAATATTGATTTTTGAGAGCTAGGAAAAAATTTGAAACAATTTTCATATCTACATCATCATTATTGTTTTAACATGTGAACATTTCTGGACTCTAGTTTTTGTCTAATTACTATAGTACAATGCGTGCTTTACTGCTTTATAAGCATTGAATTGTATATGTTTGTTCTTACGAATTTTTCAAAATGATTTTTCCTTTTCACATATTACCTTAAGTGAACCCATAGGGGTGTTTTTTTAATGTTTTACTGAAAAAATAAAGCCAATCCTTAAAAATCGAAGCCCTTAATCGGAGGCCGTAGGCTTTTATATGTAAAAGCCAATGCATTTGCTAACAAGAACTTTATTTTGTGTCATTTTCGATCAGTTTGGTTAATTTTGAACTATAGGTGCTTAAGTATAAAATATTTTTATAGCAAACATACCGCTATACGTTATAACGTAAAATATACGTAAAATCCTATTCGATACCTAACTATAGTTTGCGTAGTAGCTGCATACCTACCTAGAGAAATGAATACTTTTTGAAAAGTATTTAGTTACGTTTGCGTCAAACACGTCACCGTCAAACCAATACGGGGTTTGTATGCACAACACTATATCAGAATATAACTTTCTCACTTTTCCTTTAACGTCGAAAATTGGTTTTAACAAACTCTTGAGCTGAATTTGTGTACGAAAATACATATTATACGTATATATTTATATAAGTGCAGTATTAAACTACAATCTTTAACTATTGTTCATTAGTATTATGATAAAAACATCAATGATAAAAAATGAAAATCATGATCTAGTACACGGTGTTTTATTATGTTGTACTGTAATATCTAAAATCCATAGATTAACAATCACGGACTTCCTAACCTGTACAAATCATTTCTGGCTGCACAATATACGTGTTGAATATTGCATTTATTATCATTATGCATTTTTGTATACGTAAATTTTAGTTTAACAAGCTATTAGGTAAAGTGTGAGGATACCTTCCAAAATTATACTAATTTGTGTCACAAAGCAATTTTTTCCTTTTTGTTGATAGATACAAGGGATATTTGTACCGGAAAATATATTTTTACTATGGGTAATGTGTCGGTGACTGTTTGCAAAAATATCTTATAGTACAAATTATTCGTATTCGAATTTAAAATTTAAAATGAAAGAAGCACGTAAAATACCTACATGTATTAACTTGTTTCAAACTTTGAATTGATCAACTAAAATGAAGGGTCTACCAGCTATATTAAACTGTTCATCGACCGATTTAGTACGTTTTCGTACCCAGCAGATATAATATGAACAACAAAAAAATACTTTCTTATGCCGTACATTTTCATTCTACATTGCCAAGGGCATCGACGGGTAAAAAAATGCAGATAAGTTAAGTTAACCTTTTGACTCAATGGATTACTTTTAGTTTTAACAAACTTCTTATATGATCAACTTAAAACTGATAAAAACTTATTTTCAAACCGTTTCAGTAGAGTTACTTTGAATTTTTTTCTTTGTCGGATATGGGTCAAAAAATCGTAGCACTGATAAATAATTATAAACATAAAGTATATTGATTTTTTTTTTTTTGCACAACAAAATTAAATTAACTTGAGTGATATCACTTTGTTTTATTATAATCTAAACATTTAACTTCACCGATCAACACAAAATTCGCGTTAACTTTTAATTCTTAATTTGGTTACAATAATTTTGTTAATTTAATTATTTTGTGTCAAAAATAATCATTAACTTGCCAACGCTTAGAACCTGACATCTTTACTACTCAAATCGCATCTGATGCTGAACTGGTACCGACCTACGTATGGTTTTTATAAGATATTTCCTATTCCTAATTTTATAAGAAACAAAGTGTATTTAAAAGGATTCTAAATAAAATATACGAGTAGATACCTAATTTTTAAAAAAGAATGCGTTATTATTTCGCCGATAATTTATCCAAAACATATATATTTATTTATTTATTTTACAAATTTATATTAACAGTTTGTAAAAATATTTTACAGTTACATCATAAACGTAATAAGAAAACTGAAAAATAAAATTGTTCCATACTTTATACGAGGCACGTAGTTACATTTAACTCCACACGCGGTATATTTTCATTTACATTCATTCCAGACAATTAAATAAATCATAAAATTGCATGGATATTATTACGCTTTTTTACTATTATAACACAGACGTTGTAAAGTATTGCAATTTCTCACAATCTCAACTGTAATATTACTGATAATATAAAAGTTATTGTTTTTCAACGGCGACATGGAAATTATGAGATGAAAAACGTGAGATTAGCTATGCAGTGTGCACATAAACGTAACTCTATCCAAACTACAGATTACAATTTATAAAATACTTTAATAATACAAACACTGTCTTCAGCTTAATATTAAAACATAAAATTATTTTAAAGGGATTTAATTTACTTTGGAACATACTTTATACCATGTAAAATACAAAATAATATAATATTGGGTTTATACATTATAGTTTTATTTTACTGAGAATATTTTTCTTTTTTTTTTTTTTAAACGGTGATAGGTATAGTTTCTATTATGAATAAACGGTTAGGTTAGGTTAGGTTCATAGGTACGTATTAATAAAACAACACTAGTATTTTTACCAACAATCTAGCGTCTACATCAGCAAGGTTAAGTCTTTCGTTTGCCCAGTTGTAAGTAGTGACAATAACTTAAAATACTAATGTTGCCTGCTAGTAGTAGCATTAACCTTGAGCGGGAAAACATTCTATGGCGGTACAATGACAAAAGGATCAAACGTAGATTGTTTTTAGAGTTATTTGTTGATCTTACTGGTACGTAATGAGAAATCCCAATTTCGTAAGAAATACTATACCTGTACGAAAACATTTTCCAATTTGGGCCATCAAAAATTATTATTATTACTAGTTTTCTTTTCTTTTTTTTTTTTTGTGACTACATATCTACAGTTTACAATATTCAATTTTATCTATTTTACAAAATTTAATTTTGTATAACATGTTAAAATCATAATATGTTTATTTTAACTGTTTACGTATACTAATTATTGTTATATTTTCTTATTCAGTGTACATTGTACAACGTATAACTTATGACTGATATAGGGGATGCAACGTTTTAAAAGGTTGTTTAAATTTTTTTGTGAATCGTAAGTCATGAGCTTAGCATTATTTTTACTGAACATAACGACTAAATTTACAGTAAAAGGTAATTAAAGATCCGTAATTGAAACGATCTTCACCAAAGTTATATTTAAAATTGTCTTTTGAGTGTAGTACTTTTAAATTATTGTAAGTAAGTAATTAGTTTGACTTAAAATACTACCTATAAGTAAACTATCTATTGATATGATTCATAAAAAAACGTTTACTTCTAACCTAACCTAATCTTGAATATAGGTACTATAAAAAATTTCAAGTTTTGAATGATTTTGAGCTAACTAATTATCATTGTTCTTTTCTTTCGTGGTCTTTTTCGTTGGCTCTTCTTCGCATTAATCAATTCCAGTAAGAAATTATTATAATAAACTTACATAATGGCAAACATTATAGGATCTACCTAGAGTTATAAATTATTCATAGTGTCAGAGATTGAAAATTCTACCTATTTTATGGAAGTTTACCGCGTTGTTTCCAAATAAAGCATGAAGACTGAACGGTTAATTTTATAATTAATTAAGATTTAAGACATGTTCAAGTATAGGCTTCTACACCAAATGATTATTATACTACATATTTGTTTCTAAGCAATGGATATACTCGGAGCGGTCTTTGTGTATAAAATACGTACACAAATTTAAACGATGTATCATGGATCCATCTTCAATCAACCAATCTTTTGCATACCTACAAAAGTATAGATGAAGTATATAATACTTTTATTCTCATTTCCTGTCTATAATAATGAAGATAGTATTTATTAATTATCCCAAGAAGTTTATTGGGAAAACAAATGTAGCCGGATAGCCAATGCATGTAAAAACCAATATAATCTTACCGAAATTAAAAGGTCACTTTAGGTATATGTACATCTTATAACGAACTTTTTGGCAATAGATTAAACACATAGAGGATGGAAGATTGCTATTTTAATAGATAAATATGAAATATTATCATATAGGACATAGGACCCAATTCGAGAACTAAGATATTATAATTATTAATCAAATAGGTACGTTAAACTAATATGCGAACGCCATCAAAATAATAAACGTCATTCACGTTCTGTTTGAAAAAAAATTATGTCGTTTATAAGATATGATTGCGAACGCGTAAATGTGCGATCGTATAGAACGTCGTTCATTCCAAACAATGTTTTTTCTTTTACTCAAAAGCAAAAAATTCAACGATAACATAAACGCTTAAATGCATTTATGATTCAAGACTCGTAACTCGTGCAGTATCGAGATAAAAACATTCAAATTTTCTTTATTTCATATTAATTAAGCATTTTTAGGTTTTCTTTTGTATTGTATTTTTTTATTTTCTCAGACTTTCTTTTTTATCGCTAGGTCGTAGTAGCACAATTGCAATTTGAGACGGGTTAAAGGGGCTTAGCTGAGCCCACACAATTATTTTCAAAAAATACACAGTATGACCTATATCTCGGGAGGGACTTAATAGAGATGAGCTTTTCCGCTTGAAATGATTTCATCCAAGCTATCTGAGTTGCGCCTAAACAATCAAAAGCCACCAGTTCATTGAATATTGTTTTTATATTGCGTCATTTTACGAATTCGTAAAAAAAAAACTAATTACTAAAAAATTTCTTTACAACTCGTGTTAACCGTGTTAGCCAGGGTCGTCATTTTGAACGGAGGGGTGGCCAGGAGCATTTGTCCGTATTGAAAAGCTTTTGAAAATATTTTTCGTGCTAATTTCGACCGAATTTGTTCGAAATGTGGCGGATCAGAGACCTGCAATATGGGCACCTTTTGATAAAAAAAATCATTTGATCCGCAGCATACGGGTTGATTAATAGAAAATTCAGCAACTTATTACGTTGTGCGTTAAAACGATTGTCATTTGTCGTTTATCCGTGCAAAGAGTTTGTGGCCTTCGGAAGCGAAATTCACGTGGTTCGCGATTTCTCTAAATTAATATAGGTCACGATCATAATCCATTATTGTCGTGATGACGTACGACGTAGGTAAATCACACGTCTTTCTTCGCATTAAAAAAAAAAAAAAAAACCGACTTCCACGGCCATTCTGCAAGTCAACCAGTATTTTGGAATCCTCAAATCGAGAAAACACAAGTCTCGTCAGACACAAATTTCAAGAAATTTCGAAAATTTCTGAGCCAAGAAGATGAAGAATTTTCGAAAATTTTCATTTTTTGTAATTTTTGTTCGATAAAAAAATTTCTACAAAAAGTTTTTAAATTTAATTGAAAATAATTAAAAAAAACTGTTAAAACATTTTGTGAAATTCGTTGTCGCAATTTTTACACTTGGCTGTTTGAAGTTGGAAAATTTTTCATAATTGGTGGTCATACCGGTAATTAATTTTTGAAAAAAAATTTGTAACACCCAAATTTGTTATTTGAAAATTGTGTAAAACAAAATTCGCTATACATTTTTTCGAAAAAATCCACCTTGCACACTCTGAAAGTGTTGAAAAACCACGTTATTCTGGTTATAACAATGAAGTATAAATACGCACTGCTGTAGAGCGATTTCGACTTATATAGGATAATTATTCTAAAATACGATCCAACAACTCCGCGGTATTCGACATTTTGTTTGTTGGGTTTTTTTTTTTTGGTATTAAAATTATTTTTCCCGCGATGACAAAATTAAGATTCTACAGAATTTCAAACTGTTTTCACTGCTCTCGATTCTAGCGTCCCTACACAAGACCGACTGTGAATCATATCGTTAGTTACGGGCACGATGCGGTTTTGGGCAACCCTGCGCGGCGGCCGCAGCACACAGGAACACGCGCGCGCTCGAGAACTTTACCGGTGTCGTCGCCGCCGCCAACACGTTTACACACACACACGCGGCGGACGACGTACCCGCACGCACGGGTGGCAGCGCACGCGGCGATCGCTTTTGTAGAACGTTTGCCGCAGCAGCTGCGCCTGCCGCCGCCGCCACATGTGTTTTATTTTCTATCGCGCGTTTGAAAATGCGCGTAGATAACGCGCGCTCGAATCGTGCGAGATTGCATTATTCTCGTACTTGGCGTTTTTGCCGTGCAAATTCATTGTTATTATTATAATGTTGTCGTTGTAGCCGGCCGTGTGTCGCACTGTGTGTTCGGTCAAACACCTCCCTACCCCGGACTTCCGTCAGTAACGTTTTTTTTTTTCCACCGGAGCGTTCCGTTTTAACAATAACAATCATTGACAAAACGTATGAATATATAACTCTGAACCGCAGCCGCAGCTCTCTCCCCGCGCTCGTCTATCTCGTCGCCGCCGCCGCCGCGATTTCGTTTTCAACGCGCGGGGACAGCAGCAGGAGCAGGAGCAGCTGCGACGGGCCGCAGCGACGCACGCTATCTACTACCACCACCACCACCACCACCACCACACCGGCCGTGATGGTGCGCGCGAGACATTTGCCGCCGTGCCACACGCATTGACAAATCGGCAGCCGTCCGGTGGCGAAGCCGAGTGCTGGACGTCTCCGGTGCCCTCGTGTTTTTGTGTGTGTGTTTTTGTGTGTGTGTGTGCGCGTGTGTTAGCTCGCGCCAATCCTCCGCTCTTCGGACGCGATTCCTTACGGCCGTTTTCCGTCCTCGCGCAATGTCCGTCAAAGACGCGGCCGTCAAGATGGACGTGGACGTGCCGTCCAACCTGAAGAGGTGCAACAGCGCACCGATGATAAACGACATGAACACATTGGTGTCCGGCGGTTCGCCATGCGCTCCCAGGTACGCAACGCTCTCGATAACCGCACGCGAGGGAGGGTGCCGCCGGTTAGGAAAACGTATAAAACTCGCGTGCCAGCAGCCATAGGGGCGGTCATCAGAGGGGCAGTGGAAGGGATTGGAGAGGGAAGCCAGCCCCCCTCAGTAAAAATTTGATCGCAAGTGCCGTGTTGATCAAGTGTTGATCTACACGGGTGCAATATGATGTGACACTTTAATTAATCCTCTCGAAAATGTCTTGGTTAGATGTCCGTGCCGTGCCGTACAATGAGAACGTTCTCGTTGTCTAGGAAACCGTCGTAGCTAGCTCTAAGAAATCCAGTCACTTCAATCTCGTAGATTTTTTTTTATAGCCGATTTGCGTTGGGTATGTTATTGTGAACAACATTGTAGTAATGCTGGTTTGGTTCAGGAACAATAGTTATATTCTAGTCCGACCACACCAGATGGGCGGATAATTTGTTTTAAACCACATTGAATTGACGAGTAAAGTGTTAACCGGCAAACAAGTACGTTATTACTTGTTGACCCAAGTATAGCCACTTCAAACGTACTGTGCGTGTGGTCTATGGCATAATAAATTGGATTCTGTTTTGTTTCAGAGAGAATCCGTGTAACGTGTTCTTACGAAACTCACAACCACGCTTCCGTAGATTTAGCACTAGTGGAAGTACAAATAATGTAATGCAAAGCGTAAGTCATTAGTGGTCCAATATTTTTCATACCTACCCACCCTAGGTAGTACTTATTTGCCGAGCTGTGTTTGTCTTTAAACGTTAACACACACGATTGATCGGTACACGTCTTAATACCTAGTGGGTTTCATCAATTAACTGTTTGTTGTTTCAAATTCAACTTTTTTATAGTGAACGCGATAATAATTACCTACTGCAAAAAAAAAAAAGTTGTGTGTTTAAATGGGCGTAATGTACTTTTGCTTGCTCCCGCTTTCTGTTGAACCAATTTAAATATAAAACTAGGTAGTTGGTAGGTAGGTTACATACCCAGTCACATAGCTTTTACTAATAGATAGGAAAAAAGATAAATTATACCAACACGACTTATTATAATATTAACTTATTATTATAATTTAAGTTAGATACTTAGGTTGGAACTGTTGGTGTTGACTCTAAGGGAACTTCACTTGTTTGTACACCCACCGCTCTAATTTGAAGGGGCGCGCCGGGGGATCGAGCTCCACTAAAATTCGTTTAAATATTCATACACACTCCCAACTAATTTTATAGACTCCGTGATAGGTATGATATAGGGAAATGAGAACGCTCCTTATGTTTCACTTAACAACGTTCCCCTTGTATTATTTTTCCAACTCGAACACTTGGTACACCTACATAATTTAACAAGTAGTTTAATTTACTATCTATTTACCTTGCTTTTTACAATTTTTAGATATACTTTCTCTTTTTAGTATAAAATTTTATATTTTGAACCCCGCCGAGTTGTTTTAATTTAAAAGTTACAACTAGCTATGTCTAATAACGTAGATAGTTACACAATATTTTACACAACATATTCTTACAAACTAATGTAGGGACCTGTTAAAAATATTAATATCAAAAGTACCTATGTATAATGCCAACTTATTTATAAACCATTTGGAAAATATGTCATACTTTTTACATTTTAATTCATTACTTACTAAATACCCCCGTTAAAACAAAAAATTGCACTAAATAAAAGTCTAATATGGTTAATTCTAAAGTCTAGATTTTAAAATTCAGTGTAAGTTAAAATATAGTGCCAATACATATTAAATTAACAAACAAATTCTCTTTTTGTTGTATCTACTTAAAAATAGGAAAAATTATTTTTTTTTTGTGAAAAATTTAAATTGGTTAAATATTAAAAAAACATGAAAACAAACTTTTCTAAATTTTCCCTTTATGGGTAAGTAATCTGACATATTCTCAAGTATAAAAAAAAACTTTCTTTCTTTTAACTTTGTGTAAAGTAAATATTATTTATTTTTAATTTCCACCAAATTGCATAGCTTTATATTTCAATAAAATTAACTGACTAGTAACAAATGTTTGATCACATTATTAATATAGGGATTAATATTGTATGTGATGGAATTACAAAACACCACAGGGGACACACATTCACAAATTCCTTATAATTTTTCTAATGGAACTTGAGTCACTATAAAACCTTTTAAAAATGCAAACTCCGTGATAAAATTTGGAGATAGAAACTCCATTTAGCTCAACATGACCTATCCTACAGTATTTCTGCGGGTATTTCTCTAGAGGAAATCGCCTTAAAAGTACATATGTAGTTAAAATTTTCTTTTAGCAAATAACCCAGCAAGTAGTACCTATATATAGACACCATATACCCAGATATGTATAAATTAACAAAATGTTTATGAATGAGTACTAGACTGTTACTAGTCTAGTACCTTTATAAATGTGTTGAAGTAAATTGATTGGTTCTATAAACCAAATTTAATATTATCATCATATTATTTTCTGCTTGTTACCTAAATTCATTTTTTTTTTTTTTCAATCGTTCATTCATTATTTAAAGTAAAATGATTATTTACACATTCAATGATAAAATACCCTATTTATTTTTAGTTTGTATTAAATGTTGTTTAAGATTTCATAATTTATATTGATTTCAGACTTCGCCAAAATTGATTCATAGAGTGAGTCAATTGCGCCAAGAAGAAACAGTTGATATGGTTAATAGAGAAGTTGCCCATGAAAGAGAAGTACACTCCGCAATGCAAATATCACAATCTTGGGAAGATTTATCCATCATGATAGACTCTCCAACAAAAGTAATAAAAAATAAAGAAATCATTATTAATTTTTGTATTAACAAAGAGTAAAATTTACCTATACTAATGTACCTACCTACTATATGTAATTAATATCGTTATACACATAACTAATTTTTAAAATTGTATTTGATTTGTTTATTTTTTTTTTTTTAACCATTCATATTTTTAAAAACACCAAACTTCTATCAATAACCCTGTATTCTAATTATTATTAAACCTGTCTTGCATTATTCAACAAAATTTTGAATGGGGGTGTGTCATAAATATATATTTTATTTTTCACTGTTAATCTTTAGGGGATTAGTACTCTAGACTATCTTTCTCTGTCAATCATATTCAAATCATAGAAATTGAAACGTTTTCCTTGTCAATTGTACCAATTAATCCAAAGGTGCAATTAGATTCTGATAATTGATTTGAAATTTTTGTGAACAACTTTTCTGTCTTAAATTTTCCAAAAATTAAAATTTTTTTCAAATTTGGTTTATATAAATTAAGGGAAAAAAATAAAAGAAGTGAGAAAGTCATTTTCAAGTAGACTTCACAATGAATTCAAATTAGTTTTCAAAATCTTTATTGCATCATTAGATCATTTGGTACAATTGGCAAGGAAAACTTATAAATACCAATGATTTGAGTGTGATAGTGAAAATAGTCAAGTGCTCCAATCCTTTTAAACGATTCAAACATTTATTTCTCATAAACACACAAATAATATTGTACCTACATTAATAAAAATAATATTATGTTCTGTTAAAAAAAAATAACACGTCATTAATCTGTTCTTTTATTTTCAAAAAAATTAACAATAAATGGTAAGTTGTTTTATATCATGCAAAATCGTGATAGTATTTGCGAAATAATTTTATACATATAGTCTACACTCTACAGTTCTTTAATGTTTGTTTTATAATGTAGGTACATTAATTGTTATTAAAATCATTAAAATGTGACTTGTAAATATTCAATGTGTTATTTTTTGTCTAATAGGTTGAAGAAGGAAACTTTGGTAAACAACCCAGCGGACTGTATGGTAGACCTGGTTATGATCCTCTGCATTTAAGTCTATCAATGGCTTCTGCTCCATCATCTCCATCGCCCACTAGATCAATGAGACACTGTGTATCACCATCACTTTTCAAACCCAGTTTATCGCCTAGTCCTACTCGTAAAACCTTTACTTCGGGGTATATGTGATATTTTTTTATTTATACATACTAAAATTAACAAAACAATAGACAACTATTTGAGTAGTCAATTAAATGAGCAATAGTTATTCTAAATATAAATAAAACAAGATAGAGTTACATTAGAGCGGAGGTATTCAAACTGTGCGTCGCGGCTCCCAGGGGCGTCGTGGGAGTTGTCGAAGGGAGCCGCATCCTATAACTGAAAACCAATATGTATATATTTTTACGAAAAACGTTTATTGATGCCCACCGGTTGGGAAACGTTGAATAGTCTACAATAGTCATTTGCTAAATATAGTTTTAATTTGTCGCGTGAGTGTTATCGTTTCTATAATGTTATAGAAATATAAATTATATTCATATGAACATTGATTTTTTTATTATTTGGGAGCCGTCAACAATTCGTGAAGACTCAAAGGAGCCGTGGGATAAAAAAGTTTGAATACCTCTGCATTAGAGTAATAATTAAGAGCCATTGTTTATGACTTATGGTAAACATAGATATTTTTTTTAATAACTTGTTGAGTATTCATGACTCGTTGATCTTGTTTTTTTCTAAATGATTATTTATTTGATTATTGGGCGTAATTATTCATCATTATAATAATAATTTAAAAGCAATTGTCCAAATTTTACTACTTATATAAAAGACTGAACATGTTCTTATAATTATCACTACTATAGGTAGTCTAGTAATATATACAGTGGTCGCCGCTTATTGGACTCACTTTGGGACCCGAAAATTTGAGTCAATTAACCGAATGAGTCAATAAGGCGAATGACTCAAAAAAATTTTAAGAATGCTTAAATTTAAAAAATTTAAATTTAAAAATATGTATTGAAATTCAAGGTATAAAAAATGTAAAAATCTAGCTATATAAAATAAAATAAAATTAATAAAATACATACATACATAATTAATAAAATTAATTAATTTTTTGATAAAAATACGTCTAATGTTGATTGGATTTTCGCTTCTTCGGCCAACTTCATAATCATATCTTCATCAGATTTATGTTTCTCGAATACGTCAAAATCGCCTCTTTGCTGATTCCCTCTACGTAAAATTTGAAGCGCTTCTAGCATTTCTTTAGTTGATGGTGGTTTCTCATCAGGTTCCTCTTCGTCGCTATCACCAACCATATTCTCTTTAAACCGTTTTGACTGTATTTCCCCACATATATCTTCCTCGGTAACGAGTTCGGTAGTTTGGACTTCTTCGCCAATATTTATCCATTCATTATAAAGTTCAGTTGATAGGTCAGTGGGTCTTTCGACAGCAGCTTCAACTTCTTTTGGACAGAGAATGAAACCACCGTGTCGGAAACAATTACGTATTGTGATTTTACTGACCATATTCCACGCTTCGTAGGCTAAATGCAAACTTTCAAGTACAGTTATTTTTTTGGCGATTTCATGAGCACGTAAAGTACATAATTCTTGTTCCAGGTTAGCATCAATTACACTGATCACATTCTTTCTCATGCCTGTTCTGTAATAAGCTTTAAAAGTGCGTATAATCCCTTGATCACACGGTTGTATGATTGATGTAGTGTTAGAGGGTAAAAATACGAGGTTAATATGTTTGAATTTCACTGTAACCACATGAGCCGTGCAATTATCGACTAGCAATAAAACGTCATGAAGAAGTTCATTGTCCCACTTGGTCAGCCATTCGGTGAAAATTTCTTTTGTCATCCATGCATTACTGTTTGCAGTATAGTCTACCGGTAGATTCTTAACACCCTTGAAACACCGGGGATTTTTACTTTTACCAATCGCGAGCAGTTTTCTTTGTTCACCATCCATACTTGCACAACATAATATGGTTAGACGTTCTTTACTAGTTTTAGTTCCTCTAGTTTTTTCATTTTTAAACGCGTAAGTGTGCTCAGGTAATGCCCTGAAATAAAGTCCGGTTTCATCCGCATTGAACACACAAGACGGAGGATATTTGGCGATAAGAGATGGCCATTCTGAATTAATCCACGACCGTGCAGCTACTTGGTCTGCTTCTCCCTGTTCTCCATGTTTTATAACACGTTTGTTCAATGTATGTACATATTTTTTTTATTTATCTAATTTTCAAATGACTCTATTAACCGGTGTGTGAGTCGAATAGACGAATTTTTTGCTGTGTGTTAGTATATGTGCGAATCGGGACCAACCGTTTTGAGGCTAATAGGCGAATGAGTCAATTAACCGTAAGTCCAATAAGCGGCGACCACTGTATATATTAATTCTTGATGTCAGTATAATTTCTAAAATTTTATTATCTTGTCAGTTAAATTAATTTCTCATATATAATTTTAATATAATAATATATTAAATTGGAAGTTTTATTGTATGAATCCAGTACCACTTTATAAAACTAACTGTTAAAAATTTCAAAATCATATATGTTATAATGCCAAAAGTTATAAGATAGAGTGTTATAAAAATCATCTCTTATAAAACTAAAAATAATGAAAAACAAACCAAAAGTAAAAAATTATTATTACTTTTATTTATTTTATTAAACATTTATAAAACAAAACAAATTCACTCCAAACTAGATATGCATACTGGGAAGTATATTTAAACAGCAATTAACGGACGTTCAAGATCTTTAATGCCAAAATATTGAATAAAAAAATTATTGATACCTAATAATGAAAACGGAAATTTCGGAAAAATTGTTTTGTGCCCAATATTTTTAAAAGAATGCTTGCACTTAAAAACAGGAATATTTTTGTGTGAGCAGAGTAGAGTGACTAAGAAACAAGATTTTGATTGTTTATGATTGTGACCTAAATTTATATTTAAGATTTTGATGTTCAAATTTTGATTGAAAGTTCATTGTTTGAATGGCCTTCTACACAACAACATATTCTAACAGATATACTGTACTTTCTGTGTATTCTACTTGCTCTTGTCCCATCAAAATTTGATGATCAGCGGGGGCGATATGACGAAACTTTTAATTTGAAAATTAATAGAGAAAAAATTAGAAATTTATTTTATTAAAAGATAACGGATAACAAGTTTTTCTTATCTTATTAACTGTCCTTTAAAAAAGCCTTTTATGTGATAATATTAATAATATTACAATCATTATAACAAATTAATTTTATAACTATTGGCATTATAACTTTCAGTTTTATAACACTTGCCCTAATACCTTATTGTATAGGTACATTATGTAGGATGTTAATTGTTTACAGTTCTAACGTTTCCATTAATTTATTGATGTAATAATAAATTAAATAAAGATTATTTAAGTAAAAATATACTTTAAAATGATATATGCAAAATAGTTCAATGCGTTTATTTCTCAATTTTTTTCAAATGAATGATACATTATATGTAACAAAAATCTATCAATGAAACTAACAAATTTAAACGTTTCAGTTTAATATATCACTCAAAAATTGTAAAAACTGATATTATATTCATTTCACCCTATAATGTATACAGATCATACTATTTTTGAAGCACTGAACAAGTCCAAACAAAGCAGTCTTGATCCAATCGTTGGATAAATCATTTGTAAATTTTAATAAAATATACACAGATTATTTGCACATTTTTAATTTACTTGACAATAAGTTTTATTTATGGTAGTTATGAAGTTATTCTTGTCTATCTTTAAAATTAAATATACAACTATGGGATCACTAGTCTTAAAAATTACTGTCTGGTTTTATTTTACATAATTTTTAACTTAGAACTTCTCTTATATAAACTATTAAATTGTACTAACATAAACTGTACACCTATGCCTTAAGTTATGTGCCTTAGTCTTTGTGTCTTAATTATATCTAATATATATATATATATATATGTTTGTATATATATGTATTTATATATTAATATTGATCTTATACTAAGTGACTTCTTGTGATGCGTTGTTGTATTTCCACGGATTTGTTTTATTTTCATAATTTTACTTATTATTTATATTTTAGAAGAAGTTTGAGCCCAATCTCAATGCGACCAAGCGCTTTGGGACCTGTTAAAAGGAAGTGTGAAATGGATGACTATGAATCTATTCCAAAAAAGTGGGGATTGCTTATTACAAATAATAGGTTAGTTGATTTTACAGCTATGGCAATTTAATGTTTAATACAAGTTAGTTCAAGTTCGTGTCATGAACTAACATGTTCAAGTATAAGAAATTTATCATTTTATATAAATGTATACTATGATTTAAATTTTTTGAGACATTTTTACAAATAATTTATAGCACTTACATTTTTGTTTGCTTGTACAACTAAAATTACCCAATTTCCTTTAAAATGCAGAAAGCGATATATTACAATATCTTATGTTGTCACTTACTACGTATTGTTTAAACATTACCAGTTAAACATTATTTTTTTCATTGTTGAAAATATACTATGACCTGTTTAACTTATTCTACTTAAGACAGATTCATGTAAAATAGCTACAACCTCAGTGTGTATTTCATTTCTAATTTTTTTTTTTTTTTGTTATGATTTAAATCTTGTATTATATTTTGTTTTCTGCAATTGAAATCTCGCCATCACGGTGGTTACGCTAAAAACTGATACCTGTTAGTTATGATGTATACTGTACCAGATGAAAATTCCATAATTCATTACTAAAATAATCACTTCAATGTAATATCACTATAGTATATTATACTGATGCTGATAAGTGTCATCTATAAAATCATATGGTTCTAGTATGAATTAATGCAAAAGTGTTACTTGTGTGCAAATAGCTTTCAAACTATCATTATGAATTATATGTATACATAATGGGTTACAGGATGTATAGAAAATAATAAAAATAGTTAAAGAATTTCTAATCTAAAATGAATATTCTAATATTTTGTCATATTATATTGAATAGTTGAGACATTACGCACATACATTACATAGTATAGTTGGTTTTTTTTTTTTTAATTTAGAATAAAGAGATAACTACTTAATGTTGATGTTTTTTTTTTTTTTTTTTTATTGCGCCTTATGAAGATTGAACAAGAAAAATAGTAATTTGCAATGTGAGAAGTACATATTATGATACGTATGAAAAAAAACTAAATAAAACAAAATTGTAAAATACCTAGTTATAATTAAAAAAATACTAGGAATCGTATAATATGTTTGTTTAAATTACCTCATTAGTGTTACTCATTAAAAAAGTTTAGAATTATGAACATTGAAACACACACTCTGTTTCTTTTCTACGTAGTTTCTACCAATAATTTTGATATAATATTCTTTTAAAAGTATAATTAATGATTATTTTTTGTCATGTCAAGTATTGCATTTATTATATTCTGTTTAGGCCTGAACCAATGCAAGTGACCGGTATTGTTCCTACAACCATGAATGCAACTTTAGTCACCGATTCCATATGTGGCAGCAGTGGCGATTCTTCCAACAGCAACCATTCATTTTCCTTTAGACCCTTGCAAACTCTTATGGACGAATCAAAAAATTCCCAATAACAAAACTTTTTTTTTTTTTTTGTAACAAGTATATAATTTTCAAAATTAATATTCTACTATAATTTTTGAAGTTTATCTATAATTGTAACAATCAATTTTATAATTAATATATTTTTTTTTTATTGTATACATTATTATCATGACTTTATTTTCTAATGTCTCAACATATTAAGAAAATGTATTGTTACTATTGAAATTTGTTGTTGACTAGTCCAGTGTACAAACTTAGCATTTAAATTAATTAAATGTCAGTTTTAGCAATATTTCATCATTTTTGTTGAAATGTTGTTGTATTATAATGTAGTGTGTTAAAATTGTAGTTATGATAATTTTGTTTTGAATTAGACAAAATCACTTCTTTCATACATTTTCGTTGGGTTTGTTATGATAGCCCTTAAACCATAATTATATATACTAAAAATTGTATTTTGAATTTTTGATTACTATTTTTTTTTATTATTATTATTATTATTATTATTATTATTACTAAAAATAGATAATAGATGTACCATCTAATGTTTCGATGTTATTAACATAAAGAATCAAAACATATATTTAAATAAATACAGCAAGACTGAAAATTGAAGTATAAAAATCATGTCATTACTATAGCCTGAATTTGTATTTTTAAATAATTCTTAGGTATACACAACACATTAGTTAAGTAAGCCCATGTAATAAAAGAATAATATAAATATTTAAGGAATGTATCTTAATTTGTGAAACTGTTTTACTTACCCAAAACCACTTATTAAAAAACGGTAGGTAACATTAAATAATTAAATAATTCATTTTTCTTTAAATCCAAGTGTAAATTTTAGGCTATGTTGTACACATAATATTCAGTCAGTCTAGTCAAGGAAAAAATGCTTCATCATTGTTGTAAGACTAAAAATATATTAAATTTTTGTAGTTTTTACAAATTAATTAAATTAACCAAAATTAGTTGCAAACTGAAGCCATGAAAAATTGAATTTCATGTTTTATCTTTAAAAAACTTGTTTCTTTTTTGTTACTACCACTAATAATTACTATGATTTGTTAAATTTAACAGTTATTCAAGAGTCATTAATTTCGACAAAACATCTGACATGATCAATATAAATGTATTTACGAAAGACGAAATGGCTTCATTACTTTGTACTATGTATACAAACAATACTTTGGTAACTCAGTATGGCAAAAAGAAAGACTTTTATACAAAGAAAGTTAAGAGCGTTTTAAGCAACCTTTGATAAAGTCTATGTTTACTCTATAAACATTTTTATTGTTTTTAGTATTTGTAGATTCTGAGAGCCAAGTATGATGTTTACATAGAGAACTTCATAAGATCGGTTTGATCAGCAACAGACAATACTTTATTTGAAGTGTTTTTTAAATTTTTTATACAATTTTGAGTTGTGATAAAAAAATCAAAATTTCCAAAAATAATTATTCGAATGACTTGACATTTTCAAACATCTTTAAGAACAAATTAGTGTGTAAAATTGGAATTAATTTAAACAAATTTTTAACAATTGACAGAGCTATCTTTTATAGTTTCACAGAACCGTTTTTAATTAAGAGTCTTGAAATTGTAATACATTCTATAAACAATGTTGTTGGTATCCATGCAACATTAAAAATTATTGGAAATTAACAGACTCAATTTTGATTAATAAATGGTTTACGTAGTTTTTTTATTATTTTGTTATTATGTGTTCTTACCAAGATTCCTCTACATGCAGTTTAAATATACTAACATAATTATTATTCTTTTATCAACAACATTTGGTGAATTTTAATACAGGGACGTACTTTATAACAAAATTTTATAATTTTATATTTTTGTTTTAAAAGAATAAAAATCCGGGTGAAAATCTACAGTGGTGCCCATGATGTTCTCGATTTCGCCTGACAGGGATTTAACTATTAAAGCATAACATTCCCTCTCTACCTCCGACTACAGTAAGAAACTGGTCCCTTTAACAGATTCTCGACAAGAAACATTGGTACGATTAAAATTAAGCCGATTATTTCATTCATTTATTTTTGCTATTTAGCATTCTCAAAATCAAATACGACGAAAGTAGGTTTCAAAATGTATATTCTAAAGTAAAGTATATTCTGAAAGTTATACACTTTTACGTTAAGAGACAAATTCATGTTGTAATCAAAATTATATTGTTTAAACAGTCAGCTTAAAAACCAACATAACAGCATGCAAAATACTTGCGCTGCGGCCCCCTAAAAGTATCGTGTATTTTCGTCAGAGTAAAAAATCAAGACTGACGGCCGCGACTCGAAAACTGATAGACGCCGTCTTGGTGTCGAACAACAGCTGTTTACGGAGCTTCAAAGATAATAAACTTCTTTATCCGCTCGTCCCACTGACGTACATAATATTGTGCGGCTCGTCCAAGCTGCAGTTGCGTACCGTTTGCTGCGGCCGAAAACCCGCGGTCCGCGCCGCCATCACGCCACAGTCCTCCGCGTGATAAAAAACACAAATTACACAAAAACGCATTTGGCGTGACGTTTCGGAGCCGCCCGCGTCCCGCACACACATCCTGCAGTGCAGCCGATCTCGGGGCACGGTCTTGATAACACAGCGGTTGCAGATCGCTATAGGTTACCGCGACCGCGCATCGTCTTCCTAACCACAGAAGCGGGACGTCGACCACAGTTCACGTCGTCGTTCGCGGCTGCCGTGTGTGCGTGTGCGTGTGTGTGTTTTTGCGCGCGCCGTGTTACTCCCCCACCCGCGACGGGACGTTTTACGCGTTCAACAAGGCGGAATTTTCTAAAAAATTCCACAGAATAGATATTATAATATCTAATAACAATCGTTGTTATTGTGGTTGGTTTTTGTTGTTTTGCGGGTACAACAATTCCGTCGCAAACGTCCCGTGCCGCCGCCGCCGTCGTCGTGCACAGAACAGAGATTGTTGTTGCGCACTTACGACGTTTTCGCGTGTCCCCGCCGTCTCTCCGGGTGCCGTACGCGCCACGATAATATTATATCGTTATCTCGTTTCTTGCGCCGCCGACCGAACTCGGTACAAGTTTCTCGGTAGCGTCCGGGCACGACGCGTTCCTCGTGATTTTTGTCGTACAACAAGCATTTGACTCTTGTTTCCCCGACGAGACGAGACGCCGGACGGCCGATCTTCGAACACGGTTCGACGATACACGTGCGCGTTCGGATGAATCGCGTTCAGAACGCAGCAGCAGCCGACGCCATCACCGCGGGAGATCGCCGCCATTCGTCACGATAACGCCGCCAGCGGTGCAACGTTGTCGCGTTCTTAGCGTTGCGACGACGACCATTGTTCTCCACGTCTCTGGTGCACATCGTCGCGGTGAGTGCGCAAGAATTACGATTGATTGTTTGCATTTTGTTTTGCGCTTCAAACGATCTTTACCGAACGATCCGCCCGGACGCCGGTGTTCAGTCTCGTAACCGGAGCGCCCGTAAGTGCCCGGGTCGAGTGGCCGCCATCGCTCGAAGCGATTCCGGAACAGCGGCGTTGTGCAAACACGCCGCTCGTGAGGCCATTCGTTTGAGTTTCGACATTCTGTACAGATTCTTTATTTTTTTTTTAATATTAAGTGTTTGAGAAAAGACTTATGAACAGACAGTTTATTTCGGTTCTTCAGTCCGCCATCCGACAATACTGTCGTGCGCTTTTTGATTGTACTCGTGAACCTTTGATCGAACAATCAGAGCTATTAGAAGCGTGTGATGTGAATTTGAGCCCACATCAGTCTTGCCCCACACATGCTTTTATTGTCTACAGGTAGGGCGAATTATAATTACAAAGTATTTTCAACGTTACACAGCTTTGATGTGAAATCAGTTTCTGTGTGTTAAGTTAGCGCTTAACCTACACTGAGATTCCTTTTATTACGCGGGGATTCGACTGTAAGGTAGTTTTTTAATATGTTTAACAGTTTTCTGCATATTAGCAAAGTTTAAAATTGATGTTGGTATACAAATATCACCTTAGACACAAAGTTATAAACTAATTGGTACCAATTAGTTTATAACTTAATGTTTAACGCACTTACCTAGACAAATAAATCGCTATTTGATTCCCTTACAAAAAAAAAAAAAAGTAAAAACGTACCTATATATAATATTATAAAACCTAACTGCGTAGTAGAGGTAGGGAGCTTTAAGTATCTGAGATCCTTTGTACAAAAGGACGGGGGCTTTATAATATATATGAAATATAGGATAGCATTGCATTAATGATACGGTTGGATGTATTGGAGAGTAACGTCTAGTGTTAAGTGTGATGAAAAGAATTCTAATAAGACTAAAATGTTAGTTTTACCTGGCGCGTAGTATGACAAACCATCATATCATTACATGGTTTGGAATTTGACAAGAGATTAGAACCATGTATGACCATGGTGAAAAAATTTATGCTTGGGTGAGTGGAGTTTTAAGAGAAGATAGAACGAGGAACAAATGTGCAAGAGGTAGGTATTATTGGTGTTGCACCAATAGTGTAGAGAGAATAGACTGCGAGATGGTTTGGGCATGTGATGAGAAGAGAAGAAACTCTAGCAGAAAGAGCGGTTATGAAAAAAAACTACGTCCCCCTCTAAGTTCTCCCTAAGTCAAGCACTGATTATATTATATTATTATCTTAACTTTTTACAGCTGAATGTTTATTTTTATTGCTCAGTTTAGTTGATTTTTTTTTACATGTGAATCAAACAATATTTTGATTTTTAGATTCAATTCTTACACCCTTCAGTTATTTTAAAAAATGATATCTTAAAATTTAATTACTTGAATAGATCTTAAAGATACAACTAAGAAACATGCTCTTATGCCAATGGCGTAGGTACACAAAAGTACAAATATATTTTTTGAAAAAATATAAAATTAAATTTAGTGTAAAATTGATTTTGCAACTTAGCAAGTTAAACAACACTTTTGTTAGATACCTAATTATAATGTAACATTTAGCTAAAACAATTTTAAGTAAATTACCCTAACTTATAAAGTTTTTTCATTAACATTCCAAACTCAAAATCTAGATAAATAAATATTAGGTGGGCTATTAGTAGGACATTTAAAAAGGTTGGTAAAGAAAATAAGGGCTTCAATAAGAAAAATATTATTAGTCGCTAGGATGTGTTGTATGAAACATTAACAATAATTACAGAATTCATGTAGTTGTTTGACACTGGTAAAGGAATGGGACAACTAAATAATATGTAGGTCAAATCACTTCGCCATATATTATGTATTATTTGCCGTTATTAGTGTTATCCATTTGAAATACAATTTGTTTTGTATTAAATTTATAAATAACCATAAAATATTTTAGTAGGTACGTTAGTAAATACAGTTGTTTATAAAAATGTATAAGTTTGTGCAAAATTAAAGTTATTATGAAAGAATGTGTGCATCCTGATTATTTCCAATGTACATCAATCATAATTTAATAAAATTCACAATTATAAATTAGTTCGTAAATTAAGTACTAAACATTTAAAAAAAGGTGCTCTAAACACATATTATATATTTGTATTTGCTAGCTAATTATATACTATTTATTTATTATACCAGTTATCCCATTTTTAATAATCGTTTGTATTATATTTTTTACTTTTGTATTGTTCTTGTAGGTTAGCCGATGACAACAATTTTGCATAGTTTTAATGCTGGTAAAATATTAACTCAGTAAAAAAGTATAACGCCATTATGGGTTCTCAAGTAGAAAATGTGTCCAGCTTAATGTCCAGCTGTGTAATATCAGCTCAGGATAGAGTTGTTTCTCCTTCAAATCAAAATTTTTTTCAACTAACTGTGACAAGTAAGTGTTTTTATTATTTCTTTGATTTAATTATATTATTTTTTTATTAAAAAATTATAAATAGGTGTACCTATTACCTACCTAGCTCTTTTTTGTTTTAAAGGGTTTACCTATTTAAATATACGTATGTATGTTTGGTGAATAATTTTTTTAGTACATTAAAATGATTAACTTATTGTGTAGGTATACCTTTGCTAATTGATTTGACTAGCATTAAATAATATTACGTATAATTTACCAAAATTATTTTTTTTTGTATACCTATTATACTTATATAACCTATTCATAAAATATTGAGTTTTTAATTAGTTGACAAAAATTAGTTAGGTACCTAACTATTCTAACTTCTAAAATAATAAATTGCTATTGGTTAAAATTACATCTTAACTATAGGTACTTACATGATTTTATACTGTTACAGTTGAAAGTGCACGTTTAAAAAACAACGGTGGATTGATAAAGCCACACCCATATGTTGAACTTAACATTGATGATTTGAAAAGCCGCAAAACTGAAGTTATCAAGAATACATATCAACCAAAATGGAATGAAGAATTTAATGTGTATGTATAATTTATTTTGTGTAGTATTTATTAACCCGTCATTTGTTACAAGAATTTTTGTAACACTGTTAGTTGCGTGCGAGTGCGGTGCTCTTCATTACTGTTACGACAATTTTGCAAATGATTCTAATGACAATTATTATTTTTGTATATAAATTACATCCAGTGTTTAGGAATAATTTTCTATAGCATTATTTATTTGGACTGTTATCATCAGGCTGCTGTTAAAGTAAGCTAATGTCAATTGCAAAAATTAAAGAGACGCATGCAGTAATATGAATTAAATTTGAGACTTATGGCTTAAACCTATGATACAAGGCAGAACAATTTTTAAATCAAAATAATTCATTTTGCTTACATTAGTACATAAGTACAGCAGAGGTACATGCATCAATTATATAAATTAACAGTTTCACAAGAATGGTGCCCAAACGTGTTTAATTGTGAGCGTCGTGCTACATTGCGACCAATAATGAATTAATATAGATTATAGATTAATCTTCCATATTTTTAATTATACTTATAAACTAAAAATGATTATCAAATAAACCTATACGTAATGCATATGCTTTTATTAAAAGTACCTATGATTTTCAATGAACCAATAAATACATTCAGATTGATTTCACATAAAATAAATAATAATAAACCATATGATATTACAAATTTTTGCTTTAGTCAGTGAAAAAAACATTTTTAAAATATTAAATTATTTATCCCCTATTTACACTAGTAAATAAATCTTAATAAATTAACATTTTATTTTTTTTCTAGGCTTGTTACGCCATATTCAATATTACACTATCGTGTATTTGATTATTGCAAATTTCAAAAGGATGTACTTATAGCTGAAAAAAATATAAGTCTTTATGATATTTTGTGCAACTATAATGGTGTCTGTGATAATTTGGAGTTAACTATTGATTTGATGCGAGTTCGCCATCATCACGATCATCTTGCGTCAAGTTCATCTTCTAACAATTTGATCAAGGTTGGTGAATTGATCACTGTATTGCATGGTTTTCAAATTGATATGTCTCAAGTTGCGAATCCATCTAGAGATAGAAGCACAAATACAAATACAGCTAGAGGTATTAATTGTTAATTTCTAGGTAAACATATGTATTCATAATTTTTGATACTTATACGTATTATGTGTCAATAGGATTATCAGATGGAAATTTTAGTTGTGGAGTTAGGGCTCGTAGCCGTTCTTCAACAACAGCTGTTGCAACAACTGCCCAACAACCTACTGGTAATGATATTTAAATTTTTTGTTAATTAAATTTTTTAGATTAGATAGTAATTTTGTTGATTTGTTTTACATAGAAGTAAATGCTTCAAGTAATCATGTAAATAATGCATCGGCAAATAATATTCAGGCTCCACAAACACCGTCAGTGCATAATAACTCATCTAATGAAGGGTCTATTACTATGCGTCATCGGAATGGACCAGTTACTATACCAATCGATGAACCATTGCCTTCTGGGTGTGTATAAATAATATTTTGTTTTTATTTAAAAAAGAAAGTTTATTTTAATATTATTCTTATAGTTGGGAAATGCGATTCGATGCTTATGGAAGACAGTATTATGTAGATCATAACACTAAATCGACTTCATGGGAACGTCCTCAACCATTACCAGCTGGTTGGGAATTAAGAAGAGATAATCGTGGACGTATTTACTATGTGGACCATAATACACGTACTACGACATGGCAACGTCCAAATGTTGAGAGACTGCAGCATTATCAACAGTGGCAAGGTGAAAGGGCTCATGTGGTTCAACAAGGAAATCAAAGATTCCTATATCCTCAGGTATAGTACTTAAAAACAAAATTATTTATTAAACTATTACTTTTAAGTAGGTACCTAGACATACCAAATATATAATTATTATTGTTATATGTAATATGTTAAGCATGCTGTGGGAACTGGGTCTGGTCCAAATAGTAGACAACAAACTCAAGACGCACCTGCAAATCCAGTTGTCGAAGAAGAAGATCGTTTGGGACAGTTACCTAATGGTTGGGAAAAACGTGTGCAACCTGATGGTAGATGTTATTTTGTTAACCACAAAAGTCGCATTACTCAGTGGGAAGATCCACGTACTCAGGGGTATTTAACATGAACATGTATTCAAATTTTTAAAATTTACTTATTGTAATATGTTTATTTTCAGAACTGAATTGATTATTGATAATTCTGATTTACCAAATGGTTGGGAAGTTCGAAAAACCACCGATGGAATTAGATATTTTGTTGACCATAACACTCATACAACTACATTTGAAGATCCTCGTACCCATGTACCACCTATTCAATGGTAAATAGGAGGAATTTCATAACAATGATTTATACTGTTCAAATTGTTTTCAGAATATTTTATCATTTAAATACACTTATTCTATTGTTAAATATTACAGTCCTACTGGTCCATATGGTGTACCCGCTGCTTATGAAAGATCATTCCGTTGGAAATTGAGTCAATTCCGATACTTGTGCCAGAGTAATGCCATATCAAGTCACATTAAAATAACTGTTTCTAGACAAACATTGTTTGAAGATTCATATCATCAAATAATGAGGTCTGCTGCATATGAAATGAGAAAACGATTATATATAGTGTTCCGCGGGGAAGAAGGATTAGATTATGGTGGCGTTTCAAGGTACTTATAATTTTAAATAAATGTTGACTTTTTTTTTTTTTTTTTTTTTTGTTACTAAATAATTTGATGTTTTAGGGAATGGTTCTTTTTACTATCTCATGAGGTCCTCAATCCAATGTACTGTTTGTTTGAATACGCCAACAAAAACAACTACAGTCTACAAATTAATCCTGCTTCATATGTGAATCCAGACCATTTGTTATACTTTAAATTTATCGGACGATTTATTGCTATGGTAAACATTTAATTGTTTATTATCAACCAAAAACAAAACATTTTATATTAAAATGGTTTATATTTATATTACAGGCTTTATATCATGGACGTTTCATTTATTCTGGTTTCACTATGCCATTTTATAAACGCATGTTAAATAAAAAACTTACTACCAAAGATATTGAGTCTATTGATCCTGAATTTTATAATTCATTAATTTGGGTTCGCGATAATGATTTGGAAGAAAGTGACATTGAGATGTATTTTGGAGTTGACTTTGAAGTACTTGGTCAAGTTGTACATCATGAGTTAATTGAAAATGGTGATAAAGTTAAAGTCACTGATGCCAACAAAGAAGAATACATCAAATTAATGACTGAATGGAGAATGACTCGAGGCATTGAAGAGCAGACACAAGCATTGTTAGATGGATTTAATGAAGTTGTTGCTCTAGAGTGGTTGAAATATTTTGATGAACGTGAACTTGAACTCATGCTGTGTGGTATGCAAGAAATTGATGTAGAAGATTGGCAACAACACACTATTTATCGACATTATAATCGCACTAGCAAGCAAATTAACTGGTTTTGGCAGGTACTAGAACTAAGTTAATTCAGTTTAACTGATACAATATATAACTCATGTAATATATGATTAAAAGGATGTCAAATGAGTGTTTTCACTGTGTAAAACAACCTTTTGTTTTATGTGTACTTTATTTATCCTAGAAATATAGTCTTAATATCAAGATAATGGTCAAAACATAAACTGTGCTTTGTCAAAAACTGTTTAACAATTGATTCTAATTTAACTAAATGTACTGAAAATTAAATTTAAGCCCAATATTAATTTTTATAATTTTTTTTCTATACATATATTGTTCTCTATATGTATTATTATATATATTTTTTTTCTGTACATATATTTCTATACAAAGTAAATTAGACCCAATTATAAAAAAAAAAAAACATCTAACAAAGCAAAGTTTATCTTAAGCTTTCTGTTATCTACTAAAACCATATTTCTTAGATATATATGTAAAGTGTAGTACACTTAAAACAAAAAACAGTGAAAACACATGTTTGACGTCCTCTTAACTTGTTTTTCATTACTTTGAATACACTTGAGAATTTTTTTTTTTCATACTTAATAACTAATATAGTGCAAACTCAAACATAGATTTGTTCTTTAAAATTAAATCATATTTTTTACCTTTAATTATAAATCTACCTTGTATAATAATTGTTCTCAATTTATTGATTTTTTATAATGTAAATTTAGTTCTTAATAATTAATAAGTAAAATTATAATATTAATAAATCTAAATTATTAGATATCAATAAATTGAGAACAATTATAATATAATATAGAAATATAATTAACGGTAAAAATATAATTTAATTTTCAAGAACAATTCTATGTTTGAGTTTCCGCTTTATTAGTTATCAAGTGCAAAAAAAAATCTATTTAACTAAAAATTTAAAATTATTTAATCTATTTAATTTACCATAATAGACAAATTTTTGACCAGTTGTATTTTCATTGTTTACTTTACTCATTTAATTGTTTTTAATATTTAATTGATGTGTGTTTTTTATGTCCCCAAATTTGTTTAAATTTCTTATAAAGTATTCAATATTGAGTAAGATTAAAATAGCACCATGTAAAATATTCCATTAAGGCATTTTGAATACTAGCTTTCAACTTTTGACTGTTGTTATGATGTCAAGTTGTTCATCAATATTTTGTATCTTGTTTTAATCTTATATTTTTGATTGACTGATTAATTAAAAAAAAAGAAATTATTAACCTCAGCTTAATACATTTTGTACTTCTTATTTTTCTCAGATAATAATTTTAAACTACATTTAAAAAAAAAAAACTAGTTTAGTTTACCTTATTTACTAAGAACTGAGAATATGTAACTTTGTTGTACCTACTACAATATAATACTACTTTTTTTATAAATCAATTTTCTCTTAATACTTTACTTATATTTTTTATTAATACCAAAAAATATTAAATGATTGTTAAAAGTGCTTACTCTGGTGCAAGTTCATTTTTATTAAACAATCAACTATAGTTATAGTTCCTAAATTATATATTAAGTATTATTAGAATATAGATATTATATTATTATATAGATTATTTTATTTTATTTTGTATCAAAATTATTTTTACAAAATCTGTTGGACCAAATTTCTTTTGGTGTGTGGTTCTATAAAACCAAAACATAAAAGTTTTTCTGAACAATTTATTTTGTTATTATTTTTAATTATATATTTCCAATTAGTATGATAATGTTGTTATAGCTTTCAAAAACGTCAAAAAGAAACAGACAAATAGTTAAAATTAACTTACATATTTACAACATAATTTTGTGGTGTTCTATAATTATTAAACTTGATTAAAAATGTTTAATATATTCATTGTAGTTTGTAAAACAAGCGGACAACGAAAAGCGTGCAAGACTGCTGCAGTTTGTTACTGGAACATGCAGAGTTCCAGTTGGTGGATTTGCTGAATTAATGGGTGTGTATTGTAAAAATCATACTTAAACAATCTTAATACCCAGTAAATTATAACTATTTTAATTATAAATACATTTTAGGGAGCAATGGAGCTCAAAGGTTTTGCATTGAAAAAGTTGGTAAGGAAACATGGTTACCACGATCTCATACATGTTTTAACCGATTAGACTTGCCACCATATAAGAGCTATGACCAATTAGTCGAAAAGCTCAACTATGCTATTGAGGAGACTGAAGGCTTTGCTCAAGAATGAAACACAAATATATTCGGGTTAATGTTCCCTCAACTGTTACGATTTTAAATAAAAATTCAGTAATTTATACAAAATAATGGCATCTAGATAGTCAAACATTAAAATAACATTGAAACAGTATTTGGCCTTTGGAAGTGGTTTTAAAATACATTCCTTAATTAATATTATGTTTTTATTTTTATGCATTGTTAATTATTGAAGTTTAGTGTTTTTATTGTTTGATGTTATATACTTCCTTTTATTAATATTATAGTTACTTTTACTTGTAGACATTAAGAACACTTGTGTTTTTATGACTAAGTTATAAATAAACACAAAATTATATTTATTCTTATAATTAAGAATGTAAAGTTTTGGTGTTTTAATAGTGATTTGTGTGTTCTTTAATTTTGGTAAACAAAATGGATTTATTTTATTGTTTTGATGCATCATAAAATCAAATATATAATATTATTGAAGTGATCAGGTTTTTTGCTTATGGTCTTTAAACATTTAATACGTTTTTTTCTGTTTATAACTTTATTTTCCCAATATTTTGTCAGTTATATTTTTTGTTAAAAAGTGTACAAATGGATATTTTATTTTATAAAAGAATCTTGGCCATTGTTTTTGTACTCATGTATTTTATTTAAATTTTACACTAACCAATCAAAACAAATAACTTTTATTCGCATTGTTTACCATAACATATTAATTACTAATAAGATTATTCATATTCTTTAAAAATAATTTTATCCGTAACATCTTACTAATATTTGTTTTAATTTGTTACGTAAACTTTTAAGTAAAAAATTTAAAAAATCTAGTGTACTTAAATTTTTTTATGAAAAACAAAATAATTTGTTGTTGCAATATCAAGCAATCATTCAATTAGGGTCAAAAATGTGACTATGCTATTAATTATAGGTACCAACATTGTTTTTCTTACACTATTAAATGCTTTTGAGGGCATATTTATTTTTCTAAAAGGTAAAAAGTTACCATGTTTGACAATTATTGTTTTGTATTTTGAAAATATTCTATGATATTATTAACATTGAAAAAAATTAGCACAAATTACAGATAAGTTGCGTTTACATTTAGAAGCCCAATTCAACCTTTAACTATTCGACGTGATATTTTTACAGCGTTTGTACGTTTACGCGTTCTTGCTTTTATAGTGAGTAAACACGAACATACGCAAAAAACTCAAAAATGGCATTTGTTTGTTTGCTTTATAATGTAAACGTGGCTTTAAATATAAATATTATTCATATGTATTCTTTGCTATACTTTCCACTTAAATAAGTGTTATGAATATATATATATATATATATATATATATACATATAGTTTAGTTTTAAATTACACAAAATAAATACTTAATTTTTTTTAATACTTAATATGTCAAGACATACTGTGAGAATAGTATGACTTTTTTTTTTTATTTACAAAATTTATTTTTAAACTTATTCTAAAAATTATCAAAAACGTTGTGTGCGTACATATTTTTAAAATATATTATTATTTCAACATTGTTGTTATATTATATTTCATAAATAAACAAATGTATTACATTTATGTACTTGTGTGTACGTTTTTAACTTTTTATTTATTTACTAACAACGAATATTTTGAAGTATTATTTTGTTTTTAAATACAAATCTGGTTTATAATATGACTTACTAAGTAATCATTATACTCTCTTAATTTTTTGTGCTTAATTATTGTTGTTATAAGTTATGTACTTCATTCTAAATTAAACTTGAGCACCCAAATCACAAAATAATACACTTTTTAATTGTGTATTTCAACAACAAAGTTGTCATCTTCAACACAAATCAACGACAATATGTACTTCATGTTAGTATACATCATTTCCTAAAATGTACACATGGATGTCAACAAATATTGGCCGTATTAAATTACTTTAATTATTTCAAATATCTATAGTATGAGTGACAAAGTAATTAACAATTGATTAAATACATTTTATATATTAGCCACAATTTAAAGGGTAGGTCTCTTTCTTCGGTAATTACTGTGAGACATGATTTATATGTCAGATAAATGATACTAATTCTAGCCTTTTTAAAAAAAGATTGTTTAAAAAAATTATCTACGTATTGTTTTAGAGCAGTTGATTCAGTATGATTATACCAAATAAAAAAAGTCATACGATTACAAATCTTTTCTACTTTGTGGCGACCGCTCGCACTCCTATTCTATGGAGGTCTATGATGGTAAGTGATTGAAGTCAAGTGATTAAACGACAGCGGGCAGACGGCATTATTATTACTTTTATTACTAGACATCTGCTGATCTGCATTACCTATTCTGCATTTCTGCTTATTCAGTATTCATACTCACATAGTGGCTTGTCAACAACGATTTTTACATTTCCAATTTGCTCAAAATTAATTTGAACAAAAATAGTATTACCTAAAAATATTTAATTGATGGTACCTATTTGTCAAAGTTTTTTTTTTCCCAGATGTTGATGAGGATCGGTGACTACATGTTTTCTCTTATTGTATACAAATAACTGCATAAAAGCAAATTGATGGTTAGTGGATGCTTGATGTAAGACAGTTATACTGTCAGGTAAGCTGAGAACAAGATGAAGTAAATTTTATTAAATCTCACCCCCAAGCGTAACAACAATAATGATTTATTGATTTTATAACAATGGTTCATTTACATTTTTTCTGTTTTTTGCTGTTGGGTATTAACGGTTTGTGCTAAAGACTTGTAGAAGGCTGGTCAACACGTTGGTATTGGATTTTTTTCGACGTATAAATATTAGTATTCTATCGTGTAAATGTTGATTTTCCACCAATAATGGTTAAACAATGGGAATAATTGGGACACTTAATTAAAATAATATTGATGGCTTTACTATCAAAAGTAAATAATTATAAAAATGTTTTTACTATTAGTTATAATTAAATGTTTAAAATATATCAATACATATTTGTTTGTAATCAACAAATTTAAAATTAAAATTCCTTCTTAATTTTAATATTTTAAATAAGGTTTTAATTTTGTTTAATATTTACTTGATACACGTAACCTACTTCTGCTTCTCTAAAAACAGTATTTGGGCTCTCAATGACGCCAAATAATGTTTCAGAAATTATAGGTAAATACATTTTTTGGTTCACTGTGTGATAAGCAATAACTATTTATACAATATGTATTTATAGTATTATGTAATTCTTATTCAATACGATTTTCTATATTATAACTAATAACTATTGTGTTTTTCTCTAGGTTATAGTAGGCGTCATTAGTTTTAATTAAAACGTGTGGTATTTGTTACAATCAACATTTACTTGCAAAATGTGATGGATGCCACTTATTTTACCATTAAAGTTGTTTAAATCCACCACTAACAAAGATGCTTAAAAATACAAAAGGTTTTTGTATGGTAATTAAAAGTTTTTTTTTTTTTTTCAGCTAATAGAAAATAATTTGTATTACCTGTATTAAAATTTGAAAAGGCAATGCAGTGAACGTAAAAATAGTAATTCCAGCTCTAAACAACCAGAATTAGTTAATCTGAAAGCGCTTAGTCCTGAAAAAACCAGTTATGAGACCGGAGTTAAATATTTATTAGATAGTTAAGATGTTGTAAACAGTGTTTGTATTTTTATGTGAAATTGACTCTAATGTTTGTTTAATACAGGGTGTTGCAGTCAAATTGTACATTTTTTGGGGGATTGAAGAGAGTAGATTGAGAGAAAAAAGATTGATGATTGCATCTAGTTGCTTCTAGACACTTGGAAATTAGTAAACATGGAATGTTGATTTAGTAAACAATGTGCTTTTGCCGTAAAAGGTGTATCACAAAACGAGTACAGTTTTTTATACGTAGAAACTTAACATGATTTTTGGCAAAAGTTTGATTCATTACTTTATCTCTTTGCATTTTTGTGTTTCATTAAGGTTTGCAGTTAAAAATTTTAGAAATTACCTTATGAAAAATAATTTAAAAAATGTATACATTTTTTGTCAATGTTTTTAAAATTGAATGTTTGGGCATTGGTGTGCGCAGAGTTTATGGTGAGAGGCAGCAAATGCTTTTACCAGTCCATTACTGCTTTAGAATGGCCCACACTTTACAAAAGTAGATAACGCCCCTGAACAAAGTGTTGTAATTTAATATTTTGCAAATCCGCATAAAATGTCTGGTTGCTGCCTTAAGAATGTCTTCTTCTTCTTCTTTGCCTTTCTCCCAACCATCTTCGTCCTATTCCTCCTCTTGGCCTATTTCTTAGGATTGTGTATAGTGTGTATACAATCCTGTGAAGCCTTCAAATTGTAAACTTATTTATTTCAAATTTGTCAAATTTGTCAGTAAATAAACCACTACTAAGTTGTAATTAAGATAAAGAATCTTTTCCCAATCATAAAAAAGTAAGTAAATTTATTGTATAACAGTCATTGGACAATCTTACAAGTTTTGACTTTTGGAAAAAGCTTGATATAATATTATCAATTATTTATTTTGTCCTATATTTGTTTTTACGTGGTTCAATGGTATGCCTAAGACATATTTTCCAATTTTAAACAATCTAACTTATACTTGATATAAAAATACTTTTTTCACCAAAGTAATGCTCGCAAAAAGCATATTTAGGCTCCGCTCTTCTCAAAAACTGCATTGAGAAAATCAATTATACGCAGTACATTGTTTATTGAAAGCGGTAATTTTTTATTTGTGTGTAAAAAAAACCTTAAGACAATAAGACCGTACACTATGCAATATTTGAACCACTTGACCAAATCATAGGAATACATCATATAAATTGTATTCTAATCTACTCACTTTCTTTTTACAACTCTTCTGATAATGAGAACACATTTCTTAAATTAAAAATAAAAGTTTTCTTGAACATTGGAAACGATTGTTAAATTATGAGTTCATTCACAATGGTCGATTTCACTTGATAATAATAAACATGAAAATCTATTGTTTTGTCACTTGCAACGATGTATGGCTTGGCACATTATAGACTTTGCGTTGGAAAGAAAAGACGTTATCGATAACACTTGCGGGGGAGAGAATATGGTTTCTCTCAACTCCATCCATTCGAATCAGTTGTGGTAGACAGTTAGATAAGTTATTAGTTTTAGGAAATTCAACTGTGTACAAGAACAGGAGGAGTGGAATTTCTAGGAATTGACTAGCATGTTTGGAAATCTGAATTTGTAAATGCTGTGTTCTAAAAAATAGTGCAAATAGCGCCAGAACTTAGGAACCGGCTTTTTATTTTTAATAATTTGTCGTTCCAAGGGCTTTAAGCAACACTCATGAATAACTATGCCCCTTCAAACTATAGCCTTTTCTGAAAAAAACTGTTTGCCGGAAATGTAAATACCATCACGGTCATAGTTTGGCAGGCATGCGTGTGAGGCAGCATGTTTTAAAAAAATTGTACCCAGTTGAAAATAAAAAAATTGAATAAACCGTCCCTGATTTAATGCTGACATTAAAACTCATTGCACCTAATGATTTCGATTTGGATGGTCTTTATTAACTTTACCCATGAACAGTGTCTCAACTTGTGAGCTGTTCACTGCTAGTGAGATCGTATGACAAATTGATTTAACATCGGACTAATGATATTAAACGTATTATTCCAAATAAATTTTCATTGAATATACTGGAGAATCAGTCTTGAATTGCTATTTCATCTTAACAGAACGATTTGAATTGAGTTTTATAGTTCTTCTTAATCTTATCAATTAGGTACACAATAACAAGTAGCATAGCTGTTGCTAAAACAACGATTAATATAATATAACATGTGGATACTCAATAACAAGTAACATAGTGGGTCAAACAACAATTATATGTTATATATTATAATTAAAAAAATATAATACGTATAGGTACTCGACTATTTGGTTACACGGAAAACAAACAATTTCAGATAATAATTTAGAAACGTATTGCTTGTAGACACACACTTATGGTTGGATAATTTATGATTTTTTATTTATAATAATATTAATATAGTTAAAACGGCTAATATTAAAATGGATATGCTACAATGGCAAATCTGTTTCATAATTATTATTATTATTATTATTATTATTGATAAATAATACTATTGTTGTTTATAAAAATAATGAACCATTCAATAAAGATATTTTAATAAAATCAAATTAATCGTAAATATAAATAACAAAAAAGGCCAAACGTTTTTACTTTTTAGTTATTTCATTCGTAGTAATCATTGCCGAACACGTATCGCCTATTTTTAATGTAACGGTCGTTCATTGGGGTTTTATTTCCGTTGGTGGTAACTGTTTGTGTGTACGGATGATGGATAGCGAATTGATACGGGTGCTGAGGTCGGTATTGCGGTGGATTTTGAGGTACGTATTGTGGTGGATTTTGAGGTCGGTAGTATCGCGGTGGATAGACGGGAATATCGTAAAGATCATAGTAATATGGATAGTTTGGGGGTTCGTAGCGGATAACAGGCGTACGGCGGTTGATAGGGCGCGGTGGAAAAAGGTATTCGGGTAAGTACATTTTGGGGCGTAATGGGCGTTCAACATTTGTCGTGGTGTGATTATTGAGCGGTGCTGGTGTAGTGCTTGGCGGTTGGTTTTTGACTATAGTATCGGGTATTTTGGTTCCAGGATCTTTTGTAGAGGTAACCATATGAGATTTAGTGGTAGTGGTATGAGGTCGCGGAGTTGGATGAGTTACACTTGTGGTTGGTTCTGATCCAGCAAAAAATTTCTTAACTCCCCTTACTACTGCCTTTCCTGCCTTTATTGCTGCGTTTACTACTGACTTTCCTACGCCTACTACTGTATTTACTACTTTGCCCAACCCTATTGAACTGGCTAAATGTCCTACACCCTTTGCTAATGCCGAAAAAATACTGCGCTTACGCATCAAACTCTTAAGCGATTGATCCGTTTCTGATGCTGTATTGTTTTGACTCGTGTTATAAATCGATGTTTGTGCTGAAGTGAAATACTCTTGATCGCCATTCGTAACAGACTTTTTAGACGTTTTTGACGGTTCTAATCCAGTTGAAACGTTATGCTGGGACGACGTGAAGTTCGGCTGAACACTATACAACAACAAGCTATCGTCGCCGACTTTGATCGGCTCGGCAGATTTTTGTAAAATTTGAACCGTTTTGTTACGTTGCAAGATCGGCGGCGTGTTGAATTTCGTAACGGAACCACCAAAAACGCATTCGTCTTGTAGTATAGCGGCAATCGCTAAACAGATTAATATCGACTCAAACATACCAATCTGCATGTTGATGTATCTGTGTACAAACATTTTTTATAATTATTATTATTATTATCATCAAGAAAAAATGCAACCTGTAAAACGTTTAAGAATTTGTGACATTTTTTTTTTCTCGTAGACATGAAATTAATTTGCAAAGAAGCCTGACGGAAGGCATTCAAATATTGTAGAAAACCGTATTGTTATTTCTTACGACATTTTGAATGTACCACCCATTTTTGAAACGGAAATTATAGTAATTTAAAACCGTAATATATAATGTGAAAACAAAACGCCGTTGTAGTTTATGAGCGTTACAAAGAATAAAATTAATTAAAAATAGTTTTCTGCAAACACTTTTAAGAACGGAAAAAGTCCTCTGTTTTTGACAAAAGTATGTACGATTCGGAAGAAAAAAATTTTTTTTTTAAGGAAATTTTGACGTGTTAAAATATTTGTTCTGTATTAAAAATTGGCTGAACTACTGCAGCAGTATTAAGTTTTGAATAAATTATCATTTTTTCAACAATTCAATAACGTACCTTGTCTGTATCTTGTTAAGTTCAAAATTTTTTGCTCGGAAATCTAAAACGCAGAATAGAGAGGGCGAGTTGAATTAAAGTTTATTAAACTGTAATTAAAAGTAAGAAAAAGTAAAAATCCGAATTTTTTTTAATATTTTTTTTTATTTTTTTTATTTTAACAATTTACTATACGATTAAAACAAATAATCTCGTTAATAGTTTAAAGCAACATATTAGTTAATCAATAAACCATATTTTATTGTTTGTTTTTGTGCGTAGTAAAAATTAATTTTCCAAAAAAAGTATAATATAATATATAATTTTGAATTTGTAACAACCAAAATACCTATAGAATTAGAATTGTTGTTTTTGTAAGCAATTTATAAAAGTATTTGTGTTTTTTGTTAAATTTTATTGATAACAGTTTGATACAGTTTATTGTGTTATTTCAAACTAAAGACTTTAAAGATCAAATAAATTAAACCTTCCTTTGATTTTGATAAACTATTGTTATTATAATTTTTAGCATTTTTCCCAATATATAAGTATATGTTTTATATTTGGAATAAATTTAAGAAAACATTTTTTAATGATTTTGCCCGTTTGTGATCAGTTTCTAAAACATTTTTATTATTTTTCTGGGTTTCATTGACTTTTTACTCATCTTTTATGCAATAAAAATTAATATAAATTTAAAATTTAAAATTTAGTACGGCACAAACTGTTGCTTTTTTTAGTCATTGTTAAAGTCATCTTATCTACAGTAGAAGTCGTCATTATTAATACGTAAATGATATTGTGTACCTATTATTGAAACAATTAGCTTACATAAAAATTTTGCTTGTGTTTTGAAAAAACAATAATAGTTTGTATTTTTTTATTTCCATCAAAATATAATATTTATACTTAACACCTAATTACCTAGAACTTAGAGTTAATTTAAGTCATTGAGATTAAGCACATAATTAGACTTATCTATTAAAGTTCAAAAAAATTGTGTACCTTCCTATTAAGTAGTAAGTTAATAAATGTATTTTTTACTTACTGTAACGTTTAAGATTTAGGTACCTATGTTTAGCTATTTTGCTTCATATAATATATATATATATATATATATAATTGTGTAGTTATGTTGACAAAATTGAATTCGTTAAATAACTGTTCGAATTATTTTCATCGTTATTTACATATTAGATGTGCCTAAAGAAAAATTAAAATAAGTAAAATTTAACTTTAAACTTCCACAAAAAATTAAAAAACGATTCAAGTTTAAACCTTATATAGGAATCGTATCATGTTTTGGCATATATATTGTTTTAGGATCAATAAAAGTATGTATATAGGAACACATTAACTGTTAATAGGCAGTTATCATTAGGTATTAGTGTGTAATAATTATATTTTTTATTTTTAACAATTATAGAAAAATATGTTTCATTTTTATGCATTTTTGTAACAAATTACAACTGTTTTATAGTACTTGTAGTACCTACTTATAATTTGATAGTTAAGACAAAAAAATTTATTACGTTTCATTATAACACTTAAAGAATTGTTCATACCTGAGCGCATTAAACGATCAAAATTCGAGTTCACGTTAAATTGTTTTTATAAACCTGTACTAGTTGGTATTCGCCACAAGCAAATGGATTTTTGGTTAAAAAATTAATTTTTTAGCCTTTTTTTGTTATGCTTCACGCTCCAGGGTAAAGGTGTTGGTAAATAGTAATTAAGGAACGCATCTAAAAGGTGTGATAAATGTGTAAATAACTAGCTGGGTAACCAAGATTATGAGGCGTTCTTACAAAAAACAGATTTGGAAATATTTACAGGGATACCAGATATTGGAAAATTATTTGGCAAACAGACGATAGTTGTGTGTGTCCCGCACACAATCCCATGTTTTACCATTTAACACTGTGGCCCCAAAAATTTTGTTTCACTACAGATTATAATCAGTGTCAGACTGGCCTATGGTTTTGACGTGCGTTTGCACGGCAGGCCCCAGAAGAAAGGTGGGCCCTTTAAAGCTTTAACATTAATTATTTTATTTTATTTTAGTTATTGTTGTTTTTCAATGCATAATAATTTGTAGACAGCAGTTATTAAAGTTTACAAATATGTGGCGATTAGAAATAGTACAAAAGTAAATTATTTATATTGTCAGCATGAAGAACCACTGTAAATAAACTTGTCAACATTTGTGGAAACCGAGGGAAATCAGCCATTAATTATCAAGTTCAAGAAGCTCAAAAATTTAGTTTAGAAGTATATTCATGTCAAGATATTGGTAGTAGACCAAATTGCAAAATGTGTAAAGTATGTTTGGGAAGGCCAATGGAGTTGTTAATGAACGTTTAATTTCCATTTTAAAGTGGGATTACAATTCTGTCACTTGATGAATAATTAGTCAACTATTCTAATGAGCTATAACATATATTACTGTGATTTGTTAAAACATATAATGTATTCAGTATTGTTTAATTTTAAATATTCTTGGGCTTTGTTTGATCTAAATTTTAAATGTCAATATAATACATTCAATATTACCATAGTATATTGAATAGGTATTATATTACCTTTATAAGTAGGTAGGTATTCACAAGGCTGGGCAAGTTTAACACCTTTTTATGTTAAGTTAAGTTAGGTAAATTAATGAACAAAAAGTTAAGTTAAGTTTAAAGTTTATTTTTTTTTAATTTGTTACATTTATAATTAACTAACAAAAAAAAAAATTCAACTTAAAATTAAAATTAAAGTTCATGTTTTTAAATCACATGGTTTTGTACCTAATATGACATTTCCTCCACTTAAAAAATTATTTTTCGTATTTCCTTTTGAAATTTTCCTTGAATTATAATACGTTAAATAAAAAATAGTTTAAAAGTAAATTTTATACTCGGTACTACAGATTAACTAAATTTAGTTTTTAATTTAATTTAAACATTTGGCAAGTTAATGGCCCAGATTTGGGTATTCAATTTGAATTGTATTGTATTGTACTATTATTATATTCATAATATTAATCATATAATACCTATGTTGTATATCATGTATATGTTCAAGTTGCAAGTAGTAAAAACAATTTTTTTTTATTAGAAAGGAAGATTATGTATACTAAATCGATTATGTCAAAAACACGTTAGGTGTAATTTTTAACGGTTTTGATTAGTTTTTTGATTGAACCTTTTTAAACTTTGAACTTTAAAATTTGAGACCCCTCAAAATACCATTGGAGTTCATAAACTTACCAGAAAAGTAAAAAAACTTAAAACTTTTACTTTTTAGGTACCTACTTAATGTTACAGCTCACAATAATATTGTCTAAATCTATGGTTAGACTCTTAGTTGGCAATCGTATTTTATCGGTTATCAAGTTAAAATGTTTTGACTCTTAGAACAGTCAGTGTTCTATATTAATTTCAATTTAATAAGATCAGTTTAAAATAAACGCAACACATAATTTTTTTTAAATTTAGAGTCTAGTTCCCTTGAACACATATAGGTACCCAAGATAATTTGTCCTTCTTTTATGTAATTTTTCTTTTTTCATAAGAATACTCTATTCAATTTTAACTTTTTAAGAACACTGTGTAAATAATATTAAATTTCCAATAACCAATACTATTGTTATATAAGTACCTACCTATAATTTTTGTTTATGATGTTTTGAATTGAAAAAATCTGATCAAAAGAAATCAATTTACTTTTTTAGTTTGGATATTCTAAAATTTTATTCAGCTAGAAAAAAAAAATAGATACACATTTTTGATTTTCTTCAAATTCATTGATGTCATCCATATTATAATATATTACTACAGTAGTAAGAACTGATCATATGGTTCGTCTTGTATACTCTTGGAACTTGGATGAATGAACTGAACAATTTAAAAATTAGTTGTTTGATTGCGACGCCTGTTCAAAGTTAAGAACACCCTTATTTATTTTTTTTTTGTGAACATCGACACATCATGTGTGAAAAAATATCTAGTTACAAATGAGAGTCTTAGGTCAGCATTTCAAAATGTAATTTTTAATTTTTTTTTTTTGAATAAATCCCAATTTAATTTTTTCCATGCGTTCAAGTTATATTTATAAAAAACAGTTTAATCAATGAAACTTAATGGACTGACAGAAAAACTTTAATAGGTACCTATACAAATTATTGTATTGATATTAACGGTGAATGCTCTTATGGCCCCTATTATGTGCCCTTATGATATGTACCAGTCGATGGGTCTCATAATAGATTTTTTTAGGTTGAATAATTAATATAAGATACCCATTCATTATACTTATGTTATGTTTAAAGAAAATCCGACAAACTATATTTTTATTTTTTACCCTATTTAGGGTTGAATTTTGAAAAATACCGTCTATTGTTAAGTGTCTTCTTGGTAATCGTTCAAATAAAGACTATTTTGGATCAATAAAGTACCTAAATTTTTTATGAGTGAAGAATTATAATAACAACGTTATTAATAATTGTTTAAAAATTACGCTGTCCAAAGAACTAATCACTGAGAAAAAAATCAGAATGTAAAATAAAATACGTTTAGTCGTTTAGAATTTAAAAAGTACACGGTACCTAGTTGATTTTGGAGTTGATCTTTTTCTCAGTAGTACCAAAAATAATATCTAAAATCTAAAACAACGATTTTTATCTGGAGAGAAATATAGGTTTAAATTACATACAAATATTTTATAGTTATTAAGTATAGAAAAAAGTTTTAACAAAACAGGGTTTCTTTTAAGTAGGTAGGTAATTGTTTTTGACAATGGTTTAGTGTGTCATTTAAAAAATTATCTAACACCAAGGTCATTGGTCGTAATTAAAAAATAGTTATTAACATTTACGACCGGCACCTGCACATTATCAGTCATTATCATTATTAGTTTTACATTATTTAAAAATTAATCTAAAAAATTAACTTATAATTTAGTGCAGTAACAAACAAATTTATGTTATTTTGGGTACTTAAACAGGGTAAAAAAATGTTACTTTAACTAATGGCATGATCAATAGTAATTTAAAAACATTTAGGTGTTTCACCTGTTGTCTTAGTATATTAATGTAAAAACTTAAATGAGTTCTCAAATCATAGTTATTTAGAAAAACATATTTTAAATGTACGTCTGTTTGTTGTTAAAATTTTATGAACAATTGTTTGTACGTTTAGTTTTTTGATAAAGTTTGGGTGAGCTGTGCTTAAATTATCTACGATTGTTATAATAAAATAATTATAAAAAATAGAATCGAAATACGTAAATAATACTAATTGTCAAGAAATAATAAATCAAATTTTAATTTCAACTCATTTGGCTTCAACTGTGACAGTAAGTAAACAACAGCAATTGTAACTCATAATAACTCATTAAATATTTATCTAATCAAAATGAACTATTTACAAGATAATTAAACACCTTTTTTTTTTTGGCGTGTAAACAAGTTTTCGAATTTTCTGTCGATTTTTAGCCGTGTTCTAAAAATAAAACAATCAATTTTGAGTTGGATTTTGATTTATTTTATTTATTTGACAAAATAGCTTTAAAATGATTTCCTCAACATTGAAAACTAATAAGCTATAGATTCCAATACTGAGTACAATATGTGCGTTCAATATTATGTGTTCCAATAATAGAATAAATAAAATTTTTCTGAAAATATCGGCAAAATAACACATATTTTCACAATTTCCTTTTAACATAATAATAAAAAAAACGGCATATTTGTAGGTCTTGTGTGAAACTCGATGCCGTGGGTTTTTGATTTGAAAGGTTAAATTGAAAGCCGTACATGAAATTTGTAAGCTATTAGAAATTAATAACAAAAATAACGATTCTGTGCGGAGCTTGGCTTACTCTTTAAATATATTTTGTTCATTACCATTTCAAAAGTATCTTCATATTATACAATTAATGGGATAAAATAAATTATACAATTTCAGTAAAATTTTAGTTGTAGGTAGGTAGGTTGAAAATAGTTTTTATACGCTTTTAAAATTAAAACTTTTCTACAACTCAGACTACTTCTATTTATCATTTTCAACATTCAAAAGTTTAAATTTTTTGAGACTAACATATGTACAATTAATTACTTAGTTCGTTTCTTTTGGATTTATATAATTTTTATACAAATAAATATGTTACATCGTATTTCTATAACTTGTATTAAAATATATTTAAAGCGTAAATTGATTTCTATTCAGAATCTTTATTTTCGTAAGAAATTTCGAATTGCACACAAATTTAATGTATAACTTCCTACAACAGTTCAACTTCACTATTAAAAACAGGGACCCACAACATTAAGCGACACATACAACCTAAAAATGTCCGGATTTTTTATACTTCAGCAGGAAACATTTTGAAACTATTAGAGTAATTTACTTACTCTACTATTAATTAGAAAAATTCGAACACATTTTGACACGAAAATATTTAACAGATTTCAAAAAAAATAATATGTGAGTAAATTATAATACGTTGTGTGTGAAAAAAATTAATATTTAAACGTGAACGGCAAAAAAAAAAAAAAGAATGGCATCTGATTTTTCCTACAATTTGAATTAAAATGAATATGAGTTGTATTTTTTTTTTAGAAATTGCATTATTTTGGAAAATATCATCATATTCAATGATGGTTTTTATTCTATCAAGTGTACTGTGCATATCATTTCCATTTTCCACAAAACTATACAGATCATTAGTTGAAATCACAAAAAAATTGTACAACATTGAGTCCAACAATATTGAGTCTATTCAGTTGATTCATCAACTGTTTGTATCGACGTTGTCCTCGTCGAATTATGTTTGTAGCACTAACTCTTACATTCCAACGAAATTATACTATACAACAAGATAAAAAAACCAATTAAATATCACTGCAATGAACTTTCTGAGCAGTTTTCGTAAATTATTTCACCACGGGTTTTCACCAAACTAAGCCAATTTGGAATCTGCACAGGCCACGGATGAGCTAAACAAATTGTCTCTAATTTGAAGACGTAGATAGTATTTGTATACTAATTTATTGAAAATTGTAAAAAAAAAAACATCTGTTACAACCATACAATTTTTAAGTAATACTGGAAAAAAAAAATAATCACAGTTAAAATGATACCTAGTTAAAGTAGTAAAATTAACAAAAGCAGCAGTCTAAGTCGTAAAATCGAGAGTAAAATCCGCTCTAATTGGCTCGACCCCAAAATATAATTACGATTGTTCTAAGCCCAATAATTTACGCCACGTCGTACTACAATAATTGTAATTATTACAGTATAAAATATTAAGGTGATTTCGATGGTTTGATTAAAAATGAAAATTAAAACAACTAAACGCGTTTTAGGTATATTGATAATTTAACGCGCGCATTGTTGACGTTCATATTCGTAATACACATTCATTAATATTTTATACTCGAAAAAATGAACATAATGACTTAAAAAATTTTTATTTTTGTTTGCAATGAAAAATTTTGCACCGAGTACAGACAATATTAGTTTATATCTTAATTTTTTTTTCTTATAGATATCTTTCATTAAAAATTAAAATTGTTTTAATGGTTTTAAATTTTTATGACGTTTGAATGTTGAATGTTTGAATGTTGCGTAAAAGTTTTGATTAATTTTAAAATTGTTTTGTGGAGTTAGTGACGTGCGGTAAAAATGTCGTACTATTGTAATTTTCTAAGCATAAACATCAAAATAGCTGATATCATTATCATTACAATTACCTATTTAAGTGCTAATGATTTTTTTTTTTTTTTTTTTTATAACCAAGGACTTAGAAATAAACAGCTTAGACGAGAACTCTCGAACACAATTAAATGCATTAGCCATTTTCTTACTTGTAGTTGTTTGTAGATGATAATTTTGCGGAGTTAAAATATTATATCTACTCATTTCACATGAACCTACTAGGGAACTCAAAATTATTAGTTATGCCCGTTAACGGATTTATTATTTTTTGGAAATATCATTAGTATGTTATAGTATTTTACTTGGACTTTGGAGATGAAATAAGGTAAGGCTTAAAATAATAAGTAACTTGTCAAGAAGATCTTAAAAAGCCATGCATACAAGTGGCATATTTTATAATTTTTATTGTACTTATTGTAAAAAAAATTACATCTGTATTCATTAAAATGCGGTTGTCTTTTTCTGGTGATGCATATGATGCTAGAAAAGAAACCTCTATCCCGCAATGGATCGTGTTTTCGTAGGCTATAGAATCAGCGTAACATCGCAAAACACCTTACCTGATATTATGTTACTATAAGACCTTTTATTATTTTTTTTTTTAATACTTTATTATGTTTTAATTTTTTGGATTGATAAAAACTCGATACTGTAGTCAATATCACCATAACAAATTGTTTTTTTATGACCTCATCTAACGTACAATTGGTCGAATAAATTTTGTTTGATATAGTCCGAGAAAAAATCATCAAAATTTGTTCCGTGGTAGAAAAAATTCCCCAAGTTTTAAAATTTGGCACAAACATTTGTTCTAGGGTACCTACTTATTACCATGCTAAAACTCCCGACCGCTCAAGTGTAAGTTATTGTTTTGCTTTTCCTATTTCACGTATAGAAAAGTAGCGTTTCGCCTTTTTCTTGAAAAATATGAACTTTACAAAAAATGTACATCTATAGGTTAGGTATATAATATATATATATATATATAATAATTAAGGGTTCAGTATAATATATATTATATACTTGTCACTAACACCTACTCGGCGTGGCAGTTGTACCTAATTGTTGTATTATACGATTTACGGAAATGCATGATCCAAATGGTTAGCTATTTCTTATAATCACTTTATATTATAGGTACTTATAGAACGTAATATAGGCACATAGACCCTGTAATACAGTCAACAAAACACCTTCAACTTTAATTTTAAAAAAGCTCGACAACTAGCAGGGTTAAAATAAGGGGTGAAAAGTTAGAAGGGAGTGATCACGGAAAACGTTATTTTTTGGTCGGATTTTTTTTAAAAATTTGGCATACATAATATATTTTATTATTTTATTTTCTAAAATTCTATCTTAAATGAGTAAAAGGGTTTAAACGAAGTACAAGGGGGCGACGCCGAGCAAAAAGACAGCTAGTTGTGGGACAAATCAATATAACCCATAGCTATAAGTATAACGTACATGCGGTCCTAGATCAAAAATAATGTCCAAAATATTCGGGGTCGGACACATTGAATATCAATAAAACCGTTTTCACCTGTCTTAAACCACATTACCAATAATGACTATTATACTATTGTGGGAAGCAAAACGCAGGTATAAATACGCGAGTTGCTCCCACACAAATTATACTTGTGTTATCCACACTAAAATAACAATATAACATACTCCTGAATCAAATGTACTTATTGGTAGGTACATAATAATATGATAATACAATTTATAATAGATGCTGTATTATACTTGTATTATATTATATCTACTCCCGTGTCAATGTTTAACTACTTTTTAGGTGCATAATGACGGCCGTTCGAAATTGGATATTAGTTAACGTGTTTTTGTCATAATAAAATAATACGAAATGTACATAGGCTAAAAATATGTATGCTGTATGTATTCGGATTCAAGAGGAGTGTACTTTTAAAAAACCAAGACTCTATCAAATCTATTAATACGATTCCATAAATTTAAAGCGAATCAAACTAAATTAGTCAATACCTACATACTAATATACACATTGTGCACTAATGTGTACTTAAGCGTGTTGCATACTAGTTATAAAATTACTAACAGTAATAAATTGGCTAAATAATTTTCTTAAAGAATTAGCTTCCAAAAATTTTAATTTTGGTTTCCCAAGTATAGTGCCTATAGGGGACACTACACTACATAGTATGTGACATCCGCAATCTGTGATATCGGTCCTCAAAAATATGCCTTAGAACTAATTGGCTCATTGAAATTAGTATTTTGAAAACTAGGCATCAAGACAAGAAAAATGTGATGTGTTGAATTAAAATCGGTTAAAACGTTGACTCTGAAATAAAGTAGGTTAAAAATCGGGCCTGAATGAGAGGGTTTGTTTTCGGAACCCATGACCCGAAAAAATATGCAAAAATGTGAAAATAATTTTTTTATAGAAAAATAACATAGGTACCTAGTAGAATTGAGACAATCGCCCGAACCTTCTCACAAAAGTGACTGGAAAGTAAAAATAGAACTCGCATATATATGTGGGAGTAAGAGCCGTGACATAGGGGGCCGGGGGGCGCTTATGCCCCGGGCTCAAATTTATATTTGTATATTTTAATGAAATTTATTCTTTTATAAAAAAAAAAACAAAAATTTTTATGATGTAACGTTTGTTATAAACGTTATGTGCAGAGAAAAAAAACGTTTGTCCAAAAAAATCACATCACACATGATAAATTTAAAAACCTGTCCTTAAAGACAGGAACCTGGACAGGTATTGGATCGTCCATACATTGTATAAACACTACTGTAAACAGAGAATTTTTTAGGATTAAAGACCTACACTATACTAATTGTAACACATTATTCTGAGGAGAATGAATAATATAATAATAATTGTTCTCCGGTCTCATCCGGTCAATTTTCCTGTAAACGTTCACAGCGTGCGTGGGAATATGCGCGTTTTGACTGTATGCGGCCGTACACTCTCAGAACTGGCCCCGCATGCGAGTATACAAATAACAATATTTTGATTTATACACCCGTGGAACTTGGGTCTCATAATTTATTTTTCTATTAATTTTAATGTACTGTAAGCGGTCACAGCTATACTCAAAATGTTTCCATTTGTAAACTCTACTACCTCGTGTTTAAATACTGGACTATAGGTTATTAAGAATTTTAGAGGAGTAAGATTGGCCGTGAAGGTAATTTTCATGCCGCAAATAAAATTTAAATTTACGGCATTATTTTACTCATAACACTGGACTTGTAATAATTATCGACAGATAGGTAACAACGAATTGTGTGTATCGAGTCAGTTAAAAATAATTTTGAACACCTAGAAGCGACGTAAAGTAAAAATGGTAACATCAAAACTGGCCGATGATAACGTAAAAAAAACAATCTTAGTGATGAACATTAATTAATTTATCATTAGAAACTAAGGAATCTAAAATGTAGAATACAAAAAAAAAAAAAAAAACTCTGGACTAATAAATATTTCCTTCGTTTTTCTTCCGGTGCTTTGCATAACAATTGCAGGATACAATTTTGCCGACGCGGGAAAATGTTTCGACTCCACTTCACGTTATTCTTACGTTTTTATGATTATGTTTGAATATGGTAAAAATACAGTGATTCGTTACAATCGTGTTGTAAATGTAAATATGATAATATATAGGTACAATGTTATTAGCTTTAAATTTTTGCTTTTTGGGTATAACTACTTTTTTGGAATCGAATCGCAAAAAGTGGTGGCAGGCACAACAATCACATAAATTGTACATCGAACCATTTTACGACGCGTGACAGTTTTCCAACAAGATAAATATTTTCGAGGAAAAAGCGGACACTAAAACAGTATCTGTGCTGTTGTACAAAACATTTTATGTAAACTGAGTAAAAAAAAAAAAAAAAACAGACTTTTAAAACTCAAAATATGCTTTCTTCTGAAAAGTCTTCAGTAGGTATCATACGAATCTTGTACAGTCCTTCAATGTTTTACAGACTTAAAAAAAAATTGCTTTTTTCGCCTGGAGACTCGCAAAAGCTAACGACGGCCCTGGTTAGGTTACTTTACAAAAAGTCGACTGCTGCCGCCCCTACCCACTTTATGACACCTGTACCACCCGCCAACACTATTACTACCCACCTCTGCAGGGCCGTCTTAAGCTTTGCAGGGGCCCCCGGAGCTGAAGGGGCCCTTTTAGTAGTCCTACACAAGTCGAATAAAAACATCAAAAGTTTATTTAATATGATTACTTTATTAAACTATGTACATTTCACATAACTATAAACGGTATTTTACAGTTATAACTGTCAACAATGAAACTTATAGTTAATATGTATCGTTAAGTAACGGTTTTTTTCGAGATTTCTGTTGTGCGAAATCTTCAATTATATCTTCGAGGTCTAGTTTTTGCAGGAGATCACTTTCTATGCGCATTATTGACAAATCGGTGAGCCGTTCTTGCAACATAGGTATTATAATACGGGCAGGCAGAAACTGATATAAATTATTAAAGAAAACCCGGTTTGGATAACGGGATAAGAAATATAAGATATCAAGTGTACCTAATTGCACACAATTATTAAGTATTATTTATTTAACATTTTAGCATTGCCTAGCTTTCAATATATATATATATTTAATCAATGTAAACTAAAAACGCGCGCGTACGATACGCGTCCGCGTGAAATGTGCAAATTTTTTTTTCTAGAATTTAGAATTATTTTTTTTATAGACGGTCGTATTAAAAATCGATACGTTACAGCTTACAATTTAAAATTGTAATTTCCATTATTCGGGGCCCCCGTTTGGCTGGGGGCCCTGGGCACGTGCCCATAGGGTAAAGACGGAACCGCACCTCCGTATACAGGTATTGTAATATTAAAAACAACATCGCAAATCGTCGTAGTCAAATCGTTTAAACCGCCGTTTCGCTAAAATTCACGAATTTTATTATTTCCGGGCGAATATCGGTCCGAATGTGTTGTTGTTGTTGTGACGAGCGAGCGTGGGAAATTGTCCGCGTGTCGTAACTGCAGCACGTCCGCCGCACCCTCCGAAGTTGCCCCCGCGCGCGCGCGCACATTAGCGCATAAATCGTCGATACATCTCTCGGAGAATTCTCTCGGAGGCTCGAGCGCCGTTCCCGCGCGGCCGACCGTCGTCGCTATATACCCCGCAGCTCGCAGCGGCGTGTTCCCGTAAACGGACGCAGACTCCTGGACGTCTCAACCTTATTTAAACTCTCCTATATATTATTATTATAATACCTACATACATTGTCGCGTACTTTTGTAATAATACATTATCATCGTTGTTTGTCGTTGTGTACGGGGAGAAGCCGTACGCCGGATACGCGCGTAACTTGTTTAAACGTAATATTTTTGGGTTTCCACCTACAACACGAACACTATTATACGTTAAGAGCTATATGGTAAGACGCGGACGACGACGACGCTTCCGATGTGACCCGCGTTAAAGGATTTCACTCGAAGACATAAGTATGAGGATGGAGAAAAAGAAACGTAATATTTTTATCCAGCGGTAAACAGTCGGCCAGATCGATTTTTTTTCGAGTTTTGGCCAGTGTGCAAAAGCCGGGATCCCTTCGGGTCGCGTGGGTAACTCGACGGAGTTACGCTTCGGGTAGTGGTCAATGTAGTGGTTCAAACCAGTATTCATATTTAATATCTGGAAACAACGGTACCCAAATAAAAAATTCCTGGTCCTGGTAAGTCCTGGTAAGATCCAAGTTAAACAAAAAAAAAATATCAGCTAAATAAAACTGCCCTTGGAATTGCGACATTTTTAAGTATGTGTCGCTACGCCAAACAACTTCTCACCGACCTCAAATTTACTACACACTCCCTTTCCTTCCTTCCTTTTTATCTTTTTTTTATGCAATACGTTTGCTATGTTATGTTACATAAGAAACCTCATGAAAAGACCCGCACTGTTGCCCCTCCATCTGGGTTTCTAGTCTAGATACGAATGTTTTTGCATTAAAATACCCTGTAAATATGTTAAGTTTGAAAAATTGTTTCGTATAACATCTATTTTTTTAAATCAAATAACCTAACTTTTTTGTGCTTCCGATGGCTCGGATCACTCTTGCCACTCGAAAACAACACGAATTATCGCGAATCTGGCAGCTGTGTTCCAACACTCGTCGTTTTTGGCGGATAACTCTAAAAATAATCAAAGTATAAAAAAATGTTTCAAATATGTTTAAAAACCGAAGTATTTTCAAACTTGAAAATTTCAAACAGTTAAAGCGCAAAGTTTTCAATTTTGTTTTTGGGGTATAACGCAAAAAGTCTGCAAAAAAAATCACCGGAGTCCATGGACCCGTCGGAAAAATGTCTGGCTTTAGACATCGGATTTCTACACGAAAACGTCGTTAGTCACAAATCTGGAAATTTCTAACTTTTTACCGTCATCATCTAAATTTTTCTTGGTTTTGGGGTGTAACTTAAAAAGTGTCCGAAATATAAAAAAAAAAAAATCGAGGCCAAAGTACCATTGGAGTCCTATCGGAAAAGTGACCGACTTGAAAAATCGGAGCGTTCCCTCGAAGTCGTTGACAGGAAAAAAATAAGTAAAAACATAATTGTAAACACAATACATTCTTTGCCGCTTAGAATCTAAAAATTGTAGGTAATGCGAACGAACGAAGTCGCTGAAAAAACTGAAAACTTCTATTACAATCGTAATTAAGTGTTTTACCGCAAAACTAATCCGATCAACTAGTTAAGGGTTGATTTCAGTTTACCCGTGAAGAAAATCGTATTTTTTACGACGAGCTAGCTAACGCTGCTTTTTTAGGTAGGTTACGCTGATTTTTTTCTTGTTTGGGGGGCCAGTATTGAAGAAAAATAAAAACGTACAGGTAATGTAACGGACATATAATGCACTACTGTTATTCGTCAGACGGTCTTTCGAACGAAAATAATACAATTAATATTCTTAGAGCGCATCATAAAATTCAGACCGTTTCGTCCGGATGGACGTGCCGCCTAATAGGCCGAAGAATGACGACAAAGAACTGCGGACGGACTGTAGTATAGTACAACACACAGGCAGCGCGGAGGAGAAGATATCGCAATGATATCGTAGTATTTATTACCCATCAGACGAATGCATCGTCAGCGCGCCGCCGCGATATTGGAGTAAAGATCGTCACCGCCGCCGCCGCCGCCGCCAGTCGGACGGTCGCGGTAGCCTCTAGTTCCCACAGTCTTTGCGAGTACTACACACACACACACACACACAGACGCACCGTGGGAACCGGCGAGTTTGCCTTGAAATCGGTTCTCTTGCGTTCCCTCCCGTCCCCCGTCCCCCCGTTCCGTCCCGCCGTAATATTATGGTCCCGCCGTCAAGGTCCGCGGACGACGAAGCCCCGTGGTCGGGCGGCGCGCGCGGAGAAGAGGCGTCCGTCCGCGGATAGAGTACCACCGCCGCCACCGCCACCGCCGCCGCCGCCGCCGCCGCGCGAACGTAACAAACGTATATACTACACGCGGTCGATCGCGTACACAATAATGATAATAATAATAACGCGCATGGAGCGCCGCCGATTTAAGCATGAATGGTTTTTTTACACACACGCGAGTTACCGCGGTTTTGTGGAACGTCGGCGGGGCAGGGGATACGATACGGTCGCGTGTACGGGATGAGGCACGGGAACGGCGACGTTTTTCGATAAAAAAAAAAAAAGCGCGCCGGGATCGATCCGGGTCGCGTGGGTAGTTTAATTTGGTAGGGGGTAGCGACTACGCTTCGGGTGGATCCACTAGTTTAGAAGTTGCGGTTTAAACTCGTTTTTTTCATTTCCGACGATGAATCCTTCGAAAATACGGTTCCGAGCGAGCTGCGTCGTGGCGAAAACAAATTTAACAACAAACACTCTCGTCAGATCTGTACCATCGTTCCTGTTTTAGTACCGTCCGATCTTTATTTTGGATGATCGAAAAAATCGATGTGGAAAAAAACACGTTTCCCGTAGTCGTTCGTTCCCCCTCGTAAGAAGTACAAGGCCACCCCCCACAATGACGAGTGTTACGACAAAATAACTACTTGAAATCGGCCATAAACCAAAATCGTGGAAACCGATTTTCTAAATTTCTTAACCACCATCCGTAAAACTATTTTTTTTACATTGCAATAGAGTTTCAAGACTTGAATGTAACAACTAGAGGCGTTATGGAACAATAACTGCGTAAAATTCCAAAGTTCTATAACTCCCTTAAAAACGATCGAAATCGATTGAAAACTAAACAGTAAACTCGTTAAACCCTTTTTAATGACGCATATACATTTCAAGTTGAACTTTTGGAAATTTCACCGTTTTCGTTTTTTCCTCGGAACTTAAAAAATAATCAAAATTTTAAAAAACGCTTCAATTCAAGTACCATCTCTGATCAATCATCTATCTTTTGAGGTATCGTACAATAAAATCGGAGCATTCTTTTTACTAGAAAAAGTAATCACAAAAAAAAAATCTAAATCGACGTGTAAAAAACACGTTTCCCGTAATTATTTGTGCCTCCCGTAAGAAATACATGGCCGCCCAAAACAACGAACATTTCAAAGTTTAATAACTCCTTCAAAAACGATCGAAATCGATTGAAATTTCAGCGAAACACTCATAATACCTTTTTTAATGACATATATAAATTTAAAATCGATCGAAGCAATTTGAAATATTGGCCCATTATTTGTATTCCTCAGAACTTTGAAAATAATCAAAATTTCAAAAAACGCTTCAAATAAAGTACCATTTCGGATCCATTATCTATCTTTTGAGGTATCACACGTTAAAATTGGTGCAGTTTTTCTACTAGAACTTTCGATCACAGAAAAAAAACATTAATGTAATACATATTTCGCTAACGTTCAGAATCTAAAATGATAAAATCCAAAAAAAAAGATTAATAAACATTTTGAAAACATTGGAGAACGTATATTACGTGGGGAGTGCGCCGGGAAGGACCGGATGTATCCCTCCAGATCGCCTATTTTTTTTTATTGCCACTTCAAACTGAAAAGACAGATTTTAAAGTATACGGTAAAAATTGTATATAAAAAAAAAAGAACTGTGCCACGGCAATTCGTTTCAAGGTTGTGGTTTATCCGCATTATTTTATACCTAAAAACAACGATCATCGCATTCTAAAAAAACGAAAAAAAACGCATCTAGTCTAATGAGTCCTGACTGAAAATAAAAAAGATCGCGAATCGCTCCTATTATTTACCTACGTAAAAAAAAAAAAAAAAATTGCGATTAATATCTAGGAAAAACTTTTTTCAATCTTTTGTAACGTGTAAAATCAATTTAGTTCTTAAAAATAAAATACCCGAATTACAAAATGAATAGTCACAAGTTCTCGAGTATAATTTAGTACAGTTCTTAAAAGTTTGAAAACAACATGGAAATACATTTTACAACTGTAGTTAAACGGGTAGCTGTTCTGACGCCGGATTTTCCGATGTCGCCGTTTTCATCGTATCCAGCACATATATCTCAGAAAAAAATCAAAATATCAAAAAATTCTCGAAATAAAATAAAATTTAAAGCCAAAATCCCAACTTTTATGTGTTATCCAACGTAGCGATTGGAGCACTCCTTCAACTCAAAAACGTCAATACAAACCTCAAAATTTCAAATTTTTCGCCGTCAATTTTTCGATTATTTTTAATGTTTTTTGGGTAAAACACAAAGAGCAAGCAAATTTTCAATAAAAGCTTCAACCAAAGTACCACCGGAGTCTATAACCCTTTTAGGAAAATTACTGACTGAAAATCGGAGTATTCCTTCCACACCAAAAGTTGTTGACAGAAAAAATAGATCATTGTGAAAACAGTGCATTCCTCGCTCGTCGCTCGATATAAAAAAAAAACTAAAGACATAAATACAATTTTACTTTTCAGTCCGTAAAATCAGTGAGCAGGTGCAGCTATTATTTGTATCCGAAGAGATAATAAAACACAGTTTCATACGGGGGTGCCGTTTCAGATTTCAAATAGGAATACATTTATTGCGGATCAATTAACTTTTCCGGGTCGTTGAGCGTAAATTTGTGTAGTTAGAGACCTTAACTCCTCTAAAATTTTTAACAAGTGATTATTTATTCTACGGTATCTTGACCTAAACTTCCTTGGAAACATTTAATTTGTAATATTATTTAATTTAAAAATAAGTAATAACACTCGTATTCTTAGGTACATATTGTACCATTAACAAAGGGTCATAATATTTTCATCATTATTTATTGTACACAGGAAAAAATAATCAAAAGTGGATAACATTAAAAAGCAGCCAATATTAAAGAACCGAAAAAAATAGGATCCTCAGAAGACACCCTGCACCCTCCGCCCAAAATGGCGTCTCTGGTTCCATACTTTGAACTTCAGGTCGTATAATAATGTTACGATTAAAAGTTTCTTTCTAAAATCTTTTCACTTAGTGTTTATTAGCACTCGATCATCAGCTCTAAAATACGTTTGAGGGCCATTTTTCGCAACTCAAGTGAAGTGTTTGGAGATGAGGAAAAAACTAAAAAATCGTACGATGAGAGGTTATTTTTGGAGAAAACGTCAAAATACACGAAACGAATATGAAAAAGGGACTTTTCTCGGTGTGATCTATCAAAAGATGGGATATGCCCTATAATCGTGCAATTGCCATGGCCAATTTGCTATGGTAATACCTAACCTATATTAAAATTAATCATAACTTTTTACATAATATGTTTATATATTTTTTCCAGGCTTTGTAAATTATTATAGTCACGCGACTGGATGATAGTTGGTGTAGTAATGATTACGACTTTGCAGATGGGTCGCGGAAGGTTACATTAGAAGTTTATATTTGTTATCGAATGTGTATATTTTACTGCAAAAATAACGATTCTGTGGATTGATCTAAAAATATTTTCTGATCGTTACCAATGTCAAAAATATTTACAAATTATACAAAAAAACGATATTAAAATGTATCTATTTTTTATAAAAATTATAAAACTTTTGAAAAATATGCTGAACAAATTTAAAAACCTCGGAATAAATGTATTTGTTTATTGTAGCAGCACGAGAATATTATTTTAAACCTATTACACCGAATTGACCCTACAAAAACTATCGAAAACACTGATTTTTCTGTTTTTAGAATTTAGATACAAATGGTCAGAATGAATTCTACATGTGTCTGTACCGAAATATTTTCCAGTTATGACCAGTTTTTGCCGTCTTAAAAAAAATTGGTGACCAAAACGATTTTTGAAAACGTCTTTCTTCCTTTTTTTTTAGTAATAAACAGAATCGTGGGTTGCCAACCGCGTGTGCGTTAGATATATTCAAAATATTTTTTGTAAAATCAAAGTTTTTATTGTTGAACAGAAACTACAAAATTAACAGTAGTTTATATCCTCGGAAACTTCAAAATTAGCCTTATTTAGCCGATAAATGTTTTGAAATTTTTATCGAATCTGAGGCTTACATGTTTTGTCGATACTGTGTAAAACGTTCAAGTCTTTTCGATCACAGTTTTGGAAGTTACATTTTGTCAAAAACTCGTTTTCCGTACTTTTGACTTGTTTTTCCCGATTTTGTTTTCCATCACTTTTTCGGGATCGATCGTTTTTGGAACCAATGTTGCAGAGCTACCGCGGGAAAACGGTTATCTGCTCGTGAACCTATAACGTTTCCCGCCTCACAAAACGACAAAAATTCGAAAAGAACGTCCAAAATACAATCAATCCGATAAAAATTTAAAACGATATCGCACTTGACAAGGTCAACAACGAAAAAGAAAGGAAGTATCGATCGCGAAAATTCGTTCCCGTATCGCCCGAGTTCCGTAATCAGGCACCCCACATAAACGCGTGCGCTCCGTTGCCGTTACGTTTGTGTCCCTCATACTTAAAAAGCGGGAAACATTTGCCTGCACAGCACCCTTAAAGCATTATATTGAATTAGAACGATAGAAAGAAATAGACGATCGTTCACAATTAAACAAAGGCGTTGATAAAATTTCAGTGATTTCCCACGGTTTGTTGTACCTGTAGACGGTGGATTTAATTTTCGGGTCTGTAATCAAAAATTTTATGATAATAATGCAGTTCAAACTTTGGTCATGGTTTATATGTTATAGTAGAAAACCCTAGGGGTCATTTGGATCATTGGGTGAAAAGTGATCTTCCTACTTTGAGTTTTTCGATTTGACGTTTTCGTGACATTATGAATAATAGAACAAATAGAAGCAAATAAAGACTTCGGTACAGTTTACGACGACAAATTACGATTTACGATCAAAGACCAACGAGAACTGACTATCGTGAGCGTGTTTCCGATATTTGAAATTGATCTACACGTAAACGAAACCACATCAAAACGCGGTGACATAAATCACGATAAGATGGTCTACAACAGGGCGCGAAATTTCCACTCGCCAGCTCGCCATTGGCGAGTAAAAATTTATCGTTGGCGAGTAAGTTTCAAAAATGTAAAATAGTAGTGGCGAGTAACAATTTTAGTCTGGCTAGTACCTTTTGAACTGAAATTTCATGCCCTGGTCTACAAAGATTCGACTCGTCGGGTTTTGAGGAGTTACCCACAAGATAGAATTATAAACGTTTGTTGGGCCCGGTGCCGCGTTCAAATGGGAATTACAGGAAACTCTCATCTCGTAAGTCAAGACAGACGAATCTACGTGACTGAATATTTTTTTTTTCTAACGAAAGAACACAAATATATAGGTCGCATTCAAGTTCAATCATTGATTTTACCGTTGAATCAATGTTTACGAGTATCGTAACGGCGTTACAGCCGGCACCGGGCCCCTTAAAAACCTAGCTTCGGTCAAAGGGAGCTTCGGGCCCCTGGATCCGCCACTCTGCCTGCGGAGGTCAAACGGCGCCGGAGTGTAATTTATTTAACGAGCAAGGCGTAGAATACAAAGAAGCGTAATAGTCGCGTGACCCGACCGCTTTATTTATTTTGTAACTTATGTACACCCGAAATGAAAAACAACAGATTGGAATGTACGAAAAATGTAACGCTTACGGGCGAACGTCGTGGAGAGAAAATTTTGTTTGGAAATTGCTGACCTGACCCAATACGTAGGGTTAGTGTCGCGTCCGTACGAATGATGTCGACATTTTTTTCGTCCCCTTGCTCGCGAAATTTTATAATTTTTTTGTCATTCGTGCCTCACCCTGTACGTGTGCGCGCGCCGCGGAAAATAGGTACGCTCGCGAGAGAGAGCGCAACATTCATGGCGACGGCGGTGGCGGACGACACGGGCATATACGTGGCCGCCGCAAGTGTGGAATGTTCCCACGGATCCCATTGGTCTTCGCCGTTTCGCCGCCTCGGCGGTCCCTCTTCTGCGCCGCGATGTGAATTATACTGTCGTTGTTGTTTTTTTTTTTTACAAATATTTTCCCATTACACGCGTTTTCCTCCCGTCCACCCCCGCCCGTTCCCGACACCACGCCAGCTCGTCGTACGCGCGCGTTTTTCCACCGCCGAAGGATTTTCGCCGCCGCCGCGAAAAAAGGGGTCGTTCGTTTGTCCGGGGGGGAGGGGAAAGGATGGGGGGAGGATGGGACGATCGCGCGCGCGGACGTTTCGTGCAGTGTCAGTCGTGTGCAGCACGCGAGTATCCGCAGTCGTGTGGTCGCGTGCGCGGTGGTCGGTCGGCAGTTCGCAGGACGCGCGTCTCGACGACCGACGAAATTCGCCCGGCGAAAATCTTTCCACCCCATTTTTGTTGACGACGATTTTTTTTCCATCCCCCCGCGAGATCGGCAGCGGTTACCGTGCAGGTTTTTTTTTTTATTTCTTCCAGGACACCGGCCGCGGTGACGAAAATCGAGGTAAATTTGATACATTTTGCACGCGTATAGTTTTCGTACGCGCTTTGACGTATTGTTTTCGACGCTCAAAGCGTCGTTTTGGACGCACAACTCCTCCAGAACCCATCCTCTCGTAGCGAGGGAATGCGGAAAAAAGTTTATGAGATTAAAAATCATTAAATTCCCGTAAGGCGAAAATTGTATAGTTCTAAACGACCGAATTCCCCGGAACAATCCGTACGCCGTGCGGGGCGTAAATGAACGGTGACGTGCGCTTTCAAAAACAAATCATAGATCTCGTATACAGCGTTTGTTTGGAAAAAACAATTTTTTTTTTTTGTAATTTAGCGACAAAACAGCCTGCGCCGTTGAGGTCACACCGTTGGTTAACCGTATCAAAAAAAAAAACACGAGTTGATCGAAAGGAATGACTAATACACCTTAGCACTTCCTGGTAAAAGGGTGCCGAAGTAATATATTGCTGTCGATACCTAGACGACGGAGTGCGTCGCGTGTTTGCACAACACAAACCCGAAGCGATACTATTTTTTTTTATTTTTTGAAAGATCGATATATGAAAGCGTAGTTGACGAAATCACGAGCGCACCACGTGCTACGCCATTGAAACATTGAACTTCTTTCTAACTCTTTGAAATTTTTCCGGTTCAATTGTGTTTTTACCACGGCAGTCTTTGGGTAGTTTTGATTTTTCCCGTTTTACATATATGTATAATTGGGATGTTGAATTCGAATCCAAGGTTCGCCAACAAAATTTCGTGACTGAATTTCGTGAACATTTTTTTATAAATTATAAAATATTTCATTTTTTGGTGGCTAAAATCTAACAAACTATGACATTTTCGTAATGAATCAAGTGGACGAAATTGAATCGCATAAATTGAAAGTAAAAAACATTTCCTAAACGTTTTACCTAACAGGTTTTTACCCCTACAAACCATTCAGGTCCAAACGAATTTCGGATAAACACATAAAAAAATATGGAAGAAATCAAAACTACCGCAAAATTTTTTCACCAGAAGCCATTATAAGCACGATTTCACTGTCCTTGCGTGTACTACGTACAACATTACTGCCTATCTAAATTGAATGATATGAATTTGGATTTTCTGCAGATCAATTAGGAACCTACGATTATTTCAATGTATTTGTACAGTATGATTTATTTATATGCTTCCATCTTTAAATCATGTTGCGTATATAATTACTTTTGTAGGTATACAATATTTATGATTTGTAATTTAAGACGATTTTGTTTTATAAACATTTAATCAAATATTTGGAACGGTTTTGTTTTCTTGGACCAATCGTTTGAGAGAAAAGTCAATGTCGAATACGCTCAGATAAAAACTGTTAACAATTATCAAGATTTTACATAAATTAGTATAATTATTATAAGTAAACGTTTAGTAAGAGGTAAAGTTAATTTTTTTTTTTTTTTTATATAAATTTAAACATTCAATAATAATCAAAAATAGTTTTTCTTTTTTTTTTTCAATAAGATCTACAGTTTGCATTTACATATTTTATATCCATTATAAAAGTCAATATAGATTGTTTGAAATAGATAGGTAGGAAATCAACTTTTTTGTACACTGTTGTTTTTTGTACGAATAACGTAAAACTAGATAAATTTTTATAAATATTTGTAGTTAAAGAATAGTAATTAAGTATGGTAATATTTTTCTACATCTTAATACAATTTTTCGTACTTATTTTTTTTTACTCGAAGATATTAATTTATATTATTTAAATTTTTAAACTGTATTTCTTTAGAAAATTATAGACCCCGTTGAATAGGTTCGTAAGTTATTTAGTTATTAACTCGTTTTGGCATAACTATTGTATGCTAATTTATTGGTGTATTCAATATTAATTTATCCAATTTTTTATTATAGCGCTACTATACCAGCCACATTTTGTTATTGCCTAAAAAATTTCGCACGAGTCCAATAAAATCAACCAAAAGTATATTATTTTGATATAACGTCTGTATATGTTAACGAATTCAATCGTTTATGTGTTGCTAAAATATGACTATTGACTAAAATAAATGTTTACGTTTTTCAATTATAATAAAATAAATGTGTGAGTCTATATCAATTTTAGATGAATCGACAATGATTAATAATAACTAATTCAGGAACTGAAACCGTAATAAAAATAACCAGTTCCGTAGATCGTTGGACCCAAACTTTTTCAACAATTAAAATGAAACTTTTATTCGAAAAAAAACTTAGAACTGGAACTTGAACACTAAAATCACTATTTGTTGACAATCGGAAACTTTTAAAATATGGAACCGCATTTTGATAAAAATTTTTACCTTACCAGAACCGTAAAAATCCAAAACATTTCCACAGTCTCTGACATTTAATACTATAGTAAACATTCGAAAATGTTCAAAGTAGCAAAAATAGCGGGTTTTTTATACTTGATCGTCACTGGCAAATCTAAACGTAATTCCACTAAACGACGACACGTACAGATCCCTCGTAAACCGACGATTGAAATATGATATTAGTAGTGTGTAATATAGGTACTGTGCTGGAGAATAATTTTTTAACCATGGTCCAGGGCAGTCCGATTCAAGGGACAAAATGTGTGCCATCTTGTTTTTGTAATTCACTATTGGTACTTACTAACGCTGTGCACTACTATTATTTTATAATTACGTAATTAAAATACTTTGGAAATATAAATGTTTTAGATTCAGAGCGTCAATGTTTTTTTTTTTTTCGACCACAACTTTTCGAGTAGAAGAAATGCTCCGATTTTCAAATTCAGTACGTTTAATGATAGGTATATGTGTGCTTAGTGGTACTTGGGTTGAAGTGTTTTTTTTTTTTTTGAAATTTTGCTTATTTTTTGAGTTTTACCCCAAAAACAAAATCGAGAATTTTTCAGCGAATATTTTGAAAGTTTCGGGTTGATAACGACGTTTTCGGGTAGAAGGAGTGCTCCAACCGTTACGTTGTACATAAAAGTTGGGATTTCGGCTTTATATTTTATTTTTTGATATTTCGACCATTTTCTAGTTACGTGCCGAAAACGACGAAAACGGCGAAATCCGTTGTCAGAACGGTTATTAAACAATCGTTATAAAAAAAAATAATTGTTCCATGTCATTCTCAAACTTTTATGTACTTGATCAACTTAACATGTCATAAATGGTTGAAAACAATTTTTCAACAATTTCCTACTTGTATTTTTTTGTTAAATACGGTTTTTACCAGGACGTAGGCATACTGCGGATAACTTTGCTCGCTCAGAATCGTTATCTCGAAAACAGCGATCGTGGTCGTTGCTTTCAGACGTATAATACCACAACTTCCGAACCAGTGACCCACCCGAAGCGTAGTCGCTACTCCGTCAAACTACCCACGCGAGTGTGATTTTTTTTATTATTGCACAGCATTATTTTTTTTTAGCATCGAGTTTTTTTTTTGTTTTGTTTTCGATTTATAGTTTGATGTTACTGTAGTTCATCGACGACGTGTGACATAGTATTATACCCATATATATATTGTATACAATTTCACGTATTATATTATATCGTACATACGTATTATTAAGGGATACTGCAATAATATTGTGTGGGGTCCATTTTTGTGCACTTAAAACGAGATTATCCCTTCGAGTGTACACCGTACGTGTGTATATATATATATACGTAGGGTGTCGAATTCATTAATTGATTATTCCCCAGTTGCAGTTGCGTGTACGGACCGCGTTTAAATAATACCGTGCGGCTCGAGCCCCTTGTCGCGATATAGGGGTGATCGCAGCTTATATATGTGTGTGTATATATACTATATCGACAACCACGCGGGGATGTAGTTTCGTCGCGAATAATGTAAAATAAAAACCGTCGTGATCCATATTCGGCGACAGTGTATAATATAATATTGTGTCTGGGATTCACTGCTTGAAACTGTATAATTTAGGTCCGGATTAAAACGTACGGTATAGGTTGTGAACAAACTAACTACTAGTGCACTTTTCTTCATTTCCCGAGCAAAATATTTAAAACATTCTCATAGAGAGAAAGAGAGAGAGAGAGAGAGAGAGAGAGAGGAGAGAGTATCATTCTGGTTTGAGTTTGATGTTGAAATAAACAATAATGATTTTTTAACGTATAACGTTGTAGTTTGATGATGAATCTGTAGGACGACTTTAAAAAATTACGATTTTCATCGAGCTCAGTGAGTCGATTGAATAAATATTCGAAATAATTGTTGGTTTTGGAGTCTTAACTCGATAGATTGAAAGATATGTTGTAAAGTTTGTGTATGAGTTTTGAGTAAAACATGAAAACTATACACATGGTTTGTTAAAAAAAAAAAACCTATAGTTATAGACAGAAAGAATAAAAAAATGTAGATGAATACGTATTGTATTGATTGTGTTCGTTTAAATTTTCTAACTGAGAATTAAATGCGTTTTGAAACTGGTGAAATTGACGAGTTTCAAAACTACAAAGCTCTGTATGAATGAGTGAATCGTCGAAATTCGTTTAAATCGGTTCTGAATTCCCACATAAATGCACTAATTATCCGTCCCTAATGTTGTATGAAAAAATTTAATTTTTCTTTTTTGGATCATAACTCAAACACAACAAACGTTCGACCAATCAAAGTCTCGACTATAGCCAAAAACCCATATTTTTTTTTTTGTGACAAGTAGGTATACATATCGGAGTATTTTTACTTTCTTAAAAAGAGTTTTCAGAAAAACTGTACATGAAAGATCAAAAAACACTATCGTAAGAACATTGAATTTCTTAGCAACTTCTTGTACGAGTCTTAAAAATGCTCGTAATTTGGTGCCCTTTCCAGTTTGATAGCGTATAGTTTATACACGGCTTACGCCTTAATCCGGGCCTGCGGACAGCTAATTTTTAATCAATTCATAAAACTATTCCTATATATAAATAAATGCTTTTATTGAAATATCGGATTTTCAATCAAATATAGTTAGGTACTGCAGTATTTGTAAATGAAGGGAAAGAAAAGTATAGAGGAACACCAAATAAGAGAAAGATGCGGAAACGATTAAAAAAGACACCTATGAGGATTGTTATTGTGTGTGTGGGGAATGTTAATTATCGTGATGAATGGAAGGATAAGACAAGGGTGGTCGACCCCAATTATTCGGGAAAAAGGCGAAAAAGAAAAAGAAGAAGAAGACTTTATTGATTTTTAGTATATTGTATTATCAAAATTATACGTGCAAAATGAGTTAAAGCCGCTTAACACATACCTTAAAAATCTTTTTTTTGTACAAAACAATCATTACACACATTCTCTTGATTTGGAAAATGGAAACAATATTTTTTTGGTGGGGTTTTCTGGTTTTCTTCTGTTTTTACAGAATTCGTCTATAAACTCCTTCAGCACCGATAAGTTTTGACAAAGTGATATTTTTTTTTTTTTTTATAATTTTTTGATCAGTTTAGAACTTTTAGAATATTATTTTATTTTCCTAAATATACGTTATGTTTAACTCATGACTTTTATGGCCGTGTAAAAACATTTTCAAAGTGTTTTGAGAGCGGGTTCACAGATATTGTGCCCTAAGACACCGTGAAAAACCTTCAGCGTATAAGTACAACTTTTTGATCGAATAGTTTAAATTATAGAAGTGTTAATATACCTAGTTTTGTATCACGCGCTACAGAAGAAATATCATTTGTTGCATTTGATTATTTATCGTTTTTATAGTCTATATAGAACGCCTCGTCGTGTGTGAAAATAACTTACATTTCTTTTTAAGATTTATGGGAACGTGGACGCTAAAATCGGAGAAAGATGGCGATACGGACGACGGAGAAGTGGTGAGCTCGTTGAGCTGCTATAACTCCGCGGATCTTCTCGGGGTGCCGGCCAGAATGCCTCACCATTACGGTCCCGAAGCTCCCGTGCAGTTTCGGCCGGAACAGCGTCTCACGCGCGACGCGATGGAGCGGTATCTGCGGGACCGCAACGACCTGGTGCTGGTGGTCCTGCACGCCAAAGTCGCACAGAAGTCGTACGGCAACGAGAAACGGTTCTTCTGTCCGCCGCCGTGCATCTACCTGTTCGGCGACGGCTGGAGACTGCGACAGGAGCAGCTGCTCAGGGAAGGGGCGTCGGAGACCAACTCGCAGATGAGCGCGTTCATCGGCATCGGCAGCGCGGACCAGGAGCTACAGCCGCTGGACCTGAACAACGGGAAGCAGTATTGCGCGGCCAAAACACTGTTCATCTCGGACTCGGACAAGCGCAAGCATTTCATGCTGATGGTCCGCATGTTCTACAACATCGGTTACGACGTCGGCACGTTCCACAGCAAGCGGATCAAGGTGATTTCGAAGCCGTCCAAGAAGAAGCAGTCGCTGAAGAACGCGGACCTGTGCATCGCGAGCGGCACGAAGGTGGCGCTGTTCAACCGGCTCAGGTCGCAGACGGTCAGCACGCGGTACCTGCACGTGGAGAAGGGCAACTTCCACGCCAGCTCGACGCAGTGGGGCGCGTTCACCATCCACTTGCTGGACGACGACGAGAGCGAGAGCGAGGAGTTCAACGTCCGGGACGGGTACGTGCACTACGGCAGCACCGTGAAGCTGGTGTGCAGCGTCACCGGCATGGCGCTGCCCCGGCTGGTCATCCGGAAGGTGGACAAGCAGATGGCGCTGCTGGAAGCGGACGACCCGGTGTCGCAGCTGCACAAGTGCGCGTTTTACATGAAGGACACGGAGCACATGTACCTGTGCCTGTCTCAGGAGCGGATCATCCAGTTCCAGGCGACGCCGTGCCCGAAGGAGCCGAACAAGGAGATGATCAACGACGGCGCGTGCTGGACGATCATCAGCACGGACAAGGCCGAGTATCAGTTCTACGAGGGCATGGGCCCGGTCAACTCGCCGATCACGCCCGTGCCGGTGGTGCACAGCCTGAACCTGAACGGCGGCGGCGACGTGGCCATGCTCGAGCTGACCGGCGAGAACTTCACGCCCCACCTGCAGGTGTGGTTCGGCGACGTCGAGTCCGAGACCATGTACCGGTGCCAGGAGAGCATGCTGGCCGTCGTGCCGGACATATCGTCGTTCAGGGGCGACTGGCTATGGGTGAGACAGCCCACCCAGGTGCCCGTGTCGCTGGTCAGGAACGACGGGATCATCTACGCCACCGGGCTCACGTTCACGTACACGCCCGAGTCCGGGCCCAGGAACCACGTGCAGCCCACGGACGAGATCATGCGGGCGCCGCATCCGCACAACAGGTTGCAGCAGCCGCCGGCCGTGCAGCAGGCGGACGTCCCGTGGCACCAACATTCCAACATCAAGGAGTACCAGTAGTAGAGAGACTTTAACACCATCGTTGCAGCGGTGTCGCGCGAGTGATTATGCGCCGGTGAGTGTGTGTGTGTGTGATTTGGACCAAAGAAAACGAGAAGTACACTGCGATAAAAGAAAAAAAAAAAAAAAAATTATTTTTATTATTATTAGTTTTGTAGTTGTTGTTATAATATTGTAATACGCTGTAAATTAAAAACATACACGAAATGTGTACTGAAAGCGGTCGATCGGGTCGGATTATACGAGTTTCGAGACGGATAGAAACTTGGAAATCGCGAACTGAATAACTAACGATAGAATCTCGCGGAAAGACTATATCGTAAAACCTATCTTCCCGTTTGTATTGACGGCTAAAGCAATAATAATCTATTAATTAGTTTTGTTTTTTTTTCAACCACGCTGACCCGCGTCGTAACATATTGATTCGTTTGTCAGTCCACCTGTGCATACACAGGAGCGCCGTTTCAGATATGGGTCGCAAACATTTGGCGCAGGCCGATTGATTTTTTTTCAAGCTTGAATTTGATCCGATTCTATTGTGTAATATCCCCAAAATTGTTTTTAAAAACATTCTGTTCTCTGGGGTTTCGGGAGTTTTTTAATCCCAGCCACCCCGGGCTTAAAATATGTTGAATTTCAGGGTACACATTTTGTTTGAATTGCAACAGATTGTTGACAGATTTTTATAACATATTTGTCATTCAAGAGTATACACTTTTAATTTCAGGGAACACACTATTTTAGGCTCTGCGGCCACCCAAAAGTTGAACCCGCATGGTTGTGCCTGCACTAGGGTTCGCGAAAGGTTAACTTTGAGATACTATTTTATTTACAAATGAAAAACTCATAATTGGATACGGGTTGTAAATACAAATAATTACGTATAAGATTCGTATCTCCTCCATTGGTGCACAGGAAAAGATAACCAAAAGTGTGTATTATATCCGTTATAAAATTTATTCTAATCGATGAGGCCAATTTCTAGTAGTGTTCGGGTCAATACTAAGTATGGGAAAAAATAGGGTTTCCAAAAGATACTCTGTACCCTACACCCAAAAATGGCGCCCTTACCGCTATATGCACCGGTTTCTTTCTAATTTTTAACTGTTGTTATTGTAAAAAAATATGTTTTTCCGTTCATACGATCGCGGCTAAGAAAGTCGCACACATCTGCATTATTTTCTAACATTATTGGATTGTGCAACAGCATAATATAGAAAGAATCGCGTCCAAACAACTAATCAGTATATAGTTTAATTCAGCTATTGGCGATACGCATATTTGCAGATAAAGTAGTAGTTCAAAAAGAGGTTTTTTCAGTTTTCGCGTGAATTCGACAGAGAATATCAACGCAACTCTGTTATCGTGAAATATCTATTTTATTCTCGGTTTAAACGCCACGTACGAAAAAGCGTTATTTTGACACGAACAATCAGTGCAAACCATGACGGCACAATTATTAGTTGAATAAAAACTACAGGAAAATATTTATCTTTAAGTCGTTACAAGTGCTATAAATTAAATTCGAAATTACAAATGATTTGTTTGGTCATTTACGATGCTTTAGGTGCTTAAAATAGTTGAAAAAAAAAAAAATAAAATAATGTGCAATTTGTTATCTGACGTACGTAATGTATATACTCACATAAAAACAAAATGAGAAATAAAAAATGAAACTGTATATAATATTGTTGTACGAAAGTTATTTTAAGGAATTTCAAGTGATATCTACAATCAATTTACCCGTGTTTAAAATTGCTAATATTTTAATACATGTGACTATTTTATTATTATCATTATTATTATTTTACAACCAATGCAATAACTATAATATTATATTTTGATTTACTACCCTGCGGTACACTATAAACATATATATTTAATTGATTTAAGTACACTGAGTACAGTTTTCTTAACACCAAAATAATATCCATAAAACTATTTTCTTTGGAACCCCCGGGCTAATACAATTCATAAACAGTCGTATCTGTTTTGGATTTTGTATTAATTTATTTTTGGTCTTCTATTACTCGTGTGTGTACATAATACAGAATATAATAATGATTATTAATAAATTATTTATAAAACTGTAAACCATGTAACTCACTTACTTATATACTTGACTGATTTTATACTCGAAGAATATTTTTAAGCATTTTTTACTCTTAACCCACGGAGGACTAATTGTACATTTTAATTTACTGCAGGTAACGCCGATATTCATGCCAAACGCTGACTATATATTATAGCTTATTACAATAATACAGAAGTATTTAATAGTGTAACAATAAGTCAGTAACGCCAAAGAAAATTTAGTTTGTAATGGTTGTGATATCAATACTTTAGAGCGTTTATTTTGTTATTCTTGTAAAACTTTCTTCCGTAGATATGTTTAAGACACAAATTAATATGTGACGTTTGTCGCATATTGTATTGCATTTTATCTCTTCGGTGGGTATTATGATAATTGTATTTTAAGCGATAATTGTTTGTGATGTACAAATTTGAACTGTACGGAAATAATATTGTTCTTTTTTTTTTTTGCGCGTATCTATATTATATGCCGTTCTTAATGATACAACGGTAATTTAGAGATAAAACAAATTTTATTCGTTGAATAATGCCTATGGAAATTCAATACTGCAGATTTTACGTTGTTATCGTCTACGATATGCAGTAAGTACATGGGGGAACGTGGGAGTAAACGTTTACTTTGTTAACTTAGAACAAAAATATCTTATTGTTGTTGTTTAATATAAAAAAAAAAATAATGGAAATTCATTTTACATTTGAAATTGTACTTTATACAATATACTTGAACATTTTCAACTTCATCGAATACTGACGATAAATTTCAGCTCGAAATTATTACATATAGTACCTATAATAATTTAAACATATTAATTATGTTATATTATTATTTTCCTTATAAAATTACGCATGTTTCTGTTGTATGCATTTTTATAGGTCTTACATATTATACGTGGATGAAAACATTTGTATTTATTGAATAAATATATTCTTGTATTTGTATTATTAATTAAAACATCGTTTTATTTATTTAGTAGTTTCTGAAAAATATAATTGGTATATACCCATAATAGGTACGTTCCTTGGAGTTTTTCGGTACTAAAGTAATGCGAAAATGCACTTGAGTGATATTTTTTGATTTAAATTGAAAAAAAAAAAAAAAAAAAGTGTAATTGATGTATTTTATTTTGAAGATTTTTAATTTTTTTTTTGTAGTTGAAAATATACTCATTTCAAATTTTAAAAATAACGTTACAGTAAATGTGGGCTATAGGATAAATAAAAATCCTATTGAAAAAAAAAAAAAAGTGATGAGAAAATTTCTTAAATTAATACAAAACAAATTATTTGAAAAGGAGGAAATATGTCATGCTATAGGTACGAAATCGTATTTTGTGAATTAAAAATATGAACAGTGATCTTTGTTTAAGTTTAAGTTTTTTGTAGGTAAATTGTAAATTTGATAAATTTAAAAAATGAAAAAAATTACTTTTTAACTTGACTCAACTTCTTCTATTTTCAATATACTTAACGAGTTAAAAAAAAATGTTTAACACTTGCCTAGCCTTGCATCCAGGTGCCTACATGGCTACTTAAGTTAAAATAATTTTTAAAGTTCTCAGACGCATATAGGTAATATGATCATTATGTTTTTACTTTTTAATTGTATGTAAACATTTCGTAACTTAAATAATTATATTTTATCTTAATACCTGCCTAGGTACTAATTACAATCGATTGTTAAACTCGTTTGTTTTAATCGATGTGTGGCTATTTCGTGAAATTAGGTACGTGCAAGATACTAGACCAGGATATCGTTTGTTTTACGTTTTTAATTCTGTATTTAATTAAAACGTTTCAACGTGTTTTATAATTACAATATTTTCTTTCAACGTGTTTCGAGTACGATACAAATAATTATACCCTCGTCCGTACACGTGTGCCATTTTTCAAACATCTTTCTTTACGGCTTTGCACGATCGCATTCATCGTTGTTTTTAAAACCGAGCGAAGTATGTAAGTAGAATTATTACATCTATACAGTCGATGTTGAAATTTTTTTACATTGTAAATATTATATATTATACATATATTGAACTGTACGTAAAAAAAAAGTATAGAATCTCACGAATAAGATATAATATTTAGTTGGCACGTCATATAGATAAGTATATAGTATATAGAATAACATTAGTAACTACATAACTGTCTACCAAATTGGATTGCTGGTTAACTACGTAATATTTGATTGATTACGAATTACAATTTTTCAAAATATTGGTAATTTTTCGAGTTTTATTATTGTTCATAAAAATTACTACCTATATGAAGAGACATTATGACGGAAAGTGCGCATTTCGTGCTTTAAATGTATATACTGAACGTTTTAAATGCTAGAATCAAAATTTAAAAGTACGTAGATAATAATTATTGGATTTATCCGTTTAGGCGTGATGACTGTCGTCAACAAAGAGAATTTTGAGTATTAAAAATGTCAAACGATTTCAGAGTTTCTATTGAATAAAATAAACTAATAGTGTGACACGGTTTGTTGAACTTATTGGACCGATAATACAAAAAAAAAAGTTACAAACTACAGACGCATCTGTTAATCGACAAGAGCGTTTGAGTACGCGTTAGCAAATATATAGGTGGTAAGAAAATTGATTTAAAAAATGTTTATAGGTTTTAACAGAACCGTTATAACTAATTTCAAAATTTCTTTCACCTTTAGAAAAAGAATCCTACTTAATTAATATACGAAAAATTGATTTACGGTAAGTTTACATAAAAGTATACATATTATACCTACTCAAATATTTACTTATACCCATTTATGAACTTCAATGCTATATATCATATAGAATACATAAAATCTAGATAATTGGCGAAGTTTATATTTATTATTATCATCGATATTTTTCCTTCCGATATTTTTGAATAGGTATTTGTAAAAATCCTATGTCTCAAACAAAACATTATGTACCGAAATAAAAACCCATAATAATTAATTATTAAATAAATTCATATTCAGGTATTTAAAAGGTTATCTTAACCAAATGTCATCATACTTATAGTTCTATAGTTATATAGGTTGTAAATTTTTTTTCAATAAAAAAAAAACATTATATACCTACAATTGTGCTATTTCAATAGTTAATTCGATTAGAAAATCCGTAAAAAAGTTGTCCTTACCTAAGTTCTGAATAGAAAACTCGTAAATTCATTTTTTTTATAGGTAGAGTTATTTCTTCAAAAATTAACGTATTAATTATTATTATACTTTTAATTTTGTTTTTCGGTCAAACTAAAAAAATATGATTTATTACGATATAGGCGTGACATTCTTCTAATAATCGTTCTCCTCCCGGATTCCCGAACCGCCGTCTTCAAATCGTAATCAATAATCGATTGCATAACACTGAAATAGGTTATGAAATCCAATTTAGGTATAATAACACCTACGGCGTTTGGAACAACTAATAGTGGAATCAAAACCAACGGTAAAATAAATAAAACAGACATTAGGCCATTAACTTGTTAATCGATGTTGTTTTAATGGTAGTGCATTTAATAAGTTTTGGACAAGGTCTTAAACTTATTTTATAGTAAAAACTGGTATGGTTTTTAGATTCTGAGCATTAGCGAAGAAGTTACCGGTTATGCAAAGATGTTTTTTTTGTGTCCTGTGATGTGCGTAACGCCTTGGGTATTGATCCTCTGATCTTAATGGTCAACACATATTTTTAAAGCCCGACTTATATATCCTCTTGGTGTGTTTTACTCAATGTTTTGCCAAATTTTAAATTCCAAAAGAGTCATGAAATTAAGCAGAAACTAAGAAGAAACGTTGTAATTACGGCAAATTTAATTTCGACGTGTTATCGATTTCGTTGTTCGGTCATAACTTCCAACATAACGATGGGAACAAGCTGAAATCTTTCCACGCTATTCAAATAGGTAAGATACGATGTTTTGATACAAGTTTCGAGTGATTTTCGAGCTAAGTGTAGAATTTTGAAATTCTCAAATAATTTATCAGAACGTATTCTAGACAACTGAGCTAGCTCAGAAACGTTTTTTTCGAAGGCAAAATGAGTTATCATTGCTTTCGGATGTTAAGTACGACATTTGAACAACTTTCTAACCAGTGACCCACCCAAAGCGTAGTCGCCACTTGGTCAAACTACCCACGTGACCAATTGAACGATCCCGGTTTTTTTTTTTTAATAGTAGCAGGTATGCAAAACTAATTCTTGAGAACCGTGTCAGTGTTGATTGCATTAAAATGTCTTATTGGTCTACTGATGCGGACGCCGACATCAATTAACCGTTCAAGTACCCGATTCAAGAACAATTATTATACTATAACTGCGGTAAAACAGGATTTTTATTTCCTCTTTCACACGCCAAAGTCAAACGGAACTCAAAAATAAATTATGTACTATATTCGACGATAATGTTTGACGGTTCGTAATTATTTTTTGCCGCAGTGTTCCGAGTGTGTGTGTGTTTTTTTTTAAGGATTGCGCGAGACGCAAAACAGATTTGACAATAATTTAGATGGAAGACACGACGCGTGAGAAACTCGTTACACAATATTATGTTGTGCGTATCCGCAATATTTTAGTTCGTAATAATCATTATGTTAATAAATAATATCGCAGATCGTTTGATGTGGTGCAGTGTTTTTTTTTTTTGTAAATCGTGATGTCTGTCGCATCGGTATGGGAACTTAATAATGGTTTTGTCGGTTATTGTTCCGCCAAATGTTATTATTATATACATTTTATTCAAGCGTTATTTCGCGTGTCACAAAAATTCAAATAAAACAGTAACGGTGGGTGTACTGATAAAAATAATAATTCATAACATTCCTGATCCCATATAAAATGTTAACCTTTTAGACTCCGAGTGTAACAAACGGAATGTATCGGTTTTCACACGATGTGTGTTTTAAATTTTAATTATTTTTTTTACGATAACGTAATCACGATAACTTCTTCAACAATGCTCGGATTTTTAAAGTCAGTACCTCCAATGATAGGTATATGGACACAGATGGTACACTGTAAGACCACGGATTAAAAAAATATTTAAAAAAAGTCACCATAAAAAACTAAGCAAAAATTAAGGAAAAAACATTATACATTACGGCCGACTTGTTTTTTACATATTCGATTTAGATTTTTGGCCATAACTTCTACAATAGTTATTGCAATAAGCTGATGCTTTCACATAAGTAATATTAAAATTAAACTTTTATCACGCATGTAAAACTACCTGTATTGAAAAAAAAAAAAGTATGGAACATTATAAAAAAATTGATAAAAAAAAAGATTGCCCGACTAAAAAATTCCTGTCCACATATACCACCTCATTTCATGAAAAAAATATTAGTTGATTCGAAGTAAACTGAATAAACAATGATAATTGTATTTTTTAATTTACTTTCTTAAGTTAAACGTCAATTCATGTAAATACAGGTTAAAATATAATAAAAGTAAAAAAATTCAAATCGAGTACCTATCTAGCTTTAATTGTTCAAATTAACACTGTCTTTTTTACTTGTTTACTTGTTTTTGTACCTAATATAAAATGTACCTATCTACTTGATGACTAAAAGAAAATTTTTTTTTAGAAAAACAATAATCAGTTAAAAGTATGAGAGAGAGACATCTATTTTTGTATTCAGTATTCGCTATTAAAAAATGTATAATAAATTCATTTGGACGTTATAGGTAGTTCTATTCTCATGGTCATGACTGCACATTTAATTATGTAGTATAATATTAATTATGATAATAACCGTCGTAAGCGTATAAAAAAAAAATCATCAATCTATTATACGAATTCAAATAATTATTTTTTAACGATGTAATTCAAGAAATTACATTAATTACAGCTTGATTTAGTACCTATACAACCTGTACCACTGTAACTACCAATAATAATAACACTAATAATCGTTTTTCCTTACTACTATAATAACAATATCGTCATAAATCCAAAATTTTTATACTTAAATAGAAATACCTACGATTTAATATATTCCAAGTAAATAACAGTTATCAACGCCTATAACATATTATTATTAATAATTTTTTTTGTAAATTTTCTGACGACAACGTTCGTACAAATCAATATTATTGCATCGCGCTAACCACCTATAAGTAAGTATGTTTAATTTCGAATGTTTCGCCGCATTTATGTTTTATATCTTTGATTTTCGTTAACATACACTTTTTTTTCAACATTCTAATGGTTTCGGGACGTAAAGTATATCTCTCTCTACTCGGCACACGATTTATCTATTTAAACGTTAAAAAAATACACAGCGAGGTAGTGCGCTGACTTAGGTGTTGGAAATGTCACGGTGTGGATTTGAAAAAAAAAAATATCTTTAGAATTACACGCAACAGAGTTAGATTATTGTTAGATATTGTAATGTTGTATAATAACATCCATAATCGAATATTCAACACGTTCAAAACAATTTTATATTACAGAGATAATATTTTATCATATTATACGTATAATAGGATCGTATAATAATAAATATTATATAATGTTAAAAATTCGATTTTCAAATGTGAAACAAATATTTTTCAACTCGTAGCAAGCGAGGTAGGTACGAACCGACACGTTTTTTTTGTATTATATTATGAATAGCAGGAGTACGACGAAAGGTAGGTAGTACATATAATCGGAAGCAAAGAAACTCCCAAACGCGCACCTGTTAATCAGTGGGATTGCACTCGTGGGAAAAAAGGTCCGTGAGAATCCCGCCGCTCGGTACGATATTCAACGGTGGCACATCGAAATTTTCGAGTGAACCGAACCGGTTTCCCACGGTCAATATATATTTTTTTTTTTTTTTTACCATATATTTTGAAAAAATAAGTACATTTTTTACTCGAACTATGCGTATTTTTTTTTTATCGCGTCCGCCAAGACGACGGTGTACGCCGATCAGTTTTGTGTGAACGGTTTCACGCTGAAATCACGGAAATAGCGAAATGCAATTAGAAGTTTTTTAAATATTATATGTTATAAGAAAGAAAAAAAAAACTCGTTAGGTACAGCGTGAAACGTTGGTGTCGTTCATCGTATAATCATAATTAGTATTGGATCCGTTTGTTTGTTTTTTATACAAGCATTTAAATTACACGACGTATTTTATACGCTTATCAAATATTTGGTTCGTGAATTATGGACGGTTATAAAAATCGTTTGTTTTAAATCGGAACAAAAACGTGTGCTAAAACGTATTTTCATCAAACGAGTAGTTTTAATTGTTTCATTTTATAAACAGACACCTAAGTAGTAGTGGACGTTCATATAATTTTTAAAGTGATAATAGCACTGCCAAATCATTATAAACAGATAATACATACTTACCAATAATACGTTTAATTGTTCATCAACAATAACTTGTACCACAGCTGTTTCTCGAATCTAGGAAAAACTTTTCCAAAACAATGATCAACCGAGGCAAAATCTATTTACTTTCCTTTTTCGATAACTCAGGGATGGTTTGGAGGAACAAAGTTTTCTCGAATTGGCACATCTTATGTTACGATGATAAACAGTGGTGTGGCACACTCAAAAAAAAAAACACAATAAACTTTAAACACCCACCTACCCAGTCGTCCCGTCCACACGTCCATTCTGATCTTTCTTGATTTCTGTATTTTTTTCAAAAAAATGTTTGGACTGACATAGTGTAGAAGAAAATTAAATCCCTATAATAGAATACTTTTTTGCCAACATAACGATTATCCTAATTTTTTCACGTTCGGTAAGAATCGCGCACCCATCCGCACCAAATAACTCACGAGGCCACAGATATTAAATTAATTTTATAATGGCGAGTACTGTATAGTGTAGACGGTATATATACACACAAGTCACAACAACATGATAGGCATGTCGTGTTAAAACATATTTTGGTTTTAAACGATATTTATCATAAAATTATTTGATCGAGGACGAAATTGAGTGAAATGTTTAAGCGTGTTTCAATAGTCACTTAGGTTACTAAAATTTACTTAGATATTTTAATTTATTTCTTTATTAACTAGAATAGAACGTAGGTGTTTATGCAAACAAAGTACAAATCAAATTTATAAAAGACGATTTCGATTTATGATTCGCGTGTTAACTGTAAATTATTTATTTTTATTTAGGAGATTTTGTCCCGTTACGTCTCATCAGTTACTTACCTAGGTACACTTATTTAATGTTCATTTATAAGTAACATACATATAGGTATTATATACACCTAGGTACTACAACAATATGACCAAGAATTACTAAAAATCGTCCGTGATAGTTTGTATTAACAAAAAAAAAACCCCTCAAACGAAATGTCTGAAATACGAGTAAGTAACGAGGAATCGAGATCTTAATATATTGTTGACACAGTACAAAATATAAATTACACATATACAGACAGCACGTGACGTATCCAAACATGTTATGATAGAGCTGGCTTATTTTAAAAGAACATAGGGGCACGTATACCTAGGTCCGAAGACAAAACATATTTAGGGGCTATTTATTTTTAAGCTGTCTTATGTCTTTCTACTTATTATTGTAATTTTACTGAGGACAAAACTGGTAAAATACTAGCAAGGTACTTTACCATATCTATAACTCACGTTAAAATTAATTATTATTATTTTTCTTACATTTACGTACCCCCTTTCTGAAAATATCCGCGCATGTCACTGATTGTCATAAGTTGAAAATTAACGTTAAAAAACAAAAAAAATGCATTTATAGCTAAAAATGCAAAAAATGCAAAAAAATGCAAAATAAAATTAGAATATTCTGCATCAAGGGAGCATGAAACAAATTTTTAGCTAGGATAGCATTGTACAGAATAAAAGGAAAAAAAATGCAAAAGTCATCAACATCCTAACTATAGTCATAACACTTATAATTATTAAAATCAATTTCATTTATCAAAATTATCGCGCATTAACTGTCATAATATATTTTATCACAAAACAATATATTAGGTATATCATGCATTAATTGTCATAATATACCTACTCATATTTTATTACGTAGGTAGGTGGTATATATTTATAACACTTATTATGCTTGACAAATGGGAACCTATCTAAAATAAGAGTAAAAACACCTCAGGAGGAGTGTACCTCTATCGACAGAGAAAAAAATTTGAAAAAATTAACTACTGCAGCTGAATCAAATTCTGATCATTTGCAAGGGTAACGATAAGTAACATATTTATATTTATCAAATATGATATCGTGAGCGAGTGCCAAACACGCGGCATCATGAAAAAACGTTTCCAAATTTTGAAAATTTCGGTTAAATTATTTTTTTATTACAATATTTTCGGATGATATGTTTAGGAACAAAATAGTTTTTGTACACAACATTTTTTGGCTAAATCATTCTTCTCATCAAATATTAATCGTCGTAAATAATTTTGGTAAACATTTTTGTCCGCATTGTTATGTTTGACCAAAATAATTTTGGATACATTACAAGACTGTATAAGACAACAAAGTTTTTACTTTTATAATCTGTACGATCACGTTTATTAAACGGTTATCATTCCTATTGGTCTTATCATGTTGACGGCTAATGATAAGAGATTTTAGTTTAATGTTTACGTTCGTGCTTTATCAAAACTCTAAATAATTAGACATTTCATCTTTCATGATTAATATATGTAATTGTTAATTTGTACATTTTATAGAAATTTTAAAATTAAATTAAAACTGTTGCTTTGTTTTACTTTTTCGTCTAGATGGGAGTCAAAGGACTGTGGAAATTATTAGATTCTACAGGAAAACCAATTCCTGTAGAAAAGATGAAGAACAAAGTTCTAAGTATCGGTATCCTTTTTGATTTGTTACACTATGTGTGTAACATTCTTATAATAATTGTATTAAGTAAGTACTCGATTCGCTATTCATATTTTGTTCATTCTGTTAATGACAATGGCAACAATTTAATTCATTTATGTGTACTGATGTTAGTTCCTTCATGTAAGACATGGGTTGAGATTAGTTTGTCATAATGTTGGTTTATTACTAAACAAATGCTTGCTGAAATGTTTAACTAAAGCAATTTAAAGGAATATTAGTGTGTACATTTACCTGAAATTTGAAACTTAAGCCCACTTTCACAGCCGCGCGTGTTGTACTCGTCATTTCATACGTGTCTTTTCGATTTACAATACTGTTTAACTGTTCATTCGTGCCGTACTGACGATAGCGTGTATGAAACACTGCGTTCGATAGCGCCGGGTGTGAACCACCTCATCAGTTCTAATATTTCGATTTGTTTTTCCTGTATAGTCTGTTGTTTTAAATTATGTTTAGGCTCAAGCAATAAACAAGACACCTAGGCAAACTGTGATTTAAGTATTTTTTTATATAGCTCTGTTTTATTATTAATGCCTTATTGGTTTTTGAATTTCAATAAATAGCAATATTACAAATCCTTAATTAATTTTTAGTTATTTCCATTTTTTATTATTAACAAATTAGGTGTCATGAGCATCATATTGTATAATGTATGCTCATATGAATTTCTGTGGGTGGCACACACAAAACACACGTTATTTGGTCAGTCGATACACCGATTTTTGTAAAAATGTAGGTAGATTTTTTTTTTACAACAGTGTATTTAAAATTTGTAATTGAATCTATGGTTATCAATACTTAATCAATTTGAAGTATGAACCGAATTATAGACTATTGTAACAAATGGTCAAATATGGAGGGAGGTATAAACATTTTTATCAAAATTTGATCATCATTATTTTATATGCTTTTGGTTAGCATGCAGCATACTCATTACACTTAAACAATCAATTAATTTATAAACATTAAAAAAAAAAAAATAAAATTGTATACAAGTTGGTTATTGCTTACTCTATTTATTTTAACTTAAAATACATGTAAACCAAAGTCAAAAATGCCATTCCTATCAAGAGATTATTATTCAAATTTTTATCTTGTATTAAATGCAGCTAAAAATTCTGATCACTAGTCTGAATGCTCATTTTTAAATTAGAAAATCTATGAGAATCAAATGTGGTGCTCATGGCCTGTAGATTCAAAAGGGTGTGTCTGGGGCCAATTTGTGATGCTCGTGACAATGGGATAAAATCTACTAAATAACTTGTGGCAGTCAACTTGTTAACAATACAGTTTCAATACAAATTATAACATCTAAGTACTTTATTTTCATGTTTTTGGTTCTTAGTTGATATATTATATTAAGTTTGTCATAAGTATCATGTAAATACTAATATATTATATCTATGGTTTCAAATTTTAACCTACATTTATAACTGTAATATATTAATACTGAGTATGATAAGTAAACATATTATTCCTGTCGTGTTATATATTTGTTGAACAAAATAGTACTATTAGTTTATTGTTAGACATATTTTAGTTTAATGATCATAGAAAAAACTTTCATATTATAAAATTACTAAGGGTTTGGTATTAATTTGATGTATTTTTGTGGAATACAAACTTCACTCGAACGTGTGTATTTTCTCATGGTCATACAAAGGTTTATTGTCGATTGTGTGTAAAGCAATTGTTATAAAATTATTACATAGACAAACAAATTAACTATGGGAACTTAGAACAGGATTGAATGCATTTTTGTATCTAATTAAAAAATCAAGTACTATCCTGTAGCAACTTTCACATATTTTCATTCATTCGAAAAGCATTTTGATTCATTGCATGTAATAATAAAGTAATAAAAGCATTAACCAACTGTAATCTGGGTATACTTATATTCTGATTTTTGTTCATTTAATTTTTATATAGAATACTTTATAAAAACATATATAACATATATATATACATACTAATGTTTTCTAAAATTCTAAAATTCTAAAATGATGAAAGTGTTTTAGAAACACTTAAACATATTCACAGCCAAAGTTAATTCTAAAATGTAATGAATAAATAATTATTTCCTTATTGAATCATTAAAATGCATTTGAATTAAAGTTTTTGTTTTTAAGAATAAACATTGTCTAAAATGCAACATATTTATTATAAAGTTATAAACATATCATAAATATAAAAAATGTTTGTCTTCTTCTTTACATTTTTTAAATGGAATATGATACTCTACTGGTTTACTGTATGCTATTTATAGTAATTAAAATTACACTAGCGAAACATCGAAATATACTTAAAATTAAACAAATATCTCTTATTAACATATAAAATTCTCAGTTGTATTTATAATATCTTCCAAATTATCAATTCTAATAAGATATATGCTGATGTACATTGACAGCTATTAAAATTTTAATATTTAGACTGTAAACCATGTACATATATAACATATATAACATATAAATTAATTATTACATTAAATATATGAACAATATTTTGTTAATTAAATGAATATATCTGTTAGTCAGTTAGTGAGAAGTATAATATTTTATGTGAAAATTGCCTTAACTATTCTGATCAAATAGATGTTTCAATATGGATGTATCAAGTAATAAAAGGTGTGCGAGAAAGCGAACTCAGTGCTACAACAAATAAACATTTGATTGTTATGTTTCATAGAATATGTAAATTATTGTTTTTTGGTATAAAACCAATATTTGTGTTTGATGGTGGTGTACCAGACCTAAAAAAACATACAATTGTGAGTAAACAACATTTTATATATTATTTATATGTAGTACATTATTGTGAAGTGGATATTTAGTGCATTTTTACCATTTAGTTGTGTATTTATTACAAAACTAAAATCATATTATACATATTTAATAAATAGCAAATTAATTAATTTAAAAGAAAATAAAAAACAATAAATAATGTAATTATTTTTAAAAAATTTTTAAACTCAAGTTTAGATTTTGAACGCAAATCAAAGAATGTTGATTTTACAACAATGTTTTTTTTTCTTTCTATAAGTACGGGTAAAAGAAGTGCTTCTTGCGTATGATAACCCCAAAGAAATATTGGTCATAGATACTACTTTTTTTGAAGCTAAATTGAGTTGTAATAAAAAACGAAAAAGACTAAATTTTCAAAATTGCTTTATTATTGAAAAAAAGTTGAAAACAATTTTATGCTAATTAAAACCTATTTTGAAAAATATTGAACAATTTACATAAAATTGAAATTTACATTTCATTTACTTCATTGATACTTATGTATAATAATTAATTTATATTGGTAGATAACCTTTAGTTTTAGATGTAAACATTTTTTAAAAATGCAATTTATATGTTTGTTAGCAAAAAAATAAAAACTGAATGCATGTTCTTCTCATTACGCGTGTAAAAGTATTTTATGGCTCTTTTTAGATCAATTAATTAGATTACCTAATATAAGTTATGTAATAAAAAAAGTTGTTTAAAAAGACTTGATGAAATTTTAGTAAGAATTTTCAGTGTATAAATGATATTTTATCATATGTTAAGACTAAGTTAAACATTTTAATTATACATTTATATTAGGCATATTTGTTTTGTTTATATTACATACATGCAACTACTACTGTAGTTGATATATTTTTTTTAAAAATATTGCAATTGAGCTGAAAGCCTGGTTAGATAATGTTTTACTTACTCTTCTGTTAGTTCAGTCAATGGTTTTTAATAAAACAAAATCAAATATTTATAATAGATGATTGAAAAATCTCAAGTGTAGACAAACAATTATCATAGCTATAACTCTAGCAATAGCTGATTCTTTTATTTTTATTGAAACTTAAACAATTTTTATGCTCTCAAACTTTTATCCATTTTTTAATTAATGATTTTTATTCTTTACTATTGAGCAATATATTTTAGTTTTTACGTAAACTTGTATTTGACTGCGCCAAAAATATTTTCTATTATAATAGTCTTAGTTTAAAAATTTCAAAATATATTTTTAGGGTATTCAAGCATTACATTTGTTACAAGTTTATCATATTCTCTACAAAGTGTTTAACAGTTATGTGCAATACATATATATATATATATATGGATAAGGTTGTACTGATTGTTTTAGTTTCTAGTTTTGATGATTAAAATAGTTCTTGAGATTGCGTGGGAAAATTTGTGATAGTATGTTAACATATTGTTACAGATTTTGTGGGAAAAAAATTAAGTTTTCTAGACCAACAAACAAATGCTATAATTACTTGTTAATTATAATGTATCTGTTTGAGATTTTTTTTTGTAGGTGTGCTACTTAATATACCTATAGAAAATATAGAACTGTATTTAAACAAAACAATCTAATTATAAATAAAAACTAATGAAAACATTAATACCTTTTCTTGCTTAACTTTAATTGGTTTTAATAATTAATACCTCTATAACTAAAAAATAAAAAAGTACATACTGTAACATTGATATTTGCTAAAATGTTGTGAATTTTGGTTTGAATATGAATGATAGGTAAGTTGGCTTTATTATTTAAGGAGTACCTAATAGATAATAATTGAGATTTTATGTATTATTAGCTTTTACTTAATACATACTCAATTATTAGCCAAATTTTTAGTTTTTACTTTTTAAGACTGAAATGTTTTATGCTTTGACTACAGTATATTGTTTAGTAATATAGCTTACTGTAGTATACTATTACTTTTGAATTTTTTTTTTCGGCTTACTACTTAGAGTTTTGAATATTTTTGAAAATAATTAAAAATTAAAAATTATAGCATTATATGAAATAAAATAGAAGCTGTACCCAGTTGATTTTTTGTACAAATATTTATGTACATTTTATGTACTATTGTGCAGTAAACATTTAAATCGTAATAACTCCTTAAATAATTTTCCAATTAAAAAAATTTTTTTATAATATGTTAATATTTGCTTAATGTGTAAAAAGTAAACACATTTCCAGCTTTTTCATCATACATATGGCAGAATTATATAATTAAATAGTTTGTGTAATTAATTAAAACTAATAATCTTTTCTAGAATGTGGTAACTGGTCACTAATTAAGGTTTTTTCATTTATATTCTGCTCCGTATCTTCAGACTACTCATGTCATTAAAAATGTAAATAATTATTTTTAACCATAAAATAACCCTTAGCCATGTCATTGCATGTAGTAATTTCACAGTATTAGCTTTTTAGGTAATTCATTTTTAAATGTCATATAAAAATATTAATATTATTAACAAAAATTTATAATTTAATCTTTAGTAATAGGTGTGAAATATTTTTTTTCATATTCATTTAGTTGTGAGAACATTGTATAATATTTAGTTAATTGTTGTTAGGTAAATGTATAAATTATTTCGTAATAAATTAGTATTAATAATATTAATATATTTTTATAAAACATGTAAGTACTTATAAGTTATTGGTATATTTATAGTTTTGGACATTGTAAGATCTTAGGAGTTTATGTCATTGATGCAGCTAAACATTTTTAAAAGAGTTTTTATCGGACTATTCTATGTGAACACAAACTTTTTTTAATGGTTTAACTTAATTTGATATAGCTAGAGGTGTTCAGATACTAAAAACACTGTTGCCCCTCTAAATTTGTCTAATTTTCACATTTTTATAGTTTGTATGTATACAAATTTCTTAGTTAAACTTAATTTTTTTTTTTAATGGTCTGGGTAAAATTTTTATTCTTGTATCTTTTTAATTTTATGCATTATGACCAAATTTTGTGTACACCTTACTTTTACACTTAGTAAATTATAAGTAGTTTTACTTGTGTATAATCATAATTTAATTTGTAGATAATTGTTATTTTTTCAAAAATGTATTGTCATTATTGAATTTAGGCTCAGAGAAAAGCCCAAAAATCTCAGGCAAAAATGTTTTCGGGAAAAACTAAAAAGAAAATATTGAAAAACATGTTAGAGCAAGCTGCTTTAAAAACGGTAATGAGCACTGGAAATACACCAACTGAAGATGAAGTTATCTCAAAAACTGTTAAAAGCTTAAATAAAGAAACAGAAGTTGATATGTTTCAACTACCAAAATTACCAGAGTCTTTGTAAGTGAATTACAAATTTAATTTGTTTTATAAAATTAGGTATAAATCTACTTTCTAGCCTCATATTTTTTTCTATAATTTTTATTTTTGAATCAATTGTACTTTTCAAGCTAATTACAAATATGTAAAAATTTTAGATTGCTCAAACTTTCTTTGGAAATTACAGACACTTAAAGATTACATTCAAACAATTTTTACGTAAATTTGTGTGCACGTCTCCCCCACCCAGAGGTTTGGATGCTAAAGATATTAGGCTGTTATTTGTGTGTGGAAAAGGAAAGAGTTGTTAAGGAGGTTGTAAACTTCGATTATCTTTCTCTGTCTGTCGCACTTAAATCATAGGACTTTATACGGTTTTTACTTCCAAAATACCAATCAATCTATTAAAGCGATAAGGAATCTGTAAACTTATTTGAATTCTTCAAGACGTCTGCTTTGCATCCGCCGAACTACAATTTTTATTTTTTTTGTCATACTTTTTTTGAAGAATAAAAAATTTAAAAAACTCATATTGGTTTTTTAAAATTTTATTCGTAAAAATTTAGAAGATAAAATAGAAAATGTGCTTTGAAAGATGCAAATCAGACGTCTTGAAGAATTCAAATCAGTTTACAGATTCCTTATTGCATTGATAGATTGATCGGTATGTTGGAAGTAAAAACCGTTTAAAGTCCTATGATTTACGTGTGACAGACCGAGAAAAAAAATGACGTTTTCAACCGCCTCAAGCAAAGCTGGCAGGCATAGCGTTCTCTTTTACACTCACAAGTGGATAGGTTTTTTAGGTTATTTTTGGAAAATAAGCTAACCAGAAAAAAAAAAATAGTAATATTAGCACCACTATTTCTATTGCACAGCATTTACCAGACGTAATTTGTTGTTCACCCCCGACAAATAGTGTTGGGAGCACGGTACCAAGCAATCGTGAGAAGTTGTGCATGCAAACAATATTGGTGGATTGCAATATTTAAACGTCTGCAACTTCCAATCCAAGTGCGGACATGATAAATCTTTTACATATTTGTAATCAACATGAAAAGTACTATTCATTAATAACAAACAAAAAAATCGTGCCAGATAAAGCAGATTTGTTCCAAAATATATTTATAAAATTGTATTTTTATTCATTATCATGTTATTGTTTTTATCTATCTATTGTTTTTATAGTGAACTGGATAAAGCTCTAACACCCACTAAAGAAAAAGAGCCAGCATATGAAAATTCCCGTAGTAAAACAATTGAAAATATCTTACTCTTAGCTGTTGAAAATCAAGATAATGACTTTTTGTATACAAACAGTGCTACAGAAAAAGAAAAGTCCTCTCCAGCTAAATTGAATGTATTAAAAAGAGAATATTAGATTCGCATACATTTTTGAAAACAATTGTCATTTATCATTCTAATACATTTTGCGATTTCAGGCATTTTCATGTCTGCAAATAGGAGAACTTCTGAATGGATTTTCAGACGATCAAAAACGTTTAGAGGAAAGAAAAAAGCAGCAAAAATCTAAGCGTGAAATGACGTTTAATGAATTAGAGAAATTTTTGAATGATAACAATGAAACAAATGAGACCATAATTGACAAGTTCAGTCAAAAAATAGCTTCTGATCAAGATACTGTGTTTTATTATAAGTCTGGTATGTGTTACTAATAACAGCCCAATAATTCAATCATATATACTTATTATATAATATCATAGTTAAAAAATATTATATTTACGCATGTTGATTATAATATAATACGTACAATTGTTTTTATAATTGATGGTTTCATGTATGTAATATTTCATAATTGTATGGTTGAAAATATTCTCTTTTCTTTGATTTAAAATTGTACTAACCTGTGGAATTTTTTTTAGATATTAATGATACAATTAAAAGCAATAATTCAAAAAGTAACAAAGTGCCTGAAGGTGAAAAAAATCATGACTTGAAACAAAATGTTCAATCTGAATCAAAATATAATATTACAAGATCATTTTCTATAGATGCTGTTGGATCACCAACTTTAGTTAAGGGTACAACTGTTTAGCTTTAATATTAACAATTAAATTGTGACAAAACTTGTAATACCGAGATCTTCTTTACTTTGTTGAAATTAGAAATTAACTTTAATGTATGTTTTTATTTTTTAGACAATGATGAAGATATATTTAAAGCATTAGTTGATAGTGAATCTCTTGAAGAAGATAGATTAGCTTGGCTTAATTTTAATGAGAATAAAAAAGCTAGTAAGAGACGATCAAGTAATGAATAGTTTAATTTTAACGCCATCTCAATCAATTTTAATGACATATTTTATTAGGTGAACACGAGTCACCAAGTATGAAATGTTCTAAGTCAAATACAAATATTAGTAGTTATGAAGTCGGTAAAGACGTTCATATGGAATTTGAAAAAACTGCACTGTCTATAAAATCTCCATCTAAAAGTATTTTTCTACCAAACAATGAATTATCCAATGAATACAACTCAAGTAATTTAAATGTTGGAAATCCTGTGTCATCGATGTTGTTCAATCAAGGTAATTAATAATAATAATTATTTTTAATGTTTATTAAAATTTCAAAAATGGAATTTTTGAGCTAAGTATTATTTATAAATGTTAAATTTACAAATACATGTTGAATAAGCATTGCTTAATATACTTACTATTCTTAAAAGTTAGAATTCCTAATAGTTTTAATTATCATGAAGTTATCCATTTCAAAACAGATATAAAATTTTTATTAAAACACAGAGCCTTTTGAATATATAACTATTAACATTTTTCCAAAATTGTTTTTTCATCCATAATAATATGAATCAATATCGGAACAAATGTTAAACTGTTTAACTAATCCATATGGGCTGATAAATATTATTAATTTGTCAGAAATAAGTTGTATATTTTTAAAAATAATTGGAAATATTATTATATTTTTGTATTATTATATATTCTGTAAATATTTGTTTTCAGTTACTCGTTTAAACAATTTTATTACATGATTTGGAATGTACAACAAAATTGTGGTATAGTATTATTTTTCTAAAAAAAAAAAATTATAGGATTAGCCAATTGCTAAGTAAAAAAAATAAAAATAATAATTATTAAAAGTTACATTCAAAATTACTATTACAATTATACAATAACACAATTTAACAATCTAAAACTTGTGTAACTGTAATGAAATAATTTATTTGGTTGATAGATTAACATTAGCAAGCTAAAATATTGTAACTAAAACTGTAATTATTTTAATTTTAGACGAGTCTAGTGTACCAAAGTTATTGGAAAACATAGAATCAAGCGTTGATTATCAAAACGTTCCATCTACGAGTAAATTCTTATCAATGACTCATGAAAATGACTTATTTAACAAATCAAACGAGGATCTAACGTGTCTAAATAAGTCGAGAGAAAATAATTTATTTTTAAGTGTTTCATCATCAAGAGAGTCTGATATTTCAGATGGATCGTTTTCTGAAAATTCTGTTGATTGTTTAAATGAAGAAAGTTTATCTCATGGATCTTCTGATAGTAGTACAACAGGTTTGTGAGCTTTTTAAAATTTTTTCAACGTACAAGTACAATAGTACATAGTTATTTGGTTTGGGCCTGTTAAAAGAAGTTTGTAGGGTACTAGCTTTAGTGATTTAGAAATTATGATTTGAGTTCTAAATACTAATATTTTTTTTCTATTATGAAAAAAAAAGACTAGTAGAAAATTTTTAGGTTGGTTGGACTTATTTTAAAATTTTGATTTTTACAGAATGTAAAAACTAGTTTTATCCTATTACAAAAATAGCACAACAAAAGTATCAAAACCTGTAGAGTAATTGAATGTTCTATATTTAGAGTCAGATTAAAGTTATACAATTTAAATATATTTGCTAAATCTAGTATTATTGTTACATAAAGTAATCTATCACCTTCTTATCTGATTTTCCTACAAATGTTACGTGTAGATAGAATTGCATTATTTATTTCATTCAAAATGTTTAAATCTTGACAATTATATTCGATATAAAATTTTGTTTTAAAAAAAGTAACATTTCCCCGAAAATTTTACCAATATTTAATGTTTGAATGTTAGAAATGTGAGGTCTGATTTTCAAAAAATTCAAATGTTATTTATAAAAATATGTTTTCAATGTTGTGTTGTGTCACAAATATTGATTGCTTGCTTTGTAAGAGTCGTTTGGTGTGATAAATTCTTTTAACATTTATGAAATCGGTATTTTTGACAGTAAAAATGATTGTTTTCTATTAAAATTGTTTTTGAGCTCAATCAACTATTTATGTATGTGTGTTAACTCACTGTTTAGTTACCAAAAAGTCCAACCATTTTCCCTTCATATTCAACTGCATTCAAATAAATTAATGATATTGATATAGCAGTTTGAATAAGATATAGCGTGGTTCTTATAGTGACTAGATAGAGATATTTACTTATGACTTCAAAAATATTAAAAATTGAAGATGTTAGAGTCTCCCTCAAAATAGTTTTTAGGTAGTGTTTTACGGTTTTCCCATGATTAGTTACACGCTAATAACTATTGTGGCATAAATTAATAATAGTTTTGAATTTTAAATTTCAAAGATAAATATTCACTGTTTTATGTTATCTAACATTATTTTAAATTTTAATATGTTTTTAACTTTAATGATAGATGCACACGATGAGGTAGAAGAAGCAGTTATAAGTCAAAGATCTACTTTGAACTGTCCAACAATTTCTCAAGTGGAATCTGAACTTAATATGTTCCATGACGGTAAGTTTTATTTGCACCCTTACATTTTTCCTTTGTCACTTTTCATGTGTTTTATAAATACATTTTTTATCATCAAATTTAATGGTTACATTTTCTAAAAAATAATTTGTTTTTGATTTTTTGATTAGAGTTTTAAAATTTTTCTAAAAATTATTTTTCAATTTATTACCAATAGTAGATGAGTAATAGCAGTATATTCTATACATCATTATATTATATTATTATTTATAGAAGGAGGACCAGTTACCAAAAGAAATAATTTTAATTAAACTTTCCAAAACTTCCTTTTTTACACTTCAAAAGTTTTTTAATGTTTGTTTAGTATTTTTAATAGGTGTATAAATTAAAATATTAAGAAAATACTAAAAATATTTTTTACATTTCAAACCTTAATAAGTCGTTAAAAATAGATTAGTTTTATTTTTGTAAAAATGTAGTATTCTATTTACTTTAAAGTGTGAAAAAAATTGATAGCAAATAATACAAATGAAAAATTAGTGTTGTAATAGTTATTATTTCCTAGATTATGAAATTTTTGTTTGCTTTTATCTTCTGTAAGATTTGTTGTTTGGAAAATTAACTCATTCAAATTTCACAAATTGTTATTTTTACAGAGAACTTGAGATCAAATTATTTCAATCCAAATTCAATTAAATCAGTTAAACCTCTTGAAAACCAGACAAGTCCCTCAGAAGCACAATATTTGGAGTCTATACAGGTACTAACTAAAAAATAATAATTTACAAGAATATACTGTTATAACAATAGTAATTATTAATTTTAGGATACATTATTCAAGCAACAAAATGATTTAGTTGGCTTACAAAGAACATTTGATCGAATGGCATCTTCGGTTACTCAAAAAATGTCATCAGATATAAAGGTATCTAAGTGTTATAATTTATTTACCTAGTTAGTTATAATTATTTTATTCTTCAGGGTTTCAATCGTTTGATTGTTTTGCTGCTATTTTTCATGCTTTTTTTTTTTTATAAGGCGTTTTTTGGCGCTAATCTTTCCACTTATTTTACTGTGTACGAATGTGTCATTTAATGCTTGTGTACTACTATTGTAAAAAATCTTTGTACAATTGTCCATTTTATTTAAAATTTTCACATGCCTTCTCAACATAGATATAAATATAAATGTAAAACGTAAAATAATTCAAACATGATTTAAGTTTCAATTTATTTTGAATATTTTTGGACTAAATATATAACTCTGATAATAATTTTAAATATTTGGAATCTTTTGGCATATATTGTTTAGTAAAACCTTGAGTAATTACCAGGTAATTTTAAGACTCCAAACTTATTTATAAGATATTTTTAATACATTTGAACAATACAAAACAATTTTTTTTCTTAAGAGTCTTTATAATTTCTATCTCATTTTTTTCTGCATTCATAATTTATGTTTTTAGATTTCAGATTTAACATATGGTCAAATGTTAGTTCTTCTACTTTTTAATAAAATCGCCATAATAATGATTCAATTTGTATTAAATAAATTGAACAGCTCATTCAGAATTAAAAGAAATTTATAAAAGTTAATATCCAATTCCTTAATAAACTACTAACTTTCCAAACTAGGTACCTGTCCAAAACAGTGGCCACCTATTAAGACAAAGTCACAACTACTCAGTCCGAAGTCATTACTCCTATTTTTTATGTGTCTATCTATTAATGTAGATAGTGAATGAATTTATTAAAATGAATTGTTAAATTTTCCTCATTTTACCATAAAAAAATTATTTTGAAAGTTCAAAATGTATATCAAATTTATCGTACACCTTTCAATAGGAATATTAATAACAAATTTAATCTGTACTCGTTATAACTTATAACAATTTATCCCTGTTCCTTATTTTTTGTAGTGTTTGATCATATTTGTACGTCTAACACATATTCTGCGTATTTTTGGTTTACTCATTGAGTGTACTCTTTGTTGAAGTCCAACATAATATAAAAATGTTATACATAATTTATTTTTATCAACTAACTATTTAAGATAATTCAAAATTTAAATGTTTATAATACATCAATTATTTATTACAAATTTTTATTTTCAATTTCTAACTAAGTAAAACAATTATATATTATAAATTGTATGATTATAGCATCTATATATTATTATTAATACAAAAAATGCGCATATATTTGTTGAAATTTTAATTGTTGTATTATAAAAACTAAAATCAAATGCAATTGTTAATAATGACTAAAATTTCAGCAACACAGTTTTCTTGATTTTTGTTTTTGAATGTTTTGCTACACCTTCTGTAAAAATTGTTTTAATTGTTAATATGTTTGATGTAAACTTTAAAAATCACTAGTTTTTTCTGTAGGTTTAATTTTCTGAAAAAGAGATCTATACCTATGTACTAATCATTTCAAACTATCAAACTATAAGTTTGGAGAACTTTATGTTAAATGTTACTATAGTCTTTATTGCCCTATGTAACTTTTGTTAAAAACAACAATAGTTATGAACCAAGTAAAATTATTTACCTACAACTTAAACTTAAAAAAAAACAATCGTAATATTATTTAAAAATAGTTATTTTGTTCTCTTTTGATTCAATTTTCATAACATACCTATAGTTCAACTTCAAGTCATTATTGCATTATTTTTATACTTATTTCACAAGTAATCCTAATTTACCTAATTAAAGTCAAAAAATTATTTGTATGTTTTTCAGAACCTTTTGAGGTTATTTGGCATACCATATATTACAGCACCAATGGAAGCCGAAGCTCAGTGTGCTTTTTTAGAAAAAGTTGGATGTACTGAAGGTACTGTGACTGATGATAGTGATATATGGTTGTTTGGAGCTAGTATTGTTTACAAAGATTTTTTTGATAGTAACAAATTTGTCAAACAATTTAAAAGCATCAACATACAACAAAAGTTTGGTAATATTTTTTGATGACTCAATTGCATATAGAGTAATATGTCGAATTGATTAAAATGTCTTTGTTTCAGCTTTATCTCAGGACGATTTGATACAGTTAGCTTTTCTTGTGGGAAGTGACTACACAAACGGTATTGATGGTATTGGACCTGTATCAGCTATCGAAATATTGTCTTTTTTTAAATCAAAAACTAAAAACATGAATATTGAGGAAAGATTGTTTAAAATAAAAGAAATAGTAAATTCGAAATCTGATATGTATAGTGATGTACCATTTATGAAAAAATTGATGTCATCCAAAATTGGAAATGGTAAATTATTGTTGTAATGACGTGTTGTTCTTAAATACAATAATACAATGTATTTATAATTCAGATTTTCCAAATAAAGCAGTTATAAACGCTTATTTAAATCCAATTGTGAACGAATCGTGTAAAAAATTTAATTGGGATACTCCACAAGAAGATTTAATCATTGAATTTGCTCAAAAACATTTTGATTGGAATATATCTAAAACAAAAAGCACATTGGCTCCAGTTTTGAAGAAATTATCAGAACGAACGGTAATTTTTTTTGTAAATAAAAATGCTAGTAAATTTTAAGATGGATAAAAAAAAAATGTCTTTAAAACATGACATCTTCAAACATGTATACATTTTGTTTTTAGAATCAAAAATCTTTAGATTCATATGTGAAAACTTTACCCAAATTGAGTAATACTAAAAGTGGTATGAGTAAACGTGTTAGCTCTGCTGTTAAAAGGTTACAAAATGATATATGTACCATTGAAACCAAGAATCGAAAGTTGGATAGCCCAAAGAAGCTTCCATCGACCAACTCAAATGATACCGTTAGTAAGAAGCGTAAAAGAAATTTGAAATAAACGTTTGTTTCCACTTTTATAGGGGTATTAATGAAAAAAAAAAAATTAAAATAAAATTACTACTGTTTTTAAATAGCCTTGAATTTGATATTCAAGACACTTGATTTTTATGATTTTTATTGTATTGTTGTAGGCATTTAAAATTTAAAATTATTTCGTATGTTTAGACGTTTTATAATGTGAAGTATACATTTTCAAACCGTACTTCTATAATATACTTATTTATTAATATTACTTATAACTTAACTATTAAATACCATTTTTGTATCTATTTATTTATCACATTTTAGTTTCTATAAATTCTAGTCATTTTTCATTTTGTCTTTTTAGTATTAAGTTATTTACTATGTAATTATTTATTAAAATTACCTATGTATTTAGTTTTTTTTTTTTTACACAGATTTATTTTTAATAATGGGGTTGAAAGCAGGTCAAATTTAAAGAGTGGGCAACTGAACAGATTTTGTTTTATTGACTTTTGAAATGCGGCTTAGGATTATTGATTTTGTAAACAGATTTCAATTATTGAACATAATATTCTTTTTAGAATATTTTGAGATAATAATTGTGTACGTATACATTTTTGGTTCTTTAAAATTAATGGAAATTAACCATACTAATTTACTAGCATAAATCTGAAATTTCAAAAGTCATAATTCCAAGTCGACTTTGGAACAAATCGTTTATGCTTTTTTACAGAAATAAATCCTATCTATTTTAAGTAGGTAACATTTTTGCAGGCTTTCACCGGTATAAAACACGGCGCTTTCAATCCCTTAATATTAATTGTTTATAAAAAGTAAATTTTTTTTCATGTTTAATGATTATTATTTTGAATTATTTATTTTACAAAATTTGTGATTTTTTTTTAATGACAACCTCATTTTATTTTGTATAAGTATTTGTATTGTCCTACATTTTATGCGAACATCATAATTTTGTTATTGTCAGTTAAGTATATTCAACTGTCCTATTGGGCAATAATAATTGCTTGGATTGTTTTTGCAAAAATATGAGTTAATAAATAAATTAAAGTAATTTATAAAGTTCAGTAGGTATAACATATTATTGTATCGTATTAGTATATTACCATGTACGATTATATTGTTACTGTTGATAATTTTTCCTCGTTTCTAGTTATATATCTATTTCTTTTTATAACTAATAACTGGAATTGAGGAGAGTATCTACCCCTTCATATTATGTACAGGGTTTCAGCTCACCTTTTTAAATTTACTTGCAATTTTCTCGCACAATTTTCAAATTCTTCAAAATGTTTGCACATTGTGGTGTTGTGCAGGTCTGGTATTAATCAAATCAATAAAATTTTAAATCAGAACACTCGTAACTATCTAATCAACATAATGCTCATTTATACAACGTATAGTTTTTAATCCTACATTTTTCTGTACATTCATACGATATCGTAATATTTGCACTGTATAAAATTTAATTTACAAACAGTGTTACGTGGCGGGAAGATGAAAAAGCTGGAAAGTTAAGGGCGGAGAAGAGTGACTCTGTCAACGGGTATTGTTCATTCACAACGAATGCCAATCCGAGTATGATAATATTGCTGTAGGTAAAAATATATTTAAAAAAAAAATCGTTCGGTGCAAAATGTTTTTAGGAACTAAAGTTTTTGTTTTGTCAATCGAAGTTCAACCATATGGGTCAAACAGTGTTTGCCTTGAAAGGTATGTTTGTGGTGGTTACTAGAGACAATTTTGTTCAATAAGAGCCTACACCGGGATTTTTAGGCAGGTACCTATCTAACAGTGGCGCAAACTCAATTCTTAAGATGGGTGTCAAAATAATGCCCAATAAAACCACCCAAAACTGAATATTTTATAAAAATACCTACATCATCTTTATTAAGTATATTTATAAGACTGACATTCCTGCACCCTTCCATGTGCTCCACTGGTTCCTAATAAGTAATCGGTAGATACGCTGGGTCCGAGAGTTGTTTGGATACCAAACAGTAGTTGTGTCCCAAGATTTTTTAGGCGATTGCACGATTATTGCTTGGGTGGGACGAGACAAAAGTTTATGTGAGACCATGATCGAAAATACAATACTTGGGCAATTTAATATGTTGTTGATAATGTTATTTTTGTCATCGTTACAGTTACTTACGCCATCGATAATGGTGTATTTGGTCGGAAAGTTTTGTCGACAACGATCGTGTTTAATATCGGGACTTCTGATGACCGTTGTTGTTTTGGTTTCTGTGTTTCATTACGCTGTCACTCGATAGGAAGGAGCCCCACATAATAGTTATTTTCAAATAACTATTATATTTTTCAAAATCAAGATCTGCATTCAATCACGTAGAAAATTAAATTTTTTTTCTAATAAAATGATAAACAATTTTTATATTAGGTAGGTAACTAAAATAATTTTAATAATTCTTCAAAATCCGTCCAATTTTGACAAAAATTTCAGTTCTTTTTGTCTTTCGTGTTGACAATGATTAACCATTGTAATGGTCAAACGGGAAAGAGCCAAAGGCTAGAGGCGTATACACCCTCGATTCCCAGAGGATCTTTTTATGATTGTGAGATTACATGTTAATTATACGAAAATGTAATTTTTTTTTAATGACCTTTAAAGTAGTAAAAGTGATCAAACTTTTACAAATAGTATGTATACACACTAAAAGACTGGTTTGGTTCTTAATTTGAAATCAATTGGTTTGTTTTTACCCCATAGTCGTGTTTGACCGTACTTGACTGAAATATAAAAGTTCAAAATTTTAGTTTTTCGCGTTTCGTTTCATAATACCTGTATAATTTTCAAATAATACGTATTTGATAACCAAGCTCGCTCAGAACCCGTTTTTTGAAGACATTGCAGTATTTTATTTTTCTTCAAATTATATTCACTGTATTACCATCCATCCGTCGATAGTTGTTTTACTCACATTTTGAGCGAAACAACCCACACAGAACACGCACATCTATTAGATATCCAAGGGATATACCTTGTGGATATCCATGATATCCCATGGATATCTATGGATAACTAATGGATATTTAAGAGATATCCAAATGTCCGCTTTTTGCATTTATATGGATATCCATATCCATCAGTATATAAATATCCAATGGTTATCCACCAACAATATCTAATGGACATTCATTAATATCCATTAACCTCTTTATAGATATCTATTTTGTATCCTATGGATATCTATGGATATCTATAGATATCCATGGATATCTATGAATAACTAATGGATATTTAAGAGATATCCAAATGTCCGCTTTTTGCATTTATATGGATATCCATATCCATCAGTATATAAATATCCAATGGTTATCCACCAACAATATCTAATG
>CM029361.1:19413337-19496846 GCA_017140985.1 Hormaphis cornu
AACATTCATTAATATCCATTAACCTCTTTATAGATATCTATTTTGTTTCCTATGGATATCCATAGCAACATAACATAATGTTTATTAAAAAATAAATAATATATTAAAATACTGTTTTAAATCAAATTTAATAATAATACCACATATAAAAGTATACATATTATTATACATACAATATTATTTTATTTATAAAAATTAACAATTAATTAATTAATTAATTAATATTGACAAGTTATATATATTATAAAATATATTTTTTAATCTAATTAACCGATTCAATCACTGCAACAACTCCTGGATTTATCAATTCCTTGGTTTTCAAACTAAAATATATAATAAATAATTAGTTGAGTTTAAAAATATTACCATAATATGAATATTTACCTATTTTCATAGCGTTTCATGGAATGTCTTAACCAATTTTTTATGGATAGAATAATTTCAGTCTCTGTGGATATCGGAACAATTTTTAGGACGGTTTCTGTAATAATTTATAATTTATTGTTAAATGTTAAAATTTAATTAAAGTTATTTAATAATAACACTTACCAAGTATAACCTTTGACAATAATAAGTTTGAAAATACTTTTTTCCCCTTTCCACCTAACCAACTATACATCATGGCAAGCTTATTTGTGAATAATCTTCTTAAAATTAATTTAGTGGCTTCATCCGTTTTTTTCCCGCCAATTTTAGTTAACATTTTCAACTGAAAACAGATATATACTTTCTATTAAATGATAATAGTTAAAACTATCAATTATATTGTCATAAGAAACTAAATATATATATATATAAAAGTAAAATAGGTATGGGTATTTAAATATATTAATTCTTACCAGGTATGACTTAAAAGTTTTATCTGTAAGCAATTTATTTTCAATGACAATTAATCCATTTTCGTCAACTAGTGGCAAACTTGTAGCTAGTAATATATCATGTTCATTCTCTTCATCATCATCATAATCATCATTATTCACAACAGAATATCTTCTTTCCAGGTGGTTACTTTTTTCTTCTAATTTTTTAATTTTCAATTTAATAATTGATAAATCTCTTATTACTCGTTCTTTAAAATCTAAAAATATAACAAATTAAATTAAACTTGGATAAATAAAACATTTAGATAATTATACCTTTGTCTGACATTTCAGGAATCTTCATTCTTGTTTTTATTGGAGACATTTTCACACATTTTTTGGCCGATTGTTGGTTATTATCTTCTTTTGACAAAATTAATTCTTCAATATTCTTCTTATTATTATATGCAGTTAAGTCATTACTATATTTATTTTCATTTTGGGAAGGGCATTGTAATACAGTATTATGTTGTATTTTCGGAAAAGGTTTAATTGTAGAAACTACTGTTTCTTCTAGTTCAGAACTATCACTTGAGTCATTCATCTTTTTCTTCATTTTATTTCTACTCCTACTTTTTTTTTCTTTTTCTGTAGAAACTACTGCTGTTTCTTCTAGTCCAGAATTACAATCACTTGAGTCATTCATCTTTTTCTTTCTTTTCTTTCTACTCTTTTTTTCTTTTTCTGCGTCGGTAGTCAATAAATCTTGGTTGTGCTCAAATTTTCTCCATTTACTTCTTGCAGTTTCAAAATTATCTAAAATAAATATATTTATAATAGGTAATTTTTTTTTTTAATATCAAATTTAAGAAGTTGGTAGGTAATTATATATATTTTGTCATAATATTTTATATAAAATGAATAAATTGTATTTATTCACCATAAGATCCTAGTATGGTTGCCCCATATATTGGCCAAGTGGGTCCTGGATTAACGCCTCGTTTCACTGCTTTTTGATACTGCGAATCTGAATAAAATGTACCTCTCGGTGGCCAGTAGCATGTCCCAGATGTTCCTCCAACTTCTGTCCAACTTTTTGGTACAATCGTCAAACCTCCATCATCATACTCAACAACACACCAAATAGGGAAAGAATCCATCTTCTATAGAAAAATTTTTTAATTTAAATATTTGACTTGGTCAATTTATATATTATATACATTATAACAATTAAGTGTAGTTAATAAATAACTCTTGTCAATATTTTATAATATTTACATTAAGTAAAATAGGTAGTAGTTTAATAGAAAATGTTTAAAGTATACAGTTATTAATTAAGTACAACTTTTTAATAGTAAAAATGTACATTAAATAGTCATAGTACAATCACTATGCAAAAGGGGAAATACTGCTAGACTACCATTACTATCATTCCATGGTAAAGCAATACATTTACTTATAATATCAGTTACTGGCCAACTTTGGATATTTTTAGAAATATTATTAACTAAATAACAATCTATTAAACTGGACTGACAAGGTGTTTCATATATTTCCCCTTTATTTAAGAAAGTTTGACCTAAAACCACCATGCATTTCATATATTTATCATATACAAAATTTTTAACAACAACTACTTCATTGGGATAAATGATACAAATATTATTTGGATTATCAACAGATAAAATACAGTTTTTTATTTTTGAATCCTTAAATTGTTTATTCATATCAGATGTATTTGTTATGGGCCCATCCCAGTGATTTCTCAAATACGGACTTTTTTGTTTCGACTTTATTGTACGGCGTGTATTTAAAACAGATCTTTCTATGTATCTCCTGTGAATTTGCTGAAGAGGCTTATCAGATTTTCTTAGGTCCATTTTTAAAAGTCTAAGTTTGTTTTCAAATTGAAATGCACTAAAATCATGAATTGGTCCCAATAATTTAGCATCATTAACAATATGTAGTAAACCGTGCACATTATGAGATACAAATTGCTTACCATATAAAATTATAAATGTTTCTACAAAATGCTCTAAAAGAGACTGCGCATAATCAGCAAATTTTTCGAGTAATGTATAATTACTTAAAATTCTCATAGCAACATGTAGTGTTATTACATGTGAATATACCTGTGGATTTAATATTCCATGTAGAATTACCGGTGCTGTATACAACAAAAATTGTCGTAGTTCAGTGGCTTTCCATAATCCTAATTTTTCTATCCTTTGTGGTCGTCGAGCAAAATCATTTGGAATATAATCTCTGATCGCTAGCAAATTTGATGATATCAACTTTATTTTATTACTTGGAAGACGTACAATTTTAGAGGCGGGCTTACCACTTAACCATAAAGTCATAATTTTTTTCATAACACCAATGCACGATAAATGCATATATTCTAGAGGAATTTGTGATACAGGTTTAAAATTAGGTATATCATTAAGAATAGATCGCCCTAATTGGTGATCATTATATTCCTGATTAATAAAACCATTATCCGTTCTCAAAACATTATTTGTAATATTTGGAAAGCACATTCGGTTTTCAATATACTCTCCTTCTTGACAACATTTTGTACAGCTAAAATACCCAGCATGTCCTTTTGTCATGGTAATAAATGAACGAGCTGGTGTATCACATATAATACAATATAAACTAACATTATAGCATATTTCATCTTTATATAAAAATCCATTATTAATTAAATCAACTATTTCAGTAAAAAAATCTTGTAAAAAGTCATTTGAATCATTTGGTTTAGTATATCCATGATAAACTCCTATAATAAATACATGAGAACTATGAAGTATACTCCCCATTATAGGCCACAATTCACTAGTACTACTATCTGACAAAGGTAACCCATCTGTGGATATTTTAAGATTTATGTTTAAATCCCTTGAGATTTTTTGTTCTAACTCAAATACTTCTGTTAAACCAGCTCGTATACCAAAATGAACATAATAACCTGGACTAACTGTACGTATAATAGTATTTTTAGGTGTAGAAAGTAGTGTTTTAGCACTCTTTGGAAGGTTTTGACCGCATGGCTGTTTTCTTAAAATACATAGTAATTCATCCACCACATTATGTTTAACTTTATTCAGTACAGACCAAAACGAAAGTTTATCTTTAAACTGTGCTTCGTTATCAAAGATTACAGATTCATCACTAAAAATGTCAGAAGAACTATCAGAGTTATCTGCAGAAGCATTATTACTAGGATCATCAGATGTATTATTACCAGAATTTTCAGATGAATTATTATTTGTTTCATCTGAATCAACAATAATTGAATCATCTGCACTTTCTTCAGAATCATTAGAGAAATTATCTGCAGAGCCATTATTTATTAGTACAGGTGGAGAATATACCCGAGTATTATAATTAATAACAGAAATATTATTTAAATTATCATTTTGTAATGTATCATTATTATATTCTATAATTACATCGTCTACATTATCAATTGGAGCTAAACTTATTTCTTCATTTACCCTACGTCGGAATGAACGCTGCGATTAAGCGTTAAGATCTTTTGTTTTGCGTTTAGGACGCGGTTCACAAGACATGATTAATTTTATTATTAACTATAATAATTATAAGCAAAACAGGTGTACGCTAATATATGCTATATAGTATATATTATTTAAAAACTTACATTAATGTAGTACAGCCGCGTTACATTTATATATAGCTGTAGTAAACACTAAATTAACACTAATTAATATTATAAAACTAAAGAAATAAAAAAAAAACTGTGTAATATATATTAATTTATTATTCATTTCACATTCGCGTCCGCGATACAAATCGACGTTCGGCATGCCACATTTCATAACGAGACCACGAGGATATCGTAAAATAACCCAAAATATTGTGCATGGTATCAATTTATTATTATATCTGTTTTATTATCAGTGCTGATGTCGACCACCGCCACCACCGCCAAGGTTTATAGATGATATGCCGCCGTGAACTGAATGATAATAAAATTTAACTGATAAACATATTATATTATAAATATACTGCTGTATATACTGCGGCCCTGGGAGTACGACCGGAAAAACCAACCGTCACGCGTCGCTGCACATCGTTTAACACCGCCTCATACCGCGCCTTACCGATCGTGAAATGTCGGTGTAGAACGTCGTGCGCCGCCACCGGCAGTCTTGTACACAGAGTGATCGGCAGCGCCGCCGTTACTTGTTTATAATTTACAATGTTTGTGCGCGCTGTATACACGCAGTGGCGGATATCGGGGGGGGGGGTAATTGGTAGACCGCCCCCCCCTTGGGCTTTTTGCCACCACTATACATTATTACAATATTGGCTACAACCATTGATTATAAACATCATTATGTGGATTTGAAATTTCACCCCCCCCTCAGAACTTGGATATATCCGCCACTGTATACACGCCGTAGAGTAGCAGTGATGAGAGAAAACGAGCCTCGCTGAACTAACGCGTTATGACTATACTGATCGCGATCGTCATTCGTCGGTGTCACTGCGCGAATCTGGTCGTTTTCCCGTTGGCCGGAGTTATATTATATAAAGTTGTATTATATTTTATCGTCAGAAGCTGTATCATACAAAACAATAAAACATTTTCGTAACTATTAAAACGCGCGAATATACGATCATGTCCGGTACTCAATTTATCAGTCCGTGTCGATTCTGTAGTGTTCAGTGCTATATCTAATCTGTATACATTAAAATTTAGTAGCTACCTATAGGTATACCTACTAGCACTAAATTTTAGAGGGAGCTACAATAAATTAAAAAATTATAAAAAAAAGCAAAAAAATAGTCATCAACTTTCAATTAACTCGGGTTAGGTTAGGTTAATCCGGTCCATCTCTAATAAAAAAGTATTATTTATTTTGGGGGCTATACAAAATTTAGGGGGGCTTAGCCCCCTAGTCCCCACCTATTTTCGCCTAAGTGCATAGATACACATATATATTATTATAATATAATATAATTATTATATATTAATAATGCAAATAACATATCCATAAATTATTTGCGATAGATATCCATTAAATATTTCCAATATCTATTCCACGGATGGATATCTTATGTATATCCAAAAAACGTTGCTCGTGGACTAGACATGGTATGGACATATGAGTCATCCATTGGATATCTAATGGATAATATTTTCTGTGTGGGAAGGCAGTAATTGATTTTAAAAAGACGTGTGTATCTTTTTTTTTGTCTGTATCACACGTAACTCCTATAAGAATCGTTTAAAATTCGAAAATTGGCTAAAAATGTTCATATCCATGATTTTTTTAATAAGAAAATTAAGGTACACGTTAAGTATAGATACTAATTTCAAAATACTTCAATAACTTTTGGAGCTAAGTATAAAACTGTGAAAACTTTGATTTTTTCACCGGTATTTTTTAAAATCAAAACTTTAATCTTCAAGTAAATGCTTTGAAATTGTAATTCAAGTTTGGCGACTTATAGTTTTCTATTGACTATTCGTGTATAATTACTCGTTTTCCTAATTATAGCTTTTTACCAGTGAATTATCATAAAGTCGTATAAAATGTATTAGAAATCAACTTATAAAGCTTCAGGTATGATTTTGCAGTCTTTGTAGTGTCTGAATAAATAGCTTGTCAAAATATATCAGCCGTCTATGAGTGTAATTTGAAACAAGTAATGATAGAATTTGATAACAGAGGTCGCTACAACAACGTCTAAAAACGACCATATTTTATGAAAGTATACAATTATTACTGACTCATGATTTTCATTCTTGTTTTCAATAAAATTTAACACATCAGATCTACTCTTGTACTCCTTGACCAAATTTTAAATAGAAGAAATTATATTGTTTTTATTAATCATCGGTTTATTTAGTGGCTCCAAAATACCTTACTAAAAATAAAATACAATTCACGCACTGTCAACTGTAGTACACCCTATGTAATAGACATTTTTTTAAAAACCATAGGTACGTTGCAGAGATCAAATTTATATTCCGTTTACAAAAGAAGTTATTTTACTTATTCATGTTTTTAGCTGAATCAACAAATGTGCATACATAACAATTGTTGTTAGTTTTACGTTTTTAACGGTTGTAAATGTGCGGATATGACGTTTACAAAAAAAGTCTGTACCAAAATTCGTGTGTAAAAAAAAACTTCAACTTATTTGTCTATTATATTTTTGAAACATTTAAAAAGCGTAGTGTTGAGAAACGTCCAAAATGTCACGAATAAGAGTATTACCGTTTGATTTTGTAGCTATGTTTCTCGCAACGTTATAAATTGATGTACTCTGAAAAATATTGATTGTAATGATTTAAAATTACAAAACACCAAAAACATTAGCAGGTATGTACAACATGAGTTAGTCAGGTAAATCTTAATAATTTCAGAACAAATATGAATTTATTTTGCACCACAATTATTTTAGAACCAAACGAAACGAAGAAAATTCTACTAAACAAGTTTTAATAGACATCATAGTCTAGTGTCTATTGTAGAAAACGTGGATACAGATTACAGAATTGTAAGTACACAGTAAATACAACAATTAGTTTTTATTATTTTTTCGGATTTAACTTAGTTTAAAAAAGAGAAAAAAAAAGATTATTCGTGGGTACCTAACCTAATGTACTGCAGGAACAAAAAAAAAATTGTTGCTTTAAGGGTCTTCGCCACACTGGATTTTATGATGCAAATATAATATGGTCTCAGCGGTCCGATAAATCAATAGGGTATTTTACTTATCGATTCTGAAAACGGTTATGATGAGCTCGTTATAACGTCTACTATGTTTTTATAAGGTGATTTTTGAAAATATTTATTTTCAAAGGAATAATTGAAATATTAAAATTATGACAATAAATGTTCAATTTTAAGATTATCGCCAAAGTAGAATAAATCTAATTGTAGGGCTTGCTCGATAAAACTCTAAAAGTGAAAATTTTTCTTTCAATTACGTATCTAACTGAGAAGACTAAGAATCGTTACAAAAGGTAAGCGCAAAACAGATAAAATTTTTATTAATAGGAAATGATGAATTTTTATAGACATAATTCTTTAACGGACTTTATTTAAAGACAATGTCAAATCGTATCGTATCACGCCCGTACGCGCAAATTCATTCGCAATTTTGAATCGTTTCAGAGGCTAGTATAGTAGCTGCTGAGGCAAATAAAATATGTTTCTTTTTGGCTAAAAAACTTTTTCGGAATCCTCAGCTGTTTAAATTAGACGTAGCAAAAAACCAAAACACCCCCGATCCGTTTTGATCTCGTGTGTCCATTCTAAATGTTTCTGCTCCGTCAATCACCGACAACCCATATAAACATCGAAAATGGTTAAACTTGTGCCGATTTACAGACAAAATGTTATAATATTACGTCTAATATGAGAATTGACTTGGAAAACAACGTGTCACACTCGGAAGAATTTATTTTTTTTTTCGTATATAATATATATGACGGATTCGGAATAATCAGTTTGTGGTTGTCTGCGCGCGTCAACGTCGACGGCACTGCGGGGAATCATAAAAAATGTAGGTACTTACCGTAAAATCACTGTGTGCAGGTTCTAAATTGACACTGCGCGATAGAATACGGTCCGAGTGAATATTTAAAACGATTCGCTAGAAATTCCGTTTTGAAAACGGGTTCATCCGAAACGGAATATAACTCTGAATAATCGGGTAAACGCACCACACGTTAAACACCGAGTGTCGAAAAACTCGAGTTTTTTCATCCTTCGCCGTACGCGTTTCCCCGCGGGAGGGCGGAAAGAGTACGGGTGACCGAAAAACAACATAAAAAAATATCATCCTAGACCGATAAAACCGAGCCGATAAACACTTACCCGACCGTCTTCAATTCGAAAAATTGTTCGAACTCGTGTGTTCAACTTAAAACTACCGTTATTGGACCTAGCTGGTATCGATTGTTTTTAAAACCTACCGTTTTTTAACCGTCAAGTACCGCGCCACAGTTATTAACGAATCACAAGCGTTATTATGCTGCCAAACGGAAAAAGTATACTGCGACGCGTGTAGACGAAGCTCCTCTCCGATTTTCTTAAAATTCCTCGTGCAGTTAAATTTACAGTTTATCAACTGACTCGATATCTATTCTACTCTCAAAAACTAATCGTAACACGCGTCGCTACTCGGCCGCGTAAAAACTTTGGAGTCGAAAAACTCGCGCCCGTCCCCTATTTAAAAACTAGAGTTTTTAACGTAGAGCTTTAGTCCCCCACAAGATGAGGGGACTGATAAATTAATTTCGGATTTTTTTCGCGGTAAAATGCCTTTGCCCGCGTACAAATAAAGTGTACCGTTGCGTATTTTCAGAATAAAAACATACATTTGTTTTGGAAAAAAAAAAATTTTAATTATTTTATTCGATATACCGTTTTATACTCTGGTAAAATGAATGAATATTATATAATACTTGACACCGTAAAACGTGTAAACTGATTTTTCAATGATTATAGGGTAAAAATAATGAATACCTCAAAATCGGAATTCAATTTAATTAGTATTGACCGCTGTTATGATTGTTTTATCGAACACTTTACAAACTAGACACGCGCACAGTCGATTCACCGAATCCCACGACCTTCCAAGTACTTATCCAAGACTTCACGTAACGTAGGTAATCAAATAAATTACGTGATTGGTTCGGCGGAAGACGTTGTAAAAATGTCACGACCAACCCGGTTGGCAACCACGTCGAGTTATAATAACTGTTCCACCGTTCCTAGAAATATAAATATTTAAAAAAAAACGATCGTGTACCGAATTTCACGTCAGTTTTTACAAGTCGTAGCTTGGATTCCCTATGAAATAAATTAAATCCTATAAATACGAATAATAAGCATCGTGTTATGACGGAGAAAAACAATTTTGGACGAAAAAACAATATTGTAATTACGGATAGAGTGAAACATCCGAGTTCGATAAATCTCTCCAAGTCGGATATCCCCCCTACTTATAAACCACGTATCGTCGAGGTAATAATAATACAACGATGAACACAAGAGCATTAAAACGTTTCGTTGTGACGACTCCTTTCATTCCCTTCGACTTTTTTTCTTAGAAAACAGTTGTCACACAAATATGTTATTCAATCGTGTCATGTGTATCCGATAAAATTAATTCGAAAACAATCTGCTCGATAGAAAAAAAGTGTGTTGAAAAACGGCGCGCAACAACAAAATTACGCGCCCTCTAGGTGTTACGCCGTCGGTACTGAAATCCTCGAATAATAACGAATAATCTTCCAAAACGGTCGGAGATTTTCACACGTCGTTCGACGCGACATTATTGACGGATTTTTGGTCCTTTTTTTTATTTTGTTAAATTCTACCGGGATCAACCTGTGGTCGTTCGGAATCGCGTTTTCGGATGTCACAGACAAACCTCCCAGACCCGAAGCGTCGCCGGACTGGGGGAACCGATGTAGGAACCGATGTAGGAATTGATGTTATCGTACGCGCGCAGCGGGAGGACGAACTCGATACCTGCTCGTCGAGCGGTATTAAAACGTCACGAGCGAATCACACAAAGAGCGCGGTGGGGTGGCTTACCCCCGGTTTAACCCCGATTATTTATACTCATCGTATATGTTCCGCATACCCACTGCACGCTCAAACAACCCTTACCGCGCCCAGAGTATCCGGAAAACGGACGGGAAACGACGCGTTTAGGAGAGGCATTTTCAACACAAGCTAATATTATATAACGTGCGGTCAGCGAGTTTTAGGTACGACTTGTAAGTGTTCTCAAGGGCGCGCCACCCCGTTTATTACGCAACGAGCGGGTAGGCGGAAAATATCGTGTGCACATTCCGCGCATAATTGTATTATATATATTACCTCGACGCACAATACGTGGTTTACGTGGGGTATCTAAGTAGGGGATGATTACAGCCGGCCGTAACCGTGTAATATTACACCGACGGTAATATAATTACGCGCGTGTGTAAAATAAAACGGTTGATAAAAAAAAGCATTTACACCGTTTTCCGCCTGTCGACGTGCCAACAGGGTGGATAATTTCGTTCCTATTTTTTTGTTTTTTGCAATATTCCGATTTTCGTATATTGACGAGCCAGCAAAATACGAACGTGTTTTTTAAAGGTCCGTAGAAAAATCCCCCCAGCCTATTTACTTTTTCTGAACGTTTTAAACGCATATGAAACAAAAAAAAAATTGGAGTACGATGTGTACCGTTGTCGTGTATTGTTGACGTATAACACGCTACAACAATCCACGGCTGGATTATCACCATTGTATTACTGATGCATGTCTACTTCGTGGTTGGTAAAGACGGTTGATTTACCGACCACGATAAAAACGTATATCGCGTAGTTATTCGCAAAACAGATGATATTTACAACACGGTATCGAAACGACAGTTTTGCCGAATTTTCGAAAATCGTAAACTCGTTCACGACAGTTAGAGCGTTTCAAACAGTAAAAATCGTGAAATGGCCATTTCGAAAAAAAAAAAAATACTACTACTACAGGTACTAATTCGGGCGACTGATGCTCCAGATTTCTGTTTTTTTTCTCGCCTTAAGATTTTTTCCGAATTTCGTACACCCGCGAATGATCGAAATTTCATTTTTTTTTTTTTACGGTTAAGAGTAAAATTTCTGTTTTCGGTTAAAACGTTCAACGGATAAAAAGTCGTTCGCGCGGCGAGACATCCTGTACGCGGCACGTTTGCGCGGTCGAGCCGACGTCGTGCGTTCAAAGTCTTCACCACAAATAATAATAATAATAATAATAATAATAATAATAATATCTTATTGCCGCCGCTTGAAAGTCGAACCGTATTGTTAATTATTACACGACGTAACATAATGTTGTTGTGCACGGGGAGGTACCCACCCCGATGGCTCTTTTGGAGTTTCACCGATGCGACTCGTAAAAATAATTTTGTCGTGTGCGTTAATCGTGGATAAACGAAGAAAACAAAAAAAAAACAACGTATAAAACACAACGGTCACTCGATCGCGACGTATAGTAGTGAGTTGACCGCCGCCGCCGACGACGTTCAGTGGACCGACACAATGACCGACACATTATTCGTATCGACGACGGCGAAACTCTCGAACGCAGTTAAGTGATTTAAAACATTGTTTCTATCGTTGAGTTTGTGTTTTCCGCAAATAATATCCAACAGCGCGACGATATAATTATATAAATATACTTGACCACGTGGAATATAATTATATTCAATTCGGACGGAATATTATCGTCGGAGAACGGTGGTAAAACGGCGAACCGGGGGACAATACGGGGGTGGTTTTGTACAACTTAACGAACGAATGCCACCAAAAAGCTTACAACAAAGGGACTGTCTCACGTTTTCCAAAAACAAATAACACTCGGCTCTGCGTACAAACGAGTATGATAATTTTATCGGTATAGTTATTTCGTTGATTTTTTACGATAGTTTTCGACGTGTGACATGCTCAAACAATTTAACGAATAGTTTTTCAGTAAGCTCAAAAACCGTCGGAATCACTGGAAACGTGACTTTTTATTCATTTTACCCATTCAACAGTATATCGCGTGAACATTTCAATAAATTTGAACGATTGTCGAAGCAGTTGTTGTCAAAAATATGGAATAATAATATCGATATAGCGATGAGAGAGCGTCTACGAGTTTAACGGTATAAACATAATAATGTGGAGAATTTGTTTTAAAAGCGTAGTAAATCCAAGTTTCGTTTAACACCGGTTAGGCGAAACAAAAGCTGTGAAAGTGAACAAGTCAAAACGTTTAAAAATTTTATATTTCACAAAAGCGTGTTTCACTTTTCGTGCACGTTATCAAGTTATCGAAAACGCTCCTAGCGATTTTTTCCCCATCGAATCGTAGCAAAATAACTAGAAGTCGAGGAAAATTTCCAAAAATCCTATTTATATCGCTCGACGTCCTATTAATTTTCGGAAGAATTTCTCGCGAGTACAGATGAACGTACCGACTACGCGGAAAATTGTTTACGGAAAAAAAACAAACGTATCGCCGTTAAACCAATACAACTTTCCTACGCTCAAAATGTAAAATACAAATAAAATCAACAAATATTTGATGTTGCTACGTGTAATGGCGATTGTCACGTTGTGTTATAATAAAAAAAAAATATAAACGGAAATGTATATATGTATTTTCACTCGGTCTTAATACGTGGGAGCAATGCCGGATATGAATACGTTCCGAGAGACGAAAAAACACGATGTTTAAGTGACTTCTTCGTCACGTTCGTTTGCCGAGTTTTCGTTTACCGCGTTAAGAAAACACGGCTGACAAAAAAAATAATAAAAGTGATTATGTTTTCGGAATATCTGCCCTGATTCCGCAACGTTTACGTAGATTACAATATTATTATGGTTGTCTACGCGTGTTTGGGTAACAAACTAACGTCGTTCGAGATTCAAGCGATGGCTTTGTCGCAGCCGTCCCTAGCATCCCTCATTTGGAGAATTTCAGTTTCGAACCCACGACTGCGCTTTTCGTCCAGGGCTCCGACAAGTGAATATACCGATTTTCGGGGGTGAGACACGTCCAGCATTTTGAATTTTGAACTTGGATAGGTGTTATTTGTTTGTGTTTCGTTTTTGCTTTTGTACCCCCGATTCGCGCGCGTGCACACACATATTATAATTCGTGCGTTTTCGGACTCTCAAAACGTGTAATGTTCAAAATTCTTTTTTGGATTAAGACACAATTTTAAGCCGAAATCTCAAAATTCAAAAATTTTTCTAGGACCGAAATTTCACACGCACTCAATAGGTTCCTATCGGAAAAGTTACTGATATTAAAAGTTGAAGCGATTCTTCCGAACGAAAACTTTATTACAAATCTTAACATTTTTAGCTTTTCGCCGTAAAATTCTACGAAATTCACAATTTGTTGGTTTTTTGGTTTCTGTGGTATAAATAAATAATCGGGCAAAATTTAAAAAAAAAAAGCCTTAACCAAAGCACCACCGAAGTTCATAGACCAATTCGTTAGCGGTACTGACTTTGAAAATTGGGGCATTTCTTCTACCCGAAAAATTGTTGAGAGAAAAAAACAAAAACATTATCGCTTACGCTCTGAATATAAAAAATCGAAAATGCCAGTGACCAAGTATCGTTCGACCACCGCGACGTTTCTCGCGAAAACGTTCCGAATGTAAGATGTATCATCTTGTTACATTTTTAGACGATTAAACACTGTCTCAACGTCGCACGTTACAAAACGGTTTTTATACATTTTTTAAACGCGTTGCGCCACGCGATGTGTACACCGAAAAATGTTTTTACTACCGCCGGGGTTGAGCAAGTGTCTTGCAAAACGCGACGGTACAATTCACTCACAGACTCGTCACCACTCGGAGTGTTCGGTTACATTGTATAACGGCCGACTATGAGTCACGTTTTAATGGTGTTTTATACAATGTCGCTTTGCCACAAGTACGGTTCAAATAATATATTTTGATGATTGAAAACGAATTTCTAGCAACATTTCGAAAATTTCACCGTCGATATTCGATAAAAATACATAGTTTAACTTGCAAACAAAACATTATTATTTTATTACCGTACGAGGCTAGAATGTTATTATTTTTTTTTTTTAACTTAAGGCGTACAATCTGTAAGTTAATAATTATTACAATGAGTACGCGTGCGGAAGTATAATATAGCTTATACGAAATTATAAAAAATTATATCAAATACGCGAATTCCGTTTATTCGTGACAGATGCAAAACCGTCTGGAAAGATTGAATAGTATTATAATATAGAAACTATTAGGAGTTGATTGCGATCCGCAAAAATCGTATCCGATTTCAAATGATTTTTCGTAATTTTTGAGACGCTGGAAAAAGGATTAATGAGAAGTTTGCACGCCACGTCTATGAATCACCTAAAACAGTACGTAAAGCATGAACTTTAATATTCTGTTGAACGAAAAGAACTATTTTCCTAAGCTAACGTTTCCTTTTACAAACATTTCAACCATAATAGTACGTGTAAAGTATAAAACATTTTTTATTTGGTAAATTGACATACTAATTTGAATACTTTATGTTTCAAAAGGCATTACAAACATATAGGTACCTATGTTATCAAACCGGACTTTTATTGATATAAATCTTGCAGAAATGTTTAGAGTAAAATGATGTTGTAAGACTATAGCTTTGAAATAATTATTTAGAAGTACATTTTTTATGCAAAAAAAACTTGCACGAGTACCTATGATACAAACTAATCGTCAGTAAGTATGAATTAAGTAACCGATTTTCGAACCAAAAAATTTGATTTTTAATTCGATTATTTAAAATAAAACAACAATTGAATATTATACTGGTTTAGGTAAGAACTCATCGTTCAAAACTAAATATCTAAAAAATTTAGACAAACAGTAGGTCATACATTTTATACTATGGATATTTTTACTGATAAAATAGCGAGGACCTACAACGACCAGAAAAGGAAAAATGTGATTTTCAATTTTTTTTAATCCAAACGTAAAGTCTAATTTAAAAATCAAAGTTGTAACAAATCAGTAATTAAAAATTTCAATCTATTGAAACGTTTCCTCTTAAAAATATTATATTTAAATAGGAATAATATAAAGTAGAGAACGTCATAACATGGCTAATTGTAAATTTGTGTATAACGTATACCATAAGAGAAAAAAAATTATAAACTGGTAAAATAATTCGTACATTCCAAACCGTCATTGAAATATTACCGAAACAAAAAAAATATTCTCATATGATGTGTTAGCTGGGAAATTTATTACGGATGAGCTTTTTTTGCTTATGTCAACATAATATATTTGTTAATTTTCATTTGCACTTGTAATTTTTAAGCTATTTTATGTACCGAAATAGCTGATGGTTTGTACGTGTCAACTTTCGGTACATTTTTATTTTCACGACTTAGACAAATGTAATGCACGGCAGCGCACTTAAGAATATTGTAGATAAACAACAAAATGTAACGCAATTTATTATGTTCACGTTGTACTGATACTAATTTTCATGAATTTATTTAGGTATAAAAATAAAGTGGTCTTTTGTCATAAAGGAGAGTGTAATCAAATTAATAACGTGTTTGACTATTATCTCGATTTGGGTTGTATTTTGCTTGAATTTTAGTCCAAACTAATAATGCATCTTTGGTACTTAAATATAGCAATATTAAGGAAATTAATGAAATGGTAAAATAACTTTACTTAAAAAGTACAACGATTTATCATTCCTTCATTGATTTTCAATAAATAATTTAAAAAAAAATTTTCACACGTTCGTTTAAATTTAGTTTAAACAATGCTATTGTTGATTGCTTGGATCCTAATAGGTACTATGTGTACCTATTTCATTTGTTCTTAATAATATACTAATGTGAGACAATTTCAGTGCAATTTTAAACAACTTTCAGCTCGTAATTATGCGTAGAATCTAGTTCAGATTCATGATTCAACAATATATTATTAAAAAAAAAAAAAATCATTCCGTTACGGACTGCGCTAAAAAATTAACTCGTATCTAATCACGCAACAAAAGTAATTAGTTTGATAAGTTATCATTTTCTAGTTTCAACAATTAACAAAAAATTAACTACAAGATTAAGTTAATTATTGCAATTCTATTTGAGTTCTGTCGTATAAACGGGCATAATTGACATAGTGAAATTTTAAGACAGTACTATAAATGAATAACTTTTAAATGTAAATTTAATCCCATGAGTAATTTTTATAGACCCATAAACAATAAATTTTATTAAATGTCAAACTTCTTTAATACGGATATGCAGACGGAAAAGTACTCATCAGTTTCATACATTCATAAGATCATTTTCTACCTCACTCTAAAACACAAACTGTTTTTACTTGTTGTACCATGTAAAATGATTTCAACCCAAACATTGTATGAAATTAATAAAGCATTTGATAAAAAAACACAACAGCTTCGGTGTGATAAAAATTGTAGCGAGATTGAAATATATTGTATAAAAAAAAAAAAAACCACGGTTTTTGTACGTATATGTGTATGGTAAACATAAATCCGAACTCGCTTAAAAAAAATTACTTTTAGAAATAAAATTTTATTATTGGTTCAGATTTTAACTAACCAAATAATACGCATGATTTATTATCACTATGAATTCAATTAAAATTTTTCTTGCCCACAGTTCTTAATAAAAGTGACTGTCTAAACTTAACGTCATAATTTGTGACGTCATTCTTCTTACGGATACTATTAAATGTAATCGAATTTAAACTGACGTGAAAGAATATTTCACAGCCTACCGTTAGCATTAAGATTTCGCGTTAAAAAATTCTCAAAAAACACGGCCAGTAAATCTGTTTTTATTATTTTGATCAGAAAATATATGAAGGTAATTGATTTTAAGTAAAGTTAAAAAAAAAAACGCAAAAAGCCGTAAGCTGAAAATTACAATAGATGATTTAATTAATATATAAAGAATAATTGTATACGAACCAATTATTACCGTTCGTTCCCAAAAAATTAACGTTGTCTTTCAAAAACGTGCTAGAGTTTTGGTGCGTATAGTTTGGATTCCACAATTTTGAGTTTATTTCAATGTTTTATTTTAACACGCGTTAAAATGTTGACAAAAAAAATTTTTCCGTGTCGCGTACTATATTGTGCGTTTCTGAAAACTGTTGATTTTATCACGATTATTACAGCGTTGTTCCATCAAAGATGTTGCCTGCAACTGTGTCACCCCCCGGATTCTCACAAATCGGATTTTTCAAAAGGACGAAAATTAAAGATTCATAATACTTTTAATAGGGTAGTACAATACTGTTATCGTTATCAGTCCGGAATGCGCTTGAAAAACTCGAAATATAGCGTGCGTTCGTGCACTGGAAACACGTATACAGCGCTCGATTCGCAGGGGGCGATTTGGGGGGATGGAGTACCCCCTTCTGTTTTAGATTCTGAGCGTAAGCGAGCGCACTTCTTTCACGAAGGGTGTTTTACCTCGAGGGGAATGCTCCAGTTTTTACGTGCGATACCTCCGACAGTCCCCGACGAATCTCTCTGATCGCGTTTCGAGGAATCTCAGAATTGAAAAAGTAGATTTTAAAGAATCATTCGAAAAACCGCCGCTCGTCGCTTCCCTTCGTCCTTTACACGCTCTGTGCGTAAACAACTATTCGTTGTTATCGTCATCAAAATACGTGTACGGGCAGTATCGCTCGTTTCTTCCACACCCTCCCCGTCACACGACGAATCGACAAATCTACGAATCCAAAAATGACATTACCGAGAATCCGAAATCACGTTCACGTTATCGAAAATCCCGACGTGATCTCGTGGATTCAAATGCGTCACGAGACGTCACTTTTTTGAAACGAACTCGCAATCTTCGTTTGAACGCGAATGCTCGGTACTGCTTTCAAAGTTCGACCAACATACACTCTGGTCACGCAAGAACTGTCGCTGATTCTGTCCGGGTTCGTTACAAGTAGTATCTTGCTATTACGCTCTCTCTAAACATACGACGGTTCTCCCGATTTTATCGATTTTTTTTTCGTCGATCACACAATCCATTATTAAAATCCGATATTTACGACACCGGGACATCCGAACACGTAAATTTCGAATGCGTTCAATGAAGAGTTACCTACCACCTACCCACGCGCCCGTCGTGAAAATACCAACGCCCAGGCCCCCTGACTCTTGACAACTTATTTTAACAATGTTGCGCGTTGATTCGTTTTCAGACTGTGCCATAGACTAGCCACCGTCATCACGGTTGACGACGAGGGCTGCTAACGTAGCTGCTGGACACTGCTCAAGATTAAATACATTTTACGCTCGAGAATTCACTGTCACACGTGGAATGATATCGAGCCACACGAGTGTGGTGAAGGAAACGGCGAACGAAACTCTTGTGCGTGTGACAGCGGCTATTGTGGTAGCGCCCCGCAGACCGCCCAGAAGACGACGGACAAACGAAACAGAAAATAACGCGGAGGACGGTGACCACGACGGCGGACTGTTACGAGACGACGGAACAATACCGTGTGTCGGGTTCGCGTTACTCCGTTCTAAACAGGCCCCAAAATTTTCTTTCCGTATTAATTGTTTGTAAAGTGGTCCGTTTGTAAGGGAGTGAAAAGTCGAAAAATCGGTGGTGTGGGGGAACGTTTGGAAAATTTTTTTTAACGCGAGTAGTTTTTTGATTTTCCACTTTGCGTAATTTCCCTTTCAAACGAAACATATTAATACGGAAAAAAAAATTCAATTTTGAAACTCGGGGGGGCGTACGTAGAACAAACAAATGTTATCGTGATCGCCGATGCACTTTTCTTCGACCTAAAGGACATACTATTATTATTATCGTATTTACGAAATCGTTATACGCGGCTTACAGTGAATTAACTTTTGTAAATCGATCTTACCTTTTCCAAGGTGCCGAGCCTCGTGCGCGCGCGATTCGGGGGAAGATCAGCCCTCCGGTCGGTCCTTTAAAGTTTTCAAATTTAGCTCTTCGCAGAGCCTGCAGCACTCGAACCGTTCTGCCGCGAGAGAATGACGTGTATTATTTTTTTTTACTTACCGTCTTTCGACTAGACCTTTTTGTATTCTGGGCACAGACAACGTCTGTCGTCGGCGCCTCGGAATAGACACGGATTTCGAACAGACGGTCGTTCACGCCGTCATCGAATCACATACACGTCCGATATAGCTGCTGGACACTGCACAAGAATTACTTAAAAGCCGCCACTTTGGCCACTGTTACAATGTTGTCACGCAGCAACGAGTGGCGAACGCTGGAGTGGCGGCGTTCACACATCTTGTGCGTGTGACATCGGCTATGTCGGATGTGCGCATTTCAACGCTGCACCGGGGGTCGTTGAACACCGGTCATTGAAAATACACATCGCGCGAGACGATCGATGAATTTTACAATTGTACACGATTTTTTTCGTTACACGCGGAATATTCTTTTTTTATTACAATTTTTGTAACGCGAAGATCGTTCGCTGCGACTTGTTTTCGTTTCGAAACACCATACGATTGTTTAAAATGTAAAAGACGGAAGAGTAGCCCGATGATTTTTTCTTACATTTTGTACGCTGTATTTTGAATGTACCTGGTTATTACTTAAGAAAAAAAACATAATATTTTAATCGATGTATGTTTACACAGCTGTTAAGTGCGTTTAGACAGTACGTCTACGTATACTGTTCAGAGCTTAAAGTGTAGTTTTAATTTAAATCATTGATTTTTATTATTTTGATTTCAATGTTTCACGTAGACGATGAAAAATCTAACATATTATCTTAAAAATTATATTTTTCAGCTATTTTTAAGAAAAAAAAAAAAATCAAGACGTACTGACTTCTATTGTTCGATTTTAAAGGTTTCGAAAATCGTCTTTCCGTAACGAAAACGTTTTGATATTTGGTTTATTATGCTGATGAACTATTGACGATCGGATAGGCTACAAGACGCGGATTAGGGGATAGGATAGGAAAACTGAGAAATCGGGATTCTCCCCGAAGAATTTGTTTCCGTATTAACATAAATTTATCCTTAAAGCTCTTTATCAATGCTCGACATATCTTACAAGACGTTACATCAATATTATGCTATTGACGTTACTATGGTGTGCACAACATACCTACACGCAATATGGAAATTGTTTCGTTATCGAAAACTACTCTTCTTTGGGCTACGTCTATTAATCAATACCAATAATTTAAGTGGTTTAAATATTTAAGGGTGAGTTCCGAGGATTAATGTAACTAGAAAAAAATGTTTTTCGTCGCAAACATACGTTACATTCAAAGTCGGATATTTATAAATAAACAATTTAAACATTTGGTTTTACAAACGACATAAACGGTACGAGTCAACTAAATACGTTTATAAAAAGAACTTTGAAAATAGCAAGTTTTTTTCTAACTCAACTTTTACCTAACCTTTGTTTTAAAAATGTTTTGTCGCATTCCTTTTGTTTTATTTGAATTCGATTTGTATCTTCAACTATACCTAAAACTTATTGAAATTTGTCACAGTTAAGTTTATTTTTATTAAATTAGAATTTGTTTTGTCGTTTTCGATAAGTTACCAAATAATTTATTGGATCTGGGCTTAAAAATTTTTTTTTTTACTTACATTCATTTTATTTATTCTATTTAAAACTGTTATATTTACAAGTATATTGTAGTATCAAAATCATAAAACACAATTGATATTCAATAAGAGATGACATTCAGAATAAGAGGGATTCATAACTGTAAATTATTTATTGAAACGAAATCGATTTGTTCTTACAAAATATTATTCTTTATGGTTCACAATACTTTTGAGTTATAACTGTTAAGTACATACTAGTTTAAAGTACAAACAAAATAAAACATATCCTATCAGGGCCGTCTTAAGCTATGTTGCCGCCCCGGGGCAAATTAAAATTTGCCGCCCTTTGATTTAATTTTTTCTTAAAGACCTTTTTTTTTTTTGCTCGATCGATTTTTTTTAATCGGTGATTTTTAATCAATACCGGAGCAAGCAGTTGGCTTAGTCCACTCATTTTGCCTTTAGCTTATTCAGTTTTTTTGTTTTTAAAAAAATTTACTATACAAGAAAAATAAATTTAAAAACTATTCATATCTTTATTACGTATCTTTTAGTACATTTTTACAGTATATAAATTTAAAAAAATGATCGAATATAACATAATACAATATATAATTACTTTTTATACATTACTTTCTACTATATCAATCGTTTCCTAGATTTAATAGTAGCAAACTGGTGGATAATCTCTGACCAATCAGTCTGTTTTAAAAGGTCATCTTCTATGTTTAATATTGAAAGCGATGACATTTTTTTTTCTGCTAAAGTGGATCTTAGATAACTTTTTATTCGTTTTAGCACGGAAAATGATCTTTCCCCACTTGCATTCGTTGAAGCCATACAACAAAATATCCGCATTGCTATTTCAACGTTAGGGAATGATGACAAAAGTGGAGAATCAGTGAGACTTTTTAAAAGCGTAATGAATGATGATTTTTCCTGTACAGAAAAATAGCCAAGAATTGATTTAAATTGCACTGATTCTTCTATAAACGAACTATCTAGATCTTCTGAATATAATTCTACCAGATTTTTAGCACTTTCACGTATGTTATCTGAATTCATCGATTCCATCGCTAATATAAAACCAAAATTTTTATTAAGTTCAGTGTAAGCTATTTTTCGTTCACATAAATTTATTATTAATCGATCAATTATTACTAGGAATACTTCTCGCTTCATCTTCTGATTACTCTCCAATACTTCTTCGTCAGTTTGATTTTCATCAAAAAACCTTTTTCTTTTTTTCTTTCTTGAAATTTCCCCGGAAAAAAATTCTTCTGAAGACATTTTTTTTGATTGTTCTAAGAAAAAGTCAAACTTGTTTCTAATGTCTCCTAAATATGATTCCAATGATTCGTATAATGTGACAACCGTGACTAAATCAATATCAATAGACTGTAAAGTTACACTGGTTGCATTAAATCTTTGAAGTATAGGAGTCCACATACAGACCATGAAACAAAAATTTAAACTTTTTATCTTATTATATATAGATATTGCCTCAAGTCTAGTTTCCTTTTTTTGTCCTTCATCATCATAAATACTTTCTAAAGCGCTGAGAACTTGTTCATATCCATTAAATACTGCTCTACAAACATCGTATCTTGAACTCCAGCGAGTTGCACAAATTTTTTTTATCTGAATACCATTTGAACTGTTACTAATCATTTTACATAAAATATTCCATCTATATGTCGACGCAGAAAAAAAATTAAATATCGCTTGACAATTAAAAAAGAAACTTGTACCTTCTTGAGTAGTATCAGCGGCATTAGAACCAATTAAATTTAGAGAATGCGCTGAACATGGCACGAAAAATGCTGTTGAAGAATGACTTTTAATTCGAGACTGTAACCCATTATAAATACCCGACATATTTAAGGCGTTATCGTAAGATTGACCTCTGCAGTATTTTAAACTTATATTAAGTTCTGAAAATTTTTTAAGTATTGCTAATTCCATATCTAAACCTTTATGTCCAACAGAGGGCATAAAATCAAGAAAACGTTCCACGGGCTTGCCTTCTTTTGTAATATACCGTACTGCAATTGTAAGCTGATCGTGTGTTGTTACATCAGGAGTCGAGTCCACTATAAGAGAAAAATATTTTCTTTCTTTTATTTCCGATACAATTTTTTCTCGTATAGTCTTACTCATCAGCATTACAAACTCATCGCATATATTGGCTGAAAAATAAGACACATTACCTTTTCCTTTATTTCCATATTTGGCAATATGAGCCGAAAGAAATGGATCAAATTTTGCCAATAGTTCTAGGCAACCTAAGTAATTACCATTTCGTTTTGAACCAAAAGTTTGATTGTCTCCTCTAAAAGCTAAGCCTCTCGATGCTAAAAAAGAAATAGTTTCGACTATTCTATGCAAAACATTTTTCCAATAAGAAGTCTGATTTTCAATTTCTTTCTTTAGTCCCATATCAATCACGCTACAGTCTTTTTTTATTCGAGAAAACCAAATTTGCACTGATTCAGCATGATTTTTACTGGTTTCATGTTCTTGTAAAATTTCATTACACTTTTTCCAATTTGTAAATCCTTCATTTCTGTTTCCAAAAATCGTTTGTTTTGGTGAAAAAAGTAAACATTGATAACAAAACAGCGCGTTTTTAGACGGAGAATATAAAATCCATTCTCTAATTTTTTTTTCACCATTTTGAAGTGTTCTCATAAAATTATCAGGAGTTAGGCATCTACTTGTATTGCCAAATATTCTTTTGGTTTCTGCGAATGGTATATTTTGTAAATCTAACTTTGGAGGGTTTGTAAGTAGGAAATTAATAGAATCTGAATCAAAGTTCCATTGAACTGGGTCGGATACAGGAATTTGACTACCTTGATTTTTGGTGACTTCCGTCTAAATTTAGTAAAAAACTAAATTACAATAAATTTACATAACAAGTTTATAGTTTAACTTATAGAATGGAATGGTACAAACTAAATATAGTTTATAGCAGTGGGGTTCTAGACCCTTTTAAAGGGGGAGGGCGAACTTTATAAATTATATTTAAGTATTATATACCGGGTGTCCCAGCTTCATCTGACATGTCAAATAACTTTTGATGTTTTCAATATTTTTCAGCACTTATTTTTTTTAATTATTATTAATGAATTATTATAAAAATCTAAGCAAAGGCTATAGTATAAATCATAAAAAATGATAACTACTAGTTTTGGCCGTAAGTCATCATCAGGTTACTGTTGATAACATTAAAAAAAAACTCAAATGAACACAAATATAAAATAAATATAAACAAATAAATAATAATAAATCACGGTATAAAATATCTTTGTAGTATAAAAAATTGAGTATCAAAATAAATAAAGGTGAATATGTGTAAGGGCGTTGTCGTTGAACAACGACAACGCCCTTACTACATAATTATTATTATTTATTTGTTTAAAGGACACCCCTGGTTGATAGCATAAACTTAGTATGTTTTGTAACATTGAACAAATTTTTTTTCATCAATACCTGTCGCTCATTGGTCGAAGTCGCTTCTTCCGCGTTTTTACTGCCAATTTGTACGTCAATCTGATTACTTTGAGTTTCACAAGCACCAGGTAAACAATTTTCTATTTTAACTTCATTTTTCGGACTATTTTTTTCAACTTCCGATTCCGTCTGTTGTATAATTTATACATTTACATGTGAATAAAGTAATCAGAAATAAATCGGTTTATTTAGATGCGAGTGTTCGGCTTATACTTACATTTTCTGGATTTGTTGTAACAAAATATGAATTAAGTTTTGGAATTTTACTGAGCAAACAATCGGTTTTTACTAATTTTTCTTTGGCCGCCTTTCTGTAGGCTGCGCCGCTTAATCTAACTCGTTTGTCTGACATTAGTAATATAAAAATGTTGTTAATTATTTTTTATTAACGTACATAAGTTTTATAACACTTGTTGTAAAAATAATATTTTAACTGACAACAAAAAACTTGTAAAAAAGGAAAGACGTTTACATATCCAACAGCGCAATTTGCCGACTGCCGAGATAACTATTTGGTCGGGGACTATTTTGAGGGAAATACGTACCGTAATAACAAAAATAGTCTATAATAAATAATACGATAACAATACACGTTAGTAGTTCGTATCGCCTTTTGAATTGAAGCGGTTGACAGCGGAAATTTCGTAGAATTTTTTAACGAAACAATATGTATAATAGTTTGCATGTATTCACATAAGAAAATCTATAATTACATATTTAATTTTATGTTAATTCTCAAAAAATTGCCGCCCCCTCAAACACCTTAAAATGTGCCGCCCCGGGGCAATTGCCCCCCCTTGCCCCCCGTTAAAGACGGCCCTGTATCCTATACATCCTGACATACATATATACTTGTAAACAAAAGATAATGTAATATAGTAGGTAGGTACTCAAAACAAACAGTTCGAGTCAATTCCAAAGTTTGAAACATAACAAAACTTATATGTATAAGTTAAACTACAACATAAAGGTTAAAATTAATTATTAATTCATGGTCAGTTATTTACACAATGTCGTAGGAATTGAATGATTTTCGGTTTAATGAACCATATCATATTTCAGTCATTTATCATCAATTACGTTTTGTAAACTATACTGACATTATTGAAATTATTGGAATTAAAACGTTATTGCAAACGGAACTTGGTATTTTATGGATTTTGTACAAGTTAAACAATTTTCATAGTTTTTTTATAATATGTATGATACATAAATATTATAACATTACCACAACATTGCATGTAGCAGCTATAAAAATACCTATCAATACATCACTTGAATAGGTTTTTTAAAAAGGTTCCTATCATATTTTATGTGTAATTTTTCAAATGAGTTTCAAACATTGTTTTTTGAGAATAATTTGATTTTAGTAACACAAATCGGATCTCATATTTTCTTTTACACTAAACTTACCACAGTATAGTATGTTTGGCTGTTTACGTTTGTATATTTAAATGCGAACCGTTGAACATACCAAACTGTATGCGAATCAAACGTCTTGTTAACGCGTTTGAATTGCTTTGTGAAACGTTTAAATACTAATCCGATTCAAACCGAGTGAGATTAGGTTTCGGAAGAGAAAGTTACAACTGAGACAGAAAAACATTTTAAACATTCAGGTTGACATAAAACGAATTCAGATAGACTTTGATCATTTTTGGTTTATGACAATTTAATTAATACAAATAATAATTGCGTTCATAGATTGATATTTTATAAACAAATAATGATTGATTACCTTTAACTTGATTTTTATGAATTATGACTATAAGTCAAAGCAAAATGTGTCTATATATAATATGTGTATCGCCTCAATTATAACATCATATCATACTAAAATGCGTTAAACATGTTTGGAACCTAAATTTTTAGAAAGTTTAATTTAATATTGACTTCCGATCATTTTGAAATTAAATCTAATACAATTTTCTTTAGCTATTGTTTCAAAGTGTTTTTATCTTAAATTTTTGTTTGTTATCGCGCGTGACCGTCACTGTAAATTGATCAGTTCGATTTAACACCCTAAACATCTTTTACACGTTCCGTTGTACATAGTATAATAATTTGTGTACAATTATAATTTGTAAAATATATTAATCATGTAAGTATTGTACCTATATTATTATAAAGATCATTAGATGCAGATTTGTGATATAAAATTAACTAGGTATGAAATTAAAATTTAATTATTTAAATTATAATTTGCATTAATGCTGTGTGCAAATCAATTGACAAAGTTAGTACAGTGTGCAATCAATATACATAAATTAACAACTAGTTTTGCGTATTATCAATTACTTTATTACTTTTTCTGTTATGATGTTCGTATTATATTATTTAGATCATACTGTATTTTGTTAGTTTGATTTCACAATTTTATTTTTCAGATTTGAGTTGTGTTTCATACGGTGTTATTTGTAAAATAGTTAGCACTGGTTTTTTATAATATCATCTAAATAATATAAGGTATTTTCAGTCGTTATTAAAATAATCGGTATTGTTCGCTTCGTATGTTTTCACTCAAATATATATATATTGAAAACTTTTGGGCTCGTTTTCAAAAAATCTTCGCCTGGATGAGAACGAAAATTGAACATTGTGACGTTTTAAAAACCCGAATGGAAAAAAGAAACGATTTCGTAAGTTTCTGGTCGCGTTCGACCTGCGGTGCTCTAAATGCCATAGAACTAACGAAGCCGGCTGTTGATAATAATTAATTTATTACGCTATGTCCAAAAAATATGATTTTACATTAGGTAAGCGTGAACGTATGTTGAATTCTTTTTTTTGACTTAACTCCGCAGAAAATCTTCGGCTTCGTCACGCCACACGAGTTTCTATTCAACGTTTAATCCGGTTCTGCTTGGCTTTTGTTCTCTTTTCAGACTAAGACCGAGAAGGTGCTAAAAATTAATAAATTTGACTCCATTACACCACTCGGCGTCTCGTCTGCATTTCGACGTCGTTAAGTACTTTTCCGCGTACGGTGCGCTACGCAACATTACCCGCGGCTTTATGTAATACACGTACATCAGACGTATCGACATTTGAATGAAACATTTATTTATCTCGCTGACATAATAATGATACGTGCGGGCCATTATTCAGCGAACGTATCAGTGAAGTTCTAATGGACGTGTCAGATGATCGCGAACCGGCTTTCAGCCCCTGCAAAATGATTAGAATTGGAAATCATCGTTATCGGCGAACGTAGCGTGTGTTTCGAATGGAAACGGCTTGTCAAAATGTCAACATTTACCGACGAGAAAGCAAAAAAAATCAAAGTGCAGCCAAACGTACCATTTGCAGGGTCGTGACAGTGTGTACTACTGGAAATAACATCAACGGTTCGGTATATAGAATGAATGTGACCCGAATTATGACGAAACGAACACACCTGGTATATAAAAAAAAAATAGATTTTCCAAAATTATTTATATTTTTCATGTAAATTTTATGATTATCGTAGGACAGGGAAAATGCACACCCCCCATCACCCCCCGTTCAAATCCGCCCTCGATAAACGCGTTTTAACCGTCGTTGTCCGAATCACGAGCGATCGTTTTTTCCTCGGATTACGGTCCGATTTTGCCCGGTTGTTCTCGCAACGCACGATTTTCGCGGCGATTCGCGACACGATACGAAAACGGAATCACGATTGAAAAATATACACACGTTTTAAACTCTCGTAACCTACCTACATTTTTTCAACTATGGACTACGGGTATTGAAAGGTGAATTTTGAATCAGAAAGAGCAAAAATAACGAAAAAATACTTACTCACACATTTTCATTTTTCGTGCATATTATGTTTGTGCCGGAAATATATTTGTTTTTCATTATAAAAGTCACACGAAAACTCAAATCAAATATTATACCCAAACATTTTACATAAATCTTATAATACGTTTGACCCGCTTATATATAATTGGTGATAATTTTTACGTTAATTTAAAAATACGGCGGCAGAAAACTAACTTCTATTGCAATAATACGACTTTTCGTCAAACTTTTACGCATACCGATGGGTGTTTTTGTTCGGGGGTGTTTTACATTATTTTTGGCTCGCTTGTCAGCGCGAGTTTCTCATTTCTGTAACCGACGAAAAATATTGATCCGCCCTAGGTGTAAGTACCGACAACAGGATTCGCCAATCATTTTAATCCGAAGGTTCTGCATAATATTATAATACGATACATAGTACGATAAATAACAATAAAATAAATTACTCGTAACTCGTATTAAGTGCGCGATTCATTTTCATCTTGACACAATGACATCACAACAACAATGATAAAAATGAATAAACATTAATAAAACTTGACATGATTGCCTTTTTTTTCGTTTTATAAAAAATGAAATGAACATTCGCGTAGAATAAATATTTCATTGTTTCGTATTAAAAAAAAAAAAAAAACAGAAACAACATAAATAATTCATAAACATTTATAATTTGACGAGAGTTTTGAGACTAAATCTAGTTGACGGAATCGAGATCATTTCGTATCGCAAAACGTACATTAACGGAACTAAATAAGAAAACGTTGCCTCTCTGTTTTTTTCTCTTTGGAAACCATTTTTCATTTATTGCCGCGCGGACCGATCTTTCCGCCGTTAATAAACGTACACGAACATTGTATAGTTAATATAACAATATGTAATACGTACAAACTACAAACACGTATGTACAATTTGCAAAATAATTTTACGGTTGATGAAATGAAAACGTTAGAACACACGAACGTGATAAACACATGGCGCATCGTTATTCATTCTAAAAAAAAAAAACGGCACGAGGGAAATTTTATTATCCGAAATAAAACAATACACGTCACCCCGGCGTTCGTTGGATGTACGGAAAATGAAAAAAATAAAAAAATAGAGGATTATACCGTGCCGCGCGCAGACACATTCGCACTTAGTTTGAACCGCGGGTAAGTGATACTTTTATTTTTATAAAAACACGGGTAAGCTCATGTCGTACATTACGATTAGTTTTGGGAGAAAAAAGAAGCAGTGAAATCATTCGTTCCACGCCGAACAACGCTTTAGTTGATATTCGTTTTTTTTACAATATTAGAATAGTTAAATCAATCGTACAGTGTTTCCGTACTCGAAACGAATGGTAGTAATCGTTTCCCGAATAAAATGGTTTAACGTTACTTTCAGAGAATAAATAAGAAGTTTAAACTATGTCCAAAACATTAACCAAAAGGAATAACTCTAAAGCGTAATCGCTACGTCAAACAACTCGACCTGAAATTTACTCCAATACTTTCCTTCCTTTCTTTTTTATATCGATTTTCCATAGCTCCCTATCATTATTAAACAATTTACAAACTACCTTTTTGTAGTGTTCTTTCGCCAGTCGATCCGTATATTAGAGGATTATCCGGTTTTTTTGATACCTATATACCGTTTGCGCGTTCGTAAAACTTACAATAGGTATTATAGAATCACTTTCATCCGTTTATAATTTCTTCGTGTTAGATTATTTCCTCTGCGATACCAATATTTATAGCATTTTATAGCAAATTAAAAATGTCAATCATACATTTTCATATTTTTCTTTGACTATTTTGACATTTAAAAGCGAAAAAAAAAAAAATAGAATAATTACTTTTTACGAGTATTATGAAAAGGTACCAAATCATCTTGTAGAAGATGACTCGCGTTATAATACGATACCGAATAATTTTTAATATATATTTGTTAAACAAATGTCTGGGTAAAGTGAATTACTATCGAACCGAACATGATATTCAATATAAACATTGTAACAACTCGCATTGTTCATTCATGATAATGCGAGAAATATAAAATGACGTATTAAACGTGATGTACGAACAAGTTGACGATCTCTAAAACTTATCAAGTCCCAAATCGTTCGTATTGGTTTAGTTGTCCAACAATCAGTCGTGTGTTTGTTTTAACACAATAGTGTTGTTTTGCGTACACTTTTTGAGTTCCAATACGTTTAAAAATATCCCTAGAAAACATTTCATACGGCCATTCTTTCACGGACGAAATTCGAATTTCCCGGAGCCGCCGCAGCCGAGGAGACCAAAATATGTCGGTAAAACGCTTTTGTCGGTTCTCAACAAACGGTCGTAGGTAATGACGTGCGTATTTAATTATTGGTATATTCGGCAAGTATCGTTTTTTCAGTTTTTTCATTTCACTACGTACCTACAGTTATGTCAGATATCATTTTTCGCGTACCTACCCAAAGTCAGCGATACCTATTGATACGTAAATTTTGTACGACGGATTTTGAAAACGGTTTCTGGGTAGGCAAAAACATATCGTTCTGCGTGCAGGCGAGATATAAAAAGTGTAAGAGTCATCATAATTATTGTCTCTTTCAACAACGGAAAACCATCGATCGAACGTACTTTTCGTTTTTTTTTACCAAAAATTATTTCCCGTCCGCGGTACGAAGCGATATCGTGTAACCGTTATATACGTAACACAACGTACCTATTTTTATCCGATAAACATATATAATAATAATACGACGAAATTAAAAACGGCTCTCGATTCCGGTCGATAAACTCAATTTGTGCGCGAAACAACATTATTTTAAAGCAGCGAACGGTTCGCGTGGCTTTGAAAAGTCGAAACATCAAAGTTTCGAGCGCTCGCGCGGCAACGGTTTTCGACCGTCGCCACCACCTTTTTCCCGGGTTTGGCGCGCCCGCCCGCCCGCCTACCCTTGTGTGCGCAGCAGCAGCAGCAGCAGCGAGAAAGTAGGGCAAACGTATTATTATTATTTAAAACTTTGTTCGCGCGGACGTTAAAACAATAATAATAATACCGTTCGGTTTTTGAGGGAAACGCGGTGCACATAACACGTGTGCGTCGTCGCGCCGGGTAATTGGATCGAAACGTTTCGACCCGGGTAAAAATAACGGGGGCAATGACGACGTTCGTTCGAAACGTACAATCGCGCGATACCGAAGAATATTATTGGAAATATGCGCGCCGAATGTTTTCGCCTTGAGAGCGCTCTCGAGCAGAAAACGTTCGCCGATCGGAAACCGAACGCGTTACTTCCGGACGATTAATTTCAATTTCCGAAACGTTTCGACACGGGTAGTAAGTGGGCCTCGTCAGGGCCGTGGAGAGAAATCAAGGGCCCCAGGGACAAACTTATCCGGGCCCCTCTTACACAAGGTATCAAACTTGACGTAGTGGACTTGGGCAGACCCCGGGCCTTTTTTGAAGCCCGGGCCCCAGGGCTACAGCCCCGGCTGCCCCCCCCTCTCATCGGGCCTGGGCCTCGTATGCGGGCGCGAGCTACCGCGATGATGCCGCGAGACGTTTTACGGACGTCCGGTTCGTCCGGGACTCGGGGTGGACTCTACGGTGGCCGGCAGTGGCGGATCCGACGGGAGACGATCCGTCGAGCCGAGTTTCAATGTGAATTCGTACGATCCCCGCGAAAGGACCAAGGGATGGTACCATTAATTAATGGAGCGTCGTTTTAGAGATTTAAAATTATTTTCCGGGGCCGCAAGTACAACCGGGTTCATAAAAACCGAGAAGCGTACGAAAATGTCGCGTAAACGTGTGAAATACGTTTTTTTTTTCTTACGTTTTCCTACGGAAAACGCCTCGTTGAACACCTAACCTGTGTGACAAAAACAAAAAGAACGTCTAAAAACAAACGGGACATTTCGTTATCCGCATTACGTCGTTTCTCCCGATTGAATGTCAGTGTTTTATCAATTAAAAATTAACAGGACAAGTGACGGGAAAAAAAGTGCCGAGAATTAATAGCAATCGGAACATTCCCTCATCTTTAACGGTCCATACGTTTTCCGAAAGTACTCCTAGTATACGCTCTTCGGTATCGTAACGTACCATCAAAGTTTTCAATTACAAAAAAAAAGTTATTACCCAAAAAAAAAACTTTTACAACCGAACATGGATAATACACAGGTTTGATACCTATTCCAATCATTTTTGAGCTAAGTACATATAGTAACTTTGAAATTTTCGGAAATTTCCATTTTTGTTGTCGATTTTCTAGTAAAAGCTTTTAAATTTTTATACGAGCTCGGTACGGTTGAATATGCGATTAAAACTTTTCGAAAATAACACGATAAAATTTCTTTTCCGTCGTTTCGATTTGGAAAATTGGAAAACTTTTTCTCTCAAACAAACTACGCGTTAAAATTTTAAACCGTTATAACGTTTTTTTTTTTTTAGTTCGATAAATTTTTGAAACTGATTACACGAATATCGTTAAAATATTTATGAAAAAAAGTACGAAAAATGTATCGTCACGATTTACGGTCCGTTTTAGTCATTCGTTTACCTTAGAGCAACTTGGAGAGAGTGTGTCAACACAAAATCCTTTTTACATAATTAATTTCGTTGAAATCAATTTCACTTAACATTCAAAAGTAGCTAGTGACTACATTCTGTAGTGTTGTCAGAGTCAGCCTTTGAAATCACGTTAATAATTGACAAGAAATGACAAGAAACTTTAGAAGGTATAGTGGATATAAATATTAAATCACAAGAATAAAACAGATTTAATTACCATTCTGGTTGGATCTTGAAAGTTTACCATGAACTCTTCGCAAGCTTTTGCGACACATTCAAATTGCATTTTAATAAAAAGTCATTTATGTAGTTAAAAATTTTTGCTATGACAATATTTGATGGTAATGTCACACCTATCATTTCACAATCATCAAGCTTAGGAACGTTCTAAGGATATTGATTTCAGTTCATGTTTTCACGAAAAACATAAAATTTCTAGTTACCAGATCAACAATATTATAGGTCGTATCAAATTTAAACAATACCAAAAATAGACTGTTTTTTTTTTTATCTAAATTAGTAAATTATTGTTGCAAATGTCTCTAAAGAGGTTTAAAAACAGTTCTTATTGATCCTTCTTTATTAAGAAAAAGAAAATTAATAGTTTTGAAAATGTGTTTCTATTCACCACTTGGGAAAATCAATAGGAACACATTTTTAAAAAAATGTATGAAATACAAATTTATACTTAGAAATACTACTTTCATAAAAATAGATTGCCCACATCTACGAAATAAAAGAGTTTGATCGAAACATCATTATTATTAAAATTCTGAGTTTAATAGTGAAAAAACTAAAAAAACCGTTTCTATTTTCCCTATTAATTTATAGTTGATACCTAAACGTGTAGTATTTAAGATCTCTTCTTCTTTCTCAGCTTCTTTTAAAAGCTCTCGCCATCTCTATTCTAAGTTGACTCATTGGTCACACTCTGGTCTATCAGCTCCTTCAAGTATTTGGTTATTACATCAATCCACCTGGTTCTGGGTCTTCCTAGGGGGTCTTGTTTTGTTTATTTTTCTCACGAGTACTTTCTTTACTAGTTGCCCATCCGCTCTCCATGTGTCAACGAACCACTACAGTCGTTTATTTATAATTAACGGTAAAATATTTAGTCTGTTGTACAATGACTTCTGTAATTATTCGTTTCTCCTACTTTCCACTGTACCTACTCAAAATAGAAGAATTATAATAATAATAATCGCTATGTTATGATAAATAATAACGAGTCGTTCATTTGTTTAGTCGGTTTTGGAGCAACTCAGAATCGATTTTTAGACCACGTCATACACGTAGACACTATATTTGTGTGATTATACGCGACTGTTTGGAAAGTTTTCACAATTTGTTTTTATAGGATTTCGAGCGCGGGCTAGAAGACCATTTGGATCATTTACGATTACGAGTTTTTTTCTCTCGGAAATACTTTTTTTTACGGGTAAAAGTACCCCAAAGGTATCACGCACACAGATTGTTAAGGAAATTTTATAACATTTACATACCTATTTAGTACAATATTAATCTGCCGATTAAAAATTATGTTATAAAGTTTATAACAACATTTTATACTAAATATATAAAATTACTAAAACTGGCGTAAATATAGTATGACTTTTGTCTATTTGAGGTTTAAAAAAAATCTGAAGTAGATTGAAAGATATTTAAGGGCAAGTAGGTGGTAGACAAAATCGATTTTATTTGATCGTATAAATCGGCAAGGCCGGCCACCAATGACCACACCCAGTTTTAAAATACTCCCAATCACAAAATATCTATAAAAACCATTCCACTTCCCAACTACCCTTTTTCCAACTTTTCCACCACCGGATACACATGTTTTTGCTACGTGTTTTTTACCTCAGTTCAATTTTAGCCTACGTTGAAGTTTCATGGTCTTCATGCCGATCACGGGTGACCGATATAATAGGCAACATTATAGTTTGTAGAAAAATTAAAAACTTTTGTTTAAGTAATTTTTTTTTTACCAAAAAACATTAAAAAAAAGTTAGTGATCCATAAATCAAAAAATGTATTGAAAAGTAAAAAAAAAAACGTGTAAAATTTGTTAAAAAATCGATACTAGAAATATTTTCGGTTACCCGTGACCGGTCTTACTTGTTAGGTTTTGATCCATAGCCTTGCACGTAAAGTATATTGGCATGTCTACTTAGGTCTTTAATGTAACGTGAATTAAAATAGGTAAGATGGTAAGTATAATTTGACTTTAAATCAAAACGCCTATCGTGTTTTTGTATCTACAATTTAAATGATAAACTTTTCTGTTACCAAAGAGTACCTATGTGTTATGATGAAAAATTAATTTTTTTAATTTGATTTGATATAATATAAATGGCAAACCACTAGACACAAACCAACATTACTTGTGTTTTTTTTCTTTTTGCTTTCACAATAAGTACGCAGGTTGCAGATTAATTTAAAGTCGTAAAAATATGTCTCGTTCCACACCATAAAGTTTCGATACTTTGCACTGCGTCTATACGTAAACTTGAACGCACTATAGCACATTACCTTTTTATAAATAGCGAAAAACACTCAAGAACATAGTGTTTCTGCAACATAAATGGTTACATATTTTAAAACACATTTTTTTATTTACAAAACACTCTAGTATGTACGGAATTATAATAGTATTACGAATTAATGCGCCTTGAACAATGAATATCAAATATTTTATTATATTATATTGTAAGGACTCGCAATGCATCGAATTGACAGTTTCTAGGGACCGGATTTATGTTAACGCTTTAACGTTTTATTGCGTTTCTTTTTAAACTGCAGTTATATGGATAAAAATAAAAACAAAAAACTTTTATCGTTTAAAATGATACAATGTAAAGCTTCAAAACAAGAGTATTATAATTGTTTTACTTTGGGTATTATGTTTTCGTCGTCATTAAATCATTTTAGTAGGTACCCATTGTTGTTTTCAAAAAAAACATACATATATTTATAATGTTTTTTGTTATGTTTATTTTTTATACAGTTTTAAAAATTCAGAACCGTGTAAACTATTTATATAAATCATATTGGACAGTTTACCATACAAACAATACCGTAGTCAATTCAGTAGATGAATTTTGTCAAACGCGTGTAAATCAGTAAAATATGTGTTGTGCGTTTTTTATAGTTGTTAATGAATACGTAAAGAGGTGACTTGAAATGTTCATACATAGTTTGTGTGGCTAAATATTTTTTCGTTCGTAAGACAAAAAATTAGGTTAAATAGTTAGTTCCAATTCGTTCACTTAAATTTTGTTTTGATATTTCAAACTTTCTTTTAGGTCACTGTGGGGGAATCGATTGTCCATTTCAGACGTCATAATTTTTTTTTACGTTTGGCAAAAAGTATTCAAATTTTAAAAAGTATTCACAATGCTTTAATACGTTTGAAATAAAAATTTAAAAAAACTTTTACTCTCACAATATCCTAGAAAAAAGGGAATGAATTCGACTATAGCTCCAAAACGGTACAAAAATTCACCGCGCTCAATTCCATTGAAAAAGAAAAATCTACTTTTGTAATAACAAAGACCACCGTACCACGCTGTTAAGTCAAACGAAAAAACAAAAATTTAAGTCGAGTCAAATTTTTTTTCATTTCTTACATTTATCATTTAAGTATATCGAGAGAAAAAAAAAAAAACATCATTGTAAAAACAATACATTCTTCGCTTTGCTCAGAATCTAAAAATCGACTTAACATCAAATAATAAAATTCACTTAGAATAGTTTATATTTAAATCCACACGGTTGTGCACTAACAGTTCACTATGACACTACCACCTCCACTTCAAAATATTGTTTTTTTTATTTTCTTTAGAAACCGTCTTGTGACTAATATTTTTTTTTTTTTTTTAGTTTAATAATAATAAAAATTTTACTTGAAAAAAAAAATTAACTTACAATGTTATAAAAGTTAACGGAACAAATAACAATAAACGAGTTGTTGGGCTCAATTCAAATCAACTTATCTCTGAGCGAATCGACGACCAGCCTTTGCCAATACGTATTACATTTTCAGAGGCGATGTCGTTTGTAGCCTTCAATTTTTTGTTTGTTTTTTGGTCTTCTCGTGGTCGGAAAACAATTATACCATGGTATTTAGGGATTTCGGGGCCGGCCGTCCGGAAACTTATCGCGTTTTGTTCTTTTCAGCCGCGGAGTTTGCCGTGCAGTGACGATTGACAGCTGCGAGCGATTGACCGTGTCCGCCGAACTTCCGTTTCGGATAAATTATTATTTCGAACGTCCTGTCCGTTCTGTCCTATCTTTCAATGTCTTGTATGCTCAACCGAACAGGTTAAGTCTTTGATCGCAACAAACTCTGCGATAGCCGTGCGGCTTTACTATTCCGATTTCGTGAATTCGTATCGTCTGACGTGTAGGATACACACAAGCTCTTGGGAAAAAAGAAGGAAAAACGATTGCAGAGTTTGTACGGAAACGATGATTAAATTCTAAGAAAAATAGGTTTTCTTTTGCCTATGTACAGGGGTCGAATGAGGTATCAAACTTTGGACATTCGCTATTTCATAAAATTTTGAGAAAATGAAAAAATTTTCTACGCGATTTTAGAGCGTTTTTCTCGAATTAGTTTTTTTTTGCGACAACTCAGCCAAAAATCAATGAAAATTGAGTAGTTTGACGCTATTTGCTTGTCGCGAATGACAAATAGTGACCGACCACTACATTTTCAATGATTTTTGGCCGAGTTATTTGATGTTTCATACGGTTTGCGAATGAAATTTTCTCCACACTTTTACGCAGTTTTCAAGCGTTTTCCTAGGAATAGTTTTTTTTACCATAATATAGCCAAAAATCAATGAAAATTGAGCTGTTTCTCACTATTTGTCACTAATTTTCCATCTCAAAATTTTTCAATACCAAGAAAATCATACCTAAAAACAAAATTAATGTAATTTTTATGAAACGTTTATAAACGGGTATAAGATACAAATGTAATACACAAATTTCATTAAATTTTATAGACATTTGAGTCAAATATAGAATTTTAAAGGTTTCAAGATTTTTCGATTTTGCTTTGTGAGTTTTTTCAATAAAAACTTCAATTTTCCAGAAAACATTATTTATACGTTTAATACGAAATAAGCGACGTATTAAGTTTCAATTGATGTCACTAAAATACGTGAAAGGTTCTTCTATGATTTTATCAATATACGTTTTTCTTTAAAAATATTTTTCCACTTTTCTATTAGCACTTCACAACGATAATTCTTCAGAGTAGTTGTGTATGTACAATATATGAATGTCTTTTACATAGTTTCAAATTTGTGTGCCGCCGTCAAAAGGTAACAATTGAAATTATACATTTCTACGAACCTATTATAAAACAAATTAATTGAAAATTTCTATGAACAAAATCAAATTTATTTCTATACACCGGAGTACAAATTATTAAGAACACGTGTCACGTGTACACGTTTGTTTCGTATTCCAATCATTTAAAAAAAAAAATCGAGTCCAATTATTGTTAAGTATTACGCATAAAACGATAATATTATACGTCATTATCTGTGTCGTCAAGTTATTTATGCACGAAATTTACTTTTAGGTACGTTTGTGAAAAAAACAAATTTTGAAATTATTTCGGTTTTCACCGATATTACGGACCCCAAACCACTCTTGGCCCGTTGAAAAAACTATACATATTATAAATATATTACTATATGTGATGTGTGTGTACGGAACAAAAACGCTGTTTAACCAATTCGAATTCTGTATTCAGAAAAATAAAACTTCATAATCGAAGTTTCTAATAGTCGAATTTTTTTTCGAAATCGATTGAATAGTTTTTGAGAAAATATAGTGTTCGCCGATTCCGTTTAATGGGTTGAGGCGGTGGTTATGTAATTTTGTGGAAACATCACCACTCGTCGACAACGGTTATACCAAATTGATTTCTGTTTTCAGGAAAATCAATTTTCACGTTTGATGTTTTTCATCGTTTGTTTTTTATTTTTTTCGAAACTGATCAAGGTGTTTTTTTTTTAAGAAAATCAAGTGTACAATTTTTACTGATTGTTGTATCAAATGAATTCTCGTTTTGTACCATTTTGAATTATACACCCGTCGTCAACGATAAGACAAACTTGCCATTATGGAGTTTGTGTACAAACAGTGTAGGTATGAACTTTTAAAAAATGGCGATTTCGTGATCATAGAGATTTTGACTAGATGAATTGGATACTAACCTACTCAGTTTATTCGGGACAGTCAGCTAGTTCGACTAGCATTACATCAAAATTGGAATCAAGTTTGTTAAAATATACATACTGTTATAAAATTCTTTATGTATAAATAATTTTGTTTCAAATGTCGATATAAATAAATAAAATCGAGAAGCCCTGATCTTTGAAGCGGTGTAATGCGTGCAAGGTACGCGTATACCTCAAAGGCAGTACGAAACGTACAATTATTTATACTGTTTTAATTACTTTTCACTGACTGTTACGTATTATATTATACAGATGTATAAAACGTTCATATTTTGTTGAACGTCTTAAAGAAAAATGAATTTATTCATAAATTATTTCTCCAACGTCGTCATTAAGTTTGTGTTCTGCGCATTTTATTACATTGAAAAAAATTAAATTAAATACTCCGTTTTAGAAATACTTGACATAAAATGTAAAAATATTTTAAATTAGTTTGCACGACGAAATCATAATAACACGTCATCTATGTACAAAAAACCGTGATTACTATTGACATTTTAATTTATAAAACTGTTTTTGGAAAATATGTAAATATTTTATGAGTGTTTAACAGTAGGCATATCTCAAACTAGAAATATGATTTCATTATATTTATTTTGGCGTCAGCTGATAAACGAGACAAAGTTCGTAAATTTAACGGTCCGAGTTATAATTTATACATTTATTTAACAGCGAAACATGATTGGATTTTTTTCCAAAGCGAATGTCTTTACTGTCTTTAAATTTAAACTTTTTTTAAGTACGGTATACTACGTCAATTTGGTCGATAACAAGTTTTATAGAAATACATTCAGCGAGCTCCGGCCAATTATATTATGTAGGTGCACGAGGAAAAAATGGACGAAAGATAAAAAACGATACTTCAATAATAATTGACACGAGCCTAATAATATAAAAATAATAACAATTGAGAAAGAACATAATCGACGTTGTACTAATGGATAGTATACCATGAATACATGTATAAAAAAAAAAAGTAATTCACAAAAACAAAATATTTTTTACAAATATTTTAGTGGATATTACAGAAAAGTACTCAGCTGAATTTAATAGATCCCACAGAATATCTTTGAAAACTGTTTATATTGAATGTGTGTTTATTTTGAACGCTTTTTCAAACAACTGTTGTTTCGTACTGAATACACAGTAAAAAACAACAAAATAACCTTCGGATATCGTTTTTACAAACATATTCAAAATTAGTAATAAGTAATTAAAGTAATTATTACTATAGAACGTTCTTCGGATCAGATTATTTTGTCGATTCAAATCTACATTTTGATTGATCGGTAAATACGGTACATGTTTTATGGATTTTTTAAACATTTGACAAAATTTATATGAATTCAATTTTTTGTAAAAAAAATTATGTTCTAGTTGTTATTTTTTTCAGATAGCTAAAATTAGTATTTACCTAGTCGTTTATAGATTGATCCAAATTATATAAATTAAATAGACCCTTTGATTTTATACTACTATTATGATGTATTTTAAAGTTCTATTCACTTTAACAGCAAAGAATCCTACTTAGAATTCAATGCATAAATTGGTTTTTTTAAATACCTAGATTAATAAGTGAAAACTTGTTGGAGATTTCAAGTTGTAGATTTCTGAACGTAGGCCATACCGTAAAAAATGGTTTATTACTAATTGTTTTTTATACAGTTCAATGGAATCCGTGTTTGAAATAATATTTTTTACTGTTTAGTGGATCTTCGTGACGTAAATTAACATAAAATGAAAGTGAGTTTAAAAAAAAAAAATAAAGCGTTTTGCCAACGGGACACGTCTATTGTAACGTTTTATTAAGTTTAAAAAACAATGCGTACGACATATTGGTTATAAAAACGTTTTGAAACTAAATCGAATTCTTCGTTTATTGTATATATTTTGTTTTTAGCCGCTATGTACTCGTGTCGATATAAAACAAAGATGAATTTTTCGTTACAATATTTTCAATATCACTATGGGAAATATTTCGTATGACGTTCTTAAAAAAAAAAAAGTTTCATCGACTTTGATCTCTATCACTATGGAATAAGTCGGATGAATATTTTTATGTGCAACGTATGATTTTCGTTCACACTTATTACTGATTTTGATGAAATGAAAACTAAAATGTACTTTAAATGATTTCAAAAAGCTTCTTATGTAAAGAAATTTGTCTTAGGATTCACTCAAACAGTAAACTTTACTAATCAAAAAATATTACCGCAAAAATTTTTATGAAATGGCAGAATACCAATACGACAACTTATCCGATCCACCTTTTTTGTAAATAAACATTTAAAACGTGGAAAACAAAGTTTAAAAAATAAAACCAACGTGTGTACTACCAATGTAAGCATGCTCAAACTTGTACCGCGTGTTCGTTTGACTGTAAAGTGAATTTGACCAATCGAATTTCGCATTTACAAAATTAAAATTGTACACTCGCCGATACTTCACGTGAGCTCGAGTCCTAATCGACCAAAATAATTAAACAACCACGACTTCAGACAACATGTCTCCACTCTCACGATTTCAAAATCTTTAAACACTCAACACCGAGATAGGGGGAATATCCAAGATATTTTTTTGCCAAAACGGATTGGTACCTACGCTAGGTTCACGATTACGCAAAAAAATAATATTTAAAAAATTTGCATTTTCAGTTCTAACCCGCCCGTTTAGGTTTTCTATAGTAAGAAGTCTGCGTGTTCAATCTGTACGTCACACCGCTCAGTCGTTGGCCAATTTTTAAATTCAATTTTTTTTTTTCCAAGTTATTACGGCTTACAATTTAGTTACTCTTTGTTGAAAATTACGATGATTTTTTTTCTTTTTCTAGCAATCGAAATTCCCCAAAAAAAAACTCGACGTCATTTGGGTGCGCACAGGTTTTTCACCGTATTGAACAATCGTAATGATTTAAAAACAAAATGCCAATTATTGTTTCGATTTGTCGAGGGACCAAGACTCTCCTGTACCACCAAAGATAGCCTGCCACAGAAACACGCGGAATTCGACGGTGACCATCTCGAGTTGAAAATCGTGCACATCGTAATTCGTCGTGTTTTTCGCAATATAAAATAAAAATTTTCGGGACGACAAACCGATTTCGAGCACGTACCACTGAAAATGCATAAAACGTCGCGAAACCCGACCTTCTCCCGGCTAGGTATACCGTCATGCGGCTGCAGTTACGTCACGACGCGAGAAAACAAAAAAAAAAATGTCATCACGCGGTAGCCTCGAGCGCTAATAAAAACGTCCGCGAGGTAACGAAACAACAATGTCTAATAGTGCATCGCGCGAAGACAATATTATTATTGTAATGAAAAAAAAAAAAAGTGAATAAAACAAACAAATAAAATATAATATACAGCGCGAAACGGTAAAAAAAATAAAATTTTCGAAACGAATAATAATAATGTTTCGCCATCGTTGCGCAGGGGTGCCGCGTGTTAATAGCCGTTCCCCGACGACACAAAGAGGCAAAAATAAAAAAAAATATTAAAAAATTGTTACGGCCACTAAACCCCGTTGTTGTGTGTGTACAGTGTGTCCGCGCGGCCGGTGTCTACGGTTTTCGGGAAAAATTTTCAGAGTAAGGAAAACGTTTTATCTCGTTTTAGAATGGTCAGAAAGTATCGTTGTATTATATTCAAAATGAGAAAAAATTATAATTTTTTTTTGCATTACGCGGGTTCGAGTCGCAAAAGTTAAATCAATGCTTATAAAAACATCGTATCGATTATTATTTGATGTCGACCGCGCGGGGAACCTAACCCGTTCGTCTTGATGAAAACTCGAAAGTTTTGAAAAACGTTTCTTAAAAAAGTATCGAAAGCGTCGTCTATGTTGAATTATGTTTACCTTCCTTTCGGATATCATCTGCAAGGTCGGGTAGGCTAGGTCGATTGAAAAAACATCAAGTTGTAGTGATAAGAGTTTATTTTTTTAACTTATCGACTAAATCGAAACAAACTTACAAAGAAAACGAAATCAAAGTTAAGAAGCAAAGCGTTTTATTAATACAACTGCGTTTTATTATGAAATAAATTGAATCGCTCGGAAAAACAAAAAAAACCTTTGAACCTTTTTACGGTGAGTTATTGACAATTTCTTTTTTCTTCTTTTTGATTTCGACAATTCACGTATTAAGTTAACACAAAGTGAATTAATAAGGACGGAGAAACGAAAAAGGACAAAGGTTGTACGACTAAATTATTACTAACGTTTTAATCTGAGTTTTTAAAAAAATAAGCCTGTCAAAAATAACCCGCAGATTGTATAAAAAAATTTTAAGGCCAGGATTCTTACTGATCAAACTCAAACCTAACCTATATTTTGCGCAGCTTTCTTTAAAATATCCGAGCGATTCTATTACCCCAAAAAAAAAAAAAAATTCCAGGCCAGTGGATTTTGAACACCTGCATTGTAGGTATCATAAAACAAAAGTAAATGCGGTTTGAAGACTATAAAAAAAACCTTTAAGTGGGCTACTTTTTTCAAATTTGAACAAAACGTGGTTAAATTTTTAGGTTTTATTATTTTGCTATGGTTTTTTTTTTTTTCGTTTTGCGATAAACACAATAACATTGTTCTCGTTTCGAAAAACGTTTTACGGTTATCTATAGAAAATATATAATTTATAGCCTAATAATATAACATGCGTAAATTTTTATTCCTTAGCTCGAAACGGACGAGTCCCTGAACCTGATTTAAAGGGGGGGATTTTAAAATCAATTGATACCTACATATTTTTAGTATGAAAGTTTTGAAAAGAGGGGTGCTGGTGTGTATGTAGGGGTCGTGAAAGATCCAGACGAATGGAACAAGGGTTAACAACCGTAAATAGTCGAGAGAAAGGAGAAAAAGTAGATAATCGACTCAGTTCGAGCGAACCGGATAATATTGTCTGATATTACGTTAAAAATTCCACAAAATCTCTAACAGTGAACAGGTAAATTGAGAATAAGACCGTTTGCAAACTGCATCAAAACACGTCTAGTACAATATGATTATGCTATATTTATACTGGATAGTAGGCCTTCGGGTAAAGTGGCTCATTGAAATTTTCGACGGCCAAAAACAGTGCCGTCTCTTGTTTTTCGTCGAGTGTCATCATCACTCATCGTCCTTCGTGACCGCGTCAAAGACAAAAAAAAAGAAAACCCCGGGATCACTCTAGGTCGCGTGGGTAGATTGACCAGGTAGCGACTACGCTTCGGGTGGGTCACCGGTTTACAAATTATTGGTTCAAACGTATTATTTGACATCCGAAAGCGATAACAAATCTTTGCCATAAAAAAATAAAACCAATTCTGAGCGAACTTAGCTGTATGCCCCCTGGTAAAAACCAAACTTAACAAAAAATATCTGTTTTGTTAAACTACCTATGCCACGCCGAACAACTACTCCTTATCGACATCGAATTCACTCCCTTTTTTTCCTCCTTTCCTTCCTTTTTTCATGCAATACTACGTTTACTGTGTTACATTACCAAAGACACTTTTCAATTTTCGCGCTGTGTTTTTTCGATTGAACCTTCTGGCCGTCGAATTGCACAGAAAAAAAATGTACATCGAAAAAAGTTTCAAACGAACTGTAATTCAAAGCTAAAATCTTAACTTTGTGTTCAAATTGTTTTTGTGGTATTCAACGTAAAGATTAAAGAGGAGCACATCACTCGCACACTACAACGTCAACACAATCCATAAAATGTCTTTTAACTTTTCGCCGTAAAATTTTCAATTTCTTTTTTTTTTGGTTTTTTAGGTAAGTACAACTCAAAATGTAAACTAAATTTAAAAAAAAAAAGTGGGACTAATCAGTAAACTCATCGACCACGCTCCAAATCCTAAAAAAGTCCAGCGGGCGCAATCGCCCCTTCGCACGAACACGCTCGAAATCGAACGTTACAGCTCGTTAATAGACGCACGGGCACGGTGTCCGTCGAGTGAGAAGATTTCAAAAAATCTTAAACGATATTCGTTTAAAAGCAAAAAAAAAAAATCACCCCGCTACAAAAAATTTAACTTTTATTCAAGTCGATACGGGTTTCGTGACCATCATCAGCGCCTACTGAACACAAAGTATCGTCGTTGGTGAAATGAAAAGTTAAAATTTCTTCGTGGCTGGGTATATTCGCTTAGTTTTACTATTATTTTCCAGCGTGTAATTTGTTCAGATCGCAATCGCGACGAATTTTATACGATTTCGATCGCGTTGTCGTAACAATGGTGAATGTCGGCGAAAAAAATTAACGTCCTCGGGTGAAAAGTTGACAACGAAGAGAACCGAGTAGTCTTGATGGCAAACGAAATAAACTCGACCGAGTCGAAAAAAAAATTGACGATTTATTATCATTTTTTTCCCCTCTAAAATATCCGCGAGTCTTAAAACCCCCCACAGTGGGCTCGCCTGGATAGTTGGGAAAATAAACGATCGATGTAAAAAAAAAAAATGAACAACTTATCGCGCGATACGGTGATAATCAAGCTATAAAAAGTGGATGATGTTTAACCGAACGGGCAATCGATAAGACGGACAAGGATAATCAACTAACTACATCTAGTCCTGTTAAAAAGTTAAAAAAATTTTTAACTAGTTAATGTCCCCAACCCTTCGCTGTCACCTTGGAAAAACGCACACCCTGTACCCTGGGCGGTACGCGGCGACGGATCGAAACTATTGTGCAAGGGCGCGCGTCGTGCTCGTAAAACGTCTGCGTAAAAATGATTTAAGCGTTGAACTATGTACGTAACGACGGTAACGTTGCTTGCAACACTGCAAGCGGCTGGCGCATTCTCGATCCTCCCCGCTTCGTTGTTCCCGTCCTCTTCCTCCTATTGTTTTTCCTTTTTCTTAACTCGGTTCGTTCTCGCGCCGACGTGACCGGTGGAGGGAATGCAGTTTGCAGCACCAGACTGATTAGCGCAGTAACGTCGAGATGTCGAGACATAATAATAATAACAACAAACAGCAATAATATTATACGACCGGCGACGGGGATATTAAAAAGATATACGTATATCGACGACGTCGTCGTAAACGTCGAGACATTTTGTCGTCGCAGCGCGTAAAACGGCGAAATAAAACAACGGGATACAACGGCGTATATACATACACACCGTCGGTACGCTAGGTATAAAGTCGCTCGTTTGAAATCCGCGCGTGTTCTCGTACGTACGTAATATCGTTTTTACGTCGCGCGCGCGGTAACTTTTACACCGAGCGGCGGACATAAACCGACGACGACGCTCACTCTCATAACACTCGCTCGATCGATTTCCTCCGCCGGCTGGTGCGCGACGCAGAGCCCGAGACCGCGTCGGGGTTGTTAAACGTCACGAAGAAAAAACGACGACGAAAAACCGCCGGACAATCCGCTCGAGAAAATCGTCGTGTTATTTTCATAACGTCGGAATCTCGAAAATCCAACTCGAGCCGACGAACTGGAGTCCGTGGGGCGAGACGTCGGCGGCGTTAACGAAACGAAGAAATTCGCACGGACGACGAAAGACTTGTGGCCTGCGACTTTTCGACCGTCGCAAAGAGGCCGCACACTTTGCGCGTGAATGTGCGAAACCACAAAATAATGTGCGACGCACCCACGGACCGATGGCCTCGTGTAGAAGAAGCAGGGCGTTTTCACCAGGGCTGACTAGTTTAAAACGAAATGTTAAAAAAAGAAAAGGTTGATTGTGATTCGGTTGTGCGAGTCTGGTACGGTCGCGATCGCTGTGAAAATACGGAATATTACCGGGAATTCCGGACAACGCGTATAGATTTCGTTTCGGATCTATCTACTTGGAAACTTCTGAGAGCGCTGTGGACCACCACATTTTTTGAGGTTTTCCACGCTTGACGTTCATGTTCGCAGTTTTAAAGCCAACCTAACCAGGTCGTTACGGTGACGCGCTATTATTTACACTAGATTTATCAGCCGTATTCGCATTGTACGATATTGTAATAACGGTTACAACATTGTTGTAAAATCCGTCTTTTACACGGTAAATAACGTTATTTTACCACCGCGTTTTCATTAAAAACCGTTCTCTGATTGTTCAACTTCTTAAATTATTCACTATACAGAAGATTAGAGTAAACAAAATAACAAAGAAAGATTGAAGTAACAAAACGTACGAGTAGAAACATAATAAAAAACATAACAGAGACGATGACAAACCTAATTGATCGGTAAGGTATTTTGCGAAATTAAAGAATGTCACGCGTAAGATTTTAATCGAGTTTATGCCGACTCCATACGAGGGCATTTGTCTTTAAATTTTTTTTTTAACGCGGAATACGGCAAAAGCAATTTATGGAGCGAGACAGTAACAAACACTATGTTTTGCTTGCTTTCCACTGAATACGATAAATCGTTACGAGCCGTTTTTGGCTTAATCTGAAACGAATTAATATTGCCTTTTTGGAATGAAACGTCATACAGCTCTGAATTTGTTTGAGATAAATGGAAATTTACAAAACGCGTATTGGAGAAAAAAATAGTAACGCGTTATAACGTTACGGTATTTTTTTCAATTCACTAAGTTACGCTAACTTGACACAAAGTCGGTATTTTAGACACGAGTTTAACGTGATTGTTTAAATTAGCACTTTTAAATAATCGAGGAGAAGCTCCTTCGGGATGAAACTATACCTATTCACTATCGTGCGAAAATATTTAGCAATTTTTATGAAATTTCGGCATGAAGCTCCGGATACGTCGTAAGGGTGAATTGTTTTACGTTCGCACTGATCATTGCTTGTTATATGAGAACAGAAATATTTTTTCTTCGAATATGTATTATTTGTTTCAAAAAGAAATGCCAACATTGTTACCTGAAGCCTTGTATACAGTTAGTATACATTCGACATCAGGTTCACTATTATTCAATAATTTTCATGTGTTAATCCATTTATTCATCGTCCCCAGTGGCGCTGTAGTAGAAATCAAAATAAATGATTAAAATCACTTAAAATGGTTAATTTTTTAACATTTAACACTTTTTTTTCCTCAAATTTGAGCTTTGTCAATTTTATCCATCCATAACCCGTTCTGAGAGGTATAAAACATCCGAATAGTGAGAAAAGTGTACGGTATTTGTGTTTCGGCTTTCCAGACTTGTCGAAACGGGAAAATACGGGATGAGCAATTCTGCATTATCATGCTGTAAGTTTGCATTAAAAAATTGTTGTGCTTCAACTAAATATTCTGCCATCATTACAGTTTAAATGATTAAATTTTTTAATGTATCAATCATGTAAATCAGTTACCACACAGTTTTTAAAAAGTTTTCCCGTGTTTTAATGAAGTTTGTTCAACGCCTGTTGAAAACATAAATTTTTTTTAAACGACCATTGAGTCTTATTTGTCGGTATATTAATTCTTCATTAATTTTTCACTAATAGCGACACGAAATCCGTAGCTACTATAAACAATAAATTGCTTTCGAGGAAATGTTTATCTTGGTTTTAAAACCAATAAAGTTTACTTTAAACGCAATTGTAAACGTTGAATAATAAATATTTTGGCAAGATATTATAAATCCATAACAATAACGGCCCTACAAAATAATTCGTTTCATTATACTCCAAAAAGCAATTTAAACGTTGAATAAATTAATGAATTTCAATACAACTGAGTGTGAATTAAAACAATAATTTGAATCAAAAACACTTAACGAGTTTTACGAAACAAAAAATAAAAAGCTAATTTCACGACTTAATTCGATTTTGAAATTATTTCAACAACACAAAACGTCTACTCTCACGATAGTAATGTACTCTAAAATAGTGATGCTGCTGTAATTCGATTTTTCAAATTAGCTCTTTTACAGTTTTTTGCGAGAAACAAAATTACACTATTATAGCATACCTAACGTCATTTTACATACCTAGCAGCTTTAAACGGTCGGTTAACACCAGAAAAAAACGATGGTGAAATTTAGTATTGTAACATTCAACACGCTTCCATACAATAGTTGTACAGAAAAATGCAAAAATGGTTCATGTCTGATGTCTTGAAAAAAATTTGACGTAAAATGTTAATCATTAGTGAATAAAGTTTATTATTCTCGGACGTACTTTTCAGGGATCAATCGTTATGTGATGTGACAATCCCTAAAAACACAACGAAAAATTAAAAACTATTTGGACAATCAAAATCTGAGTTTTTATCGACAAATCATCCGAGTTTTAGTCGATTTTGCAAAACAAAAACGGTATATTTCAATCCTCACAATGGCGCGGACTGAGATAACTCTAGCCAACACATAAAGTGAACGGACACACCTGTGGATTTTATGGTAAACACAATAATACATCCCATGTACATACTATACAACGAAATAAAGAATTTTTGTTTTTACTCCACGAAACCCACAAAAGTACGTCTTTCTCTTTTGTCGTTAAACAGTTTTTCAGCATTTTCAGCATCTCGCTAAATGTTGGCTAGCAGTGCTTCACACGTCTCAACTATAGAATGGCACGGTCCATGGATTCGGTGCATTCGTGTTTACTATGTTATAGGATTCAATATCTGGAGCTCTGGAGAACATGAAAAAGGAAATAAGTTTAAAAAAAAACTTACCGACGACCGTGCATTAAAACTACCTACGCGGGCGAGACCGTTGAAAACCATACTAAAACAGACGACCGGGTCCGGAGAAAAAAAACGATATTTTATAGAGAAATAATATTTTTATCAGCTTCCCCTTAGTATGTATTTTAATCTGAGTTCGGCCAAAAATTAAACTATAGTTTTTAGAGGATAATGACGTATTCCGACTTATAAACGGGTCGTACGTGGTCTTGATGTTTTTTAGTCTCTACTAAAAACATTTATAGTATATTGTTCTATTATTTTAAATTTGGAAATCCGCTCAGTTTTTCTTCTTAATCTTCTGGATACAGGTTTTTTATTACAATCGCAAAAAAAAAAAAAAAATCTAATTAATTCAGCAAATAAATTTAGTTTCTAGAGTAATTTAAAAATGGTCGGTCACGCTTAATTGTTATTGGCATTAACCGATTTATCTCATCTGTCGATGACGAGCGTGGCTCAAATAAACACCCCGAGTGTATTCTGATTTTAGATTGCACAACAAACAAAACCATCACGGTTTTCTCATTACGTGGTTTTAATTAGTTTGGTGATATTTTTTATGACGGTAGTTTTACCAAATTACTATATACCTATTAAAAACGTAAAACTGTTTACAATTATAACGATTATTATTATAAATAACGTTTACTAATAGATACATCAATTATTAGATAAATATAGAAAGTATTATAAGATAACGTTTATTATTATAAAACGATTGATGAAAAACGTATGAGTTTTATATAAATGAAAAAAATTTGATAGTCAAAAATAGGTAGATTGTTTCATGAAAGGATAAGTAACTTTAATTTTGTTACCTTCTTATGGCGAATAGCGAAAATATGGTAATTTATTTAAAAAACTAAAATGTAAAAACATAAAACGGTGGTTCAAACAATTGCACTGAAAATCAATTAATTAAATCATATTCAATTATTAACATTACAAATGATTGATGGTTGAGCGGAGTGAACGAGCGAAGCGAGTGAGCGAAGCTCAATCTTAGGCAACTCGTGTCTTTCGTTTGTGACTGTACTCCTCCTAGACGGTTTGATCGATTTTAATCAAACTTGGCACGATGATAGAGTGTAGAATGGTGGTTGTCGTAAGGGGTCGCATGAAAAAATCGGACCTACCACGGAGGAATAATCACCGAAAAAAAAAGTTTTTCAATGATAAATCAGTGGTTCTTGGATCGATGGCCATAAAATTCTAAACGGTGATAGAGTAGCGCGCGCTGAGCAAAACGAATGGTCAATGTAGAAAAGACGTACTCAACTCAGTCCTCACTTTACATACAAATCTGAAATGTACAGTAAGTTGGTTTGTGCTACAAGAAAGTAGAATCAGACAGTTATCAGGCTCGACACGTGGTTTATCATAGATAAGAGGTCTGAGATACATAGATAACTAGGAAATACACTCACTCCGCTCATTTATTACAGGCAGGTATCCGCATGTATTTCCTAGTATAAATAACGCCCTTATTGGTTATTGGTCCAACAAGTAAAATCAAAATAAACAATTAACTTAATAAACTCGATTTACAGTACATGTGTATACGTCACATGTACTGTAAAACGAGAACATTTTGCACCAATTTTCACGTTTTTCCAACCTTAAACGAACACCGTGACTTCAATAATTGTGATACAAGTATAAAATTAATATTTTAAGATGGGTAGGTGAGAATAATGATAATTTTTAAGTATTCAAATTTTAAGTTTTTTTAATAAATAGTCGTTGGCGCAAAGTATCAGTGTCGTCTTAAGGCCATACGAATGTTGTGTTCAAAAAAAAAACAAAAAAAATTAAAACTAAACTAAACAAAGAGAACCCTTACGTGTGTAAAAATATGTACAAATTTTACCAAATTTTTTCAACACATTTTTTCGTTACTAAGGCGTAATATGAAACAAAATCATAGTATGAAAAAAAACAACAATTAAACCATTAGATATTTTTGTCAGGAACGTTTAAACGTTTTTGACGTTAGATAAGTTAAAAACGATAAAAACGTTATTAGTGCAAATTTACCCCACCCCCACATAAAAAAAAAGTGCAGAGTATCCTTATTTTACGGTACACTACAATTTTGGCATTTACGTAGAACACAACCTTTAACTGAGAAATTCGTTCAAACAATCGATACTCGTACTTACACCGCAACAATTATTGCTTTGAACGACAAAAGTTTTGTCTTCGAACGTGCATATATTTTTTCATTGTTAGCAGCTTATGTTATATACATCGCAAAGGCTTAGAGCTCCGTGTTTATCGAAGTTGTCGAGCAACATTCAGACAATGACACGCCTTCACCTGTAGTTTGATCCCGTTGATGATTTCTTTTACCGAGTTGCTTTATTCATAATTCCATCAAAGATGTTTGAAACGTGTTTCGTATCGGTGGAAAATCATTCGTTTTTCCCAACACCGAATGAACCGAAACACGCTTTGGGAAATTATAGTTTACGTTAAATAAATTACCATATTAATAATGCTGCAGGGTGCATTTTGCTGACCCCGATTTTCGTACATCGCGAAATGAGAATACGATCCAGGGGTCAGCCGAACGTTTTTTTTTTTCGTTTTAAACTCGTGTTCTAAACGTTTTTATCGAAAACGTTTTGAACCGTCTCGTAATTACTGACAATAATTTCATACATTGCTTTATATCATATCGCATTGCCTTTTTTTATTTTTATACTCAACAATGCACATTATCCGGCCTTTATTTATTTACGGAACATGATTTACACTATGTACTTTTATACGTTTTTTAGTTCGAACAAATGGGTCGAGTGCTTTTTTATCGTCATTATTCACTATAATTAGCAATGTAGACCCGGTACATTGCGGGTAATATTGTAAATTTACAAACAGTTAGTAGTTAATTATTTTGTACTACAATTTTGTTTTTACCGTTGTTCGAATCCAGCGATCTCTCGTTTAAAATATATTTTGGTCATCAAAAATAATCTACACCAAACAGTTTACATTATATGTCGAATTTCATGTACATTTTACCGGTATATGTTTACTGTAAATCGTCTGCTTACTGGTTAATTCCACATGTCTGATAAAAATACATTATAACGCGATCCCAAATGATCCCAAAAGTCTTTTTCAAATACAATCAAATTTTGAATGCGCAAAAAAATTATTCAACTTTTTATTAATCGCTAGGTGAGCTAACAAACGTATACTTCAATTACCCATCGAAATTATACGGTTTATTTTAATATAAGTTTAGGATATTATGATATTGCGTGTAAAACATACTACAGTTACTCTAAACATTACAATATACGCGCTATAAAACAAAGTGCGTTTTTTACTTTGAATTTTTTTCCCTCGATGTTCAAGAAATGTCCAATAAATCGCTTTTAAAACACGGGGAAAAAAATCATCATCCACTGAACGGATTTTTTATATTCGTTCATTTTAAAGCCACCCACAAGATGGTGAGCCATGTTTGTTATTTTAATTCGTATTATTAACCTTGGCTGTTTAAATTTGTTATAAACTATAGATTGTATTTTTTTTGTCATTTTTTCGGTTGGTCTTCCACGAAAAATGTTACTGCAAAATGCGGGTATATTTAATCAGTGAACCATAATATTAACTTTCATCATGTATGGCAATGGCACACTACTTGTAGTGTTTTATTGATTCTTTTGTTGAAATATTTTTAACTTTTGAAACGTTTACAAACTGATTGCTTTTATATCCACAAAAACAATAATTTTTGTACAATAACAATCCACAGTAATATTTTTCAAATTTATATGAAAAAACGTTTTAAAAATCAATATATTGTTATACAGTACGTGAAAGCAATTCGAGTGTTTTTTTTTTTATCATTAAACGCTTCCTGCAGCGTATAGAGTTTGAGTATTAAACTTCAAAATTACTATTTCAGCAGTAGCCAGTAGGTATGTTCCCGTTGAACAAAACATATTAAGAAACATCTCGTTTTATAATAATTATTTCTCGAATATCAAATCGTAATTTGTTACTATACAACTAAAATTATTCAGCGCAGTTCACTGAGCCGGCATGTACAATGCATTTATACTCGGAATTATAATTACCGTTCTGATTGTTGAAATTTAATTACCTTCACACGTTTCGCTTTTGTTTTGTCGCTTTAAGATTTTTGATTTTCAACGAGTTCATTATCGTGACGTTTCGTGACTCGTTTAAATATATGACTGTGACGAAACACAAACGAAAGATTTTTTACAAAATGTCAATTACAAATGTTTTAAGATAAAACATATATACCTCTACTTATTATTTGTACGGCACTCGGTCTTCAATACCTACCAAAAAAACACAACAGAACGAAAAAATCTAACAAAAATAATTTTAGTTACGATCGGCTAAACGTTAAACTCGATTGCCGCCGCATCAAGTAAAACAAATAAATTTATAGTTTTATATCAATCGGTGGCGACCCATTATATTATTTTAATTGGTTCATAAATAAACGCGACTTGTCTACAATTCGTCTTTTATGTAAAGGTCACAATTACAACGCAGTCGAGTGAACTTTGTAGTTAATCAATTAATTAATTAATTATTGTTACAGCTACCGAACCCAATCCAATGAGTTCATTCTGATTACTAGTTTGACTGAAATCATCTACTCCTATTCTATACATCAAAGTTATAGCGGTGTCGTTTGACTAATTTACCGCCAATCCGTCTCTGTCGATAATTATTATAAAATATTCAATTTATATTTTCCAAATAAAAATTAGCCGTAACATACCGATTGTATTCCTAATTTTTTTTATATACATACAGTTCTAAAAACATACTCTATTTTATTTTACTCTGAATTCTAACAAATCGTACGAAAAATATTTTAAGAAAAATAAATAATAAAGTAGCTGACCACCTTATGAAAACATCCAATTTAACCGATTCTCGAGAAACAGCGTTGAGTTGTTTAATGTCGAGCGAGAACGTTCGTTATTAATTTATCATTGTTTGAAATATCTACGCTTATCGCTTACAAAATCAAAATATCGAACGTTTTCAAAATAAATTAGATATGTTAATTTTTTTATACTAAACAATTTATTATATTAGGTACTATAGCAGTATTGCTTGGACGTGAATTGAATTTAAAATTGATCAAAAATAGTCGATTAATAAGAACTATGTCAAGAAATTGAATAAAGTTTTTCTTATCAATTTAAGCTTTAACTTAACCGATGAACTCGAACATTGTATACATTTTTAACTTAAGGCTTGGTTAAAAATAAATTTGTTTACTTAATTAACTTAAGTATTGCCATTGACTTTCCAAACCTCAGTTGTGTTCAATGGACGCTACCGAATAAACCAAGGGAAAGATGTACACCAAATAAGGAGTAGCGTGTTGTACGGGTCACTTGTGCGGAAGTCGTTTATGAAACAAAGTTTTAAGTTTATATTTAGTTTGTAAGCAATAGACTTCTTACAAACATTACGACTCGGCTCAAAATGTTTTGTAATTTAAATGCAATTTCAACTTAAATGTAAGAACTTCAATTAGTTTGAATCATTTTGGTAATTGTTTCAAAAATATCACAATACGGTCATAATAATAATTGCGCGATGAACAAAGATATTAAAAAAATACTAGCCAATTATGAGATTTTTCAGCAGTTGAATAAAATATGTATTTAAAATATGTATGAATCTTGTGTAAACGTTTTGTGACAAAAATATGGAAACTATATGATAGGCATTTTAAAAAAAAACTTACACAACTAAGAAAAATAATATGTTTCAGTATCTAGCTAAAAAAAAAAATGATCGAAAATGTTATAAAATGTTATTAATACAGAAACATTACTATGAAAAATTCAAAATTGTGTCAACCAACCATTATTGCATGGTGTGTGTAGTACGTTTGAGGACAAATATTTTGGAAAATATTTCAAACAGTTCAACATTAATCTCGAGTATAATTTAAACGAACTTAATGTTTTCTCTATTTTCACCATTCTCACGATAATTATACACGTCGCTGTCTCCAGTAAATGAAGTTAAATATAGGTACAATTATTTTCTCATCTACTTCGCGGTAAGTATACCGTTTGGATGGAACTACTCAAAATTCGTAAAGTTTGATAGATTTTATAATACTATACTGTACCTTAGTATGGGTTACAACATTTTCCTTTCTAGTTAAAAAAAAACTTAGCGTTTAACGTATATCAAGAACATCGTGGGATGTGAACAGTTTTTTAATCGATTAAATTTGGTTCTGTTTTGTCCCTTTACACGAGTAACGACATCGTTCGGCGGCGTCCAACGAATGTTTTGACAGAGTTAAATGTAGTTGTTTTCTTTAGCTCGACTTCACGCTTACCGAGTTTTACAACACTGCGTTTGGGTGTTCTCTCAAAACTGAGTAAAAATGAAAACATTTTCTGCGAACTGTTTCCACCTCAACTTCGCTTCCATTATTATTTTCGTGTACGTCCTAACGTGTTTTTTGCTTTTGTGTCAAAACGTAAGTATTTAAAGTTCAGTAACCGTCCGACTTTTTTTCTCTAAATTACACGAGTTGACTTATACGTTTCACAATGGTGTGCCTACTCTTTATCTCGGCGATTCTCGTTCTCCGTAAGTCCGTATGCATTACAGCGCGTAACACTGAGGTAAACCAAGATTGATGGTGACTATCTTCGTTCACGGATACTTTTTTTTCATGTTATTTCTATACTTTGCGTGTGTGTTTTGAGACTTTTGAGGATATTGTTAGACCCTTTTTTTTCCCGATTCTTTTTTTTTTTTACCAAATAGTTAATGGTTCTTTACGATAAAAATCATTCCTTCGCAGTAAGGATACAAACGCGCGAATCGATGCGTCGAAAACTTAAAATCATTTTGTCCATCTGCGAATCATCGCTATCGAAAACACACATGTATTTCCGTAAAATAACAAGTCATTGTTATAATAAATACACGAGATTGAGATGCTAACGTGTGCCTTTAGCCTACATTAATGAACGCGATGATTATTTAAGAATTGAAGTATTAAAAAAAGAAATCTTAGTTTTACCTTCTAAAGTTCTAACATCGAATTAGTTTTTTTTTTAAATTCAAAACTCAATGTTAGACAATACATAAGTTATTGAACATCTTACAAAGTTAGATTGAGTGTATTCAGTAAATACAGTGTTTTGAATTTTAACAAGATACTATACACGTCATGTCTTTGAGTGAATTGTTAATCATAATATTGTAATATTTTTGGTTTTATTGGCTGTAGATCGAAAGAAGCTTCTTAATACTATAATTAAACATTCCAAGAAAAACATGTTCAACAAATTTCTATAATAATGTTCTTGGTTTTACTTTTTTCATTCCTAATGCATTCGTTAAAGAAATAAAAGTATTCTAGCTAACGCACAGTGCTAATCCGAACGCATTAAAGTTCGTTTGGCTTTTGACGTAGGTAAATTTTAACCTATTTTGTTTTGACAGAATCGTTTGAACAGATTTATTGTGTTTTTTCAATGATTAAAATCGTGTACCGCTGTAAAATTATAATAATCTAATCGTACATTCTGGCCTCAAAGTTAGTTAATTTTCTTGAAATGAATCATTTTGATTTCCACACTTGGGTTACATTGAATAACCAGTGTATAAAAATCACCTTGACATTTATTATTAAATAACTATTTTGTTTAAGGTAAAATGACTAAGAATTATATATCAAAATACTCTCAAACAAACATTTTTCAAATAAGTAAGATTGTATAGTTTTTCTGAGTATAAGGTAACTTATAATTTACACATTTTTGTCATAACGTCAAGTATTAACAAAAATTATGTTTTTAGCATTTGTGTGTGTTGAAGGTACGCGTTGCGCAAGTATGCTAGTGGAACCGTTTTCGAAAATATTTTTGTCTATTTAAAATATTATTAAACTTAATTGTTTCAAATGAGTCCCTATAATAGCCGTTTGATATTCATGAATTATGTTGGTAAATTTGGAATGACTTTTCAACGCGAAACAAAAAGAAATTTAATTTTAACATCTGTTTATTATTAGCTATTAAGTATAATAAAGAAACAAATTAATTAAATAATATTATCCTTTGATTATTTAACACTAGGATATTATGCGTAAACATTATAAATCGTATTATAGATATTTTACGATATTGTGATGCTGTTTTATTAATTTTTTATTGTAAATAATGGGTAGTAAGTTTAAGAACTTATAAAAAAAATCACATCGACATCACTGCATGTCTATATATTAATTATTTAAATTTTTTTAGACCTTACATCAACATCGTTGTTAAAGTAGATAAGACTGACTGCCTGTGTTGTTTTTTATTAAAATAATGTATATCTGGGTACTTTCACCATGTTTATGTTCTTTTACTTAAAACGAAAAAACTTCAAGAAAAAATCAATAACTTACATATTTTGTAAATTAAAATGTGTTTTAGTTATTTATTTTTCAATTTGAATTGGATTTTTTGCTAATCCAGTGAATTCTTGTAAACACTTTATCGAGTTTCTGTAATGTTTTAAACAAAAGTTGACACGATTTTTTTTTTTCAATGATGTTATTTTATTGTTGTTTATGAATAATATTTGAATTTTTCCACGCCGAAAACTGTAGTGATCTTAACGTTTTTTTTTTTTTTTCATGAATAGTTACAACACACCGGAAAACATATTTCTGATCGAACCGGGCATTCGATATATTCTGTCATCACACCGTGTCCACACGCGCAATAAACTATAATTTTTTTAATTAATTTCACCATTCAAAATTTAATGGGCATAGTGTCGATTGCCGTTCAAAATACTTCTATCGATTTGAAAAAACATAAAGTATTCAAACACGTCAATTATGTGAAATAATTTAAATTACGTTTGCATAGTTATTGAAAAGTATTTAGTAGAAAATGTTGGTGCAGGTATTCAAAATGTTTTGAAATTACGTGCGTCCCGATGCAAACGGTTTTTTTTTTTATTTAATGTATGCAAATTGTAAGTTTTACAATATATTACGGAATCGTAAATCAAATTAACATTTCTAATTATAAAAAGCATTTCTAGGTAGTATAAATTTTTGATAGAACTTCCGCACACGCCGAGTACTACAACTATACAATATTGGCACTACAGTTCGATGGACGAAGCAGGCAAAACTTTCTGCTAGGGTTTGTAATCGACAAATTTGTTCTCTTCGAATTGATTTTTATTAAAATTCATTTGTGTAAATTTGTTTTAAAATTTCTTCGGTAAAATGCATATAAATTTCGCCACGAGTTCTCAGCAACAATTCATTACTTACTTGAACTCGTTCTTGCTTGTCGAGCGACGAGATTTCTTTTGTGTACATGGTTTTACGGTGATGCATTCTTTTTCTTTGTCTCAAGATACACGTTTTGATGTTACGCGTGTGGTCGGGGAAAGTTTCACTCGGCCCTTTTATCGCTCGAAATGTATAGAATATATAAGGTGTTCTGGACGGGTTATACTTTTAATATCTACCGTAGGTTCCGAGAAAATCACTGGAAAAAATAAAGTGAAAATTTGTGGAGGAAAAGCGTTCTCAAAAAAATCCATTTAGAATCGTTTAGGTTCGCTCGTTGTAAAAGTAATGATATTGTTAATTGCATTTAATAATTTTTGGCGATATTTTAGAAGAAAAAAATCGTTGCTCAGGCCTTGTTACAGGTTTTTTTTTTCTTTTTAAAGCTGCTTTTAAGGGTAATAATAATTGAACGAAATTATTATAGCTGGTTAATTCGTCATTCGTACCCAAGTCACGGCCGACTTAATAGTGTTTGAACCATCGTTTTCACGAAAATAAATTAAAGGGCCACCACACCAGATATGTATATATTTTAATTGTTCAGGACAGCAATTAAAAATTGTATTTTCGTATATCATAAAAAAAAAAAATAATTTTAAGTTATCATAACATTTTTGTCGTCAGTAATGGGATTTATGCCTAAAAAAAAAAAAAAAAAACACTATTATTCCGTTTATATATTATTACCACTTGAAAAAGTCAAAGCTTGACAATATAGTGGTCTTGCGTTCAGATAAATTACCATTTTTTTGGGCATTTTAAATGATTACGGAAATAGTGAATTGTATACAAGTCACAAATGCATTATTTTAATGACTTAAATTCAACGAGTTGCGTGAAAACGTTGCTTTTTTTTAGGGTTCTTCAGATAAAATAACTAAAATATATTATACATAATACCGAATACTACATACGATAATTTGGGTTACAAAGCATAACTTTTGGGAAAACGATCAATATCTTTATTATGATATTAGCGCCAAATATGAGCTGTTAAGTGACGTGGCTAGTACTTAAAACATAACATATAAAATCCAAGTCAAATTGTAAAAACATAATCGAAATTGATTGATAAAATAAAATGGAGTAAGTGTATTAAACACAAATCGCTTTTTTTGTAAGTTTATACCTATATTTTTAAAAAAAAATTTAGTTCATTCTGAGTGAGGCACAAAATTTTTGGTATCCCAGTATGTTTTTAGCTTAAAGTATAAATGTTTTTAAAAAGTTCGATAATCAATGTGTTTAGAAATTTTTAGGCTTGACAGTCAATTTGGTTCAAATTTAAAAGGTTTAGCATAACATACGTTCATGAAACAGTGAAATGTAGATAAAAAGATATGAATATTAATAAATAATAAAAAATGTTGAATATTGTTTTGACTTTTCGAACTTAAATTTAGTTTAAGGATTCAAACAAATTTTTTTATTTATATTTATTATAATTATAAAAATGATTCAGCACATTTAGTGCTATTGCATTAAACAGTTAGTATGCACTTGTCCCTTATTCTTTGCTCGTGATTATTAAATCAGTGGATAAAATTCATAATTTCTTTACGGTGCGATTATAATTTCTGAATCAAAGTTCTGTACATGACACGTTTTGAAATCCATTACGTTGAAAGTAAAGACCTCCCACGAGTTCGTTATCAAACATCTGAAAGTCATTTACAATTGAATTTTAAACACTTGTGAATTGCCGATTGAAGCGACTCCGTACAAAATTATTTTCAATTCGTAAAATACTATAAATTTTAATAAAACAATTGTGTTGGATGTTCGGTATTCCGATCACGTATAAAAAAATGTACAAACGTTTAAACCAACTAAAATAATACCTACAAAACAGTGATAAAACAATTTATCCGGTTTACATTAATGATGTATTAGTGTAAACCGGGTTACATTAAACGCAAATAAAAAACCGAAGCTTATATTTACTTTGGATTTTATGAGACAAATATTAACAATATGTTTAATTTGGTTTTTGTAACAAATATTCAAATTATATAGGAGAAAAATGTATAGAAACTACATTGATTGCCCATTTATGAAACCGATTTTTTTCCATAATAAAGGTTTTTTAACCTTTATTATGGAAAAAAAGTTAAAAAACTTTTAGTATCCGTGGTTTCTAGAAATGTTTAAAAGCAAAATTTGATTTAAAACAATACGTTCGTATAATTATTTAAAAACATCTACGTTTATCGTTGGTCGTTTATACATCTGTATGTCTTACGTATCGATTAGATGGAATAAATTCACCATGACACGGGCGGGCGACCAAAATTCATTTCGTAAATGGAAGAAATATAGGCAAAAAGTTTGGAAACCACTGGTCTAATACAATCCATATCGTAAAATTTGTTTTGCGCTCTTTAAAACAGTTTTTTTTTTTTTATATATAGTTACTTATTCGTATAGTTTTTCACGAATCTTCCGTAGCAATGCAGTGCGCATGTCGTTTGTTTGATTGTAAGTCAATACTCAATACAACTGTAATTCGAAGTATGGTTTGATGATTGGTTTTTTTTTCTTTTTATCGTTCGTACGAACGCAAATGACGTATGCAACGTACGAAGATTAAAAAAAAAAAAACTGTTTGAATAAATAATTTTATAAGAAAAAAAACCGTTTCAAAACGCTACACAAATCATCCACTAAGCTACTTGTACGTCTTTCAATGTTTTTTTAGAGTATAAAATTTTTGTTTTGTTACAAAAAAAACTGCGAGGATGCTACCTGTGTAAGATAAACGAGTTTGTATAGGTAAAACATTTTAGTATCATGTTACTGCATTATAATGGAGGCGTAAAAAGTACGCAATGTAAAATAAATGTGATTTTTTTTTTTTATAATAGGTACCTACGTTTTAATATAATAATGTGACATTGATGGTTACATTTGTCTGGTATTGTGTAAGAATAGCTCTATGGGCCATTATTTTTTCTTGGCAAGCGTCGTTGGTGATCGTTTTATTTAGTAAATTTTGCTAAACATAAGAGTGAACATTAATAATGAAAACAGTAATAACAATTGAACAATGCAAAGAATAGATTTTTTAATTCAAAAACATCATTTTCGAATACAGTGTGTTTTTGTTAATAGTAAATATTCACTTTGATATTTCATAAAATGTGCCTAGACTCAACTCGACAGTTTACTATTCATACAGTTGCAGGCCTCCAGACCAATATTGTGGAAACTAAACATTAAACATTTAACAATCGACAATGTTGAATGATATTTTTTTTCAACAATTTAATGAAAAATATAAGACCTTATATTACTCTTCGTCAACGGTCTTGTCACAATGTCATGACACTCTAGGTACTAATTATTTGTAAATCGTTACTTAACGTTTGTCAGAGTTTTGATATTTTTTTTCTTTTCAATCCACGTTGTACGTAGAAAACATTTTATTTACAAATCGGTATTTTATCAAAGTAGGTATAGAAACGTAAAAATAAAATACAGGGTGTTTCAAATGTATTTATTCGATTATAAAAGACAATTACTACGGGGAACGATTGATGTGATACGGTTGAATCACCCGTGCCATTCGAAAGATGCACGCACCGGTTGGTTGTCACTGAGACGTGAGTCACGTTCGTTATAATATTCTTTCAAAAGCAAATCGAGAGACTATTTGAACACCCTGTAGAAACAATAAACATAATGCATAAACATATACAAATAATAATCTATACAGTGTTATTATATACGCTATCATAAAACACGAGTTTTTTCAAATTTTTTTTTTAGCTCGTCACATCGTAACGCATAATTTTTATGGAAAATTAAGAATAGGCGTCAAAGTCAAAACGTTTTATAATAATTGTTTAGTGCCAAGCGACGTAAAATATTTAATTAGACTTCGCGGAAAGATCATAATCGTATTAAAATACGTATATAAGCAGAGCGGTGCGAATCTCCGCACTATATTATATAGGTATCATTATATTAAAATCATATTTTAATAATTACATTTGAGAGAAAGCTTATGGCCGTAAGATTAATATTTATTTTGAAAAACGGGTAATTATCATAAATAATGACGTCGGTACAGAAATCTGTGCATACATAAATGATCCTATAATGAGAGTGGAGACTGTAAAGTTACATTTTCAATCCTTATTAAGGACTTAATACTGATTAGCAAAAAAAAAAATGCTGGGAGTCATTATGATAATTGGCGTCGGGAGAATTTTCGGCTATTACCGATAATTTACTGCGATCTCCGTGTGACTTTATCGATATTTTTATTTTAAAAATGAAAACAATATTTATTCTTGGGTAATAGCTGTTAGGTGGGTAAATAGTATTTACTAAATACATATAAGCTGGGTACTGAAAAAAATTGTGAAAACCGCATGGTGTATAAAGAGTTTAGAAATAATCATGCCTACACTTTGTACTATACGTTTACGAAATTTCGAAAACCAAATGTACAAAAAAAGTTACTAAAAATAATCCTTATCGAAGACAAACTGTTTTATTACATTTTTTGATTTGAATTTCTTTTTTCAATGTTACACATTTTTCAACTCCAAAACGTTTATTCGGCATTTTTTGTGACATTTAAAGGCTGACTAATAATCGTGGCCTAATTAATAATAATACCTATTGCTCATCGATTCGATCTTTTTAAATATTAATATTAAAAAAAAACCATTTTTAATTTATAAAATACCGATTTTAAATTAGGAGAAATGATGTATTGTGATTTTTTTTGTGGATAACGAAACGTTCGATTATTCACCTGACAGTCTGTATGTTTTGTTTTTAGTCATTATTTTTCGTCGTAGGTGTTTAACGTAAAATCAGCGAATTTTTTCAATACGAAAAAGTAAGAAAAAAGCGAAATCCAGCACGTTTCCAAAAATATTTTTTGGTTTTTGAACTTTGAAGTTTTGCTAAAAAATAATAAAAACTTAAAAAAAAAAAAACGCTTCGAGAAATGTACGATAGCACCATCTTAGTACTTTCATGGAAATCACCGAATTTATAAATCTGACTACTCTTACTTATATACGAATGTATACGGATAATACAAATTAACATACATAAATTCGGCTCAAGGGAGGTGCGACCGCCTCTCTTTGGATCCGTCATTGGTGAACACATACTTATATTTTCGGCACATCACTAACATTTAGAGTTGTCGACCTTAGATAAAAACAAAAACCTTTGTCTACTCTAACGGTATTTACGAAAATCTGCGTAAAAATATTCCAAAATGATTCATCCGATTTTAGTAGGCCATAAATCAAGTTCTTGTAGTTCGTGGTAAACAGACCATCTGAAAGGTTAGGTTTTCAAGTTTGATAGCTGATAAGTTGCAATAGAGCGCACGTTAGCCGACTGGCGTAACTTAATCAGTTATTTAGAGTTAATTTAATTAGTTGTTATCTATAAGTCGACCGAGCAACAAAAAGCGTTTTGTGTGCTCCGCTTTGAGAATTGCAAGTCTGTTATTACCATGTAGCATGATTTTTGACGAACATTTATAACATCGAACCTCCAACAGCACTGAGTATTCAAAGATGCCATAAAACCTTCGAAGAAAATAGTGAAAGAGAAGTCATCGGGTAGAACGAGAACTTTGAATGAAAATGTTGAACGAATTCGACAAAGTTTCGTATAAAGTCCGCAGAAATCGGTTCGTCATGCATCCAGAGAACTTGATATTTCACAGACGACGGTTTAGACGTAAGTTTCGGGGACGTTTATGACGGGTATATGAGGAATTTGAATATCGCCTGGATGTGTGTCGTGAAAGTTACGGGGAACATATTGAATATTTATAATCGTCTTGCTTAAAACTTAAAATAATCGATTAAATTGTAAAACTTATTCTAATCAAATTTCACATTAAATAAGATTTTTTTGTTAATCGAATTAATCACCTTGGTACACCCTGTATTTCAGCGTAACAAGTGTATTGTGATATTTACGATAGATACGTTATTGAATGTTACTTAAAGAGTTTGTTTTACTAGCGTATTTCGTGCCAACTTGAATTCAAAAAGAGTAAAAAGTTGATATTGACACCAAAAAATTGTTTCGGCGCCAGCGGCGCCAGCTCAAGCGAGTATATTAATCGTTAAATCAATAAACTTTGAACGGTTTTATACCATGAGTTCAGGTATTTGCGACGCACTGACAGCATGAAGGCGAGGCAAAAATTCCTTTTTGAAGTGCAAAAGATTGTTTGCGAACTACTTAGGCAGCTGTAAGACATTATTATAATATACGTACTCCAGATTTCTTATTAAAATACATGCCTACAAGTACATTATTTATTTAGTGTACTGATGCGAAATAAAATATCATCCGAGGAGTTTTATTTTGTCGACATGATTATCGTAAATTTGGCTCGCGCAAACAACGACGTTCCACCACCGAGATGAAACGGTTTTTATGATTAAAATAAAAGTAATTGAAAACAGTGTAGGTAAAAATTTGCTAAGATGAACGCTGTGGCCGCTAGAAACAAGAGCCTCGTAGCACGTTACTCGTAATGAACACTGTTTTGATTTTTCGTTTCAACGCCTATTTCGCGTTCAAGAACTGCGGTTTTCGGTAAAATAATCGTAAAAAATTAAATAATACATAAAAAAAAGGGGGGAGGGAAGAGAGCTCGCTTTAAATTTTAAAGTGAAATTGTGTTGAATACGTTTCAGAAATGTTTTGAATCTTTACGTTTTAGTAATTGTGTTCAGTCGTTGGTCCTAAAAATACGCGTTACTATTGTCTTCGGTGGATCTGTAGTTGAAGTTTATGTACCACACAGTCGAAACACATCAAAAAGCGCTCCCTGCATAGATGTGTAAATCTAAAATGAACAAATTGAAATTGGGTTTGATTCTACTTCTAAGCGATGTACAAAAAAAAAAAATATTTGAAATTGCCAGTTTTTACATGCTTTATTGTTTCACAAGAATGTTTGATTAAAAGTTCCGTATAGTACGCAGTATGCTATGTTTAGTTTAAAAATTTCAAATACTCGATAATACGATTTTATATAATTTTATTTCGTTGTTTTCATAATTGTTTTGACAACTGCTCTTCTGAAAATTGTTCAGGTCTATTTTTAAACTTGTGGTCTATTTTTATTCTTTTGTACCAATATTCTGGAATTGTTTTAAACCGCTGAAAACGAATTAGAAAATATTTCTTGAACTTCGGCGGCCGTATTAGATGTATCTTCAATCAAACTAAATGAACATCGCGTCTCGAACACCGTTTGAGTTTTGCAGTAATATCGACGATATTGTTGTAACACTGGTGATTGTACATGAAACGCACGAGCAATTTTTCACGTTGAACTAATTTCATTTTGTTGAAAAAATGTGATTGTAATTAATAACATGCAAAACGTTTTGTCTGTTGGACAAAAAAACGTCGTACTTATAGAGATAAAAGGTGAAATAATTGTATGCGGAAGAACCGGGAAAAATGATTAATCGATATGAAGAACGGTAGCGAAATAATGGCGTCATTTATTATTTATAATACGCTTTGACCCGGGAGTGTCGTTTTATTTTATTTTTTTTTTATGCTGTACCAATTATCGAAATGTCGTTGAATCTCGCGAATATGTAGAAACATCAAACAGAATTATATATTTGTGTAAAATGAAATTGTTGAAAGAACCTGCGACGTATAAGATAATAATTATATGAATTACGGTCTGGCGTCGAGCGTATAACATTCATTTGCCTGATTCGGAAATACACAATTTTTTAAAAAAATATGTAAGAAGCTTAGTCCAACGGTAAGTTTATATGATAATTTTAATATTCTTGATTTAAAATCTATTTATTATAGTAATATAATTGTAAACACGTGTTTATAGTAGATGTTAGTTAATTTAAGCTACAACATGATTGTAATACTAGTTGGAAAAAATCTAAGTAATTTAATTAATTGTTCGAAAGTTAATTCACAGTTTGGAAAAACGAATGCAACATTTCAAATATCATGTTGAAAATGACCTCTGTAGAGAGTTAAAAAATTGACTTAAGAAAATTTAAAAATAAAAAAATGTTAATTAATTATATTAAAAATATAAACTTTGATATTGTTTAAGTATGATGTATAATATAAAAAATATATGTACCATATCGTATGTAATAATTTCAATACTTCCATTATTATTTATTTCTTCGAAACAAATATTTTCAAAAATTATCTTGTAAATACAGTGGACATTGTAACGAGTTCAGAACCGTTTTCAGAATAAAAATTGGCTAATCCTATAAATTTGTGGAGCTGCTGAGACCGTGTTTGCGTCGTAAAATCCACTGCGACGAAGATCCTTAAATGGATAATGATTTATTAAATATAATATGTATTTTAAAAATACTTAAACGACTTGTTCATTCATCAAATCAATCTGAAATTGTTTTTTAAACGACGGATGACAACGGATCAAATTTAGTTTACCAAGTTTCTTTACTTTTTGACTCAGCTTGAGCGTAACTAGTAGGTAAACGATAGCTAAATTACAAAAATACATATAAATACAATATGAGAATAGCTATAAATTTGTTAAACTCTGCCATTGTTTATCGTACAATATGCATTCGCTAAAAAAAATGTTTTTTTCATTGCATCCAGTTCATTAAAATATAATACGACCATTCAAATTATATCGTAGGTATTGTTATAACTCGCGTTTACACATTGTTAATTTAGTATTGAAAAACAGTTATTGTGCATTCTATTTTCGGTTGTTATATTTTTACTTGGTGTAATATATTTTGAGAGGAGCAAAATAATGGTAATCTTTCCTGGTATGGTTTTTTCGGTTGCTCCTGAACTCCTCCTTACCGGGTCATACGAGTCAAGGATAAATATTATTTTGTTATACGCAGACTGTTGTCCTAAATTTTCCAAAACGACAGGATTTTTTTTTTTCCGTTCATAGGTTCAAAACATTCTTGACATCTGTTGACCGTGCAGCTGTATTTATTTTTTTCACAAATTTTCAGTACAAAGGAAAAAAAAACAACAATTATATATTTTGTCCTCGAACAGACGAAACGGAACATTTATTTATTTTTATTTTGTGTACTTTTGTTTTTTTGAATGAACTTATAATAAAATTGTTTCCAACAATTTAAGAAAACATAATTACAGTTTAAACATGTTAATTTTTAAATCATACCGGGAAAAAAAATAGACTGAGAAATCTCGACCTAGCGCAAAAATAAAATGTCAATACGGAAAATTAGGAATCTATAGCGTCAACAATATTGTTAAACTGTTGTCAACAGTGTTGGATTTCATCTAGATAATTTTTTTTATCTCTTATCTTATATAGACGATTTAACGATTGTTATCTTCAACGTTATTCGATAAGCTTAAAAAAAATTAATTTTTAATTTTTTCGTTATAGGTTTAAATATTCCGAAAGCAAATGACGTTATTTTCACAATGTATTTCACACTATTTGAAAAAGATTTCAGTTGATTTTAATTAGTTATAACTCATATAATTGTTTATTAGTCTAGACTTTGATTACTAATTGGTGTTGCTTGAGATTTTGACGTTGGTCGTTATACCATGATTATTATTACATATTGGTACTGAAAGATTTGTAACAATATTATATTATTGTGTGATCAATACAGCACGGATTGGTTGGTCATCACTCATCATCTGAAAATTAAGATTAAAATTTGTGTAAACGTATATTTTGTACTTTTTCTTTTATATCACCTACCTATCAATAAAAGTGATTGTTCTTATTTTTTATCTAGATAAAAATTTTCACTCGCTCTCGATTTAAACTTATTTTATATCTTTATCAAGATATTTTATTATTTATTTTTATACCGCACTGATTGGTTACCAATCATCTAACGTTTGAGTGCAACAAACTATTGGTAAAAACTGAAAAATTAGCGTTTTTATAACAAGTAAAATAGATTTAGCGTTTATAATTATCAGTACGAAGATGGAAACAACTAAAAATAAGTTGTATCAAAAACGGTATAAGAAAAGTATTACTTATATTGTATTTTTTTGACTGTGTAAGTATCATGTATACTGTTATCGTGAAAAAATTTGTTTTTTTACACTTTTATTAATGCGGTGTAGGAAATACAATACGTCTTGTATATTTGATTGTTTCGTAACAAAGTGAAAGACTTTCTACTCCGCAAAAAAAAAAAAAAAAAAACAAGCAAATAAAATGAAATAATGGTTTTAGACGGATTGTTGTATTAAATTTAAGTTAAAGATGTGTTAAAAATGTATTATAGTTTTAAATATTAAACTCAAACACTATAAGCTTCAATTAAAATTTTTAAGAATAATGTCTCCTCAAATGAAAGTTCTACTCGAACGGAAAAAAATTAAAGGGATCGTTTTGAGTTTTATTATTTCGCAGTCTATGAAAAATAGATTTGATTGGACACAAAAGTAGTCCGTTTAATCGAAACATTTTGTTTGACTCAATAGTGAATTTTGTATATAACTTACTATCGAACCTACGACAAAGCGACAAATGTTAACGTCAGGTAAACGAACGTCCTTCGGCTTATAGCTGTTATGGCCACGTAAGCGAGGGAAAAAACCGGTCGTTAAAAGTTACTTTTTTTCTCTCCAAATTAAATTGTTCTCCGCCAAAGAGCTGCGTTTCATGTACAAACAAACAAAGTAGGTGAAAAAATCGCCAACGTGGGTTTATAAAGGCCGACGTTTGACCGTCACGGTGAAGTTCGGCCTAAATTTATTGAATAAATTACGAAAAACTCGCTAATCAGCGCCAGAGTTACGGTGTGGTGCGAACTCGAAACATCACAGTTTCACAAAACCTTTGCGTATCCGCTTAGAGTAACACTAAAAAAAAATCTTTAAAAAACATTATTCGTCTTTGTGCGACGAAACAAATTTCAAAAATCCGATGGTAAAATATTGACCTACGCGTTTTTCGTTACCAATTTTGTTTTTCGGCGCGAACGTCGGAGGATTTCGTCGCTACAACACGATATTATAATATCTCGGTAAATAATACAGTATGATAATTAAACAAACGCTGCGACGAAGAACAAATTGCGACCGACCCGGTTGAGCTGATGTGTGTGTGTTTGTACATTTTAACCTTTTGTTCGGCCTTTATGTACACACACAAACAATATATATATTATTTACACGACCGGAAAAGCTTTTTCGTTCCGGCCCCCCCGATTGATTTGTCCGTCGTCCGAACAAGACTCGATGGGAGTGTGTGTAGGTAAACAAACGAAATGTGAAAACTGTGTCATGACAAGGGTCGCTTGACGTATTTGAACGGAAGACATATTTCTCCTGCACCGAGCGTGTATCATATTAAACGTATATATATATATTTCGGGCTTTAAACGCGTACACGGCGAGGACGTCTCGATAAAACTTCAAAAAGTATCGAAAAAATGTAAACTACCACTGAATTTCGCCGTTCCTTACGTGTAGTAAGGGTAGACCGGATAAAGATTTTAATAAAACTCGTTACGATTTTGTACGATGCTAAGTCTCGCACCAACGATAGTTATTATTATTACGATCGGACGAACTGTTGACGAAAAGATGACGCGACAACGTCATCCTAACAGCTATGTTTCGTTGATATTATTTGTTTACATGTTTTATACATTAAACTGTGCACTCAAAACGTAACCTAACGTCACGATACACTTATGCACGTTTCAAAAAATAAGTAATAACGAGGGATTCGACTGTTATCGATGATAATATCCACGTTTATACAACATATACCAATAAAATTTACAATACGCGTGTGCATTCGTGTTGCCTATGCTCTTTTTTTTTTTACAATTGTGCTCCTGCGTGGAAAAAAATATTACGGTCACACTATAACTATGATTCGGTCGGTCGATTTTCTATGATGCTCAATTCAAGTAACCATACTCGGTAAAATAAACAATTAATAACGATTTTAGACGAACGTTTTATCTTCTCTCACGTCTTCGAACGAATTTATAACCGTACCAATATAGTATACCCGATTAAAATATAGTTTAGTGCCGAAATAGTGTGACGTACGAAAACGTTTTGTCTAGACGGTTTACTATTTTATATGGATTACGATATTTAGTTCGAAAATATACAACGGCGGTGTTTAAGTATTATTTCAAATTTTGCACATTTTTCGACATACTTCCCATCAATTATTTTTTCTTCACAGGATGTACTTAAAACGTTTTTTTTTTTTTTTTGACTTTTACTAGGTACCATAGTTTTTTTTATTCTTTTATGGCTTTGGAGTTAATAGGCAGTATAATATAAACTCATACACTACCGTTCATATACCTGTATGAATGGTGCCTATGACAATACAATCCATTCGCAGAAGAAAAAAAATATCCCGCATTTTTCGGGTAAAACAATAATTGTTTTACTTTATTATTATTTCGGTTTTCTAGTAAGACTCTATAGTATAAGTATTTCCTGGAGCCAATATTGAATCAATAAACACATTGATCCGGGTCTCACTCGATGACACGTTTCGTTCGACGCGTTAACATGAATGACAATGATATATTAACTTGTATTTTACACTGTAAAAAGGTAAACAAATATATACGTTTGCGTAGTTCATACGAACTAACAAAATTTCGTTGTGATTGTACTACGATAACAAAAGTAACAATGCTGTTTTTATTTTACATTAAAAAGTTGTAATTCATTCTGCCGAAAAGAAGTTTTTCATTGGTAATATTATAGTTAGCATAAATATAAAAATCTACATTTTCTGTCTTTTAAAACTAGGCACATCAATTCCCGAGTGGATGGAATAATTTATTCAAACACACAATGTCCTCGGACTTTAATATATTTATATATATATGTATAAATTGTAAACAAAAAGTGATCTTATAAATTATTATAAAAACACGTATTTTTTTTTTTCTTCGGCCTTGAGAAAAAGAATATGTAAATTGCAAACACTCATTCATAATTCAAAAGAAACATTTAAGTATGCCTACTTTTTCAGTCCAAATACGTATCAGTGATATATATATGGTATGAAAATGATTAAATAATCCTTTTTAAGTACTAATTTCTTTGTAGAATAGAGTCAACCTATTTTTTGAACAAATTTTACTGTAAATCTTCAACGTATAATAATTGGTGATACACATAAATATGGATAATTATTATCACTTTTCCAACAGGAACGGTTAAATTTCTTTACTGAAAACGTATTTTGATTTACTACTGAATTCGAAGGAACTAATTTTTGTTTGTTTTTTATTTCTTTTTCACAGTACCCACAAAGATACTCGTTCATCGAAAAGTAGTACCAAGGGCTTAAAAGTTTATATTTTTTATTACATTCAACAAATACATTAATAAAAATATCTAATAGTAGTTTCTACTGCGTATGGAGAATCTTACTATGAACATGATTATGATATATTATTGTTGAATAGGATGCAGGAAAAGGTTTTAAAAGTGTCATTCATTGTGATATTACGCATTACAACTATAAGGCATTGTAAACGCAATAAAAAAATAGCGCTAAATCGTCGTACCTAACCGTTATAGTGAATTAACGTAAGTCAATGATAAACAATTTTTTAAAACCAACAGTGGATGCCGCTTGAAACGAGAGAAACACGTAATAAAAACAATTTTTAGTTTTAAAACCGGCCATTTCGGAACTCAAATGAGATTTTTAGTAGAAAATATTACAAATTGAGTGTTTTACAAACCTATTTTGTATTTTATTTTTGTTTGTTATTCAAACCGAATAGATTTTTCAACTGGGCTGTGTCGGCTGTTGCATATTATATTCTTAAAAACGAGTAACAATAGATCCCTAAATAGAAAAATTAAGAATAATCACCGTAATCGCACCTTTCTTTCCAATATAAAAAACGTTTTTTTTTCCAACTTATTTAAACACACAATCAATCCTAAATAACAATAATTATTATACATTTAAATGCACACACTTGAAAATTAATGAAATTTCACTAATCCATTTCGTGTTTGTTACGAAAAATTTTGCGACACAAATTTTATACGCTTCACATATATTTTACATTTCGTGCATTGGATATGCATTTAGATATTTTTTCACTATCTTTCTGTCTACTAGAAGTACTTATTATGTATACTTACTATTATGGTTGGAGCTGAAATCCCGGTATCTACCCTGAATGGATTTACCGAGGAAACAAAACACATTAACATCATCGTTAAGGGTGTTTGTCGCATTGAATTTTATAACGCGAATATGGTCTTAGCAGTTCCATAAATTAATAGGGTTCGTCCTATTCTCATTCCGAAAACGGTTCTGCACTCGTTATATAATGTCGAATTCGTTTTAAAAAAGACGATTTTTGAAAATGTTTGTTTCAAAAGAAACGAACGAGATATTGAAATCATGACGGTGTCTGTTCAACTTTAAACGGCCATAAAACGATAAAAACTTACTTACATGCGAAATCGTCCCGGATAAGCGGTGTTGAAAATCTCGTTTTTAATACGACTCATCGATGTCGGCTCTACTGAAAAAAATCACGGAAATACAAAAATATGTTTTTAAAAATAAAATGTATTGGCATGACGCGAAACGCACGTATTCGACACTATTCCAAATAACGATTAAGCGGCGTCAAACGTCTCGTACGTTTCTTAAAAATACGATCCATTTTAAGAACGAAAAAAATTGGAAAAATACGGTCGTATCGGAAAATCCGTGAACAGACTCTATATTGATAAATCTATGGTACGTTTATTCTTCGCAAAAAAAAAAAAAGAATCACAAATTTATACCGGTATACTTTATGTTTCCCGCTAAAAATCGGAGAGCCAGCGAGCCCCGAGGCTCCCCGACGCTCCGAGAACCCGTCGTCGAGCTCTATCGGCTGCAGACGCTGTCATCGCACTTAAATCCTCGAGCTAACGCGAGAACGCGCATCAAATTTTTTCGTTTTTCATTTCTGCTCGCCGTATACTTGCCGTTCTCGAAGGTGTATATACGGCCGGCTTACGGATTAACGCAAGGAAAATGACTTTTGTAGGCCCGGAGGCGTTTCAGTTTCAACGAGAACTGCGAGTTTCGTCTGTGATACAACGTATGAGTACAGCCGAGGTTTAGCGCAAATAAACTGCACAACTGCGATACGGTTTTCTCGATTTCGACAACCCTTATCGCGCGCCGAGTAGATACGACGGAGTAGCTATCGTTGAAAAAAAGCCGGAATCGCTCTCGGTCGCGCGGGTAGTTTGACGGAGTAACGGGGCTCACCGATCTTCAGATTGTGGCTTATACCGACTGTTTAACGTCTGAAAGCAACGGTAAATTATTAAAAACAAAATGTGAACGAGCTCAGCCGTTTAAAAATGATATCGAACTATTTTTCTTATTTATAATATTCGTCAAACTCAAAGAAGCATAAGTGTACACACTTCAACCACGTTCTAAAACAAAGGACGGACTAGCTATGGTTAGGTTTGGAAAAAAAACTACGTATCGTGAATTCGCGTAAATAATAATAAATCACAGTGCGTTATTTTTCCTAATATTAGAACTTGCGACTTTAAATATTTCAAATTTGATTTATAATTTAATATAATTATTATGTATATTTATAAAATTTTTTTTGTTGGCGATTCGTGTCCTTGGTTCATATCTCCCACCCAACAGGGATATTTGTGCCGCTTTTTAACTCTAATGGAGTAGCACTTAAAGTTTGATTAATGTCGAAAAAATGATAAAGTTCTGTTACTATTAGACATCAATTCTATTTTTCCATATCGATTACAAAATACATTGTTATTGGTTTAACTGTCACGCTATCGTTAAGTATGTCACACCGATTCTAAAAATAGGCCACGATCACTCTAGGTCACGCGAGTAGTTTGACGAAGTGGCGACAACGCTTTGGGTGGGTCAGCGGTTTGGAAGTTGCGGTTCAAACGTGTATTTTAGTATCTGAAAGGAATTCATTGCCTTCGAAAAAACGATTCTGAGCGATCTAATGTACGTCTTTCGGTAAATTTTTTGAGAATTTAAAAGATCCATACTTAGCTCAGAAATTTTTTTGAAATTACTTGAAACTCACACTATCAAACCTGTATCATAACTATTTGTAAAAGTTTCAGTTTATTCCGATCATTATTTTAGATATGTTTGGCCGAAAAACTAAATCAATATGTCAAAACTACGTTTGCCGTAATTCATTTTAAGCTTCTTCTTAGTTTCATGACTTCCTCAATTTTTAACTTTCGAATTTGAGTCCGCTCAAAGTACCATCAGAGTTCATACACTTTTCATTAGAGGTACTAACTTAAAAAATCGCAGCGTTTCTTATATCCTTAAAGTTTTTCACAGTAAAAGAAAATAAGAAAAAATACACTTTTTGCTACGTTCAGAATCTAAAATTAAGGAGAAAACGGTTTTGCGTGTTGAAAAATTGGCAAATAAGTGACGCCGTACTAGGTGTTTTTTTTTTTTTAGGAAAATTTATAAATTAATTATTTTCTACACTACAAATGTATGAGGTTAATTTTACATTTGAATCAACAATATGTACAATTTGAGTAGAAAATACTAAAAAAACGAGAAAACTAAGAATTTTTGAGAACAAATCGTAATCGATTTTTTTCAGCATTTAGTGAATACGCTTTCTGTACAAAACAACGCACAATATATTATTCATTGTCTGCTACAGGTTATTATAAATATATAATCGATTTAATCTATATTTTTAGTACCTATTAACATGACGTTGGACGAAAGTACAGAAGAAAAATATGCTTTTTCTTAATTCACCGTTCATTTAACAAAAAAAAAATCTACAAATCATATTGCTGTATTATTGTATCTATACTTAAATATCCTGAATATCCGTGATTGATCGATGAGATTTTAAATTGAACAATGTTTTTATTTCATTGGTTTATTTAAAACAGTGTATATTAAACAACCCGAGGATAAAAAATTTCTTATAATTCGTTTAGTGACGTTTATTTACAATTGGTTAAATACGGTTCATATTGTAGGTTTTTCGAAGTTTTGCTTTTGAAAAACGAGAACTTGAATATTTCCTATTTTGCTGCAGTTTTAATTTAATGATACCCACGTGTCGAAATTGAAACACAAGACGGGCAAGCGTCAGAAAATTCTAAACTTGAAAAATTCCAAAATTTTTCGTTACACGAAATGTTTCCGGGCGTCATATCTGGGATTGACTTTTTGATAAAAACTCGTTGTTTACACAATTTTATAGTCGAGGATTTGAAAATTCAATATTTTATGATATATGTACAGTTAAATATTTAATCTAAGATCAATATTTTGAATAAAGACCACATTGTTTTTGAAAGCATATAAAAACATTGATAACATAATTTTGGTATAGCCATAAGTATTTTCATTTACATTTTGATCACCACCACAGCTAATTTGTGTTGAATCAACTCGGAATGTTGTTATTTTAGTATGCTTACAAATTTAATTTAAAACTTCTAACTGAACACTCAAAAGAATGGTCGATCTACTGCAAAGTCGTAATTGCCACTCGAATAAGCTGCCAACCAGGTCAGTAACATATACTCCCCGTTTTCAACCGTATACTCGTGTAAAACGTTAAAGAATACAAGTTTTTTTCACGGTTTATATAATGGCTTCTTTTTATCTTTAAAGTACCGTAGTTTAAAGTTTGATTTTTAAAAAATCGTGCCAGTTTCGAATGGAACTGCCACGATCTCATAAAATATTTCGACCGTATTTTGTTTATTTATTTTATTTTAAAATGTATATTCGATGTCTTCAAAAGATTACAATCAGTAAAAGTATAATAATTTGAATCCATCAATATAATTTTTTCAACGTAGTCCAAACACTTTTTGATGTTTTATTTGGCTTTTAACGGATTACGGAAATTGGAATTTTGAATATCAGATAAAATACTGACGTGTTTTCCTCGTATTTTAGATACCGTACTGTAAACGTTTTGAGTGATGGGCGCGGACTCTCTGCTTTTTAAAAAAACTCATTTCAAACTTTATTATAATATCATTCACTTATATCGACTATTAGTTCAGAATATGTAGAATGCAGTGTATTTCCGTGCAAAATATAAATTGAAAAAAAATGTTACTCCGGAAATCGATAAAACGTGATAGAATGAATGAAAATCGATGATCACTGAGTAATTTTGTAGTGGATTATATATTTTAGGAAAGTACCAACGTTTGATTTCTTAGTAGTTTTTTGGTCGCTTTAAATGTGTTTATTAGACCGGAGATGACTATAAATCTACAGGTTTATTTTAAGTTCACAAAATAATGAAAATCCATTAAAAATTAGCATTACTAGCCGTATTGCAAACACTACCTAAAACGTTTGTAATCCTACTTAAATATTGTAAAAGAGCACAACTGAACGCGCACTAATTAATAATAAGTACACCTGACAACAGCTGAGAAAAGCGTTTACATTTTCCGTTATAAATTAACAAGATCTTTTTGCCCAAGTTTGAGGTATATCCAGTGAACTGTTGCCTGCTGTGCAATTCACTGTGTATTTACATTCCAACTATTAAAATAATAAATCGTTGAATACGTAAGATATTACGACTCACTACGCCGGATTTACTTAAACATAAAATATGACAAAAGAAAAATATTATTAATAGCACGTAAACACGTACAAATATATAAATTACAACTCCGACTTTTATAGTTATTTAAGTTATGTTTTATACTTTTTAGTTTTACTTAAAATTTTTGGACAACGGTAAATCATGAGCTCCGAAAATCATGGTTATGATCGGGCTCAGAGAGCTTAATACCTATACAAATTCGGAAGTTATGTGCTTACAGTTTAGCTCAAAAAAGATTTAATCAGCTTGAAATATTTAATCTACGTTTGTAGTTTATTTATATATATATATATATATAATCATAATTATATAATTTGAATAGAATAGAATCAATTTGAATACATTTTTTGAACAGTATTATTGCTAAAAAACGATTTATGCAAACGTTTGAAATAAAAAAAAACACTGATTACCTACTAATACTTATTTTCATTAATTATTTTAAGTTTTCTATTTAAATTAAGCATTATAATTTTTTTTTAACTTGTATTACGATTATACATTTGATAAACGGGTCAGTGTTTCAATAAATTTTAACAGTTTATGGAATATTACTCGCCAAATCCAAACTAAGAAAAATTCAAAGATGTACAAAAAATGTAACCGTATTCTATGGTAACTAATTTTTTAAAATTATTTTAATTGTAGAGATATGATGTAATTAAAAGGGTATCAATGATTTAAACCCTCAACTGAAAATTAAAAGATTTTTTAAAACGATCGGTTAAACGATTGTTAAACTCCAGACATTTCAAGCACCAATAATTGCATAAAATTGTTCAAATCGGTTTTCATTTCGAACACAAATAATGCACAGAAATAATATGTAGGAAAACTCAAGCGATTCGGAGCATTTTTGAAGACTTAATTTTTATTTATTTTACGGATCTTAACTAAAGAAAAAATCATAATCTCAAAAAACGCTTAAAACAAACCATCATCTGGTGTCCGTCTTTAAATGTATCTCGTTGTGTTGGGATCGGAAAAATTATTTTATGACCTTAAAAATGGTGTTGGTAAAATTAAAAAAAAAAAAAAAACGCTCGGGAACCTACAGAAAATACAAACGATATTCGTGTAGGTAGTAGTTTCAACAAATGGTACTCGGTGCAAACACGTATCTAAAAATGAGATTCAAAATTACTTTTACAGGTCCTGTCAATATTGTACATTAAGCGTAACATATTTATATTAATGTTAAAAACTAAACGCGTGCGAGCACAAAACAGACATAATATGAAACGGGTGGGTGTATTTGTCTTTTCGACTATATTTTTTCTCAGAACTTCATTTAATGTAATATATATGTCACTATTCGATAAGTTGCATTGGCTGATTTTTATAAAGCGAATACACATTTCAAACGCCGATGTACGTGCGAATTTCCACTGGAAAACGAAAAGTGTCTACTGGCAATAAAATCGTGTAAATCTCTTAGATATTTCTGTCTACGTCTACCTAAGAGGCTATTTTTATCACTCGTATGAACAGTACACTCGTATGTCAGGTCTTTGACAGTTAAAAATTAACCATTTAGTTCCCAGTTTTTTTAAGGCTTTATGTATGGATCGTTTAAAAAATAAAAAAAAAACACCATTGTGGATGTTGTGCATTTTAGCGTTAATATATTGTCATTATTAATTTTAGTTCGTTTTAAAAGAAATCCAAAGTCAAGCGAAGGATTGGACGGTGAACGAATTTCGGGCTGAATTTAAGTGCGAATTTCTACTTAAAAACAAAAAGCGTCAACAAAAGATCGCTTTTGTCTTTTGACAGCGATCGAGAAACGGCTATTTTAATGATGCGTAAGATCTACAAAATGACATTTAATTTTCGATATTATTATATTAAAAGAGGAGATGGGTAGGGATTGTTTAGAAAAAAAATAGAACACTACAAGCATACTACCGATGTCGATTTAAAGATTTTAAATCGACATCGGCTTGGTAGACAAAGTCAATATTATATATTTCACGTACAGATTTTCAATTCCTATTGAGCTTCATAATAATAATCGAAATAATAAAAAAATAATTATCTATCAATTTAAAGAATATTGAATAAATCCCCCCAAAAAAAGACGGTTTGTAGGAGCTTCTATATGACCCATCGCGGTAAATCCCATAACCGTAATCACTAATCGTATTAATTAAGTGCATGTGGTCGAAATTCTCCGACACGATGACGGTCGCAAACTTTTTTTTTTTCTGTTAATTTCCCGACCCGGACGATATTTTGGTTCGTAGAATCGTACTTGGCATTTTCATATCGGTTTTGTCGATTTAACAAAACTTAACGGTTCATTAAAAGTTAACGGCCGGGGACATTCGTGGGTCACTACATAGAATTGACGTTCACGAAAGACCTTTTTTTTTTTTTTAATAATTAAGGGTTTGCAAAAGTACTTTAATGAACATCCGCGCGGCGAGGCATTAATATTTTTAAAAATGCAGTATTGTTTGACGTTTCAAAAAAAAAAAAAAAAAAGGCGAACCGTCGACAGGACTAAACAATATAAACGTTTAGAATGACCGAATTTGAGCGAAATAGTATAATGATTTTCTCGTTTCCAATACATATATAGTAATAGTTGTCATTATCGTATGGAAAATTAAAAAAATATATGGTCAGTGTGAGAATTATCGAATTATAATAATCGGAAATAAAAATTACAGTATCAATTTAGAAAAGGATTAAAATCATGAGTAATGGAAATTGAAAAACCAAAAAAAAAACATCTAGAACAAATATTCAATTGCTGAAACTCTATGATAATTATTTTTTATTAAAAAAAACGTAGAACCGTACGCAATTTCAATCGTTCCACTCTTTTTTTACATCAAATATCAATAAAACTGTTCGTATTGTGTAGGTGGATTTTTAAACATTTTTTATTTTTTTTTCAACAAATTATAGTTGCATTCCATTTAAGAGCACGTGTTCTGTGCTCCACATATAATGAAACGAATTTTCCCATCTATAATCGACGGGTGATGTTGACTTTCGTCAAATCCATACCACGACGATTTCTTATACTGTCTATAACTCATAATTTTATTTTAAATCGTAACAAACGGCCGTTTTTTTTTGTTTTTCAAATCACGTATAGGTAGTTGAACACTATTTTGAATAATAATTATTAATACTATTATTATTATCATGGATAAAATGAATATGTAGTTATTGACTTTCCAAATATTTATTTTAATTACGCATTTGTGTTACACGCATTTCTTCTGAATAGTTCTAGAAACAATAATATGAATCACAAAATTGAGATTTATTTTTATTACTCTTTTGAAAGAAATAAACGTCATATTATAATAAATAGTAAAACATTGTTCTTCATTGATATTTTCCTCATAAGATCGGTGGAAAATAGTTTGTCCGACATTAAATGAATAATAATAAAAAGTTATTACCACGGAGTTTAATAAAGAGTAAACGGAGTAATGCTCGGTTTCTATTATACAATATGAAATACTGTTTTGTGAATATATTAAAATGAAATTAATGGGTTCGTTGAACGATTTGGTCAATATATTTTTATAGTTTTTTTTTTTTATTATATCATTCACAGTTGCGCGCTTTGTACGTGCAAACTTTCAACTACAAGTTCAAGCAAAATAACTTTTTATGTGCAGAAATCTGAAAACAATCCTTTACAATATAAATTACAATACATTGTTGAATAGAATTTAATAAAAGAATTCTCAAGTATTTTGCTTTTAATTTACACAGTTTTTCGCCACGAATTATAGTTTTCCGAATTCTCTGAATTTTCCATATTTTTCAGATTATTAACACTCGGTCGTAAAAAAACAAAAAAAGTTTCTAAAAAAAAAAAAAATAGAAGCCAAACAATGTCTATGGATAGTTTTACAATAATAATTTTATCCATCACCAGAAATTTTGAATGGATCTAAGCTTTCAACACCGTCAATGCATAACATTTATTTTTCGTAAAACATTTTCTTCTTGATAGCAAGATCAATTTTATCTCACAAAAATGTTTTTTCAAAGTACAATAAAAACGTTTTACAATTATCATAACTATAATATCGTACTGGTTTTCAAATTTTCAAAAATATACGAAACCCAGACTTTTCCATGATTTCCCTGACAATCAGATCCCTGACGTTTCCAGGTATTCTAGTTTTCCAGACTTGTGGCAAGCATGTTTTTATTGTTTTCCAAACAAATAACATTTTGTTTTCGCACGTGTTACTTTGACCACAAATTGAAACGTTTACTTTTGTAAAGTTATTTTTTTAATTCGCGATATTATGAATGCTCAAAATGGTTTTTATTTAAAAACATGATTTTGCTTACAAAGTGAGCGTAACGGCTACTATAAACCGTTTATTAACAAATTAAGAAACGATGTAAAAATCGTATAGACCGTTGGTAAATGTACAGCGAACTGTAGAAAGTCACTTAAATAAATAAAGTCCTGCAAGATACTAATTTTTTTTAACAATTTAACTCTCTGATTTCAGTTTTCCGCCCACGTGAAAAAGACATTTTAAATTTTATCGTTTAACTCTCAAAAAAGTTGAGGAAAGTAAATATTTTTACATCGTAAACTATTGGATTTTATCGTGTATATATAATAACGAATTTTGCGTAGCCCGCGTAGGTTATTAAAAACAAAAATTATTGCCGCGCTTGTTCTGTTATGTCACAGATCGTAGACAAAAATGAATATTACATAAGCGCACAAGAGCCAGTGATTCAAGATTCTACTGTAAAAGTTATGTTGTTTCGATGCAGTAAACACGGTATATGGCGGGTATTTTTTACGTTTTCAGTGACATAATCGCCGGTGAATATGATTTTTCGTTTGCTAATAAAACGGAAATAACGAGTAAAGGTGAATTTTAGATTCTGAGTGTAACGAACCTAATGTATTGGTTTTCTCATGATGTGTGTGTGTTTTTTTTCTTATCATTTATTTGTTTTTTTACCCACAACGTAATCGCGATAATTTCTTCAAAGATGATCCGATTGTTAGTAAGTGCTTTTAACGATAGGTACATGAACAGAGATGATACTCTCTGAGAGGTCATAGACTCGAGCGTCTGTAAAATGTTAGTGAGTGGTAACAACAAATAACTGTTGTTTTCCGTTCTTCAGCGCGTCCTGCAAAACAAAATAAAAAAAAAAGCCGGAATCACTCTAGGTCGCGGGGGTAGTTTGATGCTGTGGGTCAATGTTTCGAATGGTTTTGATTGAAATTGTATATTAACAAAAATAAAGATTCCGAGCAGTGCGAGCTCAGTTAAACTGTAAAAATTGTGCCGTAACAATAGAATTTTCTATTGGTGTTTTATTAGGATTAAAAGTAGTGAAAACAGTTCAAAATCGTCATAACTGTTTATAATCTCAGTTTTATAATCACGAGAAAATAATTTTAAAACTAATACCAAAAAAACCCAACGAATAATGTCAAATACCACGGAGTTATCGAATGTTCAATTTTTAAAATTTTCCTAATAGTCGGAATCACATATGTGCGCAATCGCATCGTTATAATCAAAATAACACGATTTTTCAATACTTTTTTCATACGCTTTCAGAATCTACATGACGGATTTATTTTAAATATTTTTATTCGGATAGCGAACATTATTACAAAATGCCGTTTTTAGCGTTTTTACGCAATTTTTCGGTGGTTTTTCCCGTCGCGTTAAAAAACTATTGTGAAAATTGAAAAATGACCCGCCTAATGTACCATCTTGTCCAATTTCATAAAAGGAAAGGCTTGGTTTGTAGAAATCGGTGCGCTCTTTCTGATAGACAGTATAGAAAAAGAAAAAAGCATCTTTGTAAGACCACTAGCTTCCTCGCCGACGCTCAGAATCTAAAATAACAACTCATCATT
>CM029361.1:19497246-19507988 GCA_017140985.1 Hormaphis cornu
ATATGTAAATATCGCAAACATACGACATATTGTGCCGTAAACAATTTAAAAAGGTTCAAATCCTGAAAAATCATTGTAAACAATTTGGAAGCTTAAAGTTAATAAAGTTGTTTTTGCTAGACCTACAATATGATAAGTAGGTACGTTGGTAAACAAACGATCCATTTATCCGACGGTTCATTGATTGAATTACGAACATTTTTCCGTCTTCTATTTCGGATAATCTTCGTAAAAAACCATCGAAACTCTTTGTATTATCCATACGTATATTTTCAAAGCAAAAAAAAAAACTTGCCCGTAATTTTGTTTACGTTCGATATCCAAAATAAACAATACAACAGTACATTTCACGTGCAATAAATGTTATTTATAAATATTATTCGTCGGTTCACATTTGAACTGCCCGTTCGTTTTCCCAAAAGTCGTCGAACGTATTTACGGAACAAAAGAACCTAAACGTCTCGGGATCGAGTGGTAAGGCCTAAACTGCAGTACGGTAAAGGTCGTTTCCACAAACATTTGTCAATAATTTTATACGTATCGTATTAACAATTCGTACAACAATATATTATAATATCGGACGGTTCAATTTCATTCCGATCGGATCGCCTGCAGTGTTTGTGTAAAAAATGTATGTAAATAGATGTTCTTTTTGCAAAATAACCGGGTCAGTATTTTTTTTGGAAACTAACAAAGGCCGTGTGCGTGTATGGGCTTCGATCCGATTCAGTAGGTTTTTTTCGTCGCATAAAACATAACCCGAAAGTATTGTATTGTCTAGTATACGTAGTAATATAAATCGGTTATAGTTTATTGGATTTAAATACCTAATAATTGTATGGAAAAAAAAAAACATTTTCAACATATAATTTTGTTTTGAGATCACATTTAGCTCCACATTTAACGTACATACTACGTATATTCTATGCCGCGCGGTCTGTTTTGTTTGCCGTACACGCGTGGTTTAATAAAATAATTTCATTGCTCCTCTTACCTACTTATAAAAATACGTATGTACTCGCGTTAATTCAATTGTATCACTCGGCAGTCAGTATAATAAAATTGTGTGAGAAAAATAAATTCATTTTCGGGGCGTTATTATACAACAACTGGTGTAATCCAAATTTATCGTCATCCATATTTGTAAAAGTTTTTTTTGTTTTACAACACCGGGCGTGGCGCGCGGTCGATCGATGTACGTACTTACGCAGCGCAAAACTTCGGAGCACCTATATATATATATGTATATTCTTTGTACGGTTTAGAGAGAAAAGAATTGCAAAAAAGTGGCACAAGTGTTATTGGAGTGACCTAAAAATAGTTTATGGGGAAAGAGTTTTTTTTTTTTTACTTAAGGCGATTGGGTATTTTTTTCCGTCACTCACAAATCATAGGAATTCAGACGTTTACCGATAACGCGTACAGATTGATCATCGTCTGTATAACGATGCGGGTTGAGAAAGTTGATTTCAATTCGTCACGAAGTCTACTTGTGAACGACCATAGCATATTATTTCCTTGTTATCTCCGATATTAGTTAATTACGAAAATAATTTTGTGAAAATTTTTACGATCGAATTTCAGAAGACGAAAAAATAAAAAATTATTGAAAACCTTATTCACGTAGAATTCGTGGCGAATTCAAATCTTTTTTTAGAATCCTCGTCTCATCGTCGTCTCATCGTCGGTGCGCGATCGGCAAGGGAAAACATACGAACTCCGATGATTTGTGTGCGTGACGGACGGAGAAAACGAATCACGGCCCCCTGCGATCCTCTCGACAAAAAGTATACGAACCATTGTAAGTTGTAGTAAAAAGACAACGTATCTCATCGAAAAAGTGAACTTAATATACAAAAATCGATCGTTGTGCGATACCATTTAGCAGACGCGTTATTACGTTATACATTTTGACAAAAATATTTAATCAAAACCGAACTGTTCTTCTTCTTCTTTATTGTTGTTCGATTTCGAGACCGTCGTGACTTTCGTGCAAGTATAACTATAATGGATAAGTATATATATATATAAGTTGAGAACCGAAACTGCGAATTGCAATAAGACTTAACCGTGTTTTTGAAATTAATTTTGTTATATTTTTACCTTTACTGTATGCATGAATAGTTTAAAGTTTAGGTATTAATTCTCAACAAAAATATTGTTTTTTTTTCCTTTTTAAATTGAGACTTGATAAGTGCAGATTTCCATTTATTTGTATAATTTACTAAATAATTATCATTATTATCTATACGATTTGCCATAGATAATGTGTTTTGTGCTATGAATACGTTTTTTTTTTTTTAATAAGACGCTGCACATATTTTAAATCCAAAAAATGTTTCGGTTTGATACTTATAATTTATAATACATTGGGTTATTCTATAAAATAATTTAGAAGTACTCACTCTACAAGTGTGATTAATTCCCTGTTTCCAAACGTGTTTAAATCAATTTACTGTAGTTCCGCAAACAAACAATTCTAAATTGTTAGTAAATTAAAGTCAACAATGTTCCTCGTATGGTGAAACTATTATAAACCTAACAATATCTATCTCTCTGCAGGTAACTCAATTAACAATTGAAATTGCCAAGCTACTATAGTAAATTATACGAATAGATTTATGAATGCACGTGTCATAACGGTGATATAAAGTATCTACATTTAACGAAGCTACAATTTAACTTTGTCGTTAAATCGTATTTCTCAACAACCTATGAATCTTTGATGTTGATGTGTAAAATGTTATTAGGATTTCTTTTTTTTTAGTTTCATATTTTAATATTTTAATGGTGGAATTGAAATCCACAGTAGTGAATTCAAAGGTTGTTAATGGCAGGCATTTAGAGTTATTGGATTTTAAAAATACATTGGAAAATATAACACTTGTTCAGATTGTAAAATATCGTTTTAGTAAAATATTAAATTTTGTACGAGGTAGTATGAAGTATGAAGTGTTACGCACTAAAAAGTACAAATTTACCTAGACGAAGATAAAAAAAAAAATTGTAAGAAGATAAATTATCAAGATAAAAAGAAGATAAGTACAATTTATCAGTATGAAAAATGTAATCAGCTATTATTATATTTTACATTTTCTTACGATCAAACAGAAAATTGTTGAGCTGGTCTCCATAACTGTTTAAGTTGTAAGAGTTAACACTATAAATCTCAAATCGAAGTATATGGGGTAATACAATGTACTTAGAGTCATACTTGGTTTAATTATTTTCCAGCAGACGGGTAACAACCAAAGTATGGATTTTTATGAGTTTAATAAAAAATGAATTTATTCATCTAGACGAATCAGTTGAGATACCACACAAATTTACCCGAAACAAAACAAAATAGATACGCCTCTCGTTAAATCGTCTCAATATAAATTATATTTTATTTTATATAATACAAATCAATAAGTGTACCTATCCAGATAACGCATAACACACATCCTGTATGGTCTTGGCCCAAGAGATAAATAAATCTTGCCATTAATTGATCTAAAACTGTAAAATTGTCTTTGAAACATTTATTTTTACACGAATTACAAACGTTAAAAACAGTATGAAAAAACCAAACCTAGTAAGATACCGGCAAAAATCACCTTGGCCGTAAGGATGTAAACGCATCCTGAGATTTAATTTTAGATCTCGCGGTAGTTTAGTGGTTGAACACTTGACGTGTTAAAAGTATGAAAACTACCAATGCCGTATTTAATGCATAATGCTATGTAAGTTATTAAAGCTATCTTCAAGTAAAAACTAAATGATATTCTATTCTTTAAAATTAGGACTAGAAATTAAATTATAAACTACTAAAACCCAGAATAAACTTAAATTGATTGTGTTCAATATACCTATGCAGAGCTAGAGAAAGTATAGCTCAAAATTAAATAAACCAATTACAATTGTTTTTAGATAAAAGATTGTACGTACTACTATTAATAATTATTTCTTGTTGTAAATCGAATTTGTTTGCATTTATTTTAAACATTTTTGTCTTGAGTGCTTAGTTATTCCACATCGGGACAATAGGGTTTAATTTTCGAATTACCCACTTAATGTTAATTGTTGCAACAGTTATTACAGTTTCATAACTGTTTATATTTCTTTTATTTTTTCAAATTTTACTATTTACGAATATTATGACATCGCGCATGCATGATTGTGTACTACTTACTACTACTAATACTTGTGTAGTAATAACTGTGACATATACTATTAAAAATTATTTTTTTAAATCAAATTTCTGTACAATTATTATTGCATACAATGAATATAAATTTTATTATATTTTATACCTAATATTTATAACTACCAAGTTGCTGTTTATTTTTTTGCTGGCGCCCAAACGGCGGCGCTCATTTGTATATCAAAACGATTAATCAACTTTTACAATTATTTGCCCAATGTACATCAACGTTTATTCCATACAAATCCTAATGGATGTCTCATATAGATAGTATACTATGTGTTTTGAGATAGAAATCATTTGCAACCATTATATTCTAAACACGCAACTGTTATTGTAAGCGCGTTAAAATAAAATAAAAAGTCTTTAACTTTTCAAAAATAAACGTAAAACTCTCGTCGTCTAGAGCGAAATTAAAATATTTAATGTTTACTATTAATATTCGATATCATATCTACTCATGTTATGAATTTTGATGAGTTATTCGTCAAATCAGATATTTTATTTGAGACGCAGAACTGCTTACGATAATGTAAATCAAACATCGTATAAAGTTATCAGTTTTGTCAACATAAAATGTATGAAATCGGAAAAGTTTTTTCAATATTCTTTATCATACGTGTACAACCATAAGTGAAAAACTTTTCTATTAAATTACGATTTATATATTTATATAAGACGTACGATGAATAAAAATTTTACACAAATATACTCAAACGTTATAAACTTGTCTGTTCATATAGGTAAAACGCGTTATCATCTAGAGTTAAAGGAGTTAATTCTATTTTATTTTATGATAGGAATGGAAGAGATAATCCTAGATCGGGTGAGAAGTTTTTAGGGGTTGCGATCACGCTTTGGAGTGGGTCACTTGTTTGGGTAGGTCAAATATGTTTCGAAAGTTGGAAACCAAACTTATTATTTAGTATTTGAGAGCAATACGATAAATTATGGCCTACGAAACAACTGTGATTCTGGCCCATCTCGGAAATATAATACGTCCTGTAAAAAAAAAAATACCATTTATCAGCGCTATAATTAACGTACTTAAACTACATAAAATAAGATCGCGCAAAATCTGTAGCAATCGTTTGATACGTTTCGACAATTATTTCGAAAATAAATTAGGTGTTCTTTATTTATGTTGAAATTTTGACGAATGGTAAACATCGATAAATGAGCTATTACGGTTATTGCTACCTACTCACTTAAGTTTTTATTCCCAGGACGCATTAGGTTATCAAGCTCGCTCAGAATCGTTTTTTTTTTTCCCCGAAGAAATAGATTAATAATTTTTGCTTTCAGATACTAAGTTAAAATCGTTTGTACAGTCGACTTCCAGACCTGTCCGTATATAAAAGACCCAGATCGTAGTTGCAACTTCTCACTCGATCTAGAAATCACTCCCGTGTTGTGGGATGTTCCATTTTTGGAACACACTCCCTTTCTCTCTACCCGTTCATAGAGTCAACAGCATTTTTTCAAATTTACCGCTTTTCATTTCCTCTTGAGATTTACTCCCTTTTTTCCCCTCCCTCCTTTTTTCTTCTCGTTTCCGTAAAACTACGTCCACTGTTCAACATTACACCATTCCAAATAGAAAAACGCTCACCCAGAAGTGTGGCCTACCGTAGTTATTTTCAGCACGCTATTATTCTCCGCACTTTCGAACACAAGTGTGGTGTTCTCCATTGCAACTATTCGCTTCCGGACGAAACGGATCAATTTGTTTGTCGCACGTGAAACGCGAGAACGGCGGTCGGCTTGAACCGCCCCGTTGAACAAGTCCGCACCGCACCGCACATGGGGTCGAATTTGTGGTCGATTTTAGTTTCCCGAAGGAACGCGTTTAGCGACCTTATTGGATATCGTTCGGGCAAAGCACGGATGAAATACCGGAGTCTGTAACGGAGAGAAGAAGTCGTTTTTATCGGGATCACCTTTTTACACGTGGTGATTACTGACGCCGAACGTATAATGGGAGAGTATGGTCTGCAGTAAAACGTCGTGGTCCATAACGGAACAGACAACTCAATACGACGACTGGACCGGAGATAAAATTTGATTCTCGGGGGGAGATATTCGAAATAAAAAAAAATATTCAAACACGTCATCACGTCGCGTCAAGTCTTTGTGAAAACAAATCAAAAAGTACAAAAAAAACACCATTAGTATTTCACACAGTGGGTACAGTGAAACAAAATCCAGTGCGAGGCGATGGATTTGGTCTGCAACGAAACCCGTCGGTACTGACAGAATATTTGTTAAAACTTGTAAGGTGAAATTAAAAACGAATATTTTGCGAATCTTATGCTATAATTTTTTTTACAGATAAGTTCAACTTTTAATTCTAATAACGTTTATGTGTATGCGTTGATGATGTATAAAACATGTTCGTCAGGTTATGGGGTGTATGGTGTACCTAAGTACAATAATTTACTAATCACACGAATCGCCTCCGTCTCATCGTATTCCATTAGTAACCAACAAAAAACTGTTAATTGTTTTGGAAAAAAAAAAAAAATTAGCCGTTAATAATGGTAATCGAAAAAACTCTTTTATTACCTGTATAAAATGCTGTAATTTTACATTTTTCCGCTATATTTTCGCGGCGAATTATTTAATAATATAGTAATTACATCGTGCCACAATCTCGAATTGAATAAAATTAATTTCAACGATTTTTGTCTCTACCTGCCCAATTTGTTTGTTTGAACGTCTTCCCAGACTTAAAATGAAAAAAAAAAAACAATTAATTTTTACAATTAAAGTGATGATTACGCCGATGGACGGAACTGCTGTTCCTGTGTTTAATTTCAAAATCGAAATGTTGTTTCTAAAATAAATTTAAAAAAAAAGAATTTTTATCACTTGGTCGCGTTATAACTCAAGTGATTTAAATACAATGACGGCGAAAGACCACAAAGGGATATGTTATTTTATTTTCGGGTCGGAATAAATAGCACTGCTGGCGCCACCGATGTAGTCTAACGACGTATTCCTAGAGACTCGTCAAAACCGCAGAGAAAGTATAATATTATCAAGTGATCGAGCAAAAAAATTTTTGGTTGGATAAAAATGTTGTTTATCGATTTGTCAATTTTTAGATTACGTCCTGACGTAGGTAAAACTTACTCTGAAAACATGGTAATTTTTTGAAAGTTCAATCTCAAATTGTAAACTTATTGTTGCAGTGAAATCGGAACAAACAACAGCGGCCTAAGAGAGTTTTTATTCTTTATACTTTTTTTATTTTTAGCCTATTAAATTCTTCAGCACGTGTCGGTATTTTTTCATAAGATTTTTAACCGCTCGCTTTCCCCCTGCAAGGTTCAGTCATTGCGCCGTCCTCCGCAGAACATTTTTCTAGAAACAGAATAAAAATGATACGATCCGACACGGTTTTGGGTTCGTTCTCGTACATCGTGTTGTTTTTTTTAATAAAAAGTTGAAGATGCGGATTCGAACTCTACCTGTACCCTGGTTGTGTACCCACGCAGACTGAGCGATGTTAGTAATATCGTATTATATTAACAAGAGTCTTGTACGGAGTTATTTGATTCCCCGCGGGGAAACAGACTACTACAGTGTTATTCAACGACGTGCATAACTCGGCGTGCATTCGCGCAATTTTAAAATATTCCAGTAATCCGAAAACTTTGATCGAACCATCGTCTTAAAACGCTACGTCAACTTTTTGTGCAGTTTTTGAAGTTATTCGTGTAATATCCTGAACGGTATTTAATATCGGCACGCTGTGCGTTTTCCTTATCGCCTTATACTACGACGTTAGATTAGGTTTACGGGATTTCGTAGTCCGTTTATTCGTTTCAAAATACGATGATCGAAACATTTTCGAAACGAAACTTTGGAAATATGATTACTCTGGCCTCAAATCAATATTCAACGATAATACATCGACTGAAATATGTTTTGTTATTAGAAAAAACTCGTCACAAGCATTGACGTAAACAGCCGTAATGTATAAACAAAAACACTCGACGCTTATCACCATGATTTCTATGTATAGTTACAGCAGTAATAATTTAAAATTTTAGCATATTCTTTTAGTGTAAAATCTATTACAATCGACATTTGATCTCATAATATTTGTATCCGTCCAACGACGATATACTAATTAATATTAGTTCAAATTTACGCGACAAAAATGTCGTTGTCATTATTAAGTACTGCAGTCAAAAGTACTCTTAGAGTATGAAATCAACATCTACTGAATTTGAAACTAAATCGCGTTTAAAAATAATAAGAGTTCATTGAAGTATCAACATATCTTTTCCAAATCACATTCTAGAAATTGGCAGGTGAACAACACATTGAACAAACAGCAAAAGAACTATTAACGAAACATTTCTCAACTAGAATCGATGGACCGACTTAATGGTCGCATTACAAATAACTTATACACTTTAAGACAGTATGCCTACCTGCCAACAAAGTTTGGGCACTGTTGTACACAGTAACTTCGATTTCACGCGCTGTAAATGTACTAACGATTTGAGGAACTATTCGAAATTTACGAATTCAAACGGTTCTCCTGCATCGAGTTTTGGCAAAACAATTTGTAGATAAAGTATTGGAAACAAAGAAGGCTAGTAAACGATGAGCGCACTTAATCAGGTAGGTACTAAAAATACCGGATAACTTTAGAATCGCACTATTAGATGATCAAAAGTATTTGAATTGTATCCTATTTTACTGATCAATTAATACTATTAAGTATATTGAACGGGAAAATATTACACGGATTATTATCAATGTAGAACAATTTGTAAAACAATTATAAAAACTGTATAAAACATGCCCCCGCCGCATTGGCCGGTATTTTACAAATAAAAAAAAAACCACCAAAAAATTGTTGGAGAAAATATATTATGAAGGCATGTACAGTATTAATTAATTTCCAATGAATTTTATCTTCCGTGTAAGTCCATAAAAATTGAAAATTCGGTTTAACCAAACAGTTCAAAAATAAATAATTGTGGCTTTTCATATTTTTGTTGTAGTCATAATTCATAATACAGATCAGTGTTGACGAAATTCTTCACGTGTTTTCAAAATGATATCTTTTAAATTAGAAATACGTATGTAGAACTTACATGTTTTTTTTTTTGTTCAAGTACGTCATGTGTATTTTGTGTAGATTGTTGCAATTACATGGACCAGATGGGCCGAATATAAATTGTTCAACTCACAATTCCCCAAGAATGATACTCAGTGATGAGACTTGATAAATACAGCTTTAGCGTAGCGTATAAATAATATGTATTTAATTTTGTTTTAACAAGGTTTTAAAATAATATAAAATCATAGGAAATCTATTATGTGCTATCTTGAATGAATGAGTGTAAAACTAAAACCAATTAATCAAGTTAAAACAAAAAAGTTTTATTTTTAACCAATATTATGTTACAAAAATATTAATTTGTCTTCTATTGATAGGTTTTGAGGATTATTTTTCAAACCGATTTATTTTTATCCATAGGCTTTGTGCCAATTTTTAATCTAAGTCTACATAAATTTTTACAAATAACAAACAATAAAATAATCTTTTATACTATTTGTGAAACCGATGGTTTATGTACTTTACTTATTTCGCTACAGTTGTTCATTAAATTTGAAATTTTAGTATCCGAACAAATCTTTATTATTATTATAAGTAATAGATTTAGTTAAAAATTTAAATAAAAAGTAAATTATTGGTGTCGGCTTACTTTGCACCACCGACGAAACTTTATTAGTGTAACATGGATCATGGTGATCCATGAAAATGTTGTATTCGAAAAAAAAAAACCGTAAAAAAAAAAAAAGTAAAAAAAAGTCAGCGTATTAATGAAATTATGTATAAATTAGTTTTTTTAAACACGTTTTGTTGAAATTGTTTTGTTCGTTATGCATAATTTAAAACAAAACCCAATAGAAGACCCTAAGTTTTGTCGTCGGGAACAAGAATGTCAAAAAGGATTGGCGTACAATAAAAAGTTCGTGGTCTAAATCAGTTGAAAACGATAAAAATTTTTGGTCCAAACATAATATTGATCCCTATTGTCAAAATTATACCATCACTTTGGTTATTATCGCCGGGCTTAAATAATTATCACTTAACCATTAGTTTTATACTTTGATATGACTGCAGAAACAATATTTTTTAAAATTCTTTTTTAATATTGACCGCCTTTTTATTTTAACATGACCCCATTAAACTGTACGACATTCGTGTGCGTATAAACATTTACTATATGTATATTCCTAAATGTAATTTCAAGATGATGCTACATTTACTTGTCCGAACTAAAAGTTGTTCAATCCATAGCAAATTACTTTGAGGAAACTTTGATTGGGCTTAGGTTTTGTAATCGAAGATGACAACCAGCGTTCTTATTAGAAATATGGTCGGGAGGACTTAGCAACGTTGTTAAATTATAACGATGCCATTATTGGAACTAGACCCGCGATAATTCATTTAAAAGTTGGTGATATTTAAATAATGACCTATATAATATTATGGAACAATGAATCTATTTTTTTTTTTTTTTTT
>CM029361.1:19522988-19544272 GCA_017140985.1 Hormaphis cornu
CAAAAAATGTTTTATTGTATTTTATCGTTCGGCTGAATTTCGTTTTGAGTTCCAAAAGAAAAAAAAAAAAAAAACAAAATAATCATCACAGTAACATGACGTTATCTGAAAACGGTATCCTTTGCCCGGAGAATCGTACAATAAAACAAAAAAAAAAACACATTTTACAGTTGCAACACGTGCTGTTCGGTACCTATATCCAATGACCGGTGTGTTTCCAGCGCTGATTTTAAATGAAAATAGTATAATAAATACACAAAAATGTCGTTTGTGTGATTTTAGATGAAATATTAATGAAAAATGGATGGAACATTTGTCCGTAATTGTATACAACACATTTCAATACTATTAATACATTTGACGTTTGTATGAACTTTATAAGTAACTAGATATTTTTTTTTTTTAAAACAAGTAAACGTTTCAAACTATACATTATTTTTTTAGTGCCTATTTGTACGTTTGAAAACGTATAGAATCATAATACATACGTAAATTTACTATAAAATTTATATTTATACGTAGGTACATCATATTACACGGTGTTCTATACATAATTTAATATTAGAATATTTTTCACAGGGTTAAAAGTGACGGGAGGTTTTACATTTTTAAAATATAGTTATAGTTACATATTATTCAATGCCATTACTTTGTAAATTGGTAAATTTTAACACTGTACCGTAGGCCGTAAAATGTTTAGTTTACGGAAACATCAAAATCGTTAGCTTTTTTTACACTTTTTTTTGTGTTACCGTTCTCGTGGCGTACGTTTTATATAAAAGGTGCTAAAATTGAAGTGTCTGAATTCGTGTTTTTGAACGACGTCTGGAAACAGACATAAATTATTTGGATTCTCGCGAGACTATTATTATATACCTGCTCGGCTCTTATAACACATTCTGTCTTTATAGTCGACCTATTAACAATATTATTTCTTTTCGCGTTGTATTATACCGAGAACTCAATATTCTTAGGGGTATATTGGATCACAGTGCATAACAGTGCAAATTCTTCTCGCAATACTTCAATGCCGTAGTTAGTTGTTCCCTTCTGTTTTGTTCCATCCACCGATCGTAATACGAACACGCGTTTTAAATCGGATCTACCGATTAAGGTTTTAATAAGAAATTGTATTTTTTTATTCGAACAAACATGGTAAATTTACGTAATGTTTTCTGTATAACAATTGCGTGTACTGTATCGAGCGCACAATGTGTATATTCCGCGCAAGTTAAAAAATATAACGAAATAAAAGTTTGTTTTTATGCGGTACTCTTTGAACTAGATATTGTTTAAAACATACCAACAATCAAGTCTGGGCAATAACTCAAATAAAGTTAAAATATGTTAAGTCTAAACGTTAAGTTCATATTAATTATTATATTACGTTATTCAACTCGTTCCTTTTTTTTTAAACTTAAGAAATTATATTTTTTTGTCATCGAGTTAAATTTAAGTTAATTTTTTATACAGTTCAATATACAACGTTTACATAAAATAATAATTATGATACTATCAATTTAAAATGTATTTGTAATAAATTCAAAAGTAATAATTGAATATTGAACAATCAATACAATTATTATAATTCAAAGTATATTTTACCGTTAATTGTAGATATTACATACACATAAAAATCAATGGTTATTTTGATGAATGATTTTTTTTTTCCGAGGTATTTATTATGGAATTTTGAAATACCTACAGCAATCAATCATAAATGTTTTATGTATTATATATGTACTATCTTTAATTAGGTTATAATATATTCTTTAAATTATAATAATGTTATTAATTATTTAACACGAATTATGTTTTTTCACTTTTGAACATAATTCATTTGTTTTAAAAAAATTTTATTTTAACCTACCTAATAGCTAATTAGAGTTTACCTCAAAATTATTCATATTTTTTTTTTGTTGTCGGGTAAAATAAAACATGTTCGCATGTTGTTAATCGATTCTTTTTATGGCGCAAATAAGGTCTCAGCGGTACCATAAACTAATAGGATTATACTTATCCAATTATTATTCTGAACACGATTCTGAACTCGTCATAATGTCTACTATGTTTTCAAAAGATGATTTTTGAAAATGTTCATTTTTAAAAAAATAAATAATAATTGAAGTATTAAAATTATGACGATATTTGATCAATTTTAATCGGCCATAAAACTATGAAAACTTATTTATTTGCAAAATAATTGTGTTAGATTAGTGTTTAGGTCCGTTTTTTTTCAATTCAACTACCTATTATCAGTGTTGGCTCTAAGCCTGCCGAAAAAATCACAATCACATTGATATACAAAATTATGTTTTTAAAAATAAAATGTATTGGCACGACTAAAAATACATTTGTACAGTTAAATTAATGATTAAGTGTTTCCGAATGTCTAACACGTGACGTTTTTTTGATATTATCACAAATTTAAAACCATTTTCAGAACAAAAATTGAAAATTATAAACTTAGTTATATCAGCAAATCCGTGAACGATGGAGTGAGAAATTCATACCAAATTCAAACCGATTATATTGAAAATATCAATCGTCAACCGTTTGATTTGTATTGTTAATTAATTTTCGACTTAGGTAAACCAGTTAAAAACAGTCAAACATCAACTTTTAATTTAACTTAACTTATTTATTGTTTCATAAGTTAACTTAAACTGACGAGAACTATATTGTTCACATATTCAGCTTTGCCGATAAGTAACTAAAAACGAGAAATACAAATAAAATAATGTTCAAATTTCTCCACGTTTTGGAGTTATATTGGTATTTTATACAGCTATCAGAACGCACAGTGAATAGAGACGTCCTTGAACCTTCTCCGTGAATTATTATGCAAATTGAACATAATAACATGGTCTGTATTGTGTTACTCACAATAAAATCAATATGTAAAAGACATTTGTTGTGCAGAAACAATTTATACAAGTTATATTTATATATTGCATAGTTTCATAATATGTAACACAAATTTGAAATAACAAAACATAAAGTAATTGTTATGTAATAATACACTTATTATGTGTAACGAAATGTAAGACTAAGTTAGTGTAAGTCTTAAATGCTTGGCTGGGCATTATAATAAGCTATTCAATTTCTCGACATATGGGATCACTTCTATACTCTAGAAGTTAAGTTTTACTTAACTTATCATCAACTTAAAATGTACATAAATTCTTTGTAAAACGTTTCAATTAGAATAGTTTGGTTATTTCCCTTTTCCCGAAGTCGGATACAAATGAAACTGTCCTCACTAAAATAACATTAAAACACAAAATACTGATTTTTTTTCTCCAAAAAAGTGAAATTAATTTGGGTAAAGTTAAACCCAAAAAAATTAACTGTCTAAACGACTCAAAATAAGCGTTAAATTAATTTTTTCTCCAAACAAACGAATTAACTTGTCCATCTTTAATATTATGTATAATTTTAAATACCTATAATGTTATACAGCTTTGCAGTTGAACTTTATAAAAATCTATCGGTAAATAACTGTTTTCACTTCGAATTTTAAAAACTAAGAAGGTAAACAAAATCGAACGTTTGTAGAAATTGATGCAAAGTAAACGTCATGACGAATTCAAATCAGCAAGGGTGGGCATTAACTAGTTAATAAGTTCAAGTTAATTACTTTTTAACTTAATAAAATTAATTATTTTCGTTTTTAACTTATTCAGTTAGAAAATTGCATTAATTTAACTTTGTATAGTTAATAGTTAACTATCATCGTTGCAAAGTTACCAAGTATGTTTATTTCTATATTTTTTTTTTTTTTCGTTATCATGCGGAACTAACAACCAAAACTAAGTAATCGGCTTTTATTTAATTCAATAATTTATTTTTCTTACCACATATTTATGTAAGTTGAAAATACTATAGATAGTACTACACTATAGGTTTAACGACTCGTGAATATTTTAGCAAAAATATAAACGACTAACTTCTTTTTAAACTGGTTTTTTCATTTTCTTTATTATTCACTTTTTACTCATCTAGTTAATTTTTTTCGCTGTTAACTATAAAATTTTAGCTGAAGGCGATTAAATTGAACCAACTTAACTTATTGCGGTTAATTTTTTTTTTTTACTAACTTGGCCACCGTTGCAAATTAGCTTTCAGAAATTTCATCGCCTCGATAGGTGGTTGCATTCGCGGTACCTACGATGGAAATAAAAACCGTCTTTATTCCGAAAAATTTTGCGCGCGTAGAAGAAAAAAAAATCGACTCTACAAATGCTCTTAAATTTGATCACTATAGAACGAATAGAATAATATTTTGTCGAGCGCTCTAATTTCATGTTTTTAATTAATTTTCTAGAAAGTTAAGTACGAGCAATAATCTCGCTATTAAAACGTTTCATAAATTTATATTTTTGAAGAAAAAAATCCGTTCGTGAGTGTTTTCCCTTTAAAATGATAAAATATGTCCATGACGGCAAATTATACGTCGACCCGGACGAACGATCGATAGTTTCCGTGAGCTTTTGTCGTTATACACCGCCACAAATGGATTATTTTATGGATTTGAAAAACGATAAATTAAACGAACACTAATAGTGTAACGTAGTATGACGATTCGTAACGATTTCGAAAACAATCGAACAAACAAAAATTTTAATCGCTGTTTTGTTTTGTCGAACCCGTACTCGTTAGTCCGTCGTCCATATCCGTCGTCCGTAACACACGCCGATTTGTTGTTCAATAATAATAATGATCCCTCTGTTCTTGGTATTCGTACTGTTTTTGTTTGAAATTAAACACACAACAATAATACGTGCACGGGAAGATTGAAGGACAGTTATTTTAATCGCTGTTTTTTTTTTATTTTTTTCGAAAAATGTTCCGGTGACCAAGCGTTGTTTGTACCGGGGGCGAACAAAAACACGCTACAATTCATTGTACAACGGAACTGTGTGTGTGTATTGTGAACACACATTGTTTACAATAACTGTACATTATACAAATATTGAATCAGAGCAGAAATAATATCGTTGTAACATTGTTAATCAACACGAACGATAATAATTTTTGCTTAAAATAATCGTGTGTCCTAAAATGTTCATGAACAAAATTACATAGGTACACTACCTAATTTTGATTAAATGTCAATATTTTTCTCATAAAACGGTCGCAGTATAAGAACCTATTTCAATCGATGTACAACGCATATTACGATAATAATGTGGATTTACAGATTGCACAACCAGTAATACAGTTAGGTACCTAGGCTACTGAAGTTTAGAAATAGAAATGTTACTTTACCGCTATGGTTTGAGTTTTGTAGTTAGAAATCTGTAACTTTTGCACGTACATTATAAAAATGTTGTTTGATATATTATACTGTCGTTGACCAATTTTTAAAAAACTAATTTTTTTTTTTTAATTTTCAAGTTATTAGGGTTTAAATTGACCTCGTTGTTGATTACGTTTAATTTGATGAATACTTTTTTTAATAATCGAAATTCCAAACTAAACTCAAAGTAAGTACGCAGGTTTTACTCTCCTGAATCGTAATAATTTTTCAACAAAAAAAATTAATTAACTATTGTTTTATTTTTCAAGGATCTAATAACCCCCCATCCTTACTAATGAGATAGCCAACTGTAATAGAAATACAGTACATAATTGCGGAATTTGACAGTAACCTTATCGGGGATATCCTCCCTTAAATTGACGAGTGTTTTGTTGATTTCGTTTTCCCGAGCCCGTTAAAACATTGCCAAAAACTCTAAGTCGACATTTCTACGATAATTATAACAATTTAAATATTTTAATAACTATTATCATTTAAGAAATTTTACTTCGATATAAGATTTAACATGAGATGCCCTACTGATTGCAAGGAGTATTACATGGGCGATTTATTGTGATTTTAATTTTGGTCGTGCCTGTTCATTAGCATCAAATAAACATTAGTGTAAAAGATTAATACTGATTGGCCTAAAAAACTTGTATAAAACTTTTTCAATCCAAACACTTATTTAAAATCACCATTTAATTCACAAGGGATTATTTTTTTAGTTTTTCATCAGATTTTGGTAAAATAAATAAACTAAATTTCGAATCGTTGAATTTGTCATGTTTTATAGCCACTAGTGTGGTTTAGTTATCTTGTATGCGAATAAAAATACATTTTCTGCAAAAATTAGTGCCAAATCAAAATATGTTCTTAGAATAGAATAGAAATAGAACCGTTTCTGTCGGTTGAATAATAGAAGTCGTTTTTTGTTCTAAATTAAGTGGGGTTATACAAGGTCCTTTTTTTTCTTACAAAAGTACCTACTGAAAAATGTAAAGTGCTATTAATCATAGACATTAGAGCGCGGAAACAATGAATAAATAATATCAGTATAAACTTTAAAGAAACAAAAATATAAATCAAAATGACAACAAAATAACATAATGCGAAGGTTGTGGCGTTATCGCATTAATATAATGATAGGTAACGATGAGAAAAACGAATTTTTTTTTTTCTGAAAAATATAGTTTTGACATGAAAACATTACTACGATAAAAATATAATTTTATCATAACTGATTTCTCAACGTAAGTCACTGTTGAATTGATGGATCACATTTTTATAATTCTATTTTGTCGTGATTGTCGAGATACTTGTTTTCGTATTGGTCGCACAGTTTCAAGATTGTTTTTCAAGAACAAAAAACAAACTGTTAAAAATAGAACTTTTAGAGAGTGCAGTAAAATGATTAAATTTCGTTTCTCTAATATTCTAAATTATATACATGATTAGTATTGCATTTCGGTTATACAGAACGGACTTACAGCCAATGTCCTTACGTGATATTGATTTTTTGCATCTAAATTACTAGAATATCCAAGGGTCTTCATCGTTCACGGATTTTTTGATACAATACTTAGTTCGTATTTTTCTAACTTTGGTTCTGAAAATAGTTCTTCACTTGTGATTATAGCAAGAAACGTTAAGCATTTGGAAACCATTAATCATTATTTCAATAATATATAATATGCATTTTGAGTCACGCTAATACATTTTATTTTTGAAAAACATAATTTCGTATTTTCATGATTGTGACGTCTTTTTTGGTAGACCCGTCACGGACAAGTTGCATTAAAGTCAAGAGCCTAAACCCTATATTTAAAAGATGATATTGCAAATAAAAAAGTTTTCACAATTTTATTGCCTTATGAAATTGATCAAACATCGTCATGATGTCAATATTTCAAATATTGTTTATTTCTTTAAAAATAAACATTTTCAAAATTAATCTTGTAAACACACAAACGTTATTATAACGAGTTCAGAACCGTTTTCAGAATGAAAATTGGATAAGTCTAACCCTATCAGTGTATGGAACTTCTGAGACGATAGTATTTGCATGATAAAATACAGTCAAACAAAGACCTTTCTGCTATTACTTTTTAAACGTCGTTCTGATAATATCTTATTATTTATATGAAAAACAATAACGAAAATCTAACTTATCCTTTAAACATTTACTCAAATTTTTTCCCAACGTAACCGACATCGTGAATCATCCTTTGTCCATCTTCTACTAAATCCTCTACATGAATCCCATTCACTCTAATATCAATTTTATCGGATTCTTTATTTAAAAAATTGCGTGTGACTATGCGTCTTTACGTTTTTAATGTATGAATCGATTCGCTGTAATGTTTTCGACATAAGTAATAAAAGAAACGTATAAAAAACCGAGTTCGTTTTCGGTTCTTGATTGGAGCTGCGTTAGGTACTACTGATGGATATTAATTAACCATTGTGTTAATAGTGCTTGTCTGTGTACGTCATCGCGTTTTAAATGCAGATCACGATTTCTTGGTAAGCACTAGGTTACAATAGAGAATTTCTCGGTATTCATAAACAACGTTTATTAAAAAAACAAATTAAAAATATACGCATGTCCTAATTAATTAACTGCAATTAAAGACAGCTTCTGTGTACACCGAAGATTGAACCATGTTTCATTGGAATTAATCCCCAAGAAAATTCACCCCGGGGCAATACACCAAACACAATCAATTATAATTATTAATGATTAGAGCTACTGCGAATCCGGTAACTATTGTCACGACGTAACCGGAGTGGTCTTTAATCTATACGGGCACCACTACTTGTGTGTTATTTTTACAATAAAATTAGTGAACTGAGTGGAAACACATATTATTATAAAAGAAAAAACTGGAATCAGTAAAATTCGGGTTTGACGGAGTAGCGACTACTTTTTTGGTGGGTCAATTGGTTTGGGTCAATCGTGGTTTAAACGAAAAATTCGATACCTGAAAGCAATGATAAATCATTTCTTCGATAACGACGATTCTGAGAGAGCTCGGAATTTCCGAATAGCCAAAATTCAGCCCGAAAGTACAACGGGAAGTGGGTTAAATGCTGGTAATTATAACGGGTCTTATAAGATTACCTAATGAATAGATAAAAAAAAAAACGCAAAGATTTTTTAAAATTTTTAAACACATATTCGTATTACTAACCATGTATTACAAATGAGAAGCTTATACTTGAAACTTTTTACGGAAACAAAAACTAAAAAAAAAATCCCGGAATCTTTTCGATTAAAGATTACGATTTCACCGCGTGAGCGTTTAACTCGCTGTACCGAAGTGTAAAATTGTCTTTTCCTTTATAGTTTTTAACCGAATCATCATAGTTTAAGGTTTTATAGTTCGCCCTTATTCGGCCCTCTCAGGAAAAGTACACATTCTGGTCAACGATTCGAGCCCAAGTGTCGCTCTCCGACTCGCGTATCCCTTACTATAAAAGGGATTCCCTTATAGGGAAAGCCGCTTAACCCTGCTGAAGCCGTTATATCATCCGGGTACTTTGGTAATATGTTTTTAATATTATACACCGCGTTTATCTCTTTATCCGGACGACCGATCCCGGCTCGTTTGCCGCGCGTATATAGAGGTTAGGTACAATATCACGCGAAACGTCTCAACTACAAAAACACTGTTTGCCGAGCGAGCGGGTTTCCGGTGAAAATCGGCAAAACTGCAAATACTCCGTAATCGAATTTCTTTTCGAAAAGAGGTACTCTTCGCTCACACGGGAATCTTTCGACGAGGCGCATTTTAAGGAGCGTTAGTATAATATCGCGAATTCTCTGTAATTTTCGTTTGTCGTCGGCAGCAGAGGACGAGCGCCGCGAGTCACGAGTTCCCCGGACTGGCGCAAAGGATCGCGTTGTTAATTATTGCCGTCGACAAGGATTCTCGGCGGAGAGTAATCGTTTTCACGGGATTCCTTTCCGCTTTTTTTCTAATCGATCGTCCGTACGAGGCATTTTACGATTTTGCGGTCAACCACTGCGATCCTCCTCTTTCGTGTCGCTACAATATATTCGATCGTTTTACAAAAGTAGGAATCATTACTTCAGGACCCTCGTTTAAATGTCAAGAGCCGCGCCGAACTAAACGTGTTGCCGAGAACGGCATGGTACTTGGAACACAGTACACACCTCCGGGAAAAGATAGTGGAATTATGTTTTTATACGATTATATCAAAATGAAATGAAGTTACGACGGTGGTGTTAATACCGATCGCTTTTGATGATCGTTCTGCGCGCACGCTCGACCACCGTCGGTTTCCGATGAGAAGAAATTCGCTCTTTGAAGTTAAGCTAAAAAAGCTAAAAACTCACTCTTGTTTTATTTCGCGCGGTCACTCGCCCGAATAGGTCCCATCAATACACCGATGCCGATCTCCAGCGGTCGCAAGTATACGTATATATATACAACATCTACCCAACAAACCGTCTGGTACCGCTTAGGTGTGCAGAACTCGTTAAAATAAACTGCCATCGTCCGTTTAATCGAAGAACTGTTCGGTTCCAACAGTTTGTGTAATTTCGGCGGTCCGTGTGTCCGTCGTAACGACCCGACCGTTTTAGCCATCCGTCCCGAGCGAGCGATCGCGTTTCGAACGCGTTCAGTTTCGACGCGATTAACGAATGGTGCACGCGAAGTTATCCAGTGCGAAGTTTGAAATATTGAAGTGTTTAAAGAGTTTTGAAAGCGTTGCATCGACTAAAAACGAGAAAAAAAAAAAAGCGCTGGAATCGCTCTGCGGGGTCGCGTCGGTGGTTTTATGCTGCGGGGTCGCTGTAGAGGTTGTAGACGGATCTGTAAATTACGAAAATAACGGTTCCGAGTGGCCTCGGCGAGTCGAACAGAGAAATAGAGTGGACGAAGAAATAAAAGTCACAGGGTTTAGTTTTGTGTGAAAATTTCGGGACCATAGTTTAGATGTTATTACGTCTTTGGTATCGCAAAACAGTGCGTCGTTATAATCAAAATAACGCCGTTTTTCAAAAAAATAATTTTCGTACGCGTTCGGAATCTATAATTGGACGGATTTTTTTCGGTTGTTATTTGGACAGCAAAGTTTGTTTTACATAAAACGATTAATTTTTAAATCTCACACATCAGATTTGTGTTGGCTACGAATTTTTTCCAAAAAATAATCAAAGGACCAATCATCGAGAATTTTCCGACATTAAACCACCAAGAACTGTGACTACGAATTTTCGAAAATTTTTAGTGCTATACGTGTTTTCACGTCGGAAACCCCGTATTAAATTTTCAAAATTTTTCGCGGACAATTATAGTTGTAATTAATATATAATCATATTATTAGATTTATCAGGTCGTTTATCTCAACATTACTGCGGGTTTGATAATTTTTATGTTCTTTATATTTTTTCATTGAAAAAACCTATAATCGTTAAATCAACGGTTGACGACTTTTTTTGTTATAAACGTTAAAGGCGCGTTACACACGGCAAACACTTCCCACCGGAAACGTTCTGAATTTTTTATCACGATAACTTACGTGAAACGTGTTTTTTAATAGTCAATTTTTAACGTCCTCCGTCATTGTAAGCCCGTATTACAACGTGGATAAAATATTTACGAAACGACGACCAGCGTTTCATAGACGTATTTTTTTAAAGTCGGTATAAGAAACGACGTTTAAAAAAAATAAAATTTAAGATCGTATTATCGCGATACGCACTACGACGGCGGAGCGTATAAATTCCGAGCGAAAGACTTAAGAATTTAAATTTTAAGCTCTCTCTCATTCGCTTTCTTTTACGTGTATATAACGGGGCGTGCTGGCGTGACTCGTTATTCACTTATTAAAATAATATTTTTCTATAAAATATACGCGCGAAATCGTCCATCCAACTACTCGGTCTATTTTCGTGTTATAAATAATACGCTATAAATATTTTATAATTTTACTCGGTCAGTCCATCCGATTGTTAGCGTTTTTCTTTATATGCCACTGTTTTTGACCGATTTTCACCAAACTCGGTAAAACGAGTCTTCCCTTAGGAAGACATTTACGGATTTACAGCGAAAACGGTTAATTTCAACGGTCGTTTATGATAATTTTTCAATATTTTATTTAGAACATTCATCACACGATGACGATAACAAGTAGAGCAAGTTCTCGTCTGTTTTTTAAAAAAAGACTTATAACACGACTGGGAAAACATAATAATGGATTTAATACGTTATAGGACTGAGTAAAATATAATTATTTTTTCTTTTTTTTTTTTTAAATATTTTGTTAGGTACACGTCATATGTTATGAATCATATTATAATTAGTACGTTTACATTTTCCAGAAAACGTGCGCTCTGTAACGTATTTATGTTTCATAAAATACATCATTTTTTTGAGGAGTCTGTTAGCTACGGATCGTTTAAAAACCACCCTCTTATTATATTTTTTTCCGCTTTTAGGCTGCAAAAAAAAAAAAAAAATGAATTTATATTCGGTGCGTTTCTTTTGGCTCGTTTTTGGGTCATGACTCGCGCTTGTTGCCGCCAAAAATGATCTCGTTTGGACGACGGCCATTTTTATCCGTCCGAATGAGATAGAACACATTTTACACGTACACGTCGTTACGCGCATCGATAAAAAAACGTTCGTTTTTATTCCACACTAAGTTTTAGTGTTTTTTTTTTTTAACTCGCGTCTGTCCAGTCATTTTCCGAATTTTTCCTTATTTTGTGTTCCTATCGTTACAAAAAAAAAAAAATAATCAAAATACTCGGCTCCATCACGAAACAATGTGTATATTTATCGCGATCGTTTCACTTAAACCGCACAACGTACTGGAACGAACGATGTCGCGCCGCGCAGGATACAATTGAGAGACGTTGTGACGAACGCGTAAGTATCCCTTTTCCCTCGGGACGGCCCATAAAGTATGATACCTGCACTCGTATCCACCCGATAAAACGGATTCGGCCCAATAAATCCGCGTAATATTGTCTTATTTCGCGTAGGTACGTTCATAATAATAAATATTATATAGCTCGACACTTAAAGATTGTGCACACTATAATACGACGCACACGCTAACGCGGTACGCACGTCGAGAACAATCTTATTCAACGTGTTGTTATAAATGAGAAACGGAAAAATGAAAAAAATAACGAAACCGACCGTATCGGATAGTACCCCGATATACGGCTTTTTTAACGATAGCAGAGCGAAACGTGAACGCGCTGTTGTCTCCGAAACTATCCGTTCGAAAAATAAAAAATAATAATTCGACAGTTCTAACGCGGTTCGAGAGCCGGGCACTCGAATGTTTCGAAAACACTTTTGAATTGTACTACGAGCATTGGGAAGAATCTTAGCCTCGGTTAAATGCGCGAAACGTGTCAGACCTGTGAAAGCAACAACGAATTCGCGTCAAACAGTGTTTGAAACAGCGTTATTATGGAATCAATACCATTTACGCACGGCGAGAGAGAAATGAACTCGGTTCGGTGCATTTTTTACTCACTAAACTAGTCGGACACGGTAATCGTCACGCAGTGAAAATATCGTCCCACTATTTTCTTGACTTTATAATTATAAATTAAATTTATCATTACTTAAATAATATTTACATGTTGTTATGATGATTTTTTTTTCCGTTATCTAAAAACGATTTTATTATTTCTTCAGATAATAATGATAATAGAATTTTTTGTTGTATTGAGACAGCGGTTCATTTAGTTATAGTCAATTATGAGTTATATTGTTTAAAAAACTGTAATTATTTTAATTAAGCAGTGTTTTCTTCTCAGCGCTAGTGAACACAAAAATGTATCATCGTTTCCAATTGCCGAATTATCAATGTATACGATTAGTTTAGTAAAACAGTTTACCGCTTAAACATTAAAATTGTTTAAATTAGGCCAACAAAACAAATTTTTAACTTTACAATATAATTAATGTTCCACGCTTTTATAATTTTTACAGTTTAACTTTTATGTGTTTACAACAAGAACAAATTGTTACAAATCGTCAAAGGTATCCGATTAATAACAAACGAGACGTTCTAAGTCACATCCGGATAATATTATATTATAATCCATCCGTTCGTGAACTGTTTAAAATCATTCCTGTTACGTCGCCCTTTTTGCCGTGAGTATCGTAGTTAGTAGCCACCGCAATGATATCATCATTCTGGGTTTTGGGTATTTATTTTTTGTTCTTTGTTTATTTATTGCAAAACGAATATTACGTGTTCAACAAAATAAACACGCGTATAAATCAATCACAAAAATCACAGAGATGTGTCGGATGTTAATATTTTAGAAATCGTTTCGTTGTTTAAATCGTTTGGAAAATTTCTGACTGCGTTTAAATTGACTCTGCTAAACTAAAGAGATTTTCCAGATTATATATTATAACGAATAATTAAGTCAAAACGTCGTGGCTTTACAATTATTAAACTATAACAATTTATTTTATATACAACTTGAGATTTGAATATTATGATAAAGGCATGTGTATAAATTTATACAATTTATTCCTTTTCGTTTAATTCATGGTTCTAGTTTTTTTTAATTATTATTTGTTATTCGAATCCGGGCTTATACCATTTTCCGAAGATCAAAACGATCATAATAGATTTTTAAATTAAAAAAAGAATAATAACAAGGTTTTTATCACACAGAATTTTTTTTTTTTTTTAGTTTTTCACATATAATTCGCGTTTTGAAATACTCAAACTTCAATTACGTAATCAATGATTAAGTAGGTACATCAAAATGTTTTCGCGTTGGATTTAACGAATCTTAAGAAACTTTTAATCCCACGTGCTTTTCATAAGCACTTACAGAATAAAAAAAAAGAAACCGATTTAATAATATACTGCAGTCAAACGTTATTTTTAATCGAACACTATCATAAACCGTGAATGCCGCTTTTGAATTAAGTTAATAACGATGGCTTTAAAAATTAGAACTTTCCCGAAGGCCACTCAAAACAACAGCTGACCCTACCAGCTCACTATATAAGAATACTTCTGAACCCTTCACACCGATATTTGTGTTCCAAAATGTTTTAAGTTCGAATTCTTTCACGAAATTATAGCAATATAATACTTATGACGATTTTATTTTCACGTTTTTATAAACAGGTGTTCACGGTAGATTTTGTGTTTATAATTATTATTATTGTTGAGTAAATATGAATCGTGTTTTCTTAAGAATAAGAGAACAATCATTATGAAAACCCTTAGAGTAGAACATTTATGTTCGACCAAGTTCTACCTGTCAAAAGAAAAAAAAATTTGCATCTCACCTTGACGAGCTCATTGAATTCTCGGCAATAACACGAACCCCTCGTTTAACTTACTCTTATTTTTCTTTTAATCAAAATTGAATTTTTCGCGAAATCGGTTTGTCTGCGTATTCACTTCATAAAGAATTGTTTTTATAACTGCAGTTGACACTTGACCACAATACATGTGTGATTTTTATTGTTATACGGCCGTGTAAAAGTTTGAAATTCTCGTGAAGAAATTTTAGTGTCATCACGTTAATTAAAATTAAATTACTAATCGCAAAGTCACGGAGTTCTTACATGATATTAAAGTTACAAGAGAAATAAACTGGGCTTCGTGTACAATTTTTGGATAGTTCTTGAACATCGTTTTCTCGTACTTAACTCCATGTATAAAACGTCTTTTTATCCATAAACTATGCGAAACATTTTTAATTAAAAGTGCACAACGTTTCCACTAAGCAGTACGTAGGTACACGAGTTTGGGCTGCATATAATATAGACATTATATAATATAGTGTCTCAACTTTCAAAACAACGGAAAACGAAATTTGATGTGTTTTATAACGGTAGTTCTTATCTATTTAACTATTCTATTTATGCGAGCATAATATCTGCGTATTACTAACTCTGAACGGGACACATTGAAAATCTAGAATTTTACACTGTTTTGTTCAGATTCGGTGAAAAATAAAGTAAATTCAAACAAAATGTTAATATACACTAAATCAAAAGATTTTGTTACTGGCCCTCGAGCGCGTGTGTCCGGTTACAAGACAGTTTTTAAACTATATACAATCCGAGTAAAAATGTTTTTAACGTATATAAACATAACATCGGTTTCATATTGATATTTTTGTCATAATTTCTTTTAATTGTGTTGAAACTCAACGTAATTTATGTGAAAATAACAAGCAATGATTTTTATTTCTATTACAAAAAGATGCTTTTAGAGTTTTGGAAATATACTGATAAGGAAAATCCTTGTTTTTAACTATTTATCAACTCGTAATAATTTAATTGAAACCATATTCACGTTATAAAATATGTATTGACCAAAATTATAGTTTGTTTAAAAAAAAAAAAAAAATAAAAAAGTAATTTACACACTTTAAAGTTAAACGCAATTGGTTTTTTGAAATAATACGGTTGAGTGGTACGAAATTTTCGTATTTTTTTTTAAAGATTATCAACGACGTGTTATAAAAATAATTTTTTAAGTTTACACAAAATAGATACTGTGAATTTTTACTTTTCAGTATGTAATTTTGATCTTTTAACATGTTCTATTCTAAAATAAAACAAATTTCGAAATCGTTTATAATGCTTAGGTACCTAATATGTTTTTAGATTGTTTGTACTAGTGTCGCGTGCAAAGTTAAAATAAACGTGTAAAAATAAGTATTAGAAACAAACAAGCGATGAAGTATTACAACGAGTAAAAAGAAAAAGGAACCTACGATTAAAGTGAGAAAATTTCACTGGTTAGGACGTAATTTGAGACATGCTAGTCCTGTATTAGAAGGAATTATCACTGGGAAAAAAAGAAGTGGAAGACCTGGAACAAATTTTTTATATCAATGCAGGCATGTGGACTTAAAATATGAATGATAAAATAGAATGGAGGAGAGTATAGTCTAAGAGTAAGAAGGCGATACCAGTCGAGAGACTGATCAATCCGAAGAAAAAGATACAGGAAAAGTTTCGAATAGACCGTGAGATTGAAACAATTATCGATTCGTGTTTATTTATTTTTTTTTTTTTTTCAAGTCAAACAAAGTATTCAAACTGTCCGATTCGTAACCGACGCCTAACTGTATCGATAATTGAAACGATTGGAAATTAACATTTGTTATGATAGTAAAATCAAAACGCACGGCATTGGATGGGTAATTTTATCGATTGACAAGTATTCTGAATTAATTGAATCGAACGAAACGCAACTGGACTTCTATCGAATCTTGTTTGCAGCAGGAAAACATAATACACCTACCTGCAAAACTGTTTCGTCAGTAAAGAAAATGATTCTGATTCTGTGTTTTCTCGCAATTTTTATAAACGAACTGTGTACTTGAAACCGCAAGTGTAATAATACTGTACACGGAAAGTTTCACTACTTCAATAAACTCTTTTTATCGCGTTAAAAATGGAAAAAAAAAAAAAAATTTATAAGAAAAAATATTAAAGTTTATTTCCATTTTTTTTTCTTTTTTCGACCCTCACATATACATTGTGCGCTTGCGAGTTTTGAGACTTGTGAATAATATATCGTAAAATATTTTCCTCGTATAAAATTCTTTAAAAATTAACTTCGATATTATTATATTTGTTTATGCGCATCGCTGATTTTATTTATGCATACTTGCGCGAATACGGTCCCTCGGAATCGTTGGAATATTGAAACGCATCGTAATAATAATACTACGTAACCGATCGAAATCACACAATGTGGTTTTTTTTATATTTTTATAAAAATCAACCTAATTCGAATTTCCACCGTTTTTCATGCTCCCGCGGTTATATTACACAGTATACCTTTATCGATAACGTTCTGGCGTTTCAAAAAATACGTTTTTCCGCGTTTATTATTATTTATATACAACAGAACACATCGTAATATTCATGATTTTATTATAATTTTTTTTTTTTTTTTTAGAGCATTTTGTTCAAATACCGCGCACTTGAAGTGGTCGCGAAACAGGAATTAATAATAATATTGATCGATACGTGCGTTACGGCTCGACGTACATAACGACGATTCGTTTTGCACAGTCAACCACGCGTATAATATTCAATATTTACATCGTTGAACTCAAGGTATGGGGATATTATAAGTATGAACAAATTCATAGATTTACATTTAAAATAGCTATTTTTATAATTATTGCATTTGTTTCTTCCATACCGCCGGAATTTTAATAGGTACACGCAGAGGTTTGAACCCGCGTCGAAACTTTTTTTGTTGAAAAACTGAAAAAAAAAACACTCTTCATATTGAATAGGTCACTCATAGATTTCCCGATGCAACAGCTGGTTATAATATATTTTTCCGATTTTCGTTCTAAACCCTCGATTACATTGAGAAATCGCGAATTTCGGGTACTTTTTAATAGCGTAAGTGCATTTTGAGTCGTGAAAAATATGTTGCGTTCACAAAAATTATGATTTCGACAAGCTCCGCGAACACTAAACAGATCGTGTAATGTTTTTCGTTTAGCACGAAACATGTAGAAATATTGTTTGAAATTTTGTCAGTATAATATTATGTACGCATAACACTTTTTGTCTCAATAAAACGTAACAACCCAAATTAATTTCAAACATTTTTTTTGTACCGCGAAAGTGCGAACAGAACAAAATAATATAATGTTATAGGTATAAATAAAACGTCGACTTATAGTCGAATTCTTGAACGGCTAATGAAAATACATTTTATCTTATATAATTTTTACTAAAAACATCGTCGTGAAACGTTCATTACCAGACTGACGTTGTTTTTATGTCGTTAAAGAAAAATTCGTCGATGTCAAAACGCCCCGCCGCCCGTGTCCACCAAAGATTGATCGTCGGACGGAGATGTTTTGTAACATTTAATAACAATATTCTATTAAGATATCGTTAAAAATATATGTTTGATATAGATGGTCTTAGCGAACTAGCCTAAGCGCGTAGGTTAGGAACATTTGGAACACACTTTTTGGCTTTTCTGAGTACTATGAAAAACGTATAGGTATTATGAGGTGTCATGAGTACAACACTTGACTGTATTATAACGTCTGTAATAATTATCGTATTATTGAATTTTCAGTGATAATTTCTAGTTATTTTGGTCAATCCGCCGCTCGTCCTTGCAGCGCTCCGAGATCTGTCACCGAATAAATGCTCCTCCTAACTTAGAATCGAAACAAAATAATGTCAATTTTAACGGTAACAATTACACCACTTTGCAGATATCGTACGCGTTCGTACTATTTGACAATTTTTATTGTTTGTGCGATAAATTATTCTTTTTAGAAATATTATATGACTATTGTTAAAACCTGTCGTCGGCAGCAAACCGACCGTTTTGTTGGTACAGCGTTATACTGTCGTGTAATTTAAAATTAAATCATACACATAATTGTTTAGGCGGCGACGTTCTCGGGTTTAATTGCTTCGCGTTTCGAGGAACAAATGTACGATGTAAGTAGGTACTTAAACAGAAGTCATCAGAAAACGCGCGCGGGCACCAATCTAAAATTTCTTAAAATTGTGCGCGTAAATGTAAAAATATTATTATTATTATTATAAACGGCCGTGTTTATTTTACCATACAATAATAATAATTAGTTGAACGCGTGAACCAACGTTTGGTCCAAACCGAATTCACGCGCTCTATGCCATAAACGCACAAAAAAATACATACATAATAGGTGTATATTATTTACATTTATATCCAAAAATGTTTTTTTTGTTTATTATATATGTTATTTTCTTGTTCGTTTTTCTACGAATCGATATAGGTGTACATAATAATATAACGTGAACGCTCATTTCTGCGTATGTAGGTATGCTCACGTGTAAACACTACGTTTCGGATTTGAAGAAAACAAATTAAACATTCCGTTTTCTTCGATTTATACGTCGTGGGCGTGTTGTAGTCGTATATAATATGACGGCTTCCAATAGGTTACTTGAAATCGTTCGCACATTTATATTATTATGCAGTGTTGTACGTCACGGGATCTCAAAAAATATTTGTTGACTGTTTAAACGATAAAAGTCCTCTGACCGGAAAAAAATTTAACCTAATCTGTCGAGTACGCGTACGATGTATACAAACGCGTTATGTAGTGTTTTATGTAATTTTTTTGCTCTCGGTGTGCATTAATTATAGACGTCAAGAGTTGATATTTTGACAGAGAATGTATGAAAATAACAATACCAATTTCGCTTTGCCGCCGACGGTTAGGTTCCGGCAACACCCGAGGAAGGTTTGCGAGCAGTATATCAAAGGTCTGAAAATAAATGGGGCCATAACTATAGTCCTATAGTGGACATGCTACAAGAAAAACATTCTGTAAATACGACACTAGAAAAAAAGAAAAAAAGAAATCTATATCACTATTTCAAATACTACTTAGGCATCGTCGTCACGGACAACGTGGAAAACCGACAAAGGAAAGCCGAACAGGTCAAACAAAAAATATAGTACGTAACAAGAAGAAAATTACAAAACATCATGAAATATGAACACGGTATAGTGTTACTAAGCGAAGGTTCGTAAGAACATACGTCTGTAGTGTAAGGATAAAGGATATATAAAAGATAAAGTTAGAATATAGCTCTAGAAATGTAGTGTCGGAGGTGGATGCAGAGAATAATTTGGACTGAGAGCGGACGAAAGCGATGCAGACGAACATTAATCGGACGTATTTAAAATAGAGAAAGGAGACGGCAGATGACACGACGTTGCTGAGGTACGAATTAGATTTGAGTTTAGGAAGGAATGATAAACGTTCAGGAGAATGCGAAACATCGGCCAAATAATGGTTGAAATAATATGGAAAATGACGGGGGTGGAAAACGTCATTATTGTGATGTGAAGAAATTTGATGTCGAGAACAAGTTTTTTCGGATTGAAAAAACAAAATAATTCACTCCTCGTAAAGTTTAATCGGATCGTGACGTACGTACGACGCGCAATAAGTATTCGTATTATTTTATACTCTTGATGTAAGCGCGCGCGCGATAATAGATGTCACGAGTTTTTTTCTTTCTTTCTTTCTTTTTTCTTTTTGTCAAAGAGATTCTGACACCGCGTGGTCGCAATCCCGCGATTGTCGTTTCACGGAACCGGAGCACCTGTTGTTTCCGCGGAAATATTTCACGTTTTCGCGAGAACGTTTCGCGCGAAAATATTTATTCGCTTTTTTGTATATATATTTTTTTTTAATTTCAAAAACGCCAGAACGGTGTGAAAATACGCGTCGGAGTAGGCGGCAGCCGAATCATAATATCGCTCGTTAGACGCACGTTCGACCGGAATTTTTTCGTTTTTAGATTCGCGTAAGTACAGAAACGTGAGATACGTTTTTGGCGGTTTCACGTGGCTTTTAATTTTTTTTTTTCAATAAATTTTTCGATTGTACGCACAATAGAATCGCTTCGACGTTGAATATCCCGCAAATACGGGACGACTCATGATCGCGCTTTCCTCAAAATCGACTTTTCGTTCGAAGCGAAACCAGTCCGTTTTAGGATAAAAATATTACAATGATACAAAACGTGTACATTTTTTAAGCACGACTCGCCTGAACGATTGTTACAAAGTATCTCGTGGTCACAGGGAGCTCATTTTGAAACCGTCCGTATCTGTCGTCTAGATACAAACTTTGGGTCTGTTTACGCGAATTTCGTGTATTACGATGCTTTAAATATCTTTATCGAAATAATAATGAAGTTTATCGTGGACACCTTTATAAATATATGTATAAAACGATCATTGAAACGTTATAAAATATGTAACGATAAAAATGTTTGGCCTAAATAAAGATAATACAATTTTTATACAGTCAAAATTTGGAAAATCGTATTGTTTCGCACTCTCCTCGATTAATTCTTTTGAGAGTGTACCAAGTCGTCAAAAGGAACCAAAACACGTGTAAGTACAATATTATTTTAACAATTATTTTTTTTTTTTT
>CM029361.1:19573021-19584614 GCA_017140985.1 Hormaphis cornu
TAGTTAATCATCCGTACCTATAAGAACATATAATATAGCTGCTTTTTGGCGATACGAATTATAGTGTTAAATACCCAATAAATATGATTCCAGTGGGCTGTTCAATCTTGTGAACGAATTTTCATTATGAGAATTAAAAACATGTTTTTGCATAAAAAAAAAAAAAATCTGGAAATACTTTTAGCAATAACGAACGATTTTATTAGACGTGAAAATTGAGAGATTCTTTAGCTATATTTTTGGAAGAATATTTTTAAATTTTAACCATACTGTTTAAGTGAAAAAAAGCCAATTTTTTGCGAGACAAAAACTAGTTTTCTACTAACTTTTTTTATTAAGTGAAATCGAATTAGTTGGTCTATGTAGTTAAGGCCGAAAAGTTAGTTCCATCGCAGTATTCGTCGAAATAGATTCCTCTAAATCAAAGTAGAACTATTTTGCGAATAAACATTTACAACTACATTGTACTTCATTCTATACGTGTTTTGCACCCGCAGTTTGTCGAATATTTTGATATTGAAAAAAAAAAAAAAATGCTCGACAGTAAAACGAAAAGTATTTTCAACGTTGGTAGACACAACAATGTTTTGCGAACGAATCGATATTATATTCATTATTCGTAACAATTCGTATTCGTAGGTATATTAATAATTCACGTTTGTAAAATAAAGAAAAAAACGTCGTGTTTTTCGCGCTGTAATTTTCAATTGGCGAGTTTTTCGAGCGGAAATTCGCGAATTCGTCGTCGCCCGGGTGGCGTGACGGAACTCCATTATACGACGAATTTATCAATTAACTTGGACTTTATTAAGGAACAACGCAAAAGTTACAAACATAATAATTGTGTTATTAATACTTTTATCGCGAGCGTGTTCGAACAAAGTGGCTCCGCCGAGTCGTGCTGACGTAGTATTATTATAATAATATTTTCGGCAATAATAAATAACCAAACATAAATTCTCTCTAAGCTATTGATCGATTTAACGCGCTTTTCCGTAAAATAAAATGCCTCTCGAAACGGGTGTTTTTGGATTCCTCGCGTCAGCGACGAATGTATTGTTTTTACGACGATGTTTTTGTCGTCAACAACTTTTCGGGTTAGTAGGTGCGCTTAGATCTTTAAAGTCAGTACCTCGAATGATGGGTGTATGAACCTTTTCTTGAAAGATATTCTTTTTTTTACGATTTTGCCTACTTTTTGAGTTATACGCCAAAAACCGAAACAAAATTGAGGATATTTGAGAGTTTTACGGCAAAAGTTTGAAAACTTAAAATTTGTGATAAAGTTCACGTTTGGAATGAACGCTCCGATTTTTGAAATCAGGAACGTTTCTGAAATGTTTATTGACTGCGGTGATATTATGTTCTTAATATTTTGATTACTTTTTGAGTAAAACACAAATTGAGATTTTTACTACGAAGATTTTAAAATTTTTAGGTTTGTGATAACGTTGTACAACGTTCTTTTGTGTAGTGCTCCGATCTTAACTTTGAATACCACAAAAGATCGAAATTTTGGCTTTGAGATCCTAATTCGGAAAAAATGTTTGTATCTTTCCGAGTCCGAAAACTCATAAATGTATACTAAATGTGTTCGTCCGATCAAATTGAAACCGATAACATTATAATCGGTAGGCCATTACGTATTGAAATTTTTACACGTTATTTAAATTAAAATTGTTTTATACGTGGATTCGACATTTGGAGGTTTCGGATCATTTTTCATATTAAATTTAGTATTTAACAGGACGTATACTGAGCTCGCTCGGAACCGTTTTTACGAAGGCAACGATTCATCAACACTTTCAGATAATAAATAATACGTTTGAACCACGAGTTCAAAACCATTGACCCGTTCAAATCGTAGTCAAAGTACCCACGCGACGTAGAGTAATACCGACTATTTAAAATTTACTTTTCTGCGCGTTATATTATGTATTATTGTAAAGAAAAAAAAAAAGTTTTAACGTCAAATGTTTTTGCAAAAGAGTTAGAATAGAAACAAGTAGGCACAAAATGTAGTCTATATATACATGTTATTTATTCGCGATCAAAGAAATCAAACGATTTTTGCAAAGCTACATATTATTATACTTGACCTAAATGAATTAGACTGTAAACTGTATCGCAGCAAAAGGGGGAAAAAAAATAACACATGACGGTATTTTAACTTTGTCAATTATAATTGCGCCGAGCTGAGCAATTCATTTCAGCGAGTGCTTGTGTTGTACGCCATGTAATAAGTACCTGCGTGAACGGTCTAGGTTACAAAACAAAAGAAAATTAGATTTTATTAAATTAAATTAATAATACAGCCGATTGAAGTGTATATAATATGTACAGGTAAAGTTGTTTGTACGGAAAAAGGTGAGTTGCAGAGGAGTACCTAACACAATTTGTTATTTTTATTGCCACGTTATTATATAAGATATAATATAGGGCGTTTCAAAAAGAAAGGTTTAACCTAACCAAAATTTTTTTATTTTTGGGTCGGCAAAATTGTGCGAGTGATTTTTCTTATCCTTGACAATTCACGCGATAAACTACACTCAATATAACACTATAACACTCAAAACTAATCAACGCCTTTATCACATGAATTGTCAAAGATCAGAGATGAAAAAAAATCATTCACACTGTGTTGCCAACCCAAAAATCAAAAAAATCACGGGTTTTCTTTTAGACCTATCTTTATGAAACACCCTATGTTATACCATCGCAACCAATGTTGCGCTTTTGGTGCGAATATTTTCAGTTTAAAAGGCACATCCATGGCTTCAATTCGTAATGTTTTTTAAACCGATTTTTTTGTTTTTTTCGACATAGAAGACACATCGTTTTGTAGGGCGCGTCAATCGGACTTTTTTACACGTCGGTACATTTCATAAAATGAGGATATACATTGCACAAATTATAAATAATTTCTCATCGATTTCGATTTTGCAATCAGTGTAAGGTATACAACTTTCAAAAATAAATTATTTAAAGAATTCCAAGAATCTTTAAAATGTAATCGACGGATTTGAAACCAGAAGCTAAATTAAATATACGATTTTAAATACTTAAATACCTAAGTATGAATGTATATAATCTATCGCTATATGGCTTGAGTTTAAATTTGTTTTTCCCAGCCGGTTCAAGGATAGGATGAAACTATCAATAAAACTCTCGTAAGTGTCTTTCGGGTTTTGAAAACCAGTGTACCCATAAATAACAGTCATCTGAACATAAGATTCGGAACGAATTAAAAAATTATTTATCATCTTGAATTATTCATATGTTCGCGGTTGATTAAAAAATACGGCTGCTATTTTATTCACCGGAAAAATGTTTGAATCGAGAATAAAAAAAAAAGCAATAAACACGCGACATCTATTTATTGGAAAATATAAATACTTAGAAAAAGTAGAAGTTAAAAACGAGCATTCAATTACTATACGGTTATACGTCTTTTCACGTATAGGTAACTGACAAATTAAACCACAATGTATTTACCTCGATTTATCGACGTCTTGACGTTTCTACTTTTCAGGTTTAATTTAAATATACACACAGGAACCCATACACGTTCAATGGAAAGTCTGCTGTTGCAGTTTGTGAAAAGATCAAAAAACGTTTGAAAAAAAAAAAAAAAGAAAACCACTGGTGTTTATTATTAAGTTTTTCAGAAATGAACTGGATAATAATTTTCTACTAAAAGATTCTCAGCGATTCCTGAACAGTCAATCACTCTCACACATTGTGATATTTTAGGGTTTAAATTTGACGAAATGTTTTTAAATTATTTGAAAAACGTATCTACTCCATCAGTTCTGATGACGTATTCTATACATTTATCAAGTAATAAGAACCTTTTGGGAGGAGTGATTGACAAAAAAAAGACATAATATAACGACTTGTGAATTGTAAAAAAAAAAAAAAGAAAACTATCAAAACTTTAAATTAAATACCGTAAATTAAATTTAATGGAAATAAAGTTATTGATATGGGTAGTTCATATTTTTAATTTACACGATGTAAGTACCTATAGCGTGACTTTTCCTCTTTTTCCAATACTTTAGCGAGTTAATTACATTTAGTTTAAACAGACAGGTCACCATAAATATTAATAAATTATTGGGCTATCTACCAATATATTTCATTATCAATGGTATTACCCGTTCAAACAAAGTTCAATTGTGTGAGTTTAACAAACTTTTAAGTCTGTTTCAGTAATTAGTTACCATTAAATATTATACTATAATGTATACAATATAAAACAATTGTCAAATCTGTCACAACATACTATAGTATACATTTATTTATTTTTTTTACTGTGCATCACAGATATTTGTGGTAGGTCCAAAACCCACCTATCTTTTCATAAAAAAAAAAAAATAATAACTTTAATCAAATAGAAAAAATAGACTTTACAGTCAAAATACATCCAGGTAATAACTATTGAGTAAGAAACTTGCACAATACTTTCTTAGACTCTTGGTTTTTCAATTTTTTTCCGAGTTGGAACTCCAACTCGGTTTTACGTTGATTAGAACGATTAGTTTGCTGAAATAGAATTAGTATGTTAAATCTCAATTAATATTAAATAATAAACATGTGTTACCTCAAGATCGAATTCTTCATATTGTTTTTTTAAGTTTTCATACGTTTGCTTTTTTTCTAACAGCAAATCGCATTTATAACTGTAGACTTCCAACGTAACATTTTTTGCTGAAAAATTAAATTTTTTTTTTTATATTTTCAATGCACTAATTTTATCCGTAACTATAAGACACGTTAATATAATCTGTTAATTGTTACTCCTTTTTAGATTCTTAGAGCACCGAAGAATATATTGTTTTTATAATGATGTTTTTTTTTTTTTTCATTTTACTTTTCTGTGAATAACGTTAAGGGAAGTGAAAAATGCTCCGACTTTAAAAGTTTTTCTGAAAGGTCTATACGAGACTCTGATGGTACTTTGAGGAGTGTCAAATTTGAGAGTTACAATTAAAAAATTACAATAAAAACACTAAGTAATATTCAAGGTAAAACGTTAAAAATTACGGCAAACGTGTTTTTTGACATAATCAAGTAATAGTACGGGCTGTTAGCTGAGCACGAATGTTACCAAAAACAACAACGGACAACACATTTCTTGATATTATTTATGGTTTCTTTATTTGCTTTATCAAAAATTCATTTATGTCAACCTAATATATATAAAATTATCAATGTCTATAGACAATACCTGTAGACCTATATTATCTATAAACCTTGCATCGTTATTATGTTTACCACGAATGTACATAAATATTTATATTATATCTACAACAGCCGTGATATTTATCAACTATCGGTACCAGATATCTAGGTTAGGTTAGGTTGTATCTACAACCGCGGTACCGGTTACAATTTCGATGGCCAACCATATTATAACCATATTATATTAACCGTACTTCATAATCGTACTTTTATCGCTAATCATAATCGATCTTGGTTAATACCATACACATACTCTTATGCAGCGTGTGTCGATTATATTGGTTAAAGATTTTGTCTTATCAACGGTCTATAATTCAATTGCGGATCGACTCGAGTTGGGAAATTTTTCTGAATGTTAAATTGTATTTTTTAACAATAAATTAATATTTAAAAAGAATAGTATATGTCAGCGGAGTAAGCGGTGTGTATAAGTGATTTTTCCAATGAATCTTCAAAATGCCCGAAACTTGAAGAGTTGAAAATTGGAATTGGCTCGCTTAATATACTCGACTTACAGCACATACCTACCAGTTCTTAATGAAATTTTTATCGTTATAAATAGTATGCGACAACCCCCTTGACAAATTCCTAGTTGCGCTACTGTACCGCGTTACATTAAAATAGTGTAATTAACCTATCGAGTTAAAACGTAATGAAACAAAATAAGTTAACGAGATAATTAATACTAAAGAACTATTCTAAACCAGTGACCCACCCGAGGCGTAGTCGCTATACTCCTTCAAACTACCCACGCGACCTAGAGTGATTTTTTTTTATTTTGATAACAGTAGTATGACATACCTATATTTATTTTCATTTTTTTTCTCAACACATTCGTTTCAAATGAATAGACGGTGCTTGGTTGTATATTGCTCTCACAACATTTCCACGGATTATAATAGTTATAAGCATGCTTTTAGCTTTTCAGTTGATATTAATTAACGCGGTAGGGAGTAATTAAACGTTTTTTTCATTCACGTCTGAATTTTTCTTATTACACAAAGTACCGCACACGATTTTTAATCACTGCGACACGTAGCCGTTGTCGCGGAAACAATAATGTGCAGAGTTTATTGAAACGGCGCACACGTCCTCATAACCCTCAAGAGCTGTGTCCGACTAGCAGTTAGGATATATTTACATTAATTTTTTGCAGTTGGGGCGTACGAATAAAACGGTTGTTTGTCGCCGTAGCTTGTCAAGAAAAAATCACGCGTGATTATTTTCACCATTATTGAACATGCGAGTTACAAAAAAGCTAAACAAATCCACCACGCGCTTAATTACTATAACGCACGACGGAATGTTGTGCAAAACGTAAGAGGTAGTACGCTTTTAGATTCTGAGCAGTGACATTTTTTTTCCGCTTACACTTTTTCGGGTAGAAAATTTTTTTGAAATCTCTAGTGTTTGAGTCAAACACCAAAAACCACAAAAAAAAAAATTGAGAATTTTACGACGAAAAGTTTGAAATTTACAGAATTGTGAAGACGTTTTCGTGCATAAGAACGCTCCGATTTCTAAAATCAGTAACACTTCTGATAGGCATCCGTATGGACTCCGGTGCGATATTTTGTCACACTTTTTTTTTTTAAATGTTACTTACTTTTTAAATTAAACCGTAAACACCAAAAAATAAAAAATGGAAAATTTTACAGCGAAAAATTTGAAATCGTCAGGTTTGTGTTGGCGTTTTTCTGTGGAAGAAGTGCTCCCGGTCAGGGAGAACTTCAATTGCGGATCGACTCGAGTTGGTAATGATTGTATTTTTTTAACAATAAATTAATATTAAAAAAGAATAGCATATGTCACGAGTAAGCGGTGTATAAGTGATTTTTTCGATAAACTTCAAAATGCCCGAAACTTGAAGTGTTGTCTACATGCAAAGATGTGCAACCAAAAGTAGATGTTAATAACGCACCTAGTCTTTTTGACATCAAACTATGTGTTGGAAAAAAATTGACCGATGCTGGAAAAATTCAACATCTCGCAAAACTGTGGTTACCCGGTTAGAATTCCGTACCTATTTGTTTTCTACTCAGCGTGGCAAAATATCATTATAATTTCAATTTGGCTGGTTAGGATATTGGAATTGGCTTGCTTATAGTAAAATAGAAGACGGCCTTTATTGCAAATACTGTGTGTTTTTTTTTCTCAATTTAAAGGTGGACAAGGTAACCAGCCATTAGGTCAGCTTTGCACGGAAGCTTTTAACAAATGGAAACATGAAAATACTAAATATCGTCAAAATAGCTTAATCAATCACAGCACATACCTCCCTGTTTTTATATCTTAATTAAATTGTCATTTTTATAAAAGGTATGGACCCCCCTTGACAAATTCCTAGTTGCCGGTTGGTGTGGTAAGTTTCTAGTTTTACACATTTCAATGATGCGTGAAAATTTCAAGTAAACCTACTCAAAACATTTTTTTACTAGAATAAAAAAAAAAATGTACTGAATTTTTTAATTTTAACAGCATACATAATTTTTTGTTTTTTTCGAGCTAACACTAAAGTCCAAAATAACCCAACAAAAATAAAGATTAAAACATATTCTCGTTAAATCAATACGTCCTTGGCTCAGATACAAACCTAAAGCTATTGAAACGTATGAATTTAAAATTAATTAATAATGACAAAAGAATCGTTGATACCTATATAGTACCAACGGAACAAACATTATATATACTATTATGTACTTCATTTACTTACCCTTCTTATAATCTTTAACGGTCTGTTTTTTTTCCGTTTTCTCAGGATTCAAATCATTTATCTATAAATTAAATTATACACTTATACAATCTTGTAATGAAGGGGAAAATCTAGAATCAGTAATTAACAAATTCAATTAGGTACTTACTTTTTTTTTTGTGATTTCAATAGCGCGTTTGATTTTCTTGATTTCCTCTATAAATAATTATAGTTATCAAAATAGTACTGATTTAAACAAATTAAATGTTTATAACAATTCATGTTTGATGTTCGCATAATTAAAATATCTACTCAAACTTACCGTCTAAGTTTTTATCTTCTTTCTTGAAGTTCATTGATAAATGTTTTATTCTTTGCATAGTATTTATGCTTTCTTTTAATTTTTTGATTACATTTTTTTGATGTCCTATGTTGACATCTTGCTTTATCGAACATTTTTGTCCGATAATCAATTCACTTGTGTAGTTTTCAACTATCATCTGCAAAAAAAATGTGTAGGGTAATGTTACAACACCAATACGATAATAGTGTTGTGTAAGTTATGTTTAGGAATATCTCGGAGTTAATAAGCATCATCATTTTTTTTTAAAAGCCTCTCAACAAAAAAGAGCAAGATATATAGTAATTGAATTAAAACTTTAATAAAATCAGTATATTTTAGTTTAGGCAATAAGTTGTTTGGAGTAGAGACTACACTCTGGAGTGGGTCATTTTTTTGGACAGTTCAACGGGTGGCAGTCGTTGTTCAAACGGATAATGCAGCTCGGTACTCTAATATTAAATGATTTTTTTCTGAATTTTAAAATAACAAGTAGGTAACTGCTATTATACAATTTTGTTTTATTTATATATTTCTATTATTATTTTGTTCGCGAAACCCGCGAGACATTTGAGTAGGCAAACACGCGAATTAGACCAAACGCGCCGTAGGAATAGAAATCGCGCCAAATTGATGTTTTTCGAAAAATACGCTTACCAATGTATTCTTCGCCGTTTCGCTCATTGTGTTCATGTCGAAAGTTTTTTGGAAAAATGATGCGAAATACGTTTTAGTAGGTACGTTTGAGACGACTCACGGGGTTCGCGAACGAATTGATCTATCGAATCGACTTTTTTAGATATAAACTGATTTTCACCATAGATAATACGATATAAGGAGAATAGAAAACGCATAGAGTGCTCCGAACAGACCGAAACTCACTGGAACGGCATTTCTTCTCGAGCGTTAGTTCGTATTGTAACCCGGAAGCTTCTTCGGCGGCGTCGCGTTCTCCGGCTTGCCGGTGTAACAGGCGATTTTTACCTCCCCCGCAATTTTTACCGTGGGGGTAAGAATCTCATGAGGTAAAAATCGCCTAAAGTAATAGGCAATTTTTACCCCCTGCAATTTTTACCCCCCTATATATTTTATCGTGGAGAGGGTAAAAATCCCCTGAGGTAAAAATCGCCTAAAGTAATAGGCGATTTTTACCTCCCTGTAATTTTGAACGTTTATAAAAAAAAGTCCTGCTATATGATTTTTGTGAAATTTGAGATTTAGATACAACACTTTACGTACGATCCTTTCATAAGAAAAAATTTTTCTTATATCGAGCCAAATTCTTTTATGAATATTCAAAATTTCCAATTTTTAAAAATTCAAACATTTATAAATAGCCCAAAATTTTTCGAAACGTCTCCAAAATTTTATCGGAGATACACGTTATCTTTTTAAAGAGTCGGTAAAAATTTCATGTTTTAGTTGCAAAATTTTTTATAGTCAATCAAATTTTTCGACTTTTTGACCAAATTTCAAATGTCTCTAAAAAAAAAATCCTTCACATAGATTTTTATGAAACGCAAGTTTTAGATACAAAAAGTCACGCACAATTGTTTGGTGGAATAAACATTTTACCTGGTTAATTTTTCAAAAAGTTATTAAGCTCCAAAATGTCCGTTTTCGGGAATTTCAAAAAACCATAAATAGCTCAAAATTTTACTCGTGTTTTTAAAAATATTTTTTTAGATACATTTAATCAATTTTAACAATCGGTGAAAGTTTCAAGTTTTTTGGTTCGTTCAAAAATTTTTTAGAGCCAATCAAGTTTTCAAATTTTGAAAATACCGTGTGTCCACGTTTATTCTGTCTTTTTGGGCCGGAAAATTTTTGGTTTAATCGAAAAATTCTTCGTATAAAGTACCACATCTGTGTCCTTTTTGCGATCGAAAACGGGTTCATACGTAACATTCGGAGCAATATTTCTAGTAGAAAGTGTCTTCAGAAAAAAAAAAAATAAACATCATCGTACAACCATTACGTCCTTCGCTTCGCTCAAAATCTAAAAGGGTTTTGGGGTGATTCTATTGTAATTACGCCACTATTTTGCACAGTTTCTAAATTTTAATCGTAAATATTGTTGAAAGAGTAATTATATATTATAGTCTCACCAAGAATCCATAAAATAATAAACAATTTTGCAATATACATCATTGTAACGCTTATGTATTACATGTATTACTTCTCAGAGTATAAATAATTATAATATTATAAATATCATTGTTAAAATAGTGAATTCAAATTATTACTTTAGGTGTTCTTCCACCCTCGTTGTAAAATGTAGGGATGTAATAACGGTTAAAAATAAAAAGGAATATACGGGGTTAGTAAATAACGTTAGGCAATTTTTACCACCCTCCGGTAAAAATTGCAGGGGGTTGAAAATCGGCCTATCCAGCCGCGAGGGTGTATTATATACGATACCACCGTTGTTGCTGGCCGTTGTCGCTCTCACACAAACGTTGTGGTGTTTTTCACTCTGTAATTTTCAATTGGCGAGTTTTTCGAGCGGAAAGTCGCGAATTCGTCGTCGCCCGGGTGGCGTGACGGAACTCACCCGTTATTACGACGAATTTATCAATTAACTCGGACGAAGGAACAACGCAAAAGTCACAAACATAGTAGTTGTGTTATTAGTATTTTTAACGTTATCGCGAGCGTGTTCGTTCGAACAAAGTGGCTCCGAGCTGTGCTGACGTATATTATTATAAATAATATTTTCGGCGATCCAACAATAATAATAAATAACCAAACGTAAATTCTTTATAAGCCATTGATCGATTTAACGCGCTTTTACGACGTGTTCTCATTTAAATTTGGTTCGTATATAAAATAAAATATCGTGATAGTTACACGGTAACAGAGAGTTATTAATATAATCTTTAATACCGTTTGTTGATTACAGTCAGGGGCGTTCCCATATACTACATGCACGCCGTATACTCTCGATATTTAATTTTTACAACATTTTGGGCGCACAGTCAAGACTCAAAGAAAGGAAAAACTTTGGATGCCTTTGAATGTAAATTTAGCTCGTTTTAGAAATCGAACCGTTTTTCTGCAATACTCCGGTGTAATTATGCGCGTATTGACGTAAATTCTAAGTTTTTATCACGTTTACAGCCAAAATACAATTGATTTATCATTTACTCAGATAATGGGAAATATACGTGCCGGATATCATCCTCCGGTGATCGATGCGATTCTTTGCGTTTTATTTTGTTTTATAACGTTTGTACGGAAGTGTAAAGAAGATATTTAAACATTTGTTCGTATTACTGATACGTCTTTTACCCCTGTGAATAGTAAAAAAAAAAAAA
>CM029361.1:19584714-19596433 GCA_017140985.1 Hormaphis cornu
AACAATTATTTTTTTTTTTTTACTATTCACAGGGGTAAAAGACGTATATGTAATACGAACAAATTTTTAAATATCTTCTTTACACTTCCGTACAAACGTTATAAAACAAAATAAAACGCAAAGAATCGCATCGATCACCGGAGGCCGATATCCGGCACGTATATTTCCCATTATCTGAGTAAATCATTGTTCGATTGTATTTTGGCTGTAAACGTGATAAAAACTTAGAATTTACGTCAATACGCGCATAATTACACCGGAGTATTGCAGAAAAACGGTTCAATTTCTAAAACGAGCTACATTTACATTCAAAGGCATCCAAAGTTTTTCCTTTCTTTGAGTCTTGAGTGTGCGCCCAAAATGTTGTAAAAATCGAGAGTATACGGCGTGCATGTAGTATATGGGAACGCCCCTGACTGTAATCAACAAACAGTAGATTATATTAATAACTCTCTGTTACCGTGTAACTATCACGATATTTTATTTTATATACGAACCAAATTTAAATGAGAACACAAATTAAATCGATTAATGGCTTATAAAGAATTCATGTTCGGTTATTTATTATTGTTGGATCGCCGAAAATATTATTATAATAATATACGTCAGCACAGCTCGGAGCCACTTTGTTCGAACGAACACGCTCGCGCGATAAAAGTACTAATAAATACTATGTTTGTGACTTTTGCGTTGTTCCTTCGTCCAAGTTAATTGATAAATTCGTCGTAATAATGGGTGAGTTCCGTCACGCCACCGGGCGACGACGAATTCGCGACTTTCCGCTCGAAAAACTCGCCAATTGAAAATTACAGAGTGAAAAACACCACAACGTTTGTGCGAGAGCGACAACGGCCAGCAACAACGGTGGTATAATACACCCTCGCGGCTGGATAGGCCGATTTTCACCCCCCCTGCAATTTTTACCGGAGGGTGGTAAATATTGCCTAACGTTATTTACTAACCCCGTATATTCCTTTTTATTTTTAACCGTTATCACGTTATATCCTTACATCTTACAACGAGGGTGGAAGAACACCTAAAGTAATAATTATTCATTATTTTAACAATGATATTTATAATATTATAATTATTTATACTCAGAGAAGTAATACATGTAATACATAAGCGTTACAATGATGTATATTGCAAAATTGTTTATTATTTTATGGATTCTTGGTGAGGCTATAACATATAATTACTCTTTCAACAATATTTATGATTAAAATTTAGAAACTGTGTAAAATAGTGGCGTAATTACAATAGAATCACCCCAAAACCCTTTTAGATTTTGAGCGAAAAAAAGAACGTAATGGCTGTACGATGATGTTTATTTTTTTTTTCCTGAAGACACTTTCTACTAGAAATATTGCTCCGAATGTTACGTATGAACCCGTTTTCGATCGCAAAAACGACACAGATGTGGTACTTTATACGAAGAATTTTTCTATTAAACCAAAAATTTTCCAGCCCAAAAAGACAGAAAAAACGTGGACACACGGTATTTTCAAAATTTGAAAATTTGATTGGCTCTAAAAAATTTTTGAACTAACCAAAAAACTTGAAACTTTCACCGATTGTTAAAATTGATTAAACGTATCTAAAAAAAATTTTTAAAAACACGAATAAAATTTTGCGCTATTTATGGTTTTTTGAAATTACCGAAAACGGACATTTTGGAGCTTAATAACTTTTTGAAAAATTAACCAGGTAAAATGTTTATTCCACCAAACAATTATGCGTGATTTTTTGTATCTAAAAGTTGCGTTTCATAAAAATCTATGTGAAGAATTTTTTTTTAGAGACATTTGAAATTTGGTCAAAAAGTCGAAAAATTTGATTGACTATAAAAAATTTTGCAACTAAAACATGAAATTTTTACCGACTCTTTAAAAAGATAACTTGTATCTCCGATAAAATTTTGGAGACATTTCGAAAAATTTTGGGCTGTTTATAGACGTTTGAATTTTCAAAAATTGGAAATTTTGAATATTCATAAAAGATAATGGCTCGATAAAAGAAAATTTTTTTTTTATGAAAGGATTGTACGTAAAGTGTTGTATCTAAATCTCAAATTTCACAAAAATCATATGGCAGGTTTTTTTTTTTGAGATTGCTAGCTGTTACATATAAAAAAAAATATACTAGTAATTATTATTGGTAATAAAACTTAACCAACTTACGAACTTCGAACACCTACTTACAAATGAACACCTTTTACTTACGATAGGCCCGATTTAATTTGGTCAACTTTGGCCAACTTCACACACGTTATACAACGTAAGTACATTCAACAAATTTAAAATTAAATCCTACCTGCAATCACGTCTTACACCAGTCGATTTTTACCCACAAGTCAAAATTAAAGGGGTGTAAAAATCGCCTATTACTTTAGGCGATTTTTACCTCATGAGATTCTTACCCCCACGGTAAAAATTGCGGGGGAGGTAAAAATCGCCTGTTACACCGGCAAGCCGGAGAACGCGACGCCGCCGAAGAAGCTTCCGGGTTACAATACGAACTAACGCTCGAGAAGAAATGCCGTTCCAGTGAGTTTCGGTCTGTTCGGAGCACTCTATGCGTTTTCTATTCTCCTCATCGTATTATCTATGGTGAAAATCAGTTTATATCTAAAAAAGTCGATTCGATAAATCAATTCGTTCGCGAACCCCGTGAGTTGTCTTAAACGTACCTACTAAAACGTATTTCGCATCATTTTTCCAAAAAACTTTCGTCATGAACACAATGAGCGAAACGGCGAAGAATACATTGGTAAGTGTATTTTTCGAAAAACATCAATTTGGCGCGATTTCTATTCCTACGGCGCGTTTGGTCTAATTCGCGTGTTTGCCTACTCAAATGTCTCGCGGGTTTCGCGAACAAAATAATAATAGAAATATATAAATAAAACAAAATTGTATAATAGCAGTTACCTACTTGTTATTTTAAAATTCAGAAAAAATGATTTAATATTAGAGTACCGAGCTGCATGATCCGTTTGAACAACGACTGCCAACCGTCGAACTGTCCAAAAAAATGACCCACTCCGGAGTGTAGTCGCTACTCCAAACAACTTATTGCCTAACCTAAAATATACTGATTTTATTAAAGTTTTAATTCAATTACTATATATCTTGCTCTTTTTTGTTGAGAGGCTTTTGAAAAAAAATGATGATGCTTATTAACTCCGAGATATTCCTAAACATAACTTACACAACACTATTATCGTAAGTGGTGTTGTAACCTTACCCTACACATTTTTTTTGCAGATGATAGTTGAAAACTACACAAGTGAATTGATTATCGGACAAAAATGTTCGATAAAGCAAGATGTCAACATAGGACATCAAAAAAATGTAATCGAAAAATTAAAAGAAAGCATAAATACTATGCAAAGAATAAAACATTTATCAATGAACTTCAAGAAAGAAGATAAAAACTTAGACGGTAAGTTTGAAAAGATATTTTAATTATGCGAACATCAAACATGAATTGTTATAAACATTTAATTTGTTTAAATCAGTACTATTTTGATAACTATAATTATTTATAGAGGAAATCAAGAAAATCAAACGCGCTATTGAAATCACAAAAAAAAAAGTAAGTACCTAATTGAATTTGTTAATTACTGATTCTAGATTTTCCCCTTCATTACAAGATTGTATAAGTGTATAATTTAATTTATAGATAAATGATTTGAATCCTGAGAAAACGGAAAAAAAACAGACCGTTAAAGATTATAAGAAGGGTAAGTAAATGAAATACATAATAGTATATATAATGTTTGTTCCGTTGGTACTATATAGGTATCAACGATTCTTTTGTCATTATTAATTAATTTTAAATTCATACGTTTCAATAGCTTTAGGTATGTATCTGAGCAAAGGACGTATTGATTTAACGAGAATATGTTTTAATCTTTATTTTTGTTGGATTATTTTGGACTTTAGTGTTAGCTCAAAAAAAAAAAAAAAAATTGTGTATGCAGTAAAAATTAAAAACTTCGGTACATTTTTTTTTTATACTATTAAAAAAATGTTTTGAGTAGGTTTACTTGAAATTTTCACACATCATTGAAATGTGTAAAACTAGAATCTTACCACACCAACCAGCAACTAGGAATTTGTCAAGGGGGGTCCATACCTTTTATAAAAATGACAATTTAATTAAGATATAAAAACAGGTAGGTATGTGCTGTGATTGATTACGCTATTTTGATGATATTTAGTTTTTTCATGTTTCCATTTGTTAAAAGCTTCCGTGCAAAGCTGACCTAATGGCTGGTCCACCTCTAAATTGAGAAAAAAAAACACACAGTATTTGCAATAAGGGCCGTCTTCTATTTTACTATAAGCAAGCCAATTCCAATTTTCTAACCAGCCAAATCAAAATTATAATGATTTTTTGCCATGCTGAGTAGAAACAAATAGGTAGGGAATTCTAACCGGGTAACAGCCACAGATTTGCGAGATGTTGAATTTTTTCAGCATCGGTCAATTTTTTTCCAACACATAGTTTGATGTCAAAAAGACTAGGTGCGTTATTAACATCTACTTTTGGTTGCACATCTTTGCATGTAGACAACACTTCATGTTTCGGGCATTTTGAAGTTTATCGAAAAAATCACTTATACACCGCTTACTCGTGACATATGCTATTCTTTTTTAATATTAATTTATTGTTAAAAAAATACAATCATTACCAACTCGAGTCGATCCGCAATTGAAGTGCTCCCTAACCGGGAGCACTTCTTCCATAGAAAAACGCCAACACAAACCTGACGATTTCAAATTTTTCGCTGTAAAATTTTCCATTTTTTATTTTTTGGTGTTTACGGTTTAATTTAAAAAGGAAGCAACATTTAAAAAAAAAGTGTGACAAAATATCGCACCGGAGTCCATACGGATGCCTATCAGAAGTGTTACTGACTTTAGAAATCGGAGCGCTCTTGTACACGAAAACGTCTTCACAATTCTGTAAATTTCAAACTTTTCGTCGTAAAATTCTCAATTTTTTTTTTTTGTGGTTTTTGGTGTTTGACTCAAACACTAGAGATTACAAAAAAATTTTCTACCCGAAAAATTGTAAGCGGAAAAAAAATGTCACTGCTCAGAATCTAAAAGCGTACTACCTCTTACGTTTTGCACAATATTCCGTCGTGCGTTATAGTAATTAAGCGCGTGGTGGATTTGTTTAGCTTTTTTTGTAACTCGCATGTTCAATAATGGCGAAAATAATCACGCGCGATTTTTTCTTGACAAGCTACGGCGACAAACAACCGTTTTATTCGTACGCCCCAACTGCAAAAAATTAATGTAAATATATCCTAACCGCTAGTCGGACACAGCTCTTGAGGGTTATGAGGACGTGTGTGCGCCGTTTCAATAAACTCTGCACATTATTGTTTCCGCGACAACAGCTATGTGTCGCAGTGATTAAAAATCGTGTGCGGTACTTTGTGTAATAAGAAAATATCAGACGTGAATGAAAAAAACGTTTAATAACTCCCTACCGCGTTAATTAATATCAACTGAAAAGCTAAAAGCATGCTTATAACCATTATAATCCGTGGAAATGTTGTGAGAGCAATATACAACCAAGCACGGTCTATTCATTTGAAACGAATGTGTTGAGTAAGAAAAAAAAATAAATATAGGTATGTCATACTACTGTTATCAAAATAAAAAAAAATCACTCTAGGTCGCGTGGGTAGTTTGAAGGAGTATAGCGACTACGCCTCGGGTGGGTCACTGGTTTAGAATAGTTCTTTAGTATTAATTATCTCGTTAACTTATTTTGTTTCATTACGTTTTAACTCGATAGGTTAATTACACTATTTTAATGTAACGCGGTACAGTAGCGCAACTAGGAATTTCTCAAGGGGGTTGTCGCATACTATTTATAACGATAAAAATTTCATTAAGAACTGGTAGGTATGTGCTGTAAGTCGAGTATATTAAGCGAGCCAATTCCAATTTTCAACACTTCAAGTTTCGGGCATTTTGAAGATTAGTTGGAAAAATCACTTATACACACCGCTTACTCCGCTGACATATACTATTCTTTTTTAATATTAATTTATTGTTAAAAAATACAATTTAACATTCAGAAAAATTTCCCAACTCGAGTCGATCCGCAATTGAATTATAGAATCAGTTTAATAATCAGTAATTAAATAAATAAAGTTGATAATGATAAAACAATATCTTTAACCAATATAATCGACACATGCTGCATAAGAGTAGGTCTATGGTATTAACACCAGGCTCGATTTTATTATGATTAGCGATAAAAGTATGATTATGAAGTACGGTTTGAGATAATATGGTTGGCCATCGAAATTGTAACCGGTACTGCGGTTGTAGATACAACCTAACCTAACCTAGATATCTGATACCGATAAATATTACGGCTGTTGTAGATATAATATAATTATTTATGTACATTCGTGGTAAACATAATAACGATGCAAGGTTTATAGATAATATAGGTCTACAGGTATTGTCTATAGACCATGATAATTTTGTTATCAGGTTGACATAAATGAATTTTTGATAAAGCAAATAAAGAAACCATAAATAATATCAAGAAATGTGTTGTCCGTTGTTGTTTTTGGTAACATTCGTGCTCAGCCCGTACTATTACTTGATTATGTCAAAAAACACGTTTGCCGTATTTTTTAACGTTTTACCTTGAATATTACTTAGTTTTTTTATTGTAATTTTTTAATTGTAACTCTCAAATTTGAGAGCCCTCAAAGTACCATCAGAGTCTATAGACCTTTCAGAAAAACTTTTAAAGTCTTTTTCACTTCCCTTAACGTTGTTCACAGAAAAGTAAAATGAAAAAAAAAAAAAACATCATTATAAAAACAATATATTCTTCGGTGCGCTCAGAATCTAAAAAGGAGTAACAATTAACAGATTATATTAACGTGTCTTATAGTTACGGATAAAATTAGTGCATTGAATGCTTGTAAATATAAAAAAAAAAATTTAATTTTTCAGCAAAAAATGTTACGTTGGAAATCTACAGTTATAAATGCGATTTGCTGTTAGAAAAAAAGCAAACGTATGAAAACTTAAAAAAACAATATGAAGAATTCGATCTTGAGGTAACACAGGTTTATTGTTTAATATTAATTGAGATTTAACATACTAATTCTATTTCAGCAAACTACTCGTTCTAATCAACGTAAAACCGAGTTGGAGTTCCAACTCGGAAAAAAATTGAAAAACCAAGAGTCTAAGAAAGTATTGTGCAAGTTTCTTACTCAATAGATATTACCTGGATGTATTTTGACTGTAAAGTCTATTTTTTCTATTTGATTAAAGTTATTATTTTTTTTTTTTATGAAAAGATTGGTGGGTTTTGGACCTACCACAAATATCTGTGATGCACAGTAAAAAAAAAAATAAATGTATACTATAGTATGTTGTGACAGATTTGACAATTGTTTTATATTGTATACATTATAGTATAATATTTAATGGTAACTAATTACTGAAACAGACTTAAAAGTTTGTTAAACTCACACAATTGAACTTTGTTTGAACGGGTAATACTATTGATAATGAAATATATATATATAGATGGCCCAATAATTTATTAATATTTATGGTGACCTGTCTGTTAAAACTAAATGTAATTAACTCGCTAAAGTATTGGAAAAGGAGGAAAAGTCACGCTATAGGTACTTACATCGTGTAAATTAAAAATATGAACTACCCATATTAATAACTTTATTTCCATTAAATTTAATTTACGGTATTTAATTTAAAGTTTTGATAGTTTTTTTTTTTTTTTTTTTTACAATTCACAAGTCGTTATATTATGTCTTTTTTTCGTCAATCACTCCTCCCAAAAGGTTCTTATTACTTGAAATGTATAGAATACGTTATCAGAACTGATGGAGTAGATAAGTTTTTCAAATAATTTAAAAACATTTCGTCAAATTTGAACGCTAAAATATCACAATGTGTGAGAGTGATTGACTGTACGGGAATCGCTGAGAATCTTTTAGTAGAAAATTATTATCCAGTTCATTTCTGAAAAACTTAATAATAAACACCAGTGGTTTTCTGTTTTTTTTTTTCAAACGTTTTTTGATCTTTTCACAAACTGCAACAGCAGACTTTCCATTGAACGTGTATGGGTTCCTGTGTGTATATTTAAATTAAACCTGAAAAGTCGAAACGTCAAGACGTCGATAAATCGAGGTAAATACATTGTGGTTTAATTTGTCAGTTACCTATACGTGAAAAGACGTATAACCGTATAATAATTGAATGCTCGTTTTTAACTTCTACTTTTTCTAAGTATTTATATTTTCCAATAAATAGATGTCGCGTGTTTATTGCTTTTTTTTTTCTCGATTCAAACATTTTTCCGGTGAATAAAATAGCAGTCGTATTTTTTTAATCAACCGCGAACATATGAATAATTCAAGATGATAAATAATTTTTTAACTCGTTCCGAATCTTATGTTCAGATGACTGTTATTTATGGGTACACTGGTTTTCAAAACCCGAAAGACACTTACGAGAGTCTTATTGATAGTTTCATCCTATCCTTGAACCGGCTGGGAAAAATAAATTTAAACTCAAGCCATATAGCGATAGATTATATACATTCATACTTAAGTATTTAAGTATTTAAAATCGTATTTAATTTAGCTTCTGGTTTCAAATCCGTCGATTACATTTTAAAGATTCTTGAAATTCTTTAAATAATTTATTTTTGAAAGTTGTATACCTTACACTGCTTGCAAAATCGAAATCGATGAGAAATTATTTATAATTTGTGCAACGTATATCCTCATTTTATGAAATGTACCGACGTGTAAAAAAGTCCGATTGACGCGCCCTACAAAACGATGTGTCTTCTATGTCGAAAAAAACAAAAAAATCGGTTTAAAAAACATTACAAATTGAAGCCATGGATGTGCTTTTTAAACTGAAAATATTCGCACCAAAAGCGCAACATTGGTTGCGATGGTATAACATAGGGTGTTTCATAAAGATAGGTCTACAGGAAAACCCGTGATTTTTTTGATTTTTGGGTTGGCAACATTGTGTGAATGATTTTTTTCATCTCTGTTCTTTGACAATTCATGTGATAAAGGCATTGTTTATTTTTGAGTGTTATATTGAGTGTAGTTTATCGCGTGAATTGTCAAGGATAAGAAAAATCACTCGCACAATTTTGCCGACCCAAAAATAAAAAAATGTTGGTTAGGTTAAACCTTTCTTTTTGAAACGCCCTATATTATATCTTATATAATAACGTGGCAATAAAAATAACAAATTGTGTTAGGTACTCCTCTGCAACTCACCTTTTTCCGTACAAACAACTTTACCTGTACATATTATATACACTTCAATCGGCTGTATTATTAATTTAATTTAATCAAATCTAATTTTCTTTTGTTTTGTAACCTAGACCGTTCACGCAGGTACTTATTACATGGCGTACAACACAAGCACTCGCTGAAACGAATTGCTCAGCTCGGCGTCGTTATAATTGAAGAAGTTAAAATACCGTCATGTGTTATTTTTTTTCCCCTTTTGCTGCGATACAGTTTACAGTCTAATTCATTTAGGTCAAGTATAATAATATATATAGCTTTGCAAAAATCGTTTGATTACTTTGATCGCGAATAAATAACATGTATATATAGACTACATTTTGTGCCTACTTGTTTCTATTCTAACTCTTTTGCAAAAACATTTGACGTTAAAATTTTTTTTTTTCTTTACAATAACACATAATATAACGCGCAGAAAAGTAAATTTTAAAAAGTCGGTACTACTCTACGTCGCGTGGGTACTTTGACGGAGTACCGATTTGAGCGGGTCAATGGTTTTGAACTCGTGGTTCAAACGTATTATTTATTATCTGAAAGTGTTGATGAATCGTTGCCTTCGTAAAAACGGTTCCGAGCGAGCTCAGTTATCCAGTATACGTCCTGTTGAACACTAAATTTAATATAAAAAATGATCCGAAACCTCCAAAAGTCGAATACATCGTATAAAAAAATTTTAATTTAAATAACGTGTAAAAATTTCAATACGTAATGGCCTACCGATTATAATGTTATCGGTTTCAATTTGATCGGACGAACACATTTAGTATACATTTATGAGTTTTCGGACTCGGAAAGATACAAACATTTTTTCCGAATTAGGATCTCAAAGCCAAAATTTCGATCTTTTGTGGTATTCAAAGTTAAGATCGGAGCACTACACAAAAGAGCGTTATATACAACGTTATCACAAACCTAAAAATTTTAAAATCTTCGCAGTAAAAATCTCAATTTGAGTTTTTACTCAAAAACTAATCAAAATATTAAGAACGAAATATCATCGCAGTCAATAAACTTTTCAGAAAAGTTCCTGATTTCAAAAATCGGAGCGTTCATTCCAAACGTACACTTTATCACAAATCTTAAATTTTCAAACTTTTGCCGTAAAACTCTCAAATATCCTCAATTTTGTTTCGGTTTTTGGGGTGTAACTCAAAAAGTAGGCAAAATCGTAAAAAAAAGAATATCTTCCAAGAAAAGGTGTTCGTACACCCATCATTCGAGGTACTGACTTTAAAGATCTAAGCGCTCCTACTAACCCGAAAAGTTGTTGACGACAAAAACATCGTCGTAAAAACAATACGTTCGTCGCTGACGCGAGGAATCCAAAAACACCCGTTTCGAGAGACATTTTATTTTACGGAAAAGCGCGTTAAATCGATCAATAGCTTAGAGAGAATTTATGTTTGGTTATTTATTATTGTTGGATCGCCGAAAATATTATTATAATAATATACGTCAGCACGACTCGGCGAAGCCACTTTGTTCGAACACGCTCGCGATAAAAGTATTAATAACACAATTATTATATTTGTAACTTTTGCGTTGTTCCTTAATAAAGTCCAAGTTAATTGATAAATTCGTCGTATAATGGAGTTCCGTCACGCCACCCGGGCGACGACGAATTCGCGAATTTCCGCTCGAAAAACTCGCCAATTGAAAATTACAGCGCGAAAAACACGACGTTTTTTTCTTTATTTTACAAACGTGAATTATTAATATACCTACGAATACGAATTGTTACGAATAATGAATATAATATCGATTCGTTCGCAAAACATTGTTGTGTCTACCAACGTTGAAAGCACTTTTCGTTTTACTGTCGAGCATTTTTTTTTTTTTTTCAATATCAAAATACTCGACAAACTGCGGGTGCAAAACACGTATAGAACAAGTACAATGTAGTTGTAAATGTTTATTCGCAAAATAGTTCTACTTTGATTTAGAGGAATCTGTTTCGACGAATACTGCGATGGAACTAACTTTTCGGCCTTAACTACATAGACCAACTAATTCGATTTCACTTAATAAAAAAAGTTAGTAGAAAACTAGTTTTGGTCTCGAAAAAATTGGATTTTTTCACTTAAACAGTATGGTTAAAATTTAAAAATTACTTTCCAAAAATATAGCTAAAGGATCTCTCAATTTTCACGTCTAATAAAATCGTTCGTGATTGTTAAAAGGATTTCCAGATTTTTTTTTATGCAAACACATGTTTTTAACTTTCATAAAAAAAATTCGTTTACGAGATTGAACAGCCCACTGGAATCATATGTATTGGGTATTTAATACGTATATAATTCGTATCGCTAAAAAGCAGCTATATTATATGTTCTTATAGGTACGGATGATTAACTA
>CM029361.1:19618391-19644430 GCA_017140985.1 Hormaphis cornu
ATAGCCGTTTTGTAAAATACTATTTAATAAAACTAAATGATATTCCAGTCTACCCAACCATCCACCCATCATAACAATCCAAATTATAATATGAAGAATCATCGCTTTCGAAAAAACGTTTCTGAGCAATATCGGTAATCTAATAATTCCTGGAAAAAAAAACAAATTTATAAAAAAAAATTAACACTATTACCGTGCCTACTGTACTTAAATAGGACGATGTTCAATAATATAAGAACACGAATCCATTAAAAACACGCAAAATATAGCGATATCATTTCAGAATTTTATTTTGGTCGAAAATAGTGAACACCGAGTCTCTAAATAATTATTTCGAAATACTTATTCCAACATTATAATAAATGAGTTCGTAGCGGAGGCAAAAAACAAAGAATTTATACATCCATATTGGTGTCAAATTGTTTTACACTCTCGATGTGTTCAAATTTCTACGAATTACTATCGGCACATAATTTATGTTTATACAACCGCTATCACACCACCATATTGATAATTATTGTTAATGCATCGGTTTGTATATAAATGAAGGTCGATTGATTACATTTTTTTAATGCGATACAAGGTATTTCAAAAACAATTTTTAAATGCGCAGTGTTAAGCAAAATTAAAAAACTACGTTTGAATAATGTAAAACACGTGTTGTTCGGTGTAAAAAATATATATGATATGACCATTATGACCTTATTGTAACTGCAAACTGGGAGAAGTTTCCTATGAATTGTACTAGGAAACTGTACTTTTTTCGTATTAGATTATAGCTCGCTCAGAATCGTTTTTTCATACGCGATGATATTATTTCATTGCATTCAGATGTTAAATGACAGGTTTCAACCACAATTTCCAAACCCACCCATTTATGTTACTTACTCAAGTGGGTACCTATAAAGTGTATAATCTCCACTCTTACCAAATATTTTCACTCGATTTAGAATTATCTCCCATTTTTTTTTTTTTATTGTAAACGGTATGACTATTTTATCGTTGAATAAAAATATTTTGTGTTGAGATTCAATGAACACAATTCAGTAGAGTTATAGACTTTAGAATGCGTCAATGTGACGAGGTTTTTTTTTTTCTACTTGAACGTAATACAATTTTATTTAAAATATGACACGCTGTTGATTATTTTTCTTTTTTCAATTTGTCCACAAATAATCAATAAGCGTAAGAAATATGAAATATGAAAACGGATTCCTACCAGTTTTTTTTTATGTAACAGAAAATTTCTCTAAGTGAATTTCTATCTAAAATACTAAATATTTTCAGTTTTTTTTCATGCTACCTGTATCGTTTTATTTGTATTTTACAACTTACGTTTCTAAATTTATACCCGACTCATAGCCCTAATTTAGTGTCTGTTATTGCAAAATGATTTTTCAATGGTATTTCGCAAAAGAACAAAACAAATAATATAAACTTGATATAATGGTCTCAGATCCCGAGATTTTACCGTGATGTCGATGAGCATTCGAGTCTAGAAATAGTACAATATTTAATATTTAAATGATTTATCTCCACTCACATCTGGTGTATACCTGTATCGTGTAATTTTTTATTCGAATCGATGCGAAACCTAAACTAACCTAACCTCAGGTTTGAAAATTTTAAATTTTTTCAACATTGTTACGATATCAACTGTTCTCGGCAAGTATAAATTTACAATTAAAACTGAAATTTCAACGATTGTTTTTAATAATTTGTACGTTCTGAATATTTCTGCTTACAGACTGTCAGTTTTTGTAAGTAACGTAAAAATAAATTAAAAAACCGTTAACAAATGGACGAGTGTAATAGAACAAAAATTTAAAACAACATTTTGGTGAAATCATTCGTACGAACCTAAATAATAAAAAAATATGCTTAACAGCAGTACAGCGCAGAATATGTTTTGAACAAAATGTGTTTGCGTTTGAAAAATGTTTTCGGCAATAATTTAAAACGAAATAGGATACTTTATTGAAGCGCATGAGTAGAGGTTGTTACCGCGATGCAACATGTTAAACTGTAATGAAGTATAAACAGAAAAACGAAAGGTAATCAAATAGTTTAAATTGTTTATGCACAAAAACAAAATAATAAACGTTTGAATAAGATACATAAATAACTAGGTATAAAATATTATAAGGTTATCAAGTAATATGATCACGTGTACCTTTTCAGAATTCGTATTTTTTTAAATTACTTAACGCCACGTCATTTACGCGTGCATGCATAATTCCGTTGATTTTTTTTACATCGAGTTTAGTCTAAGTATTATTAATTCGTATTAATTCGTTATCGAAGTATTATTGAATTAAATGTAATTCGAACGCATACATACAAATACGAATCGCGAGTACCTACTAGCTAACTATTGATTTGATTTTCAGTATGAGGAATGTTTTGAATTTTTTATCTCGAACCCGTTCCATAATTTACGCAATTGATTTTTGGTATGAAAACTATAACCACGCTTTTTCACAATACATAATGACAATCAATGAACCGAAATCGATGACCTTAAATAGAAAACAAACTCATTTAATAATTTATTTTAAACGATTGATTGTACCTGCAACTTTTATTTCATTCCATACAGTTATGGTAAATTGAACAAAGGTTATTTATTTGTATAGTGCAAAACTATAATATCTAATAATAATAGTTTACTGTAAATCGATGAAATAAAAATTGTTTACAACGAGTCTGCAAAGTTTACTGGACGGATCGTCGTGACACTTTTAACCTGTTTTAAATACTCTATTATTGTAAACCATTCTAAAATTTCGGGTGATTTATATTTTGTCAACTTTTGAAATTTTATAAATACTAGATTTAAATTATAATAGTACCGAGTCGGAGAATAGCAATAAAAAGGATATTAATTAACGTCCATGATAGCCAATAGATGAAATACAAATTTTTTTTTTCGGCGTTTAATTAATAAACGGAAAGAATCAGTCGGGTAGTTTGATCAAGCATATAGCAATTACGATTTGAGTGGGTCACTGGTTTGGGTAGGTTGTGATTCTCAAACGTGATCATTAATATCTGAAAGCAATCAGATAAATCATTTTTTTTTTTTTTGAAATAAAATTCAATGTCAGTATGAAAAATTATGAATTTTTACAATCGGAGCACTCCTTTCAAACGAAAACTTTATCACAAACGTAACGATTTCAAACTCTTCGCCGTAAAATCGTCCGAAATTCCAATTTTTTTTTGGTATTTAGGCTCAAAAAAAGCTTCAACCAAAGCACCGCCGTAGTTTGTAGACCTATCGTTAGAGGCTTTGAAAATAGGAGCGCATTCGTCGTTCTATACGAAAAGTTGTTGACAGAAAAAAAACAAAAACCATCAAAAAGAATACTGCGCTGCGCTCAGAATCTAAAAGTGAGTTATTATAATGATATGGTTTCAACCTTACGCTCAAATAATACACCGAGCTACTGTGTACACGGGATGGGTCAACCGGAACGTTTGTCCCAGCGAGGAAATATAATATTATCGTTCTTTGTGCGACCTGATATACAATCGTCTCGGCGCGAGCACTACTGCTCGACACATTTTCCCCAACTTATTGGGGAACAATGTGATAGCTAGCGGAAGTTTCGACGTTCCGCTTTCAGCCGATAGCGTTCGCGTATTCGTCGTTAACGTCCCGAGAAGGTTCACATGACGAAGTTAATTTTAGAGTCTGTATGTGTTGCAAAGAATCCATCGATTATGTTTTTCTGTAAATACTTTTTCGATTAAGCTCCAAACTTTTAAAGTCGATGACTTTTCTGAAAGGTCTCTGATACGGACTCCGGGGGGTACTGTACGGTCCCGGTGTAGTTTTTTTTTTTTAAACTACGCTTACTTTTTGAGTTGTATACTCCAAAAACCGAAAAAAAAAAATTTTAAAGATAATTTTACGATAGAAAGTTTGAAAATTTCAGGTTCGTGTTGACGTATTCGTGTGGAACAGTGATCCTAACGCGTCGAATACTACGAAAAATTTGAGATTTTAGCTCGTATATTGTTCGAAACTTTTTTTTTTTTTCTGTGAACACTTGGACGCTCTAGTGCGTCCAATTGTAAAATGTCATATCGCGAAAAATTGGAATGAGTACCTTATATAACCCAGCATGGTAAACGTAGTATTGCATAAAAAAAGAGAGCGAAAAAAGAAAAGAATGAAAGAAAGAAATGAAAAAAAAAAGTTTGAGGTCGGTGAAAAGTTGTATTGCGTAGCGGCGATTACTTAAAAAAAGTCGTACTTCACATAGTTTAATAAAAATTATATTTTTTGTCGAATTCGATTTTTTTTTTTTTTCGTACACTAGATAACTGAGCTCACTCAGAATAGATTTTTCGAAGCTACTGATTGACCGTTGCTTTCATATATTGAATAATGTTCAAGGTGGTCGGTCGGTATGCGAACGGGTAATCCAATATTATACCAAAACAAAAAAAGGGCTAAAAAAATTATTGAGCAAAAGGGGCAACCGATTTTCTCTCTGTTACCCTGTGTTTTTTTGTAAATTTTTGTGGGATTTAGGCACCTACTTGTTTTCGGCGTGTGTGTCTCGGCACGTACCGGGAGGTTAAGACATTATTTTTTTTTGTACTCGTACACGATTTATATTAATACAATTTACATTTAAAAATCCTCTACAAAAACTGCTTAAGTAATACATTTTTCACTAATTTTGTACGAGTGATCGACAATAACCATTGTAATAGTGATTTTGAACAATTATTACGCCTATTTTGGCTACCTAAACAATTGATGGGCCTATTACCTATGAATTTTTCGTAATGTTTTTGCTGAACAATACCAAATACACCAAATCATTGATTGAGAAATGTTTTTAAATGTTTTCACATTAATTTACCGTTTTAATCAATGATCAAAACATTAAACAGTACGTCTGGCCATAATCACAGTGCACACATTTCAAGTAGGTTTTTCTAATTTGTTTACGACCCTATACGATTATGTACATAAGTAATAATAATAATACGTCCGAAAACAGTGAAAATCTGTGATTGTGGCAATGACGGTAATGTTACGGTAATTTAGAATTAACAACGATAAATACCTACCTGCGTAATTTATGTGTGCTGCAATATTTAAAAAATAAAAAAGATTTATTACTTCTATGTTTATTATGTAGGTACTTTATACAAATTACGGAAATATTCGTGTAATATTCTGACCCTAATAATAATTACTGTATAATAAACTGCGTATGAAAAGCTATATACTCAAAAGTATTAAACGATGTTTGAATTATATGGAAAATAGGTTGAACATTACACGGAATACATTACATGTTATGTTTGTACGTCCGTGCAATGAACAATCTGTTTTTCGGGGTGGCAAACCATAAAAATTTAAAGTTTGGATATTTACGATCCATAAAAATGCACAGTTATTATGATAATTTATTTTGGCGCATTATGAAATTTGTTTTGTGAAACCAAATGGGCAGAAACTAAAAACACGCACCTATACGCGCTCAAGACTTGATTTTATCTCACTAAATCCATCCACAATTCGCAAGGCGATTTTATACCTACAATACTTTGAAATAGATACGGTCTTGTCAAACCGTCATTCTTTTATGTTTTTTATAAAATTAATATTAAAAATCCGGGATCACTCATGGGTAGATTGACGGCATAGCGACTACGCTTTGGGTGGGTCACTGGTTTGAAGGTTGTGGTTCAAATATATTACTTAATATCTGAAAACAATGATAATTCATTGCCTTCGAAAAAACGGTTCTGAGTGAAATCAGTTGTTTAGTAATTCGTCTGGGAACATTTTCCGGAAATTTCAAATGTCTATACTTAGATCAAAAAATTTCAAAATCAATCGAAACTTTTATCAAACTTGTTAAAACAAAAGTTTCAGTATGTTCCGGTCGTTATTTAGGATCGTATAGCCAAAAAACTAAGTCGATATGTCTGACGACGAATTTGATGACATCGCCATTTTTGTTATTTTCTGCACATGACTCAGAAAATAATAAAAATATCAAAAAAAATGTTCAAATAAAATAAAATTTAAAGACGAAATCCAAACTGTTAGGTGTAATTCAACGTAACCGTTAGAGCACTTCTTTTAGCCAAAAACGTTAAGAAAAAAACATGATAATTTCAAATTTCTTACTGTAAAATTCTCGATTTTTTTTTTTTTTGTTTTAGGGGTAAAACTCAAAGATTTAATAAAAATTTACAACCATGGTACCACCGAACTTCATAAACCAATCATTAGAGGTACTGACATTTAAAATTGGAGCATTTCTTCTATGGGAAAAGTTGTTGACAGAAAAAAAAAATCATTGTAAAAACAATGCATTCCTCGCTGCATTCAGAATCTAAATCTACGTGTGAACTTTGAATACAAGATTTTCTTCATTGATACTTTATCAAAAATGTCTCTTTTCGCCAAATCAAACACTTGGGTTACCGAATTGTTGTTGATAAACCAATTCAATGAAAAAGTATAGCTACCAGGTTAAAATATATTCTTCTTTTTTCAAAACACTTGATTGATTTAAAACGTGCTTTTTTGATTATAGGCGTTTTTATAGGAAATAAAATTGTAATATTAATTTTTGTTATTTGCGTAAAACCGTACACATTTTTTCAACGGTAATGGGTAATAAATGGATTTTTGCCTCACTGACATTACATCAATGTTTTCAAAAATAAATTCGTACGTCAATGCTTGCCACTGGTCAGGAAAAAATACGGTGAAATATACCTGCAGTTTACAATTGGAAGACTTTTTTTTTTTTTTTATATGTTTAGTGTATACATTTATTTTGAACCATTGTTTAATTTTCCGATAAAAGTAAGTGGAATTAAATTTTAAATTATTTTAATTTTACTCATTACGTTTTCAAAAACAAAAAAAAAAAAAGAAGAAAGATAGCGACATAGGATTACGAAATAATACTAGGTTGAATAATAACAGTTACAGTTTTTTTAAGCCGTACCGTTTAATCCTTCAAATACTGTTTTTGACTCTGTAGAACAAAAAAACAACGGAAGAAAATCGTTAATTAAATTTTATTATATTTTTATAATAAAAAAGTAAATTTTTGTAATTTTAAGAGCTTTTAAACTGTCGTTACAAAAAATTATTTCATGTCGTTTTCAGACTTCTGTGTACCACATTAATTTAATACGTTATAAAAGATTGAAAAAATTTTTCGCTTGTTATTTTTTAATAATTTTCAAATTTCCTTTTTTTTGTTGAATATGTTTTTCACCTGGACGCGTGTACTATAGTTAACTAACTGAGCTCGATCAGAATCGTTTTTTCGAAGAAAATGATCTCAATGATCGATTTCGGATGTTAAATTTGAACCACTGTCTTCCAACCAAAGCGCAGTCGCTACTCCGTTAGACGCTATCCACGCGACCTAGATGCGAGTGATCCCGGCTTGCTTAAAAATTATTTTTTGCCGTTTATTATTTACAAACGTTTGAGAATGGACTCAAACCAAAATCGTTCGATGGAGCCGCACGACTCGGGCATAGTTTTGTTTGGCGTAGTAAAAAATTGTCGGTGGACCGCATCAATAGTGACATCATCGTTTCAACGGGACGATAACGAGCAAGTACAAAATAAAATGACAAATAGATTTTTGACGAGATTTACTCGTACTTCTGAAATCAAGGAAACGAATTAAGTTGTTTCAGAACAACAAAATCCATCAACCGTATTGACATTGATGACGTCGACGACAGTACCAAACACGTACACTATAGGCACGTACATTTTAACGGTATAACATACTGCTCTCGAAATCATGTGCGAGCTAAAAGTTTATGTTTTCTTTATATTCTTCTTACAATGCCTATCCGTAAAAGCGTAGAGTTTATTTGGAGTTTCCGTCGATTTTATACTACCTATTATTTTCGGTCGTCGGAAGTTAGTTAAATTATTAGCGTATTTGCCTGAACGGAACAAAAAAAACAAAAAAGTTAGTGCAATCGAGTTCGGAACGAATATTACGTTGTTCAGCACAGACGCCGTAAGTATACATTAACATAGTAGTGCTCAACGGGACGATGATGAAGGCGCATTGTTGTGTTTTGAACACGAAAAATGTTTATAAATCATCTTGCATTTTGACATTAAAAAGATTCCAAACATTTTAAAATCAACCGTTTGAATGTCGCTCGTTTACGAAAACGTTATTTTTTGTGTGTTTCGTTTTTCAAATAATGATTATAATGGACAAACTATCTTCGATAATGATTGAGTCGGCAACACTTCGTTTTATTTTTTTATTTAAATTGATTTTTTAGGTCTACACAAGTAGGTCAAAAGGCGAACAAGCCTAACCCCCGTTATACTACCAAACATAATGACTACCTATACACTTTTCGCGGGTATTGCGTTTTCGATAAATTTATGGAAATCGTCAAATCCGTTTGTGCGTAGATAGTGATTAGATGAAAATCATAACGATGATAATCTCTTAATTAGAAGTTAGATCTTTCAAAATACTCTTCTGGTGCGGCCTGCCCAGTGGTCTTCTTCCATCCAGTTAAGCGCATCCTTCATTACGCCACTCGATTTCCGTTCGTGTCCAAGCCAGTTCTTCTTTTAAGTGTTTGTAAAATGTCTTCTTCTCCCCCACAGGTCTTTAATTCCGTTGCTGGATTTTATTTCATATTCGCCTGATCACTTTTTTCAAGACCAAAAACACGTCGTAGCAATTTCTTTTCTAGAACTGCCAGTTTTCTTTCGTCCCCTTTTGACTAGTTGGCCACGTTTCGCATGCATGTAGAATTACAGGTTTTGATAAAACCTCGTATAACCTTAGTCGCATCGGAAAATGGCTATTAAAATATTTCCCTCGGTACGTTTTAGCTTTTGCAAACATCACTGTTATACCGTTTTTGTACCCGGTTTAAATTTTGCGTTTATTCGCCCGTGGTGGTTTTCAAGCCACTTTTAGATTATTTTTGATCCGTCCAAACTGAAAGTCTTGTTAAAAAGCTTTCGGAACGTTACGCCACGTCATTTTCGGGGACAACCGGGTAACAATGACTGTACAGGTTCCGAGAACGTTTAGTGTACCAACGGCTGCCAGCCGTTACGTGTCAATTAACCGCTATAAACCGAAGTGAACGAAAAGGGAGGACAGTTATCATTTAAAGAAAAAAAAATAGTTGTCATCCGATTAATATATTGTGACATTAGTACTGAGAAATCTTCGCTTCTTGAAAAACCCAAATATAGTGGTACTACTGTATTATAATCTGAAAAATCTTCAAATTTTTCAAAATAGTGAGCGCACCAACTTGTGCTGACAAACGTATCTTGGCACTTAAAACGATAGTTAGATTATAACAGTTTAAACACGATGTTGAAATTTTTTTTAAAAATATACTACGTTTTTGCCTAAAAACAAAAACAGAATATTTCAATTGTTTACCAGTCTAGTAAATATCCATATAAAATAATAACATTCTCCTATAGATGATTTTTGGGAAATATTTTTTTCGTCGTTACGTGCATAGATGTTTGCTATTATTTAGTCTTAAATCGTTATTCGTATTTCTGTTCTCAAAGAAAACATATACATAGTGCGATTATTAATTTTAAAGCATGTTGGTGTAAATTATAATGTAACCGAAAATACACTTATCGGTTAAAACAAACTTAGAACTATACCGGAAAACTTTTTGAATTTAACGTTATTTTAAAATAACTTTGATATGTAATTGAAAAGAAAACCACAAACTCCGATAACTCTCTAGCACTCAAAACAATATTACCATCATTTACTTGCGCGACCAGTAAAAATAAAACATCTGATCCACTGAACGTTCTAAATAGTACGAGTCCTTATTTTTCTCCACAACTCAATAATATTCTTCGCTTTATACTAATAAAATTCGTTTCTTTGAAAACAACTGTACCTACTTTTAGTTTGAGTTTAAACAAATAAAAACAATATTAATAATTTCTTCGGCCATACAAACTTGCTTTTAGGACTATACAAATGCAGACTTATATTTTTCCGTACCGTTCGTGATTTAAAATAATGTGTTGTGTCTGAACAGTTTCAAACACTTTTACTAACTTTGCTGAGAATGTTTTATGAAAAATAACAAAAATGATTATCGCAACGAAAATTTCCATAACGTTGTATTTTTTATTGTTTTTCTTAGAATTTAAAATCAAAAACGTTTCTTTTCATATTACAATATTTGTAATTAAAAAAGTTATCATTTTTATTCCGTATCGGAAATATCGGATAACTTAAATACGTTTCGATCAAATTATATTCATTATTATCAATCAAAACTTATAAAAACAATTTTTCCAAAACATTTAGATAAACCGAGTTGAAACATTTTAATAAAAGGCATTAAACCCAAGGTACAATATTATATTTTCTGGCCATATATACGAGGTACAAAAGCCAGACGCGTTTAATGTCTCTCGCTGTTTGGAGTGTTTGAAAATTATACTTTTACACGCAAACAAAGTGCCTATAAACTCTCCTGAAAGACTAAGTTGGTGCCCACTTCTACGGAATAGACAGGGTTTTATGAAGGTCAGTTTGCTGGTTTTGGACAACTGAAAAATCGCGAACTAATGGGATTGGAAAGGTCGATTTTTTTCTCCGTCTTTCACACCCAAACTACAATATATTATTGTAATTTACACAGTTAGTATTTCCAACGTACTTCTATTATGTTTTGTATAGATACGTTCGACTTATACACGTGATTAAAAAGCTTAAAACTGATTTGGATTGGTTATGACGTCAACTTTGAATCGTTCTTTTCTGCACATTTTCGATTTTATCCAAGAAATAATTACAAATCAAATTGAATAAAAGACGGTACCAGTCTGGTTCACGTGGGTAGTTTGACGGAGTAGTGACTACGTTTTGGGTGGGTCGCTGGTTTAGAAATTGTGGTTCACACGTACTATTTAATATCTGAAATAACGATTCTGAGCAAGCTCAGTTATCTGGTATATGTCCTGGTAAGAACCAAATTTAACAAAAAAAAATGGTCCGATAACTCCAAAAGTTGTGTGAAAAAAATATAAATTTTAATAAGGTGTGAAAATCTCAATACGTAATGGCCTATCGATTGTAATATCAGTTTCAATTCGATCGCACAAATACCCGCCAATTCAGCGTGCTTTTTAGTATGAATTTTTGTACTTTCGGACTCAAAAAATGAGTAAAATTAATAAATTTGTTAATGAAAAGATATAACTTAAAGCCATTTTTGTGGTATTCAAAGTTAAGATCGGAGCAATCTTTTTACACGAAAACGTAATGACAAACCTGAAAATTTAACGAATTTCTGCAGTAAAAACTAAAATTCTTAATTAATTTTTAGTTTTTGGGGTATTATTCAAAAAGGAAGCAAAATTTGGAAAATTTTAGAACTAAAATATCACCCCAGTCACTAAACCAATCAGAAAAATTACTGTTATTCAAAATTGGAGAGTTCCTTCTACCCGAAAAGTTGTTGACAGAAAAATAAAAATAATTATAATAAAACATAGTTGTAAGAACAATTTGCTGCGCTCAGGATCTAAACGAATTTTCGATTTTTAAATTTTTAGAAAACTTACGGTAGTAAATTTACGAGACAATTGTTTTTATTGCAAACAATATGATGTATTGTTTTTCTCGATTTTTGTACGACGATGAACCTTAATATGCGTCTGGTATACGCAGTGACGTAAGTGTGATAGTATCTGCTTTTCAATACTTTTCGCTCATTTACAAATGTTTGCACACGGCAGGCGAGCTTTATTTTATTCCCCGAGGGACGAGAGCATAAATTTAAACTCAATATACATTCGGTTTGAGTTTAATTGTTTTTAAAATAACGTTCGTAAGTCGAATTTTAGTTACAACGACATTACGAAATTAATGGAAAGAAATCGCTATTTAAAAATGGAAATAATAGTGTTCGATTATTATTATTACTAAAGCATTCATACATTTTATGTGATATACGTGCAAAATGTGTAGTTGTATAAAAGTCTTCTTTTTACACACAATACAATATAATCCGAGTACGTTTTTGTCATGGCCACGAAGTGTCTAAATGTTCGGCACCGTCTATCGGTGTTTGTAAAAATAGAACGCCGAACAACAGTTAACCGAAAGTTAACTGTTATATCAGTTAAATGAAACATACAGTTTTTAAAATATATTTCATGATCGAGAAAAAAAAGGAGTAAACTCTAAGAAAAGAAAGAAAGGGGTGTTAGGTCCTTTTAAGTATTCCTCGTAAGTATCAACTCGACTGCCATATTACGAGACTCTACTTAGTGGTCACACCGATTTAAAATTTTAATAACGAATTCCCTATTGATTTAATACTAATAAATTGATTTTTTAATCTTTATTTAGACTATTTAGTATAATTTTTATTAAATATGGTTTTTCCAGGACGTATACTACTAGGTAACCGAGCCAGCTCAGGATCTTCTTTTCGAATGCAATGATTTAGCATTGCTTTCAGATAACAAATAATACGTTTAAACCACAGCTCCCAAACCTGCACTGACCCTCCCAAAGCACAGTCGCTACCCCGTCAAATTACCTACGTGACCCAGGGTGATTCCCGCTATTCCTTGTTCAATGTGTCCAAATGAGAACATTTATCAGTATAAAAAAATCATAAAATATTACTATCGGTTGTAAAATACATACGGTCCAATAGAACGGTATCCAAATTTGGATTCAACTTTCAAGTATAACGCCCCGGTGTCGACGGCCACTATTTAAGATTATACATTTCATTTAAGAAAAATAGCAGATGCTTGCTGACACGGAACGAACAGCGGATCACTGGTGGATCTAAAACGTCTTTCATTAAATGAGCTACAGCTACCAGCTACAAATGGTTTCACGCCAAACTGCATTCGCACGAGAAACAATTGATTACTCGACATATGCCCGTGAGGACGTGTTCCAAAACTGTTGCGAATCACTCGAAAAGACGAACGGCCAAATGGCGAGTATTTTACAATAAAAACAGTTGTATCAAAGTGCCAAATAAATTCCTATTCTGTAGCCTGCTTCAGCTGTTGTACGCTATACTGTTTTCTTAAATATTTTTTGGTCGAAAGTACTATTATTAAGTAAAATTAAAATAGAACGACTACTTGACTGCCACGAATGCAGGTTTTCAAAAACTTCCTTCGCCTGCCATGATTTCGGGTGTCGGCAAAACCATTTTGTGACCCAAATATAATGGTCTCGCGTGGCTTTGTACAAATCATACTTGAAATACTGAAAAGAATTCAACTTGTTTTTTCCTCGTATCAAAAAATCAATTTATTACAGTTATTGTATTGTAGTATTAAATCAATTGCAAATTCGTAATTAAAATTTTAAATTTTAAATCGGCGTGACCACTAAGTAGAGTCTCATAATATGGCAGTCGAGTTGATACTTACGTGGAGTACTTAACACCCCTTTTTTTCTTTTCTTAGAGTTTACTCCCTTTTTTTCTCGATCATGAAATATATTTTAAAAACTGTATGTTTCATTTGACTGATATAACAGTTAACTTTCGGTTCTATTTTTACAAACACTGATAGACGGTGCCGAACATTTTGACACTTCGTGGCCATGACAAAAACGTACTCGGATTATATTGTATTGTGTGTAAAAAGAAGACTTTTATAAAACTACACATTTTGCACGTATATCACATAAAATGTATGAATGCTTTATCCATAAAATTGATTACTTCGTTGTTTACACAACCGATTTTCGTCCAGGTTCACCCGTCACGTAATTTTCGTGAGTGTCTCGTGCAGTGACGTATTGTTTGTTTTTTTTTCGCCCACTATTTGAACTTCACTACTATCGTCGATTAAAAATTAAAAAAGTATAATAATATTACTAAAATAGTATAACGCCGATATATCAATATTTTTTTCATCAAGTTTGTCCATCAGTAATTTGTAACACTTCGCTTCTCAAGGAACACTATAATATATAATAGTTACGAACAAGAAAAATTTGATAAACTGTGTAACTACCAACATTTTACAACGCTACTGTATTATTATTATTATTTTTTTTTTAACTAGTAAAATATGTCTAGTAAACATCGAGCGTACTTCACAATAATTATAGTCGAGGGTTGAATTATAGTTTATCAGTAAAATTGTGATTCAACAAAACAACATTCCACTCGAAAAGTACAATTTAACAACAAAACAAACGTGTTGTGCCTATTGCAAGCTCTACAAACGATTCTATAACACGTGGTAGGTTCCAAATATTTTCACTCTCAAAGTACTAACCACTTTTAATTTCATTCTAACCATTATCAGTCGTACCTATGTTTATGTTGTTAAACGAGTTAAATTGTATTATTATTCACGTATATTATCTACTATTGATTATTTTTTTTTTTAATTTTAATTAATAATATATTTCTAAAAACGCCTAAAAAAAAATTATTCCTTTGTTAATAAGAAACCGCAATTTTGCCACTGAAAAGTACGGCGATATTGTAATCCGATGTTTTATTAGATTGCAAATCATATTAAGATCAATACAAAAGTATTGTTCTGAGTAAAATAATTTAGTCAAACGCTCAACATAAACTCGACATTTAGAAAGAAACGATTCATAGCCTTATGTTCATGCCTTATGGCTAAGAAATTATAACAATATTTAAAATATTATGTGGAAATTATTTTTACATTAGTGTCGGAGTATTAAAATACTTACCTATCTACTCAAAAATGGTTTCTAAGAATTTCGTTTTTGTTTCGAACCAATCCGTATAATAACGTGTTCAATATTTATGAGTCCGTAAGAGCCATTAGCAGTTTTTTTAAATATTCAAAAGGGTTAATTTTACAACGTAATTCTGATTGAAAAAAATTCGAAAGGATACGAAAAATATAAGATTTTTAAATAACTGTTCATACGGTCGTTTACTAAAGAACAACCTAACAAGCGCAGCTGTTTGTTGTTATTTTTGAAATACTATCATTCTGCTGCATTCGTTAATGATATTTCGTCGTAAAATTTAAACATTTTGATGTATTTTTTTTTTTTTTTGTGAAATGATTAAAACGTATGAAAACGTACGCTCCCTGTTGTTATGCAAATATTTATTTATAAATAAAAATAACAGGTGGGGAATATGTATGTACATTGAATAACAGATAAAAAATCTTTTTTGATTTTCGTTCTTACGGTCAACATTAAATCAGCATAAAATACGTATTTTCGTATTAATTTTTTTTTTTTTACACAAACGAAATAAACAAAACAGCGCACGGAGGTGGGAAACACAAATCAAGCGAATTTGTTTAAAAAACGAACGGTCCTCATTAACAATTTGTACTCGTAAACATTTGGTTGTCGTCATTATTGTTTGTGGACTTGGAAACGTCGGCAACTGTAAACCACTTCGTCCTGGTAAAACGGTTTTTCTTTTTTAGTTCTGAACGCGTAACAAACAACGTATTACACGTCTGAATAAGTCGTGTTTTTTCGACGACTTGCATTTTACGGGTCGTCGAAAAGTTCGTTACGTTAAACGGTTTCGTCGAAGGCTTTTTTTTTTACATGCCAATTTTTTTCTAAAACGGTTCGCATATTTGACAACGGTAGTTTTAACGTCGGAAAACTTTTTTCACACTGTCCTAACGTGATAACATATAATAACTGTTGTGGTGTTTTAGCGGCGGTCTGACGTTTTTTTACAGTATTACGAGTATAATCTGGGAATAATAATAATGTCATCGCTCGTTTTGTCGTTTGCGTCGTCGCAATCGCACCATAATAACGTGTTTTTATTAATTTTTTTGTATTTTATTATTTTTTCCCTTCTCTATTATTGCGCCAAAAATCACAATGTTTTCGGCGTCGTCGTCAGCAGCGTTCGAAAAGCGCCGCACAGGTGGGTACTTTTCAAAAGCGCCGCCACGCTCTACAGGTCGCCACCGCTATTATTATTATTATTATTATAAGTGCGCAAATATTAACACAGCGAAATTGGGCAATCGTATTATTACCGTAACAATATTGTTCCGACGAAATATATTCAAAAACAAACTTCCAACGATAGTGTATTATAATAATAATAACAATAACCCGCCGATCGATTTCGATATTATGGTCCGCGCCGCCGAATCCCCGCCGTCGTTACACAATAACAATAATAATAATATTATAACGTCGAAACGCGCGACGTGCGCGGGTAAAGGCCGAACGAACGGTATATTTTTAACGTTCTTTTAAAAAAATAAAATTTACAACACTACTGTAGCTGAACCGACAGTTGTCCCGTTCAAACGGACCCGTGTTGTGTGCGGGTGTATTTTTTTAAACTCAAAATCGTCTTAAACGACGGCGCGAATGACAAAAAAAAAAAAACACTCGACCCACTTTTATCAGATTCCGAGCGTCAGCGAGCACTGTAACAACATGGCGCGTTCCGAAATCGGACGTTACAATCGAGTACTTGTGTAGTTTGCGGTGAACGAAACGCCGACCGTCCGAAAGTTCTCGAGTTTTTATCGACAAGTTGGGACAAGAGAGACCGACCGGCGTGATTCAAGACGTTTTATCAATTTAACTACATAGTTGTTTTCGAAACGTTGTTTGCCGGGTCTGATGATCCGCGATTTTTCGCTTTAAGCGTCGTTCATCTACGTATTCCAAAAGATCTTGACGAAAAGTCGTAATACGGACGTCATCGACTCGATCACGGTCGTCGACATGCTTCTCGACAGGAGAAGTTTTTGTTGAACATTCGTTGTCCGTAAAACCTGAAATAATCGATCGAATTGTAAAACTCGTTCTAACCTGGTCATCACAACGACCATGACTTTTTGAAACCGGATTTCGAAACGGCCTTTTTTGATTTCACAATGATGTTTTTATTCGTTTTTTTTTGTCAACAACTTTTCGGGTAAAAGGAAAACTCGGTACATTTACTGATAGGACTCCTTGTCGTTCCATAAGAACTTTAGTATTCACGTTCGAGTCTCGAAACTTGAACACAATCCGTACAAGATAGTTTTTAGTATATTCTGTGGTTAAAAATTTGAACGCGCGATTTTGGTTTATAGACGGTTTCACTAATGCGAAATTTTCATATTGTTTAATTTTTCGTCACCAGGATAAATATACGAGACAACCGAGCTCGCTTAGAATCGTATATTTAATGGCGATGATTCATCGTTGCTTTCGGTTATACTTATCTAACTACGGTTAGACCACAACTTCCAAACCAGTGACCCACCCAAAGCGCAGTCGTTACTTCGTCAAACTACCCGTCCCGGTTTTTTTTCTTCGTTTTATCGTTAAAAAAAAAAAAAATCACCGCACACGGTGGTCACAATTTGACATTTTTCGTTTTAGAACATAGTATCGATTATTATTATACAAACGATAAACCTTGAAAGTGCGCGGGGTCGTTGACGCGTGAGCCGCAGTAGTAACTGCTCGCTGTAACAATTTCATACGGATATCGATCAGTCGAAACAACATTAATAATAATATTCGACCGCATATAAAACAGTCTAAAAAACAAAAACAAAATTTAAAAAAACAAATAATTTCCACGAATCCACTAGTGCCGGGGTCGGTGGACTGTAAATTATTATATATTGTCGTAGCTGTTGGCCGTTTTTCTTTCTTATTCTTTTACATCGTGTTTTTGTCTATTAAAAGGCGATCGATCCGTGGCCTTAAATATTGAGCTTTGGCGCGAATCGAAATGACCAGCGTTTTTTTTTTTTTTTATATAACTAAAAACATATAATGACAAAACTAAACACTACGATTGCAATCGTAATAAAATATAATAGGTATTAAGCGAAAAAAAAATGTGCGTGGCTTTTATTACTGATCGCCACGTGCCCGAGATCTATGAGCACCCATTATTGTTTAGCTTCGCGCGTGTGCAACATCCGGCGCATCATTTGCGAAGAGAAATCCATCATAAAATATTTTTATAAATAACGATTAAAATTCGATGAATTTCCAACAATATAATTGTCCATATATGTGCCCTTGTATTTACAATCGTTACATTTCAGTTGTTTTACATGATGATTTTAAGTATTATTCTATAGCGGGTAGGTAATTTTATTTTTAGTTCCATGGATTCGCGGGCAACAATAATTAGTATTTGAAAAAGTGATTAATACACTGTCTAGTCTGGGGATTTTTTCGCAGATAATGATTTATCTAATCTGGAGACTTTTGTGCGGATCGAGATCTATTTATTCTGATAAGCTTTGATCTAGTCTGGGGATTTTCTCGCGGATCAAGCTTAATCTAATCTATTATTATTATAATGATTTGTTTTTCACCTTTACATTTTTTTAAATAATATTCATAGAATTACGTTGTTGTTTAATGTCTTATGGTAGTTTATTGTATATTTTTGGACATAATATATACATAGTATACTATTCGAATCGGCCTATGCTCAAATATATTTACAACATTTTTTATAGCACACATTGTTTTTCTTAGTTCAGTTTCTGTTAAAGGCGTGTGTTCTTTCCATTTTTAGATTGTTGCACGTTTCTGCTCCTAAATATTTACAATTTTCAACAATTTTGATCCATTTTCGACAAGTACGTGAAGTATATTACGTTAATATTATCATTTATACGCTCATATTGTTTTTTTTAAATATTTTTCCTACGCATACCGGGTTCTTCTCGTGGAGTTGAAAAACATTTCAAAATCGCAAAAAATTCATACAAGTCGTAGAATAAAAACGAACACTACTCGTTTGTCAGTAAATCGTATTATAAGAGAAAGTAAAAACTTATTTTGAACCGATTTAAGCCAAAAATATGACGTCTGAGAACGGCTTATTGATTTTGTTCAACAAATATAAAAATATCCAGTTAGATTTGACTTCATGGTTTTCGTATGTACAATACGCGGTGTTTGATGTGGTAGAGGGTTGTGTACACGGAGAGACAAAGTAACGCTACTTTAAAAATATATTTTAGTGTCCTTTTACTTTTTTTTTTTTTTTTTAGTTTCAATCCTGAGACTTTACTATTTTATGTATAAAAATAAAAAAACAGCTTTTCATCATTGCTGTTGCAGATTTTCCACTATTTACATTGATAAAGTAATATTATCGAAACCCGTTCCGGTTTCGAAATTTAAAAATTCGGGTTGGAGTCGGTTACTGGTTATGATAGGGGTAGTTTGACGTTTTACCTAAATTTTTTTTTTTTCAATCCTTAAATTGGTCAAATGAATTTTATGGATCGTCCTTATCCATCCACCTACTTTCAGTTCTTTGTAATTGAATTTTCCCATGTCTTCCATTATCTGTTTTGTAAACGGTGGTCTACCATTTATTGTCGTTATCCATTTATTGTTTCTTGTGATATGTCCGATCCATTTTGTCCTTTTTTTGATTGTTTTCCATATGGTTTTTTGTTCACTCATTCGTAAGTGTACTTCTTCATGTTTAACTTTCTCTGTCTAAGGAATTTTCAGTGTTTTTCTCCAACACCGTGTTTCAAATGCTTCAATCCTTTTTTTCCGCTTTGACTATCCTCCATATTTCTGCGCCATATTATACTCTATACAAAACTTTTTCCAAGAGTTTCTCTGGTATTTAAACTAACAGTGTTTGTCGTAAAAAGGTAATTATTTTTGTAAAATGCCTGTTTTGCTTGTGCTGTTCTGCTCTTTATGTCCATCTCGCATTTTCCGTCATACGTTACTTTACTTCCTAAATATGTGAAACATTGAACAGTTTCCAGCTTCTCATTTTTTATTGTTAAAGAATGGAGTGTACAATTAGTAAAATGTTCACGTCAAATATGAACACGAACTAAAATATTATGACGACGTAATCGATGAAGAATGAAAAATACATTTACAACTGAAATCCAAGCGAGATCGATGAGTCTACTAATTTGAATCGTCAAAGTTCTATATAAACCTCAAAAATGATTGAAATTTGCAACACGTTTGTACTATTTTTTGCAAAGATCGAAACAAATCTGTGTCAGAAAAAGTGTGAAGGAAAAAAATGTTATAAAACCATCCTTGGCTTCACTTGGAATGTATAAAATAACTTATTGTGATATATTTATATTTATATTTATATTTATATTTATATATATATATAGGTGAATTTGTGTTGACCACGTTCGTGATTCTCAATTAACTTTTATTTATGCTGTTTGCCCCAGTTAAACATTTCAAATCCATCTCACAAATATTTTATGAAAAATCCAATGTGATTTGCACCTCAATTTTCGATTTTGTCTTTGCATGGTGTTTAATATGTATACGGATTTAACAATTTCATCAATATCCATATTTTTGACGATTGTACAAATAGGTACTGATTGTTATTATTATTTTTTTTTTTTGTATGATAAATTTATCCGTCAAAAGAGAACATGTTTTGCATTAATAACTCGTGCATCGATCGTTCGTCTTGTGCTCATGAATGTTTTATAAATCCTGAAATTATTGTTGAATATGATGTTTATTATCACGTGTTCACCCTGGTTACACGTGGGTATACACGAATTATGCATATTTCAAAGATTTAAAATAAATGAGTATTCTATCATTTTGAAATGTTTTCGTCTGCTCGTCTTCTGTTCGAATTTTGTTCTATACAATATAATATTTCTTAAGATTGATGTGACGCGGGAAAGTTCAATTTTTCTTCAAAGCTTTTACCAGGGCACGGCCCGATGCATTTTCAAAGCTGTCAAAATATTCGATACAATATGTGCTTTTCACGTTGAACACATTTGACCTACTTGAGATAATATCAAATACGCTCCGGTTATGTTTTTTTCGGATATTTTTAGTCTTTGAACTACCTGTTATTTTATTTGTTATATGAGCATTGAAGTTCGTTAACTTTTTAAATTTTATAAAACAATATTGAAATTTGTTGTTTACAACGGATTACATTCGTTTCGGTCTGATTAATTGAAGCGTTTTAAAAAAAAATTCCAATTAAAATCAAAACATTACGGTGGAAAATTCTAAAAGCTCTCAAATGCTCAGAACTTTGCGCAAAAACTTTGTGAGTGCATTTTATGTGCACGAATCGATTTTTTTCTGCTTTTATACTTTGTGTCTGTGGTCTGCGATAGTCAAAACACACGTCAGGATAGTTTAAATAAACGTTAATAGAATTTAATATTGTTTTCGATCAATACTGCATTTATTAGTAGTTCGGCCGTTGAAACTGAGGGTTTTGAAGATATTTTACATGCGTATTTCGGGCGAATACGATACTTTTTTAAACGATTCGTTTTCCGCCCATTAACTAATAATATAATATTATACCATTGCCGACGGAGATTACACTGTTATTGTTTAAGCCGTGGTGATTCATGATGGTCGCAAAACAATTGACTGAGGATAATTCAAGGGTTTCTCTTAAAAAAAAAAAAACGATCTTTTTAAGCGAGTTCTTTTCGAAAACTTCGCTGATGCATTTATTAAACTTGACTTGACCGACTGTTCGTATAATAAAAAGTAAATGAAAACGTTGTGCTGATCAGTCATGTTGGTAGAAAATTCGCTGTATGAATAAAAAAATTAACTAATAAATACTCGTAATCGATTGTTAAAAACCAACGTGAAATCTCCAACGCTCTTCGCGGATAATCGAGACTGATGTCCGAGTACGCGGTTCAAACCCATCGGGCATATTTTGGTGACCAAATTATATTGTAAAATAGTTATCGTAATACAAAACATTCTTGTTCCTGGAGTGGCTGGAGTTCAAACGACTCCGAAGTATAAAATACTTTCAAATTTTGCGTTCAAATTTTAAGCCATCAATACTGTGGCAAATTTGCGTGTCTATACACATTAAATCACGAGTTACTAGACAAATAGATATTTTGTTTTGTGATTTAAAACGGAGCTTTTCAATTACGTTTTACAGAATGCCAATCGGGTATGATTTTTTTGCAATTTTTTCAAAACCTCCGCCCAAAACGTTTTTCTGCGATTGGTTAAATGGTCGATCGTACGCGGGTCCCGGACGTTGTAAATTCAGTATAAAGAAGTAGCGCTGAACATGGCCGTATTAGCGTGAATCCACAAAGTTCAGTTATAATGAAAAATTCGCTAAAATCAACAACAGTAGCCGCAAACAAATTTTGATTTTTAAAAAAAAACTTACTTTTTCGTAATTCGAATTCGATTTTTCGTCGAACGATCGTAACAAAATTAACAATAAAAAAAAAAAAAAAAGACGAGAACTTGCCCTACACGTTTTAATGTCGTTATATTATTATCTGCCAATGTGCGCGGCTCACTTTCCAGTGTTTGATGTTGAATAATTCAAACGCGACAGCCGACGACCGTGTTGGAACTAACGATTTTTCGCTCGGGGTTTTTCAAAGAATCCACGGAACCTATATACGCACAATGATTTGGTGAAAATCTGTTGAATCAGATTTTTGGACAGACCACAATATTACAAAGTCGTAGGCTTAAAAATAAACGATTGAAAAATAGAAAAAAACGTAATAATAATGTTATAAAATCATATGCGTCAACAGCGATTTACAAAATTTTATAACCCGAGTTTTTCTCTCGAATCGTCTTAGCTGTTCTACGCGCGGGACGTGCTGCGTGATTCTCGCGGGATAGTACTCAAATAGATGAAAGAAAATAAAAATCTGGCGTGTCGTCGATCTCACTATGTTTTTCAGTGATTGTCGTCGGCGCGCGTCCGACAAAGCGTAAAAATAAAGCACGATTTATAAATCAACAGTCGCCTTATCTAAAAAGTTCGCACACCAACGTGGTAAAAGTTTTCGACGACTTTTAGTAGTTATCCAGCAAAAAAGTTTTTTGTAAAAAAAAAAAACAAAAAAAAATCACTCACATTGTCGTAAAACGAACGGCTTTTTCACTTTGAACGTTATTAAATTGTATACGTTTTTACCGCGATTTCGTGATTCGCTTTTCAACCGATAGAATATTATATTATAACACGAACGTTTGGTGAAAGGTTTTTTTCATTTTTTGTGTGCTGTAACGGGACGATGCAGCCGCCCTGCAATGTGTGTAAGTCAGCGAAACGACAAATCGTAATTTTCTAGATGAATACAAAATAAATATAATTTAAAAAAAAGCCGCGATCACAGCGTGGACGGTTCGACGGAATAGCGATTACGCTTTTGGTGGGTCACAAGAGTTTGGAATTTGTGGTTCAAACGCGTTATCTGAAAGCGATGATAAGCCGTTGTTTTCGAAAAAAAAAACGACGCCGGCCGAGCTCAGTTGTCTAGTACGTCCTGGTAAGATTTTTGAGAATTTCAATTTAGCTCGAAAATTTTCGAAATCGCTTGAAACTCCGGTCGACCCTATATGTGATCTATTGGAATATTACGTAAAAGCTCGTTACTCCAATTGTTATTACGGATGTTATGGCCAAAAAAAATCTAAATCGATATGTCTGATGACGCCGGCGATTTTACCATTCTCGTCGTTATCCGCTCGTAATTCGGAAAATAATCGAAATAACAAAAAATATTTTGTATAAAATAAAAGCTAAAATCCCAAACTTTACGGATTATTTGACGTAACGATCGGAGCGCTGTTTTTACACGAAAACCTCATTCTGAAAATTTCAAAGTTTTCGCCGTAAAATTCTCGATTTTTTTTTGGTTTTAAAACTCGAACAAGTAGGGAATTTTTCAAAAAAAAAAAGAACTTCAACCAAAGTACCACCGGAGTTTCACAGCCTTTTCATTTGACGTACTGACTTTGAAGCATTGCTATTCTGTTTTCGTAAAAACTGTACGATTTCGTTCAACGCGCTCAGAATATAAAAATACAATTTGTTTTTTTAACTTTTTTTTTTTTCATACGTATATGGTTATTGTCAGTATTTAAACGGTACTTTACGTTCTCTTATTCCGTAAACTTCATGATTATTTGTTTGTATTCCCTCGTGGAAAATTTGCTATTTTATACTTTTTTTTAGTAACTCGAAACGAAATTCTTCGATTATATCTAAAAAAATTATATTCTCGGTGTTATATTAAAAACTTTTCGTGACATTTTACCCGCTCGGCTGTTATTTATCACTGACCCCGATATTATGTTTTTAAACGCACAACAGTCGTCTAGGTTAAACTATGAAACGTATTCCGACGGCGTCCAAGAACGTATCTTACGAAAATTAATCTTTTACGTCTTTTTTTTTTAGCGTACGACAGTGAACATCACACGATTCTTTCGATACGTTTTCGTCAAATATTTTACGATACGGAATTAAAAAAACGTCCGTTCGTTCGAGTGTATCAATTAATTTTCTTCCGGTCTTCGACGCGCCGTTTGTCGCGCGCTACGTGTCGACGCGGCGTGGCTCCGTTGGTAAAAACACAAACAAAAAACAACTCGGGAAAACTCGGGATCATCGCGCCGTAAAGTCGGAAAATTGATACGGTAATCTTCGAGCGAAACCGTTTTGGTCGGGATTACCTACGTACGGTAACGTCATAACGCGAGTTTGGGAATTCGTTTTCCGAAAACCGCTCGTGTACCAACACATATGTTCAACGACGACATTCGCTCGGCACAGTCCACGCGGTGCGCTCGCTTTTCCCCCGGGGCGCGTGCCGTTTACAGCGGCATTTTTCCACGCGGTTTCCCGCCGCCCGACGTCTCCTTCGAAACGGTCTTTTTTAATATTTTTTTTCTGCCCCAACACACGAGCGCCACACGAACCGCGGAATAATCGACAAACAAATTGCTCGATTGATATTATTGACCGCAAAAGTCAGTTCTTTCAAACAACCGCCGCGGTGATGATGTTGCCGGAAGACTTTTTTCGATTATCTACAGTATTTCTTAAAAGACTGCCCTCCTAATCCCCCCAAGATCCTGGCTACACCTCTGGGTCACCGCGCGGTCTTTTAATTTTTTCATTCTTCGTTTTTTAAAATATTTATATGTACATACAATGTAGACGGACGCCTTACTCGGGGCAGTGGCGGCTTGAATTCGACACTCGAAATAAAAAAATCCGGCGCCGGGCTTTGGGCGAGTCTCTAGTTCGGAAGTGGTGGTCCAAACGCATTGTTTAATAGCGACGATCATTTTGAGCGAGTTATCTCTGCATACGAGTTCAGTCGATACGGTTTTTAGTATGAAATGCGTAGTTTCGTTGTTATAACCGAATTGCTCCGTTTTCCAACACTTTTTTTTTTTGTACGCGTTCTTCGGGACCTATTGGGCAGATTATTTTTTTTTTATCCGATAGCAATTTTTGGTTTTCCGTAACGTATTTTAATTCTTAAACAACATATTTGTGTGTGTGTGTTTTCTTCTTCAAACAACGCGGCGATAACAACACGTGCAACAAATACGTTCTATCGAATACGTCGTGTGTACAAGTACGGTATAATGTTTGTGTGTACGCGGGTAGGTAGGTAGAGCATTACCTGCGGACTTGCGTTCGAACACGGCGGTCTTCTCGAACAGTAACGTTTCGTTCCACACGGACGGTGAGATAGATAAGCTCCTGGGTTTCGCGGCAAACGTCACAACACACTCGTGTCGCGGCATCGAACGTCCAAAACGACGCAATACAACACAGAACGGTAGGTCGTAACCTGGCCAGACCGTTCTTTGAACGTCGTCAAATTGAGCACAGGGCGCGTGGCTATATTGCGGTGTCCGAAAACGTGGTGAAAACCAAAAAAAAACCACCCCCGAATCGCGCGCGGGTAGCGTCCGACGCTGGTCCCGGAACGTTTATGACCCGGGGAGAGTCGCGCAGGGCCAAATATCCGAGGGTGACGTTCGCTCACGAAAATATGACGGTTCCGAGCTCAGCGTTGAACTGTGTGAAAGCTGTGCCGTAACAACGGAGATTCGTTTAGAATTAAAAGCGGTATCTCGATAAGGGTCGTCGTACAACAAAAAAAAATGGTTTCGATACCGAGAAAAAAAAACCATAACGACAGTCAAATACCGCACGGAGTACACCCGATCGGATGATTCGATAATTTT
>CM029361.1:19644530-19711862 GCA_017140985.1 Hormaphis cornu
AAACTCCAATATTTCAAAAAAAAGTATTTGAAAATAATAAAAAATTAAGTCTCCCCATAAATTTTATGCACGCACCGCTACTGCCGCCGCGGTGGTGGTGTTGCCGGAAGACTTTTTTCGATTGACTACAGTATTTTCTAAAAGACTGCCCTCCTAATCCCCCCAAGATCCTGGCTACACCGCTGGGTCACCGCGCGGTCTTTTATTTTTTCATTCTTCGTTTTTTATAATATTTATGTGTACATACAATGTGGACGGACGCCTTACTCGGGGCAGTGGCGGCTTGAATTCGACACTCGAAATAAAAAAATCCGGCGCCGGGCTTTGGGCGAGTCTCTAGTTCGGAAGTCGTGATCCAAACGCGTTGTTTAATAGCGACGATAATTTTGAGCGAGTTATCTCTGCATACGAGTTCAGTCGATACGATTTTTAGTATCAAATGCGTAGTTTTGTTGTTATAACCGTATTGCTCCGTTTTCCAACACTTTTTTTTTTGTACGCGTTCTTCGAGACCTATTGGGCAGATTATTTTTTTTTTATCCGATAGCAATTTTTGGTTTTCCGTAACGTATTTTAATTCTTAAACAACATATTTGTGTGTGTGTGTTTTCTTCTTCAAACAACGCGGCGATAACAACACGTGCAACAAATACGCGTTACCGAATACGTCGTGTGTACACGATTCGCGTACGGTATAATGTATGTGTGTACGCGGGTAGGTAGGTAGAGCATTACCCGCGGACTTGCGTTCAAACACGGGGGTCTTCTCGAACAGTAACGTTTCGTTCCACACGGACGGTGAGATAGATAAGCTCCTGGGTTTCGCGGCAAACGTCACAACACACTCGTGTCGCGGCATCGAACGTCCAAAACGACGCAATACAACACAGAACGGTAGGTCGTAACCTGGCCAGACCGTTCTTTGAACGTCGTCGACTCGAACACAGAGGGCGCGTGGCTATATTGCGGTGTCCGAAAACGTGGTGAAAACCAAAAAAAAACCACCCCGAATCGCGCGCGAGTAGCGTCCGACGCTGGTCCCGGAACGCTTGTGACCCGGGGGGAGTCGCGCAGGGCGAAATATCCGAGGGCGACTTTCGCTCACGAAAATATGACGGTTCCGAGCTCAGCGTTGAACTGTGTGAAAGCTGTGCCGTAACAACGGAGATTCGTTTAGAATTAAAAGCGGTATCTCGATAAGGGTCGTCGTAAAACAAAAAAAATGGTTTCGATACCGAGAAAAAATACCCAAACGATAAATAATAACAGTTGTCAAATACCGCACGGAGTACACCCGATCGGATGATTCGATAATTTTTTTTGTACGCCCTCTGCGATTTTTTTCAAAATATTTTTGTTCACATTTTGTTCCACGCGTAACGTGTTTCACAACAACAACGAGTCGCGCGTTTTTTTCCCAAAAACAAATCACGGGTACGAGCGATTTTCGAAAATCGTTCAAACAAGTGAGTGTACAAATCGTGAGTAGCGCATTATTCGCATGTTCGGAAACCAATTTTCAAAAAATTTTGTGGAAACTGAATTTTCTATCGAGCAAAAATTACAAAAAAATGAAGCTGAGCTCAGAAATTTTCGAAACATAGAAGAGGTGATCACATGGCGGTAAAAAAATAAAAAAAATATAAAAAATCGCGTGTTAACGTTATTCGTTCCTCTCGGAATCTAATAACGACTGAAATGTTTCGCGATTAAAACGAAAAATTCAGTGGTCGGTGGAAAAATCGGGATTAGTGCCCTACTAAAGTACGAGCACTTTTTGCATTCTTAGCGTATAAAACTAAACGAATGTGCACAAAAAATTAATTTTTAGCATTGTGTAAATTCGATAACGACGTATCATCCGAGTTTGTGTTCTATTACTTCTGAGGGCATACCGAGAATTTCATTCTTTCCGTACTCAGAGTTTGTACTCCCTTTTATTCCTTTCCGTTCGTAGAATCTATCCTTCCTTTTTGTTAATCGTTTTTTTTTTTTTTTACCGGTAGCCCGCAATTACCGACGTTAAAAATGTCCACAAATTTAACCATTTTAACCATCATCACATTGAATGAAAAAATCCTGCGACACGTTCTTAATTTGTGATTTCTAAACCACACTTGGAACGCGTTGAAAATTGTTTTTCGCACGATGGCCAATCTCGCGAGCGAACCGGACCAATTCACGGAGTGTTCGTAAAACGCAAAATTTTATTAATTCACCGTCGAAAATACTCGGACATCGGAGCAAGCCTCTCCGACGGCCATTACGATGCCAGAAGCGAAGCGTGAAATATGGATTTTCTTAAAATCATTAAACCCGCGTCTATAATATAATTTAAATATTACATTTAAAAACAAAATGTAAATGAAAACCCGTAATGTAACGTAAGTCGATATATAAATAAATCCCCCGTTGTTTTGGTTTTAAATTATGTAAAATACAAAAAAAAACTAATATATTCAGTATAAAATCTATGTAAATCGTAAAAAATCAAAACCTAAAAGAGGTTTCCTCGACCACCTTTTGATCGTTTCTTAGCGAATGATAATGATAATAATTCAGAGAACGAATCTGTGATCGACGTTCGTCATTGTATGGTGCAATATGCGGATTACGGCGGAGCGTGGCAAAATGGAATCAATACAATTACGTCCTTGAGTCATAGGTAGTGCCTACTAAATTAACCGCTCAAACGGTAAAAGATTTTCCCGTGACAGAAGTAATGAAAAAATAATATTGTTTCCATTTTTGTATTAAAATCGCGATATTACAATTATTCGTCTCTGAAAAAAAAATCCGAATCGTATACAACTATTTCGAAAACATCCTTTTGAAAATTATAACATCATTAGAGTATACTAATTAAATATTCATCAACGTTATTGAAATGTATATAATTTTATCAGTACCGATAAAATGTATCATCAACATTTAGTACGTTCAATACGGTTGTAGGACACGAATCCTAATAAACGGTTAAAACATTGCGTTTGATCTGATGAAAATTCGATTTTGCGTTCGGTAATTAATATCGAAAAACGTATCGAATACTTGTTGAAAAAAAAATTTTTTTTAAAACAAATCACCTATATGACATTATGTATTTTTGCTTTTTGCGTTTCTTTATACTGACTTGTTAGAATTGAAACAATGTACAGGAAAATAGATCAAACGCGGCCACTGTATTGTGTAAAATTCCAGCAAAAAAAAACAAAACAAATTTTACATCGCGCGTGTACGGACCAGAGGTTCTCAAACTTTTCAGGCCCCACGTTTCGGTCAAGACCTGAGGCCCCCCGCATAAAAATAATTTCAACGGTTTAGAGAAAAGTTAAAAACAAACGACAAATATAGGCTAGTAATTGATGGAAATATTACAAATTTATTTCAAAACGAATTTTTTTTCTGTCCTACCAACGCGATGTTGATTTTTAAAATTTTCTTGCGGCCCCCGGAGGGTCGCACCTCGAGATTTGAGCACCTCTCATGTTGACTGCAATGTTCATTAATAAATATTCAAACGGTTGCCAATGCAAACACATTCTGTTTGATGTATTACCTACGTTGTGAAATTCCTTGTAGTTTTTTTTTACCGATTTTGTCGTATTCAAAGTTTGGTGATTTACTTAGGCGCGACAACGATTTCTTTCGGAGAGGGAACAAAAAAAAATAATAAATCTAATTATACTAAATAACTCCCGCGGTCCGACGTCGCGGCGGTATGTATAAGTTTTTCAATTTGTGTAATAGGCCGAACGCGATAAAAATCTCGAGAAAAACTCGGGCAAAAACGGCCGACACTGCTGCGGGTGAGCGAGCATATTGACGTCATCTCGCGGGGCCGTCCCGTTATTTGTATACAGGTCGTCGTCGTTTTGGTGAAAATGGATGCGACGTTCGGCGAAATTATTAAATTTATCAAGTCGAAATTGACAACGACCGTCCGCGTTGATCGATGCGTTTGTTCGCATAGTAATTATTTAAAAAAATATACCGTTCGAAAAACGGAAAAGATTTTCTTTTTTTTAAGAATTTTTTTTAAACGAAATCCGGTCCGCGTGCCATTGCAAACTTTGCGTTCGCAGTTTCGATCATACACACTTGTTTAAATGAAAAGTTCTTTTCTTTTAGTCGTGTTACGTTTTCGAGCGAACATCGTGTAACATTTATAAAAGCTGTCTGCCGAGTATACGATTGAACTCTTAAAGAATCGTTTTTCTTCTTCTACCAACGAAAACGAATCGTTAAAATTTTGTTTTATTTCGTTTACACTTGAAAGAATTTCTTTCACACGATTCGAACGATACACGATTCGTAGTAACAAAAAAAAATATGGGTGACCTCAACAGGAGGCGGTGAGCTATTGGGTGAGCTTTTCCTAACCTAACTCACGACGAGTACGAGTTGACTCAAGAGTGTGCAGAAAAAAAAAAACGGAATTTAAATTTAAAATTTGGTTACGATGTCCTAGGAAATACGGAAATTACGTAGAATTTTATAACATACAAAATTTGTCGGTAGGTATAATCTTTTACATCGAACGCGACGTTAATAAATTATTTTAAAACCGTAAATTCACCTCATTCGGAGTTTACTTGCAGGTTTTTTAACATTAAATTTGCTCTCTCATTATTTTTTTTTTGCAGTAAAATAAATACCAAAAATTGATCAATCGTGCCCATCTCTACGCGGTGAAAATGTTCATTGAAAACTGCATCAAATAATTATGGAAATTTTTTCGGGACAAGATTTTCAACTTTTGAATTTTCGTAACGGATTTTTAAGCAAAAACGGTAGGTACGCGTATTATTTTCTGTTCAGACTTTTACTGGTCATAGTGTTTTCTATGTTTCTTCAATTTTAAAAATTTTAAAAACTACACCACGATCGTTTTGGGGTTGACCGTTATCGATGCGTTGTAAATGATTTAGCAAAAATGATCGGTTTAATACCGAAATCCGGATGTTTACCGATCGCGATCGGTAACGCGTATAATATAGGTTTGACCGTTAATTTCAGGATTTACCAGTATTCATACTTTTATATTATTGTTTTCAGTGTTTTGTTTCTTTTTTTTTTTTTCTAAACAATACACTATCTATACTTATATATTATTATATACCTATATATACACTAACACAAAAAGTTTCTTCCGTTTTATTGAAAAAATCAATCAACAAACTGATCCATAAAAGATCCATAAAACAACACAAAATATAACACACAGAACAAATAATATATATATATATTATAAGATTCATACGACGTTATAAAGTACAACACAATATCTCAGTGAAATACAATCAGAACGGTGTACAAAAGACAAGAACTCGAGTATCGTATTTTCATTTTCGAAATACCAGCAAAATTCGATACCAGACAGTAATAATATTACGCACTTAGGGATAGAACAGAGTTTCCGAAATTCCGACCCGTTCTTTTGAAACCGTCTAAAGTTAATTGTATTAAACATATACACTTTGTTTACTCGAACTCAAATATTTGAGCACTACAACTGGATGTTTGTGCTCTCAATTATTAATAAAAGGTCCTATACGTGTCTAATTTAAACTTATAAATTCCATAAATATTTAAACGCTAAACCTTCAACGACGAAATATGAAATATAATAATAATTACCTACGCGAACGAGCCATTTTTAATGTTTTTTGCGCAATGTTTATACGCCAAAAATTTGACGAAATTCCACACACTCGATTCGGGGAGTGTTGTAGGAATTCACTCGTTGTGGGGGGAGTGACAAATAGTATTTTTTTTTTTTTTCAAATTCTCAGCGGGGTAAAGTGAAGCCGTCGTCGTAAAGTCAAAATAAAAAGACAACAACAATTTTTAACAATTTTTTTTTATTTAATAGCAATAAGGCCACGTATAAAAAAGACACGGAAAAGGTATCAGTGGATTCGCATCGATGGTTTACTCGTACATATTATATGAAATGAAATCTAATAAGCGAAAAGAAAATGGATCAAAAAAAAAAAACTTCACCGCATTTAAAAATATAAACCGAAAGGCGAAAAAGAAGCTTTATAGTCTATAGAAATTTATAAGAGCAACTAAAAGTAGTAATGATTAATACTACTGCTAAAAAATAAACTTTGACGTATGTACTTGAACGTTGGAAAAGTTATTGGAAGCGGTGACGAACGAAGGATTACAAAATACAACTTTTTCCTAAACGTTTATGCAAATTACGAATTTCTATGGATTATGCAAAATATTTTTCGATTTTCCGTTGATACGCATTAACGCAGTCCGTTGTTTTTATACAACGTGATTTGATTAGTCAAGGTTTCTCACAAAACGATTTTATGTATAATATCACCAATTTTTAAAATTCGTCACTTTGGAAATCTAGAGTGATAGATGGTAACCGTATAAATATTTTACAAGATAGTTCAGAGGAACGTTGTTATGAATTATATTTTCATAAGGTTCCCATTAGCCGTTTTCCAATTATTCGTTTTACTGTTGGTTTGTAGAAAAACTGCGTTTGAGTGAAAATCGGAGAACTTTTTCAGAAAAATCACCTCATCCCGCATTATACTAACATGCCCATACTTTATTTTCAAATCTAGTTTCGAAAAAAAATTGTACATTACTACGGATCAATTTAAATTCAACGAGTTCAAAAAAAACATTAATAATCATCAACTTTATTAAACACTTAATTTTAACTTTTGACGAGTCAATGCCCAGCATGTCGACCTGCAGTTGACGCCTGATACGATACACCATAGAATTGGTTCGGTTAAGATTATTTTATTTCTTTGTATTCATCCAACGACCAACCACGCATACATTCGTATGAAACCACGAGCTGTTTAAAAGCAATTACAATGATTTAATTTTGAAACTGGCTCCGTGTATTCATGAGGTAGCAATCGTTTGTAATGGTGTAAAGAGTACGTAACGTTTAGATTAAGGGGCACGGTGAATTTTCGCACTGTTTTGGGGCCCAAAAGCTAGAGTCGAATCCGTTCTCCAAAAACGAACCGAATTCAGTTCGGTAAAAAGATTTTGTTTCAGATACGTGTCGTAAAAAAGAACAATTTTCGCGGGTCAAAGCGGGTAAATATCGATGATGGTCGTTATAATATACATAATAAGAGTAACGTTTTACTCGGCACATGAATTATTTTTCATCGTTGCAGATGTCGGCGGATTCACTGCACCAAATCATCCATAACGCTCGAATCTGGTTGAACCGGACACTTTCAGCCGAGAAACGTAATGACCCTAGGAAAAGCCTTTTTTTTCTTTTTTTCACACCGCCGGCTGCTCTGCTGCTGTGGCGTGCTCTATATTTATCGACTCGTAACCCGCGCCACCCGAAAAGGGTTTCGTCACCGAAAATATATTATTTACGCCTTAAAAAGCTTTGGGCAGGACCGCGCGACCATTAGGCAAAGCCGACGGGGGACGTCAAAATATTCGGAACGCAGTAAACAACGGCATTTTTTTTCTTCAAAAAAAAAAACGTCCGAAAATCCGATGGTTCGCACTGCCAATACAATAGTCGTAAAGATACTACGCCGTAATTAGTTTTTAAACCGAATTCGGAGAACGTCTGGGGAACGCTCGTGATGTGAATTTTGGCGGTAATACAACGTTTTTCGACTTGGCAAACGACAATAATGTGCGGGCGACTCGAGACGACAACGTTTCGTTACGTATTGTATTTCTCGATGGAATAATTTTTTATTTTTTTTCACACGAATTCTCTCCTCTGTCGCTCGGTGTGTCGTTTATGGACCTCGCGGCAGTAACGGACCTGGGGGTAGAACCGCAGTAGACCTCGTGTTTTGCACCTAGATTGTAGTAGTGAAGCGTTTTTTCAAAATTTTAATTATTTTTTTTTCAGTTATACTTCGAAAAAATTTGCGAAAACGTTGCGTAGAACACTGAAATTCGATTACTTTTTCGCGCGGGAAGAATGACCTGATACTACGCGTTAAATATAAATACGACAAAAGAGAATATCTAAAAAAAAACGCCGGGATCACTCTATACCGCGTGGGGGGTAGTTTGACGGAGTAGCGACTGCGCAACCGGTTCGGAAGTCGTGGTTCAAACCCATTATTTAATATCCGAAAAAACGATTCTGACCGAGCTCAGTTGTCTAGTACACGTCGTAGGTAATACTAAACAACAGATATACCTACGTAGAAAATAAATAAATACCTATCAAAAACTTTTTTTTTCGATTTCGCGCATTAAATTTTAATACAATTTTTTATAACAAAAGTTTAATATAGCCGTACTGACGCCGGATTCGGTGATTCTTCGTCGTTTTCGGCGTACAACTCAGAAAATAATCAAGCTGTCAAAAAGTGTTTGAAAAATTCAAGTCCGAAATTCCAAATTTTATGTGGCGTCAACGTAACGTTATCGGAGCACTACCCAAAAGCGTCGTTACACGTCGTGAATATTTCGAATTTTTTGCCGTAAATATTTTTTTTTTTTTAGGTAAAAATCAAAAAGTAAGCAAAATTTCAAAAAAAGCTTCAGCCAAAGTACCACCAAAGTTCATATAACTATATCGGTAGAAATACTGGCTTTAAAAACCTGAGCGTTTCTTCTACCCGAAAAATTGTTTACAGAAAAAAAAAAACATTGTATGGTAAGAACAATAAATTCCTCGCTGATACTCAGAATCTTAAAACATACAGACTACCTATCACGAAAAACAATCGAAAATTTTGCTATCCACAACACACAATGTATCTCTCCTAATAAAAAATCGGTATTTTATTCGCTCACCCCTTGGACAACTCCTGAATCTGCCACTGCCACGTGGGCTGTTAACAATGTTTTCGTATATGTGCAAAATTTGACCGCAATGAATCGACTGTACTTAAAATACGTGCGTATTCAAACAATTTAAAACGGTTTTGAGTTATTTTAAAATACTTTCGGATAAGCGTTTATTTTTTTTTAAATCACAATTTAAACGTAAAAATTATAGATACACATCAAAAACGATACACGAAAGCAATGATTGAAATATCAAATTGTAAAGTATACAAGCCAAAATCGACAACGACGGACCGCGTTGATCGCTGTGTTTTGCGTGATAACTGTTTTAAAATATTATATCGTTCGAACAATCGAACGGAAAATATTTTTCACGATTTTTTTATCCGACGACAAATTACGGTAAACGTACCTATGTAAACTTTACGTTTGCAGTCTCAGTTGTGTAAAAATGAATAAGGCTACATTAATATTGTGCTTTTTTTGTTGTACATTTTGTTTTAGACGTATTCTTTGAGTAAATAATAATAATAATAATATTTAGAAGTTGTTTGCTGAGTATAATAGTTTAATTAGATTTGTAAGGAATCTTATCATTATTAAATTTTTGTTTTATATCGTTCACGCGTTGACACTTAAAAGAATTTTTTTCACGTTATTCGAACATTCGAATACACTATAAATTCGTAAAAAAAAAAAAATATGGGCGACCTCAATAGAAGGCGGGGTGAACCTGGGTGAGCTTTCTCCTCTCTACCATGACAAGTGTATTATGTAAACTATTTCTTACTGTAAACACATTGAAAAGTTTTTAAGTTTCACAATTTGAATCGTTGACAACGCTATAGCGAACAAATAGGTTTTCCGAGCACGAATGTTACGTAAAAAATAAATGATGTTTGGCGTGTTATTTAATAAACAACCGTTTTCAGGTCCAAACGATTGTCCAACGTTATTTGCACTTCTCAGCTGCCATTTTTGGCTGCGAAAAGGTCGGCTGACGGGGTTCGGGGGGGCACTCGATCGATTTATATTTTTATTTTGTTTCCAAGCACAACGAAACGTTATCGGAAACTATTTTACCCGAACAAGGGTTAGCCATTGATTATTTTTTTATTTTAAAGAGCCGCAATTGTAAATTACAAAATAATGTATGCATAAAAAAAAAAACCTAAAACTATGCGTATAGTGTACTTAATAGAAATACAGTTAGAAAACATTTTTGGATAAAATAATTGCACTTGTCAAAAATTACTCAAAAAGTATTCGCATTTTGTCCGTCGTACGCTTATAACAATGATTTTTGACAACAAAAACAGAATACATTAAATACCCATTCGTTTAAATATACGTCCAGGGCTAATTACATATTTTATTTAAAGGACGAGTCTTTGACGAAATATGTCGTTTAAGTGTACATCAATACTACAATTATTAATAGAAAACCAATACAATTTAATAAGACCCAAAACTCCGGAGAAAGAAATATAATATACCCATAAGTAGTGGTCGGGAATCTGGAGCAGAACTATATAGAGTTGAATAATCATAATAAACACACGATGTAAAATCAAAAATATAAATTTGGGCGATTCGTATAGTTTAGTCATTGCAGAGTGAGAAATCGGGAGGACACTCGGTAGTCACAACTGACGAATTTTTTCCGGATACAGGGCCGGTTTTCTTTTTTTTTTGGATAATTATTATTAATTGTTATGGTTTACGGTCGGTTCACGCTGCGACGGGTCGTATTGTTTCAAACTCGCAAAAGTATAGTTTGAAACTACGAGAAAAAAACGAGTAACAATTTCATACTCGAAATTCTACACACGATTCATTCGACTGTATGCTAGCAAGTAGAACTATTTGTGGATTTGATGAAGTTTTACACAGGATTGATACGTAAAATATAATACGGACCGCGAATGAAATCATTTTTTACGAAACGCTATGATCCCTTCGGAAGCACTGGGTCCATAAGAAAACGATCGTTACGTCTTTTCCAAAAAAAAAATTTAAACATTAAATTATGCCCTCGTTTTAGATCTTATTGGCAAGCGACTATTATCAATAACGAAAATAATAACGAAAAAAATAATATATTCACGGATACGAATCGGAGATGAATATTCCGGGACGGGCGAAACGCAATGTTTGTTTACCGTATATAAAAGAATTTAAATAATTTAGATTGTATTGATTTTTTGGTTTTTTAAATTAATTCGGTACATCGAAAAGTTTTGAAACGACAAAGAATAGTTTTTTATAACTTTGGAATTCAAAAAATGCGTCAACTAAATAATTGAAATTTAAAGCCAACATTTATGTGGTATTCGATTTCTACCCGAAAACGTCTTTCGACAAATCTGAAAATTTCAAAATTTTTACCAAAATTCCGAATTTTTTTTTTGTTTTTGGGGTTTAACTCGTGAACGAGGCAAAATTTAAAAAAAAAAAAAATCTTCAACCAGACTATCACCGAATCCGTACGTACCTGTATCTGTAGAGGTACTGACGTAAAAAAAAAAAACAATACATTCCTCGCTGACGCTCAGAATCTTAAAAAACCTTTTGGAACGCCACTATTCCCCTGCACCATAAAATACGCCACTGAATGTATTGCTGCCATAAAATAAACGCTACATTGTCAGTGAGAAGAGTTCTAAAAAGAAAAACGGTACGAATATTACGACGTACCCATACGTAGTCGATAAAAGTGATCAAAAGCCGGCCGGCCTGCCTTTTCTCCGTGGTGGTAGGAAGTTTTTAAATTGCGTTTGTAGAATTCGAAACGAAAATATACATAATATTGAGATGGTATTTTTGTGAGCACGACTCTCCTCCGATAGGAAGTTCGATAATTTGTTCACGGCCAAAACGTGCACGACGCGTAAGTTATAATCACATATCGTACACCGTCGGCAAGGACTTATGAATACTAACGCGTCGGGTTATAAAACTTTTCGTTACATATTTCATGTCCGGTGTAGAAACGACGCTAAAAAGTAAAAAGAACTGTACTTACTGTCTTTGTAAAGTGTTATCCGCTCGTTTCATTGAATACGTTTCGGGAAAAATAAAATTATTCAAACACAATCGTTTTCCGCACGCGTGTTTTCTCTCTCTCTTTTTTTCATTTGCGATTATTGTTTTTTTTTTTTTTTTCAAACCCAACGATAAACCTTGACGGTTATTATCATGTGATCGCGTGTAATAAAAATCCGGTAAAAATTAATGGTTGATTTTCAATTATTATTAATATATTTTATTTTTTTTATGCTACATTTGTTTTTGGATCGACAGTTATTTGAAAAAAGTGCGAACAGAATTATTTGATCGAAGTAATTTTAGCCAATATGTACCTATGTGCGCGATGAGTTTGTAAAAACTGGAAATGTCACCGAAAGAGAGAGAGAGCGTAAACAAGATTGAATTTTGATTGTATGAAGAATAATATATTTCAATAACCGTAAATAAATCTAGTAAATGAAGTAGATTGTACAATTTTTGACTCAAACTCTGGTCCGTACGGTTTAATCACGTCTTATTTACTGGGTCTTATTGTTTCTGTTCATTGATTTCATATTGAATTAAAAAAAAAGACATTTTCAACTATTCGATATGGAATAATAAAAACGAAAAACGTGTAAAATAGGTAAAAAAAAAAAACGTTTAATAACAACGTCTGCTCGTTGGAAAAAAAAACACATTAATTTATACTTATTTTGTACTTATATTATGGTATCTATAGTTACATAATTTAATTTTTTTTTTAATGAAGGTAAAGATGTGTAAATCATTATGATATCTCGAAAATTGTGTTACACGTAAAATAAAAACTTTAACTGTGGAACCGTTTTTAATTTTTCACATTCCAATAATTATTGTTAAACGTAAATGAAAAAAAGAAGAATAACCTTACGTTTACAATATTTACTATAAACAATTTTGATCGTATTTACTATTAATGTTATCCAAAAGTTGTAAACCACAATAACACAAATAATGTTCTGTATGTGTTTTAAAATTTCGGTCACTTTACTGTAAGTTTGACGCGGAAAAATCTGCTCCACGCAAAACAAAAAAACACTACCAAATCACAAAAATACGGTGAACACGATGAATATTAATTTAAAACAATTCATTAATTTGATTAAGCAATACAATTTGTTTTCTAATTTGTAATTACAAATCCTTCATTGTATAGTTTTTAGTATATTTTATAAATGCCAACTCAAACATTAAAAAAAAATTTTTTTTTTTTAAATAATGTCCGAAATGCCGCAGGAACTATGTCGTGAAAAAATATAGTGAATAAGTACAGAAGTCACTGTACGTCTGGTTTTTATCAGGACGTGAAATACTAGATAACTGACCTGGCTCAGAATCGTTTTTTCGAAGGCAATCATTGCTTTCAGGTATCAGACACAATAATACGATTGAACCACAAGTTCCAAACCAGTAACACACCCAAGGCGAAGTCGATCAAACTATCCACCTAGCCCAACCTAACCAGAAACTGCTCAACTTTTAGATGGTTTAATCTAATTAAAAGCATTGTTCCTTTTTCAATGAGGCGATAAACATCCAACACACTGGAGGGTATCTTTTTTGCATACGAATCAAACAAATTATGTTCACCCTCGACGGAATGTTGTTAGTTCGCGGAATATCAAACTTTAATAAACAGTAACAATTCCAAACATGACGTAAAGCGTGGGTATACCGAACAAAGGTGCCATTCTCATTCCCCGACATGGCCATTTACCGATACATGCAAAATAATTAATTATTTACTTGACGAGCCAAATTTTCTCCATACAACTATCTGAATGTCGATCAGCGGCTCGCAAATGCTGAAATAACATTAAAGGTATAAACTTCTGGTGAACTGCGTCGGTTTGACCGAGGTGAAACGTTCCAACTGTTATTTTCAGTAATCTTGCGAAATGTAATTGAAAGTTTTGTTCCACGTTCGATTGAAGAAAAATTATTTCATCAGCGAGATCAACTCACCAATTCGAATAACCATCAGTATATTACTCGGCTTGAAAACGGTTGTGATCGGTTGAAATTTGTACCGCACGTTTGTGTATACTTCGTCGGCTGTATTCCGATATTGGTATTTTAAGGGCTAATATTACTGTCGAATTCCACCAAAACGAGTTCTGTACGATTTTTGTACAGCGTAGTATGGAATCTTAGATCCTGTTCGCAAATGAAACAATAATTATCGCCCTAACAGTTTTTTTTTTTTGAAAAATGTTTACGATTCAGAATAACCTAATTTTTCATTTTTGGTTGTTTGGTTATTTTTTAATGAAATTTCTTCACGTTCCTCTTACGTTTCTCCTTGGATTCACGTCTGTAACTTTTTAAATTTTTAAATTTAAAACCCCTCAATGTACCATCGGAGTTCGTAAGCCTTTCATTAGCGGTACTGACTTTATAAATCGGAGCATTTCTTTTTGCTAAGAACTAAAGTACCTATTTTGTGAAAAGATCGCAGATTACATGGGGCAATAGTGTACCTAGCAAAAACTTTTTTCAACCTTTCATAACTTTGAAAACGACGTGAAATAATTTTTCATAACGATAGTATAACCGGTATTGACGCCGGATTTGGCGATTTCGTTATTTTCGGTACACACCTAACTCAGAAAACAGTCAAATCATATCAAAAAATGCTCCGAACAAACTAAAATTGAAAGAAGCCAAAATACCAATTTTCATGCGGTATTAACGATTTAACTCCTTTTACCCGAGAACATCGTTACAAACCTGAAATTTTCCAATTTTTTGCAGTAAAATTGTCGATTTTTTTCGCTCGTCGCTCAGGATATACAAAAAATATCGTCGTACGAACAATATCTAGGGGTTAGGTACACATATTCTGCCGCGTTGAGAATCTAAAGCGTCGTGTGATATTGTATTTCTATTATACAAACGAATTACGAGAATCAATTCGATTGTATCCATTTAAATACGACGAACGTTATTGCCGTGCGAACCGCTCTCAGAGTAGGTATATGGTTTAGTTCTAAAATATCCGTGAACAGCGACGTGAATAATATTTGCATTTTTATATTGGTTTTTTTTTTTTTTTCGGGGTGTCGGGAAAATTTTCGTGGTCGATACGACCGTATAATAATATTATTATGTACACTTACAAAGCGCGCACACACAAAGAGTCGAGGGAAAGTAAAAAAATTATACCACCGCGACGCGTACGATTTCTTGCAAAGGTCGTATTATTATTATTATTTTGTAGTACCTATGTAGTGTGCAAAACAGGGTGTTTTGAGATTATTCATCCGATAGACTATTTATTTATTTATTTTATTTATTTATTAAATAAACGCCCGAGGGCTCAAGTACAGTACATAATAACTATATGACTATATAAATCTTGAGCCCGAAAGAAGGAATCGCCGCCAAGTAAGCTACGCGTCGAGGTTCGAAGAGCGAGCTTCGGTGTTTGTTTCAAAATGTCGACAAAGACCCGTCGCAACGGAAATCGCCAGTTCGTTCGGAACGAGAGGAACCATTATGTAAACGGCGTGGTTTTTTTTTCGTATCCCTCAATAAAAAGAAAGAAAACTTGACCGTATAGGTGTGGAAAACCTGGTGGAAAAGTGGTTTTCTTTATTTTTCTGCCGTTCGGTCTGTTCCAGTATATCCACGACCGATCGAAGCGCGGTTCCAATTCAAGCTGGACTGGATGTCGAAAAAAATGCTCCTCCTTCATGAAAAACGGTTGGCGGTTGGGGTTTCACGTTGCAGAACTTTTCAAAACAGCCGAATGAAACCGGACGAATGAAACACCCGGTATTGTAACCGTGATATTGTAACGGCGGCGGTGCTCAATTCGCCGCGTTAAATTAATAAATTCTGGCGGGACACCCTGCCCCGAGCACGTAGAGGTATACGTTATTAAGTATATCGCCGCGTACGGGTCGTACGGTTATAAGGTGGTGCTTTTTATCATAATATAATATTATATTACACACGGCATGCAAACTTTTTCATGGCCCGGAACATAATATGTATAACGCACGTACGGGTATATTATTAAAACATTTGAGCGTATTTTTTATATTTATTTAACGTCGCGTCGTAAAAAATTTCGTTCCGGTCTTTTCTTCGGTACATAATGTGAAAAACCGGAATCGCTCTGGGTCGCTCGAGTCACCGTTTTGGAAGGTTCGTACAGGAGTCGCGCATAAAATCTGTGAGCCATTAAAAATTGCTTACACTGTAATAACGGTTCCGAGTGAGGCGGCTCGCGTAGCGAAACAAAGCGTACGAAGAAATCGGTCACAAAGTTTAGTTTGTTGATTTAAATAACGCGCGAAAACTCCAAACCAAAACTTTAAACAACTAAATATAAAAACCGTGACAGCGGATTTTTGAAATTTTTCAGCAGCACGTGTTATATGATGCGTCGGAAGTCTCGTATTAAATTTTCGAAACTTTTTGTCAAATGAAAATTTCAAAAAAAAAATGATGAAAACTTTCGAAAATTTCTATCAGAATTGTATACTATTATGCGAACGTTTCTGCTTGTTTTGATCATTACTGTGGAAGATATGGCCAAACGTCTAAACCGATCATGTCGAAAACACGTTTGCCGAAATTTTTAACTTGTTTCGCTTAGTTGTTTTATCGTTACCTCTTAAGTATTCACGTTTAAATATAACATGACCTCCTCAAAGTATCATCTGTGCCCTATCATTAGAGGTATGGAATATAAAAATCGAACTATTGTTGAGTAGTTGTGGCTCATAAAAAATTTAAAATCAAAAACACCCATCGTGTGAAGACCATTGTTCGTTATATACAGAATCTAAAAAAAATAGGCAACGTGTTATACAACAGCTGATAGAACTATGTCAAAATGACGATATAGGTACCGTAAAGATAATAACGCGGTAACGGCACTAAACTAATGACCATTCCGAACAATGTCAAAAACTGAACTGAATCTAATATTTCCGTGTACAGAGTTGTTTACCAGGTTAAACTTTAAGAAATCGTATTCGTTTTCTTTTTTTTTTTTCTTAATCCGGATCGTTCGAATCGAAAGTGAAACCGTAAAAAACACGATTGCGGAAACCACGAATAGGTAGGCAAACCAAAAAAAAATTAAACATCAGCAACTTTTTGTAGAAAAAAATTCGTGGACTGGAACAAAATATAATAGGTACTATAGGTTTTCTCAAGTATAAAGGAGTATTTGGTAACCTGTACAATAAAAAAAAGAAAAAGAGTAAAAAAAGATTTTTTTATTTAACTGTTTCTTCAAATTGGTTTTTATTTTTTCGATAATTTTTTTGTTTGTGTCCCATATATATACATTCAAGTTTTCAATAAAACACTTTTGTAATTCTGTGTATATACATCAATATAAGTATATATCGAGGTTGGTTTATTTAACACGTATTAATTTGTGTTCAAATAAAAGGCGTTAATGGACTTGAGACGTCAACGCGATTGAATAAAAGAAATCAACAAAAGAAAAAAAACCACTGTGGAATCGTTATAACGTGAACAAAACCCGCACCAATTTATATTGTCTATAAATTTAGTTTGTTGACGACATCGATTTAAATTTTACATTAGAAAAATATCATGATAAAACTGAATTAGGAAGACAATATCGTTAAACACTACTGAAATTATCTATATAAGTTCGTTAAAAATACTTTAGTAATTATGTTTATACTAAATATAATTATAATTGTCGTAAAAAAAAAGTTGATTGTTTTTAAATTCAACCTTATATGATCGATAATGTATACACTATAGGTGTCCCGTATATTGTTTGTTATGTATAGAATAAGTAAATTGATATTGGAAAGTCAATCGCCATAATTCATATAGTATTTTTTTATTATTTATTTTATTTTTATTATTCAATGTTTTTGATCTTTTTTAAATTCTGTGCGGAGCGAGTAAACTATTTGTTTTACCGCAGATTTCTTTGACTGAACTTCCAAGTGATTGAAACGAAATATTGTATTTTTATAATCTAAACATTGCTCTTGTTCATCGAAAATTTAACCAATGACAAAAAAAAATCGTTTTTAAATATTATCATTAAGTCACTTTATAAAATGACTATTCCGAAATTTTGAAAAAACAAAATTTTAAAAAATAACTGAACTCAAATACTTACACGTAATCATGAATTATGGCGACTGAATTTCCAATTATGTAACATAAGTATAGTAATTTTAAATTGTTTTAGTTTAAATGTATTTTAATTCTTATTCCATGACTTTTTCTTAACTTCGTTTAATCCCCTATGGAGTAGAATTTCGAAAAACATCTTCTTAGTTTGTCTCTACATCGCTTGACAAAAGATCAAATAACATTCTTGTTAGTCTTACTATGTTTCAATACTTTTTTTACAACTGTTTTTTTCACTAACTGAAAAGTCATAACAAATCCAAAAAAAAAAAAAAAACACTAAACACATCAAATACACTAAAATCGCTAACTTTTTATAATAACCCGGATAATCGATGGATATTTTCATACAAAAAGTTAAGTAAAGAAAATTTAATTCACCATCAAATCGTGTTTATTTTTTTTTTCTTTTATGATTGAAAATATTTTATTTAAATAATAAAAACAAAACCCAACTAGTTTCTCTCGCATTGCGTATCGCGTAAGTTAAAAATATGCTAAAATCGCATTAACTTTGGATTAAAGTTTAAACCATTCGATTAAATACCCAATGCAATACAAGCCTTCTGTAAGTCATTGTTTTACTGGCAAATAAAATATTTAGCACATCAATATTCCTGTAATGATCATAGTATACGCTATCGGCATTAAATTTTAATCCCATTTACAGAATAAAGAGGTAAGTATATAAGAGGTAAGTTATAGTCAAGGACTGTACGCCGATTTTTAACTTATTTTTATCATTTTTTGTTTGCTAGATTATATATTTATCTAAAGTTATCTTCACTAAAAATTAAAATGTTGATTTTAAATTTTCGTATCGTAAGGCTCTTATTTGGCAAAAAAAAAAAAAATCGGTACCATAATATACAAAACCATTCGCCTGCATACAGCGACTTACGTCTTTACGGTCTTCAACATATTATACTTTGCGGGTTTTGATGTCGCGTGAAAATTCTATTTTACGTTTTTAACAATTGAAAATAATTTGTGTAAGATGATTTTTTCGAATGTTTTCAACTGCTTTTTCGTTTCGAGGATTAATAGCGAGTTTCCAAACAAACACCATTATACTTGTTCTGTTATATCGTCCAATACGTTTATATAAAACAATACTGCACTGTCGTTTTCTGCGGATTGAATTACACAGTCCGATTAAACTCGACAGTTTCGCCACGTAATCAACAACGAACCTTTTGTGTAGGTAAGTCAATATATTATCATAATTACATCGGCAAATAAAATACCTTGCACTCAACCGTATAACTGTACATTGTAACACGCCTTTACTAATTTAAGGGTTTTAAACTTGAAATTTAGTTTGTCGGTTCTCACCGCAGACAGTCGGCGCGTGAATTCACGTGAAAATGTTGTATCAATAGCACACAGGACTTAAGAGGAGAGCTGACGTTACATATTCGCGTGATCATCGTCAAACTTTGTAGTAAATCTACACCGCGGTGATAAAATGTAAACATAGAGGGTTTTAAGTATAGGCGATTAATATAATTTAAAAGCCGATAAATTCGATCGCGGGACGAAACCGGCCGAACAGCATGGTTTTCTATACGAATTCTCGTACAAAAGAGATGGACAGAACATAAAACACCGTTTTGGTTAGGTAATTATTTCGAAGAAATTTTCTAACTCACAACGTCCGTAGTAAACGTGAAAATTCCGAAACGGTTTCAGAGTTTTCCACGGACAATTTTCGTAAAATAACCCGCGACCAAAATCGACAAACGTTCATTGTATTAACATAACGATACAGGTATGTGTAACGGAATTTCATATTTAAATTATCTCTATTGTACAACAAATTTCCATATCGCTCTGTTGCTTTATCCATTATGAAAATGCAATTACCATTCAGACCCTAACCGTCAAAATTAGTATTCACGTGGGTTATATCATAAGCGTTGATTAGATTTCTATGATAACGATTATTAACACTGTTCTTTGTACACACCGTATTATTATTATTGTTATAACACAGCAAATAGTTATATCGAGGATCTTAGTAAAAATAAATTGTTTAAAACTCCAGTGTTTGGAAAAGTATTTAACTTTTGCAACGTTTGAAACGCGTACAACTAAAAACTCGTATACAACAATGAAAACGATTCCGGTCGCACTTTGAAATTTTGTGTTTGAAAATTTTACCTTTGAAACGTTGATAAAATATTAAAACAACCGGACAGTTTAAAAAAAGAAAAAATCATTGCGAATGTTTGAATTTGTCCGATGGACAACTGTTTGGTTACAAATTATTTTGTATTTTAACGATTGACAAAAAATGATTACTCCTAGAAATAATTACGCTTTAATTATGAGCGTTGATGAATTTCGGGTAGAGTTGAAACCTATTTAAGCCTACCCCCCCCCCCCCACAAAAAAAATCAATCCCTCGAAAGGATTCTGTTAAGTTAAATTGTTGTCCTTAAATTTGATTGTCCCAAAATTTTTTTCTACGATTTATTTTCAGTAGTTAACCGAAAAGTTGATATCGGTATTCAATCGGTTGATTTGTTTTTCTGTCATTTCAAACAAAAAGTTGCAAAAAAAAAAAAACCCTAAACAATATCCATGTATCCTATTGATTTATTTATATATACATGGAACGCCGGAAACCGCATAAATTTGCTTGACGTAAATTAGTGAACATATATTATTAAGTCTTCTCAGTCGGTTACCATCAAATATTTATCGAGGGGTTATACACAAACTAAAATATTATCGACATAGTAAGAACACAACGATTATCGTGTTCGCCTATCTGAACAAAATATTATTCAATTTAAATGTTTTTAACATTTTTTTAAACTGTCAGCCAAGTAAAATATACAGTGATCTTACTGGTAAAGTAGGTCACTGTTTAGAGTGGGTCTTTCAATACACAGTAGATGTTTTATAAGAAACGATAAAGTATCATCGCGTACGAAAATCACGATTCTGAGCGAGCTCGATGAGAGCCAAAGAAACTCAAGAACGGTCGAAACTGTTCGAAATTTCTATAAGGTTTTAGTAAATCGCACGATCCATTCCATTAAGGTGGAAACATTTGCAGACGATTTGAACCGTAATCGAAGGGCTCGAAAAAATAACAAAAACATAACGAAATAATATGCCGGCGTTCATCGCTTAAAAAATTAAATCAGTAAACGAAATTTTCAAAAAGATTATAAGAAAGAGTTAACTAAACGTTTTGTGAATAATACAAGTTTTACAGGATTATAAAAATGTTTAATTTCACATAAAGCGTGATACATTCCACAATTTGAAAACTATTTATTTATTCAGGCCAAAAGGAACGGAAATTTGTTCATGTTTGTGGTACGTTTAAATTTCTTCTTGTGAAAATTTCAATAATACATATTCAAAAAATTTTCCAGGAGTTGATCCAACAAAAAAAATAATATAAACACAAAAAAAAAGAGTATTTTTGTCACTTTGGTCGGTTGAAAAACTTATTAGACCTGACTTGTAAAGGCTTTATATGAAGACGTGATTTGGTGTGTGTTTTAAATTTCTAATTTCATTGGTCACTATAATTACAATTATTTTGCTCAACGAGTCAAACACTGTACGTGTTCTAATTTTAAAGTCTTTTTGTTTGGGTCAAATTTTTTCAAACGTTTTTTTTTGTAATATTTTACGTTTCTAGTTTTCCGACTACGCATTTTACTCATCCTTTCGTCAAAGAAAAATGTCAAAACATTCTAAACATACTTGACATTTTTTTACGTTTAAAAATTATAAAAATTTCAAAAAGAGCTTCCATGAAGTTCGATTCTGAGCCGACAACATTTTTGTATTACGCAACGATTACCCTAGTTCACCTACCCGAATAAGTAGGCAATCACAGACGAGAAAACTTTGAAGTGATTTGGAGCAACGTTTTTATAAATTGATTCGTTTTTGGACCAAAACTCACAATAATGATAGAATTTTTAAAAAATTGATCATACCAAGCGGAGTACCATCTTTTTTAGACGTTGATATCGGCGTGAAATTCTACTACGCTACTCGAAAAATCGTTTACAGAAGAAAAAGACAAAATACAAAAAAAAATTAAGTTAAATCAATAAATCCCCCCCCCCTCACTTCGCTGAAAGTCTTAAAAATACGCAGTGATTTGGATGATACTGAATACAGCCGAAGTGTTTACAAATGAACAACACGCGTCTTGTGAATGTACAAAGTTTTTTGAGTAATCAACTTACAGAGACACGTTTCGCCATTACGTTCGCGAAGTTACCACAAAAACTCATAAACGTAGTGTTCATCCCCAGTGACCGGAATTAGGTCAGCACGGCTTTCAATCGTGTACTCTTGTCCCAAACGGGGTCGTGGTGCACGATTGGCTTGTTTACGCGATGCGGGAGGAAGGACTAGGAGGAGATCTCATTTCCAAATCTATATTTTTAATTCACCTATTTTTAATTTCTATACCGTTTTAAGAGAGCGATAAGTGTTAGTTTTACATTCCGAGTAAAGCAAGGAATACGGGTAAAACTAGTTTATTATTTTTAACATCCGACCAAAACCGCGACGATCTCCGCACAGTAGTGCTGTGGAGAATTTTTACACCGCTTTTACAGTTTCATAAAGCTCGTTAATGGAAAATATGTTCTATTCGGTTAAACAAAAACGAATATTGCATATTTACCCGATTGTTATATCTTCAGAGTGTAGCAAAGATACTCTTACGTTCCACGACGATTTCTACAGCAATATTTTTTTTTCTTCTAAAATCGAGTACTCGGAATATAACGTAATACGGTACGTGATTTTGAACATTTTTTTCTACATAGAGTTTATGACATAGAATAAGATTCAATATGTACTTGAAATGTTCTTTTATTTATATTTCGCGTTAATTCCACGGAATATTTTGCATGATGAAAAAAATTAATTCCTACGGTTCAACGGTACGTCTTTATCGTTGTGCCTGGGATACATAAATATTATTTACTATAATAAATACTACAACATAGTTAGTAGTTAAATAATCGTTTTCGCGGGAGGCGTTAAATAATCAAAAAAGGCAGTTTTTTTTAAAGAAAAGTGTATTGTTTTATTCGATTCTTTTCGTTCTCACACTAGGTTTACAAAGAAATTCCTATAAAATCAACGAACAACGTCACTAAGAAGGATTTTTCTACGTTTAGCCGGATGTTGCTTACAAAATAAAAAAATTCATAATAAAAGAGAGATTAAAAAAGAGTAACATAGTATGGATCAATGTAACAAAAAAACGATTTGAAATATTCAACACGCACACATGTTATGTAAATCCCTCAAATATTTTTGCCGTTCATTTACGAAAACAATTAAATTTTTGGTAGTATTTTTGTGTGCTCCTGTGCGTCGTAATGAATGTCGTAGCAAAATAATAATTGTTTTTCTTTTTTTTTTTTAACAACACGGAAAACCATTACTCACTTTTGGTTTTATTCTTATGTATAAGCAACATACGGCTGCTAAACATCCAAAAGTCCTCTGCAGCGACATTGTCTACGAATTTAATGAGATACTCTCTTCGTACAACTATTGAAAACGAGTAGAATCGAAGAAACAATAGGCTTTTTCATAAACTGCCTTTGTTGATTATTTAACGACTCCAACGGAAACGATTATAGTTACTGCTACAGTATAGACTATTCCCCCGGTTACGACGATCGTGTTACTAAACCGTATTATAGTTTTGTTTTTGCCTAATTACACGAATAATCTTACGTTATGAAAAATGTTCAAAAGATAAATTATTGTAAAATAAAAAAAGAAAAGAACAATGGCCGGGATCAGTCTGTGTCGCATGGGTGGTTTGACGGATCAGCGACTACGCTTTGGGCGTAGTTTGGAGATTGTGGTCGAACGTACTGTTTAATATCTGAAAGACAAATCATGGCCTTCGAAAAAACGATTCTGAGCGAGCTCAGTCGTACAGTATACGCCCTGATAAAAACTAAATTTAACATTAAGAATGATCCAAAAACACCAAAAGTCGTATCCACGTATAAAAAAAAATATAAATTAAAATAAAGTGCAAACATTTTAGTACTTAACAGCCCGCCGATTATAATGGTGTTGGTTTCAATTTCGTCGGACAAATACTCGCCACTCCAGCGGATTTTCAATACAAATTTCTGTGTTTTCGGACTGTTACTCGCAAAATGTGTAAAAATCAAAAAATTGTTTGGAATAAACTATAATTTAAAGCCAAAATTTCAACTTTTGTCTGGTATTCACAGACAAAACTTTTAAATTTTCGGAAATAAATTTCTTCTATACTCGAATAAGGATTAGCGTGTGGAAAATTCACAGTAAAAAAAAAAAAAAAAAAGAGGAAAAAAGAGTAAATATATATATTTACACATACGTGTTGTTGATTCAGTTAAAAGCTACGATTGTTCGAATCACGATGTTTTCTGGCGTGAAAACATTCTGTCTGTCCTGTCACCGGCATGTGTATCAGTGACGTGTGTTTACACAGAGTGATAGAGAGACTTTTATTATATAACCTCTGGAGAGCTCTGTTATTTTTAAATTCTGAGCGCAGCACAGAACGAGTTAATCGAACGGAGATTTCACTTCTCCTATGAATCGTAAAAACCGAAATCGTAAGAAAATAAACATCACCATATTTACAAAGGGTTTATTTAAAGACGATAGATTTCGTGCGGGCGGTAATTTTATCAAAATATTTTAGCGGCGTCTTTGTTAGCTGATTTTGAACTATAATAAAAAAAAAATTGCAAAAACAACTATTCGAAAACGATAAAATCAACTCGAACTTTATAATTTTTAAATTTTTTTTATTTCTATTATTGTTGTGTTCGTCGCACAGGATTTTATGACGCAAACATGGTCTTTCCGTAAAATATTAGAGCGTTATATCTATCCGACGTTCGTTCTGAAAAAGGTTCTGACCACGTTCTGATGTCTGATACGTTGTAACAAGATAATTTTTGATAATATTTTTAAAGAAATCAATTACAATCGAAACGTAAATGTATAAATGATGACGATATTTCAGACAAATTTTAAACGGCCATAAAAATATGAAAACTTATTTATTTGCGAAATCATCTTGTAAAAACTGTGTTTGGGTTTTAATTTAAATTTTAAATTAGAAAAACACAAACTCGGTTGTATCAGAAAATCCGTGAACGACGAGGACCCTCAAAATAATTTGACGATTGTACTACCGCTACCATTGGCGGCCCGCGTGTGCGGCCCTCTTAGTTACCTACTGAAATACACCGTAAATTGTGCTTTTTTTTTCCATCCTGTATGATTAGAATTATATTAAAATTTAATAGGTATAGTGCACACGAAAAGTAAGAAAAAAAAACAACAAAAAAAACCTTGGCCCTGGGGCCAAACACTCGTATACGTCGGATTTTCGTTTTTCGCCACACACACACAGTATAGTTCCGTTCGCTCGAAAAGTACGTATAACAATAATAATAATAAATCAATATATTTTCGCCAGCAAAACGCATAAAAAATACGACTTGAGACAGTACAAAATATACAAATAATGCTATCTTGTCGTGTATTTCATTACGCGGTGTCGCTTATGAAACACTTATAGTACATAGAACGAGACCATAAATAATATCTTTCTTTTTTTCCATTCTCGCGCAATACACCGACTGCGTATCACATAATATTATTATGGAAAGGCAAACTAAAATATACGACCACAGCAGCTGTATATTATGTTATATTATACTCGTGTGCAAATACAATAATAATAATAACGTTCGGTATTATATATAGTGCTGAGCAGTCAATGGCAAAAAATCGCGTGTTTGCCGTCGCGAACGTCGCAGTATGAAAATGAGATAAATTATTGCGAGAGAGCGAACAGTTTGATTCTTTTAGCTGATTATATTTTATATATTATTCCGCACTGTAAATAATAATCGTTTCATCGCCGGAGAAATTGGATGTACGTACGTATAAAAGCGTGTAATAATACGGAATTGTATAATAAAATGTTTAAAACTCAAATGTAAGTATCTAATTATACGACCTTATGTATATATATATTTTTTAGAGTAGGTGGTACTGGCGAGGTCTATCGCGTACCACGCACGCGTACTCGTTTCTCACGGTTAAAGTTTGGGATGAGCGAAGAATTAAATGTCGATTTAAAAGAGTGTGTGTGTTCGAAATCTTATAACCCTGCTAGAAAATGAGTAATTATGAGGCTGGATTTAGAAATATTAACGACTTAGAATATTTCTCACTTTTATTTGTTTTTGGTAAAATATTATTTTTTTTTAATGTTTGTAAACTATCCTGTTGGTATACGTTTAGTGTGGTTTTTTTTATCTCTTTCTAAACGTTTAAAATCGTTATTTAACAACGTAATTTGTTATTAAATGTATGTATTTTATTTCTTCAATACATTCCTTAAAGAAGATGGATAAATCGCTAAAGACTATTCTTAAGTTTTTAAATCTGCAATATTTGACTTTTGATTAAATAAAAATTTATTAAATTTATTGTCAACAACTTTTCGTGTAGAAGGAATGCTCAGTTTTTTTAAAATGAGCATCTCAACTGATAGGCCTATAAACTTCGGCGTTACTTTGGCTGAAGCTTTTGAAGTTTAGCTTACTTTTCGAGTTTACCCCAAAAACCCGAAAGAAATCGAGAATTTTACGTCGAAAAATTGGAATTTTTCGAGTTGGTAATGACTTTTACGGGTAAAAGGAATGCTCCAATCGTTACGTTGCGAAGCAAATAAAAGTTGTGATTTTAAATTTAAATTGTATTTTACTTGAAACATTTTTTGATATTTTGATTATTTTTTGAGTAATTTGGCAGAAACGTCGAAAATGGCAAAATCGCCAATAGTCGGCGTCGGACATATCGATTTAGTTGTTTTGCCATAACATACAAAATAACGATCGGAAGAAGATGAAACTTTTACAGAATATTTAAATAAGTAACATACAGGTTTGATAAAAGTTTCAAAATATTACGAAAATTTTTGATTTAAGTATAGAACTGAGAAATCCTTGAAAAGTTTACCAGGACGTATACTAGAGTACTAGACAACTGAGATTGCTCAGAATTGTTTTTTTTTTACGGCAACGATTTATCATTGCTTTTAGATATTAAATAACACGTTTTTAATACTCCGTCAAACTACACACGTTACTTAGAGTAATCACTGTTTTTTTTTTCTTGCGTACAGTTATCCAAAAACGAGAACAACTTCAAAGTTTCTCGAATGATTTTTGGATGGAGAGATGAGAAAAAGTAACGTAATATTGAACGATTTCAAAAAATTTGACAGCTTTACAATAATTTTACCGATACGTGACACTTTTAAATGTGCACGTTTTCACGATTATTGTTTAGTTAAAACTTTGATTTTCTTTTTAGTGTACCGAAACATTCAACATTGTTTTTCAGAAAATTTTAAAAATCGTTTTACCTGATTTCAATTTTTCGGAAAATTTTTACATTTTCATTTTTCTCTGCAAAAAGTATTTAGCATAAACATTTTTTTTCAAATTTATCGGGATTTCCGTACATATTTAAACGGATAAAATGAATAAAATTGGATAAATGGGTCGTACAAATGTCAAACAATTTTAACTAGCATTGTCAAATTGTTTTAATTAAACTTGTTTTTTTTTTTCCAAATTCCTTATTCATTTTATTAAATTTTGTCGTTTTTTTTTTTCAACAATCATCCAAAAATTATTCAAAATAGTAAAAACTTCACACATTAGTTGAATGGAAAAAGTAGTTTTCGACCATAAACGATATTTTTATAACGATATTTGTCTTAAGTACAAATACTTTTTTTTCCAAAATATGTAATTTAATTTTACACATTCATATTGATTTTTAATAATAATCAAACGATTGTGTTGTACATTCGACAAAATAGAAAAAAGATAAAAAAAATTCTCAGTGAAAAATTTGGAATATAGGGATTTCTTTCCCAGATAATTTGCATGATTAAATCATATATGAGTGAGTATGGCGAATAAAACGATAATTAAATCTTCGATGACAGTTGATCAACATTTTCGGAAAAACGATTCCCAAACAGAAATTCAAATAAAAAAAAGCGGTCGTTATGCGAAGGTCAAATTGTATACTTTTTAGAACAGCTCGATTTTTTTTTTGTTTTACGTATTAGTCTAATCTTGAAACCCGGCACACTACCGTAAAAAACTCGTGATTTGATTTTTCATCATAATTCAAAATACCTAATAATTCTTGCGTACGAAATTTTATTCGTTTATTGATCATGACATCCGAAATAAAGATCAGAGCAAACTTTTACACAACACTAAAATAGGAACGATTCGATAAAAGTTTTTATTGTTAAACAAATGTTTTTACCAGGACGTATACTAGTCAACCGAGCTCGCTCGGAATCGTATTTTCGAAAGCAACGATATATTTATTTTGCTTTCGGGTATAAAATAATGCGTTTAAACCATAACATCGAAACTAGTGAAACCCACCCAAAGCGTGGTCACTACTCCGTCAAACTACCCACGCGAGCTATTTTTTTTTTATATTATTTTTTACGACGGTAAGAATTTACTAAAATAATGAGAAAATGCTCATTTGAAACGCGATCGGTTTAATTTATCGTGAATGTAAAATTGTACAGTGTTTACGTTCTATACATGTCTATATTATTCTGCTATCCTTGGAGAGTTGTAACAAACTTTATAGTGCTTTTGCAGTAAAAGGTAATTTTATTTTTCATGTGTTTAAATTTGTTTCGCCGGCAAGTTTCTTTACCAAAATTACTTTTTCAAAGTCATATTTTAGAGTAACTCGTAATCCGTTTTTTTTTTTCATACTTAAAACAATAGATTTTTTAGACTGTTGAAAAATAAGCACTTACATACACATTATACTCACGACAAATTTTCAAGAATAAACGGTTTTAGTGATGCTCCGGAATCGATATTTGGCACGGACAACAATATCGATTGACTTACGTACTGACATACACAGTGGTCCACAGCTGCGGTTCATGCTTTTGGATTCTGAGCGTAGCGAGTAACAAAGTTATTTTAAAATTACTATAAGATCGGTAACCGGACCGTCGTGGTACTTTATTTAAGCTTTTATTGTAATTTCGCGTTTTTTTTTTTCTGAAGCTATAAAAACGGAAATGACGCGCTATCTAAACGTGTCGATATAATGATATGAAGTTATGATACGTAATAAAGACCGAACTGACTTTTGAGTGATTTATACAACTTAATGTGTATGGCCGGACATTTAAAATTTGTCTAGAACCGTAACGACTGAGTTCGTTAAGAAACGTAATTTTCGGAAACAGTGGTTTATTGTTGCTCGTAAGTTTGATATAATACGTCAAACTGCAATTGTACCAGCGACCGGTCCAAAACCAACTCCAACTGCGGCGGCTCGTCTTTACTTTACTTCACACATTATGGCAGAGTTTTCATAGCTGTTGAGTTCGATGCGTTCGGTTTATCTCATTATAAAACAAGAGATCATTTAAATAATAAAAAACAATTTCAAACCAACATCCTCGTTCAAAATTCCTGACCACGCCTCTGGCCAACACCATACGCGATATGGAAATTTCCCGTTCTCCGTCATTAAACGCTTTATTATTCTCCTCAAAATGGTAAATCAAGAACTTGAACTATCAAATCTAACGCTAGATTGGACAGAATACCGTGTCGGATTACTCAGCGACGTAGATAGAAACGATTTGAGCCGACTTTACTCCGATCAGCCAAAATTATTAGTTTTAGCAGCCAGCTGTAATGGGGATTTTCAGAGATTTCGTTTTTTTTTTTTTTCATACTTTTAACTTATTTAGACTCTAAATTTTAAACTAAAATCATTGTGTAAAAAAATAAACGTTATGGAATTCGTACAATTTTTTGTCTGATATTTTGCTGTTGAGCCATGGCTCAAGTGGCATTATACACATACGTCGTCAACGACAGATTTTGCCGGCTCGAAGCCGAGAAGCCAAGCGCTCCGAATTCGCATTTTGAGTGTACTTAGGTTTTGTGCTATTACTTATAATTATTAAGGGAGGATTTCATTAGGTTTTCACTAATATTTATTAAATCGACATGGTTGAAAAATCTCCACGTTTTGTCAATCACCAAGTTCGTAGAAAAAAGTTTTTTTCTAGCATATTTTGGGGATTTGAGAATGTTTTCCATTAATGTGTGCAAAAAAGCTAATATTATTTGTATACTTCACAAACTTCAAATTTTTTCGTCACAACAAAAAAAATTATTAAGGTATTGTTGAGATTTTTCTTTTATTTTACGTATGAAATGAATGATTTTGATCTGTACCTATTATTAGTAGAGTTCTACTATTGAACGCATTTTTTTTTTTTTAATAAAATACACGGTACAGGCACAAACTTTGAACAATAATTCGTAAAAATATTAAAAACATAAATTAACGATAGTTCAAAAATTAATAAATATAAAAGCGTATTTGAAGGAAAAGTAATATTTTTTGGATTCTCTAAGCCTTTTTTACCAGTTTTAAGGGAACACCTAGAGCATATTTTGATGTTTTTTTTTTTTAGTGCATATCATCATATTTTAAACTTTTAAGAAACTAAAAAACCGCTCTCTACGTCTTATAAACAATGTTTATCGCCGTCAAAAGGCCGTTTTTGTTCGAGTAGCACACGTTTTAATTACTTATCCTCGAACAAGACGACCATTGTGTTGTTATTGCTCGTAAAAAGGTATTATTTTTTTTTCTCTCTCTCTCTACAGCCATTGTAATTTTTAGTCTACCGCGTCAGCAATAAAAATTATAACGCTATAAACAATAATCGCTACAATATTTCTGGCAAAACGATCGTTGGACATAGCCGCGGACAATAGTTTACCCGGAAATCGATTGCACAGCGCGAAACAACGAGTTAAGCGTAATTTTATCGTAAGTAAATATGGAACGCGACCCCGTGTTTTGATCGAAGAATTTAGCAGGAAAACTGTGCGCGATATCGTTATTGCGAGAACTCCGTAAAAACACGTTACCGTTATCACAGAACGTTTAACTATATACGTGCCATGGCCAGTCAAGTAGGTACTTACCATAATTCACGAAAAAAAAAAAAATGTTTTGATAATTTAAAAATTTACCAGAGGTATTCTACAATAATAATCCTTGTTCATATGCGTAATCATTATAATTACTCGAATATTTCAATAGCTGTGATTTTGTTGAATCTTGGTTATGTTTGTATATAGCTGTAGACTTAACCAAAAAAAAAAAAAAACTGTAAAAAACAGAAAAATCGGAAAACCAAAAAAGAAAAGAAAAACGCGTGAAACCAATAGCTTCCTCGCTACGCTCAGAATGAAAAAAAAAAAAAAATAGTTATTTTGTACTCCTCTATCCCGTGGGATCCAAATGGGTCTTTTCTTGGTCTGGAAGGGCTATTATGCCACCTGGAGATGCCCCTGCTTTACCGACGCCCATTTTAAGGGACCGATAACATTTTTCGCCAAAGGGATACTGCCTCGTACCATGAAGCTGGAACACTTGAATCATTTCTTTATCGAATTGAAAGTTAACGAAATTTTGTAAGTCGCACAACAGTTCATTTTTTAACACTCATTTTCAATCGTGTTTTGGTCTGATTAAAAATAGGTAGGTTTTACGGTAAATTTCACACACGGTTTTTTCATTTAGTTTTGAACACACAACAATATATAGTGTAACATACTTGAATCCGGTTTTCTTTTATCGTTAAAAAAATAATAATAATTATAATTCGATCGTTCCGCGAGACAGGACAACATCTTTTCCTGTGAATTCAACGTTGTCCATTTAAACGCATGTGTTGTGATTGAAATTGCCTATGTCTCGCTCCTTAACAAACTGGTGGTTCCAACACCCTCGGTATACTACTATAGTATACCTCACGGTAAAACCGGTAGAAGTGTAAAACGAACTATTTGATGATAAAAAAAAATATTTGTATATCATATTATTTCGGTCATTTTAATTTCTGTAATGTGCGCCTATAGTAATTTTATAGACTACCCATCTTGAAAAAAAATAAAAACAAACTGAAATAATTTCATTCGTTGCCTAAAAGTAATAGAGGTATTCTATAGATTTCCGGTGTTCAATGACAAAAGTCTATAATATACATGTACATTATATTGTATGGTATATACCGTTATAGATACTATAATAATATAATCGATGTGCGTTCTCTGACGGTTTTCAAGGAGTTTTGTATAGGCAATTTTATAGAATTCATTTAAATAATAAAATTGTATGAACATTAAAGGTATACAAAATATGTGTATATTAAATTATTTAAAATTATAGACTTGTTAATAATATTATTTACTATTTAGTATTTGAATAGCGATAAATTAAACTAAAATGGGTAAGAACAAAAAATTTTGTTACAACCGATACGTAAAACAATGGTTTCTAACAGAAATAAGGTTCAAAAGACACGCTAGTAATGGGTGTTAAAAATCAAGAAACTAACAAATCACCAACAGCAGAACGCGTGTTAGAGGAGAACCACAATATACAAACAATCGAATACAACTAATACGTAACGGAAGCAATGTAGAAATGTCAAAAAAATAAAAATAACTCGTTAAATTGAGAGGTAAATCTTCTGCGAAATAATTTATTAAAATGGTTAACTAAGCGATTAAAAACATTGTGAAGACCGGTTGGTTCGATGGTTGACGTGGTGACGTGTTCTACGTTATGGGTGTTCTATGTAAAAAAGATTATGTATACGACTTAGCTGGTCTTAGTTGTTGTTTAACACTGACAAAATAAAAATATTGTTCAGGAAATATGATGTTGTCGTAATAAAAACAAAACTTTTTGTAGAAATTGGTTTAATATTTTTATTTTCATAGTATTAATTGGTTGAAACGGAACTAAATTATACTGGAAATGAAATATAATTATTATTGTATTATATTTTAAAAGGAGAACTTTATCTATTATTTTTAAAGAAACCGATACCTACCATAATGCGTAATATAGTAAAATCAATAAAGCGTCGTTTTAATTATTTTGCTAGCACAAATACATATTAAAATAATGCTGTGTTGCCATTTGTAAAATTTCAAGTTTTTTAATTGGTTACAAACAAAAAGAATAAAAAAATTAAGACGTTGCATTAAAGATAGATTTCTCTTTTTTTTAATAAAAACAAAGTGACCGCTATTTGCAATTAAACTGACAACGCGTATATTTTGTGTTTTACGGAATATTTTCAGGAGTACATCGCAAAAGGATTCCCGTTCCAAGTATTCTAATTTTTAATATTCGATAGTTTAAAATTTCAATTTTTGTTGTCTTGCGAGCTTATTTAACGATTGCAGTAAAACGTCGTGGCCAACACCAAAACGTGCGTACATGATGATTCTTACAAAATAGTGGACACAATTTTTTGTAGCTAACCTGTATAATATTTCAGAAGGAAATTTGAAAAAACTTTTTTTATTGCAGAAACGTCTTAACGGAAAAAGTCGGAGAAAAATAATTGTTACACAACTTCATTGTGTAAACCAAATTGTTTGTCATCGTGGGCGTAAGAGTTTTTATTTCATAACTGTTGTTGATAATTCGTATTATTATTATTATATTAACCAATAATCTTTTTAATGATAGACAGGTAGATTTTTTTTTTTTTTGTGTAGAACAAACTCTTTACTCGTGTAACTCGTAATTTTGAATAAAGATTTATTTTTCAGTCGTTTTTATTTTTTAAGCACACTTCTTGTGTTTCCGGTACAATTGAACATTATAATATATTATACTTCAATTAACTACCTTCTTTTTCCATACACTCGCAGGTCATGCCCCTCTTGCGCAGTGTAACAATTTAATATTCAACTCATCTGGATACCTACTAAATAAAAATTAGAAAAGGCGCATTTTTAAAAACATTTTTGAATTTAGTACGCGACAAACAATTACTGAATTTCGAACTTGAACTTATTGACAAAGTTTAAAAACGAAATTTTTTACTTTACTTGTAGTTATACTCAAACAACGAACATGATATAAGATATACAACAACAAATGTATATGTTATAAGCACAATAGACGATATAAACTGTGAAAAGTTGCAAACTGAATCATCATTGTTAATCAAATAGATAATTAATATTATACACTTTTCATATTATCATATAAATTCAGCGTCAAAGTATTATTCTTACAAGTGACTCAAAAACTGATCCCAGAATTTGAAATACCTACTATATAATTATGAAAAGAATTCATTTTTAATATCCGAGATAAACATCCATCATTCACCGTCTAATATAACACAAGATTTAGATTTTTCGGTTGCAATATTATTAGCCTCGGAGTGCTTTTGATTACAATCGTTTCACATTTGTTTATGGTTTCGTTGAACCACGTGCCGAAACCCAGATTTAGAAAGAATTACGTGTGACGTTTTTATTGGAAACAACCGCATTTCGCTATTTGTTTACAGGATAAACAATCAAATCGCGAGTCTGGTTTTTATATTATTCTGCAACACGCATTACACATCGTTGTAACATTTTTCATTGCCAAATCTTTAAAGGTCTTTGTGCAATCAAATGATGTATAGAATTTTCGTAGTGTGCGTGTTTTTTTATCCGTATTAGCAACCACGATATCTTCCATAAAAAATACTCCGATCTTTACTCTCATACCAATTCCGTGATTGTCCGATAACGTTAACGAGATGGTACTTACTTTCAGAGTATGTTGCTTTTTTTTTTTCTTTCCGAATTGTGAATTTCACGAAAACTTGGATAATAGTCAAATCAACTCGGTTCAAAATAATAAAAATTATCAAAAAAAAAACACACGGCCGCTATTTAAATGCATCTCTTTAAATTATTTTTTATAACATTCAGTTACTCGTTGTTGTTTTTAGATTAGTTTTTTTGGGAGGATTTCGGTAATAAGGTTCAAATTAATTTTCTTTTGAAGTTATGCTAAAACACTTCAAACGATATGGATATATTTTTTTTTTTGATACGTTCTTCTAGAAAAAGAATTTTAATACTTTTAGATTTCGTAATCATTAGTCGAATCTTCAAATCAGTTTTGACTTCAGTGTAAAAAGGTTAATCAATTTTAACCGTCTTCTAGAAACGGGACTTTTTATATTTTCCGAGAATTTATTCTTAGTTAAACGATAATTGATTTTAAAAAGATAATTCATTTAAAACTTGTAATTTTGTTGATTTTCAGAATATTGTACGACACGTTTTGTGCGTTTTATAGCAAGATGCGCGTTTGCGGGCCAGGAGGCCAATTTACTTTTCATTCTGTTAGAATGTATATTTGTTGTTTGTAAAATAGTTCGTGAAAATAGTAAAAATTAGGGGAAATTAAGCGGCAGTTGCAAATAATAACACGGATGGCATATTATATGTAACTACAATAATAATTGTTATTATATTAATTGTTGACACCGACACATCGACTATTACGATTAAACGATTGAAATATATATATACATACACAAATACCATTCCAAAGGTATTTATTACATGAATGATTTTGGCACAACAATGCAGGCGCGTGTACTATACCACAAAGTAAAATTAAAAATTAATTAAACATTTCAGGTAGTTTGCCAAAGAACGGTAACACAATGTGAATATTTTAGTCGTTGCAATCCGACAAAATATTTCTCCAAAAATGAGCAACATTTTGTTTACTATATACATTAAATGAATTCACATATTTTACTTTTCTGCTCGTTCAAAATAAATGCTTTAAAATATTATTTTACAAACGTTTGTTTTTTTTTTTTATTTACCGTCTTTTAAACATTCTCTACTTTTTCTTACACATTTTACAGACATTCACATTCGTATCGAATTTATCGAAGAAATGTTTAAATTTTCGAGCTTCTACCAAACATATTTTGGAACAATCATAATTGGTCAGTTAATTAAAACTTTTCACAATGTAAAACCGACAAATATAATAACAATCAAGAGCTGTAGTCAAAAATTTTATCAGTGAAATCGCTGGATTTTTGTACTCGTATCATTTAAATTGAAAATTATGAAAAATATTATCTAAGGTGCTAAATTTAGGCGACAAAAGTGCATTAGTTTTTATGAACAGTGAAGAATGTATGTGTTTTAAAACGAGATGGTTTAATTCTTTTTTTAATTTTTAATCGTCCCGAAACCGCGATAACTTTTTCAAAAATGCTCCAACCTCGACCCCTGTTTCTAGTTTTTTGCACGATAGTTTGACGAATCGTTTTTTTTTAATATTCAAAATGCGTAAAGTTATAACCAAAAAACTGGGTAAAAACAGTAAAATGTATGAAAAACGAACTTTTAACAAACTTCAGTTTTTCTTTTTGCGATTACTCTCTCAATATTTAACCAACGCCTTAAAAATTTTTCACGCAGTATAAAACATAGAATAATACGAGTTGCGATGCGCATTATACGAAATTTCCCAGCCAATTTGGAGCTGTACGTAATGAACAGTACTGAAAACATTTTGAACATTTTAGTAGTTTTAGTACGATACAAACATAAATCTTCCAGAAAATTTTTAGAAAATTCAATATGATCTTAAAAACACATATATATTTGTGGTAGAGAAAAATAATAAAATTGGCGAAAATTGGATTTTTTTTTTAAGTGAAACTAGGGTAATTTTATTATTTAAGACATTTATTTATTTTTTTTTTTTACAAACTCGACAAGTTTCGCTGATATTTGTCAAATTTTTTTTTAGTGCCAAAGTTGGAACGTTCTTACGAGTTACAATGGCGCACTCGGCGTACTACTAAATCCTTGTCCCGATAAAAACATTTTTCGCGTTTACAAGCGTTAACCACAAAAGTAAGATGGATTCGATTTGCGCGCAAGTTCTTTTGCATTTGATTTCTGTGCGAGTAGTAGTAGCTTAACGGCCATCGTTTTCCGTATGATCGTCTTTTCTTATATTATTCGATTTGCGTGCCGCGTTGTCGTGGCAGTTGACAAACATCCGACCGGAAGATTCGCATGGCAGTTTGTTTCCTGTTTATTTCCCTTTTTCTACCCGACTGCGGAAGAGTAAGTAGTAAGGTTTGTGTGCTTGAGTGCTGTGTGTGTGTTTCCAGTTTTCGTACAAACAGTCGAATCAGTTTTGTTTGGAAAACAACGATTAATACGAAACAAAATCGACATGTTCGCGCAGTTATTTAATTATTATATATTAATATAGTGCCGTGCGAACGCAACGTAACAATCGTACTTAGACGTACTTAACGTTTTGTGATATTAGGTTTTTTTATTAGATATTTTATTTTATTATTATTAGGATATTAGGTATTTTCCAAACAGATGCACCGCCTACCTAGGCGGTGCATCTCTTTGGAAAATATCTACCTATTCGATTCAGCGACGAGACTACCGGTCAATTTTTCGTATTTTTAAAAAGTGAACCACCAAGTCTGGAGAACGTGCGTCGTGTGTATTACGATTAAAATGTTTTCTCAATAGAAATCGTCCGTGAATGATTATTATGTTCAAATTTGTTTTCAAAACAAATAGGAAGACAAACTTTTTGCCAAAGTACGTATAAGAGTATCGCTTGCCACGCCAATTCAACTAGTGTCGTTGTAATTTTACCTCATAAGCGCGTGTGAATTTAGATGAAAAAAACTTTGTAAGTTACTCGGTTTTTGTATGGAGTAGATGAGATTTGTCGTGGTAATGACTTGGAGGAACCGGAATATTATGTAAATGGTCTTTAAGCTCAGTTCCGCAAAAGGATTGCAATGGATGTCAATTGTTTTAAATATTGACCGTTTAAAAGCGTCCGGCATTGTATCGTTGGGCCGAATAAGAACATTATAAAATTGAGTTTTTAAAAAAAAAAAATTGATATTTTTATGCGTGATGCGTACGGTTTTATGTTTGACGATCGGAACATTTTCTAAACGAGCCAAAAAGCGGTATAATTTATAAATGGCTTGTTATTCGGTCTTCTAACGTGTTGCTGTTCGTTTTTATATAAAAAAAAGTTAAACGAATAGAAAAAATGTATTTATATATATGTATACATCCGTTTCACTTTATTTTTATTCTGGCGTCAGTTCAAATTTGTTAAAAGGTCTGATAGACTCATTACGAACAAAAACAAAGTGTATATGTGTATAGTAGCAAAAAAAAAGATACATGACACGCAGCACTAAAATTTTATCAAATTCTATTAAACCGTTACGAGTTGAAAGTGATAAAAAAAAAAAAAACACTTTGTAAAAACAAAATAACAACTGTATCATTTACGGGTCGTGCTCACGACCTCTGCGCCAAAATGAGGAATAATTCATATTCGTTCAAATTTTAAGGCCAAATTTACGGCTACCTAAGTGTTACGAAGAATTGAGATGAGTACGCCAGACGAAAAAAGAAAACCAAAACTGCATTGTGTGTGTGTACATTTGAATTCAAATAGATTGGGTATAGAAATAATGCAGTCGGAAAGAAAAGTTTTTCGTCCATATAGGGACCCTATAAAAAAACCAATTATTTAACGCTGGCTTACGATCGCGTGTTTCAGCTGTAATTAATTGTTTTTGTAAATTTATAAAAAATCGGTAAACGTTCGAAACCTAAGTAAATTTACCAACATTTTTAGCGATACTATCGCGGTATCGTCATTTGTCTGTATACATCCGGTGGAGACCAACTTAGAGGACGGGTCTAGATGCTGTGGCCCTGGCATTGTGTGGGCCCTAAAGAAGAATATGCGGCCGGTGTAAAATATTAATCTTTTTAATCATTTCAATACATCATCGTTTAACGCGTATTTCGTACAAAACTTAGCGCAGACTTTTTGAAATTTTTACGCAACCCGTTCTCCGCGAGAGTAAAATGTCTAAATTTTCAATTAAAAAAAAAAACGCCATCCCTGAAAATGCACAACAGTACTACATTGTAACGTGTGTACGATACACATACACAAAGTATTGTAAACTGTTTTTGAAGGTGTAAAAAAAATGTAAAAACCGTTGTTTCGAATAACACGAGTTGCGATAATAACGTAAATAAAACAACAATCGGTTATATCCAGTTCGCGTGACAAACAAACCATACAAATGGATGTGATTTTCTTCGTTACAATTATTCAAATCTTGCAGGGAGTGCGCCCATTCTTTTCCAAAATTGTTTTAACACAAGTATAACCTCTAAAATTTTACACGGCGCTACACGTTGCATTGCAAAACGCATTTTTATTTAATCGCGTTCCCCGACTATTTTTTTGTTTCGAACCCAAAGTGTAAATGTAGTGGTTTAGGACTCGTATATTCCGTTGAAATGTGTGGGACACAGGTTCGGAACGAATCCCGTTGACCTAGTTAAATAGGCAGATCAATTTAATACCTACGCCATTAGCTTGTTTAGCGCGTGTAACTTTTCATTTGTGCGTTACTTCAAACCGAAAACACTTGTCAAACACTGAAGTACCCAAATCAAACGAACGGTTTATCAGTAGCGAGCATTCGTGTAAAGTCTAGAAACTGGATTAAATCGTAAGACACATAAATTCAGCGACCAACATAAATCAGCATCAGTGCGTAATATGCCGCGGTTATCAAACACAATCACACGGACGCAGATGCTACCCCGGAATAAACATTATTGATCGCAATTTTTTATTTTTATTTTTAAGTACGGATGAAAAAATTCAACTTATAATCTCCAATAATATATATATATTAAATAAGTATTGTAATATTAACGTTTAATTGAAGTCCAAATACAAGTCTACGAAACTGTTGTGAATCTTCTGGGAGCTAATTCGATATTATATATGCAATACCTGTAAAAAAAAGATTTAAATTTTTACAGTGTTCTCGTAAATTCATCCCTTATGACAATCACTGACAGGCAGGCACACTTTCGAACAGTCGGTCCAAATACAACACTTAAATATATATATAATTTATGATTAAACCTAGAAAAGGCGTTAAAAACTAACGGGACTTTGGGAGCGTGTGTTAAACGGATGAGAAAACGCGTATGCATACTTGAATTTAAAATCAAAAAACGTAAATCGTACCTAATTGGTTCGGGTTAGGTTAGCTAAGTTGATGTGTTCACCACCGCAAACTGCCCTTTAAAGTCTTTCGATCGACATTGTTCTCTCCCCCGAATTTAACGTTTTAAAAATCGAAAGTAAAACGTCGAGGTTAATTACTCTTAACTTTTTCAAACGAAATATTATTGATTATTTAATGATGATATGGGAAACGACACGTTTTGACCGAATTCGTGAATCTTGACAAAGTGATTTCAATGAAGGAAAAGTTATATACGTTTCGACTAAATCTGACGGCAGCTGTCGTCAGCATACACCGTCCGTTTTTCCACGATTCGTTATTTTACAAACAATTATGCGGTTTTGAAGAAAAAAAGTACGTTTCGGAACGTGGCCTCTCAATCAAAGGTTACTAGTTAAAAATTGGTTGATCAACTTTTTAACTAGTTGATTATTTTTAACTTATTAACACGTTCAGTTGCCATTAATTCAACTTTGTACGGTTAAATATTATCGTTGTTGCACGTTTGTATGTTTATTCCTATTTTTTTATTTTTCGTTACCAACAACCAAATTCATTGGCTCTTTATGTGTATTTTTATCACTTATTTTCCTTACTGTTCAGGTAAGTTGAAAACACTTTTTTTTAACTTGGTTTTCTCTATCTCATCTAGTTTTTTTTTTTTTTGCTGTCAACTATAAACGCTAAAGGCAATCGAATTAACGAACTGACGTAATTTTTTTCACTTACTTGCCCTACATTGATAATTATTTTAAACATCTTTGGCCGAAAAAAAAAAACCCCCATGTTCGACTTGGGGATCGCACGTACAAAATTATTTCCTCCGCTCGCCTGTACGCATTATTATTATTATATGCTCACTATCGAAACGGCCGTTAACCCAATTTCGTCTACCGTTCGACTTTTGTGGCGCAAAGGATAAACGGGGTAACGTCGTCGACGTCGTTTTTTTTTCTTCTCTCTTTTTGTTTCCCTTCCAAACTGTACAGGTATACACACACCTAACTGCTGGTGATTTTTTTTACAGACTCTTACTGCCGATTATAATGTGCACGTAGGTATTAAGAGAAACGGTGAAAAGGTGGGAATAAACCGGTAAAAAAAAAATGTTTTTTTCTTTAACGAACAGACTACGTACGTTAGTTATTTACTACAATAACTAACGTTATTTATAACTAACTAACTGGACTGTGCCAGTATCTTGAAATTTCGACGCGTTCTCGAAACACGCGCGTGTCGTAAATGGTGAGCGGCGGGGCACGGTGGAACGCCGTTTTGTGTTTTCCGCGGTTTATGAAATTTCGCCATCTCACGAGAATGATTGTCTCGTATTGCGGTGTTCCAAAACGAAAATTCGTAGTCGATCGACAATAAAATAGAGATGACAATATAATAACGACGACGATGTGTTTCTCGGCGTGTTTTTTGTCATACGGCGATTCTCCAATACAACCTGTAAGCCATTACCTACTCGGGTTAACCACAGGAAAAAGCGTACCCACACGATGTAAAAACGTTAATTGAAGTAATAGTACAGGTTTGGGTGAATTTTTCACCTCTAACTTAAAACGGTATTAAGGTTTTTATTTGATAATCGGCCACCTAAACGTCGAGTACGGGCATCGACCGTAGTTAAAAAGTTAGAGCGAGTTCACACGTCCATCAACTTTTAAACTCGTAACTTGTTCATTGTTTCGACTTTGTGCGGTCAATTGTTGCAAACACACCTATGTTTATTTTTTCGTTATCGAGCGGAACCAAAAACGATTCGTCGACTTTTTTTATTTTGATCGTTTACTTTCCTAACCATTTAGATCTATAGTTGAAAACACTACGGGTGCACTGTACTATAGTTTTTATCGCTCGCGAATATTTTAACGAAAAAATAAATTATTCAACTTGGTTAAATTTAAGTGTTTTCTGTCTCAATTTTTTTAACTCGTCCAATTAATTTTTTTCATTATTTACGTTGCACTTTTGACCCAAAGTCGATTGAATTGAACCGACTTTACTTATCACGGTTAATTTTTTTCGCTGCAAACGTTGCGTACGGTTGTTTTCGAAAACGACGCGCGGTAGAATTTCACGATCGAGATATGAAAAAAAAAAAAAACGGCAAACTTACGTTTAATGTAATACATCGAAAAACGTCATAATATAACAATTTTGGTAGGAATAACGTTTGAGGTAAGTACCAACTATAAAGAAAAAACGCGTCCGGGACGTATACCATTTATTATTTTGTAATAAACGATACGAGTTAGTGTTATTATTAACTCTGACTGATCTAACTGATGAAAACCGTTCTAAACAACGCTGATGATGATGTACACTTTACAGAAAATAAAAAATGAACGCCGCGTAAATATGGAACTACTTCCTCGCCGGTCGCCCGTAGATCCTGCAGAGCACGAAAATGCGATACAGGTACAATAATATTATTATAATGTTGCGTTTTTACGTTCTCTCAAATCTGAATTTAATTATACCGATGATTATATTGTTATTACTGTCCGCGGTTGTTAAACCGCAGCGTAAGAGAAAGAAAAATACTCGTTAAAACGTTAATACGCCGGTGTACTTATAGTGACAGAAGAACACGCCAGATTTAAGATTCGTCCACTGCTAATCTGTATTTAATTTTTGGTTTCGAGTACGACGATCTCTGTTATTACCGTTGACGATCTATCATCCTTTTCGAAGCGGAATAATACACGCGTAATGAACGGTGTGTCGTCGCAGTTCTCAGCGGTGCGCGCGGTTAAAGGGACCTAATATTTTCTCTGCGGCACGCTAAAAGGTCTCGACGGGAACACGTCACACTCATTTATGCTTACCTGCTAATTTTTTTTTTGGACCCGTTCGATTTCTCTGATTCGATAAATCGGTCACACAATTTTCGACTACGAGTATTCGTTGATTTCGTCTACTAAAAAAAAATAGAACCGGCGTTTTTAATCGTTTCGATTTCAGGCACTTTACCAATAATTGAATAATACAATAAATACTACGTATATTGGAACGAACCGTTACGAAAAAGTGCCTACCAAACATTAACAACACGGCGGATCGACAAATTAAACTGTACACAACAATAAGAACGCAAATAAAAATACTGCGCTGTCAAATTTTAAACAAAACGTTCAACGAGTGTGTCATCGCTACTGCGCAGTAGTGTGTGCTAAAACGTACAAAAATAGTCGACTGGACGAGAGATTCCCGAGACGTATAGAGTATTTTTAGCCATTTTTTTTTTTTTTTTATAAAATGTTTTTAGCGTGGATTCATTAGAATCGGGAGAACGGAGCTAAACCATATCGATTTTTGGGTAATTAAATTAAGGCATAGTTAAGTTTCCGGATGAAATAAACGTAATATTCGTACAAGAGGCTCTCGGAGAAGAGGAGAATCGATCGGTTCCGCGCCAGCCGGAAATCCGTCGGTCGAATAACATAAATTTGAGTTTTGGTGTAAAATTTAAAAGACGTTTGATTTATTTTGAAAGGTGATTCGGATGGCTCGGATCCGTTTGTAACGTTGCGCCCAAATCAAACGTCATTTACGCGACGTGTTCACATTATAACGAAAGGTAATTATTTGAATATACACGTATAGGCGAACGAAAAACATAATTGCGGTAATTATTAAAAAAAAAAGTTGCTGCTTCGCAGAAACAAGCGTTTTTCGAAAAAAAAAACTATCATCTTCATTTTTTCTCAGCTCGCCAGAGGACCATCGCTGCCGTTGGAAGAAGAGGTCTCGCCATCCATCCATCTCTATCGTAAGTCCGCTCAAACGTCACATTCTCGTTCGTATCTTTCAATTTTTCGGCTATCACATCGATCCACCGGGTACTGAGTCTTCCTAGTTTTCGTTTTGCTTATTTTTCCCACGAGTAGGTACACATTCGTTATTAGTTGACCTCTCCAGTCGTTCATTCCGGTACGAACGCTAGGGGTCCGTTGCACGATTTCTGTATTTCTTCGTTTTGTCTTCTTTCGTAGGCGTTTGTGTGTTCCGGAGTATTTTTCTGTCAAATAACATTAATTTTCTCTCGTCGCCTTTTGTCCGGACGACCGCCAATCAGTTTCATATCGAATTATCGGGCGGAAGTAGCTATAAAGGTAAGAGCGTATGTCCGTGAGAGTAGTTTTGATTTTAGTAGTTCAACTACGTACTACAATAACACCAGTTTCCATTCTTTCGTTCAATTCCTGGTGCGTTTCATTATTTTTGTTTTGCGTTTGCTCCTAAGTATTTAAAGTTATCCACCACTTCATCTCGCTCGACACCGTCGTGTACTTATGTATTAGTTTCATAACATCGTACGTACAATTAATTAAGCGTATAGGAGGAGTATACATAAGTACATACATTAAGGCATATTTTAATTTTTCGTCCGAAAAGTCGTTTAGAACATTTTAATTTCTCGGATTCGGTTTTTACGACTTTATTATCAAAGTAAATATTTATTCAAACGTTATTCAAATGTTTCGAATATTATGATGCTGTGCAACACGGCCCGTAACTCCGTACACACCCTTACACAACGTCTGCTGGAATTTCAAAACACGCCGTTAAAATGCGTAGGTACAGCTAATTGAATTTGACCTGAAGGCAAACATAATGTAAACACGCCAGCTTGTAAATAAATAATGAAAAAAAAATCATCTACAGTGTTTAATAACTGTAAAAAAATTTGAGGTAAATTTAAACTGATAATTTAAATTCTGGTAAAGTTATTTAACGTGATTTAAAGCAAAAAGAATAATTTAGTTGTTGTCTACATTGAAACACAATATACGTGATACAGAAACGAACTTACAATTATTAATAAAATTTTAAAAAAAACAATTTGTTTTAAATGCGTGCCCATCCAAAAAAAAAAAAAAATTAACCGAAATAGTGTGAAAACTATTTTTAAAAAAAAAACCGAAATACAGTGAATTCACTAAGATTTTAAACGCCGAAAAATATCTACAAATTTTTCAATTAAAATAAAAGCGCGGGCCGAATGTGAATGCTTAATAATATAGTTTGTCCAACGGCTTGGTTGTAAAGGGCACGCGATTTTTTTTTTAGTTTCAAAATTTCGATACGCAAATACGGTTAATGAAACAATATATATAATAATAATATGTAATACATATAAAAAATTAATAAAAAAAATGTTCAATACGTTTTTTTTTTTTTCAGTTTACTTTGTACAATTTTTGAAAAAGCGTGATTCATAAAAATGAATACTTTACTCATATTTTAGTCTACAATTTACGATTGTGTGTACGTACATAATTCTGTTGAAACAGTACACACATTTTCACGCCACTCGAGAGGTAAATGACATCGCGGTGGAAGTAAATGAGAGGTGTTTGTTTTTTTTCTAAATAAATTGTATTTGTTAGTATCGAAATGTTCATGGAAGGATAGACGGTATTCTCTTCGAATGCCCGTCCCCGTTCGAACGTCCGTGCGTCCCTCTGTTCCGAGAAAATTCGGTATAGGTACGTTTTTCATGTTTATTTACATTCGTGTAATTCGTTTATCACCCGAAGTATATTACAAAAGTATTATGGTTTTAAACGTCTCAAAAACGCGTGTACACAACATTACGTATTGTTGTAAACACTCTTCGGTACATTCGAACCGGTGAATATTGTTGTCTCGTGACTCATATTCGAGTTGTAATCGTATTGTTTAGTGAAATTATCCATGTGTAAACAGTAAATAGTGGGTACGTGAGCTAAGTAAATAGAAAACTGAACGATAAAATCCAAACACAAGAGCAAAGTATGTAACGTTACACACCTAATCATAATTATTACTCAATAATGCGTCGTGCGTTCTCGAGAGAGAAAAAATAACGATAAAGACCAGCTACTACAGGGTACCTGCAGCCAGCTTATACCACACCACGTTTGCCGGTTACTTTCTTTCGATTATGTATAGAGGTACCGATGTATTTTTTAAATACATTTTTAAGTTTGTAGAACAAAAGAGCGAACAAAAGCGCATCAGTTCTATTCGTAAAAGTATAAAATTGTGTTTATTTTTTTCGAGAGGTTTCTGCGCGTCGATGTTGTTCAAAGGCGAACATAAAACAATAACAAACGATCTTTCAACGTTCCTTTAGAGCTCGAACCGCATCCGTGATGCAATGTTAAATACTTTGTTTCCGTGTAAACGTTGTACGTGTTCAAAAAGAAAAAATAAAAATTTTGAAGACGAAAATAAGCGGTGACAGTTCAAAAAATGGTTTTTCTTACGTTCACGTCCGTGCTGCAGTGTCGTAAAATTAAAATGTCCGAAAACACGTCGTCGTAGTGTGTGGTGAAAACCTTTCCTCGAAAATTAAAGCTATCGTTGAATAATGAAACCCGCGAAAACAAAAAACTGGTAATTTTCGAAAATTCCGTGTTTAGCTATAGAAAACGTTTGAAACCAATATCACACGTGTTATATTGTGTGAAAAAACGTGTTCTATTATTATTTTAACTTCCGAAATAACAGAGTTGACATCGCAATCGCCGTATTTTTAACGTTTTTTTCTTAGTTTTTTCTTTTTGTTAGGGTATACATTTTTGGGAATTTTCGTGGAAACGACCGGTTGTTTGGTGTACCAAGGTGGTACGTTTAGAAGCGATTCCGTGCGTGACGCGGACACAAAAAACAATAACTGTTTTCAAAATCAACCGTTCATCCTAGCTCCGCTCGGAATAAATAAATTCTTTATTTTCATTCAACCAGCTGCGATGATTTCGTGTAATTGGTACACCATCGAACGTTTTAATCATTTTGTACATCAGTAGTAGTATACCTACTACAGTATACCACACAGTACACATTATAGTACACAACCCGGTACGGACTGCCGGTTTAACTATACTATACGAAACGCGCGTAATGTTTCAACATCGTTACAGCTATAGTTTTACCATCGGCGTAGATTGATAAATAAAACAAAACTATCGGCGATTAAAATGTTAAATATTGATAAATATAACGTACATCACGTGCAATCTCGTGCTGACTGTTTGAGTGTACGAGTAAAGTACGCCTATAAAAAGTCAATAATTGGTAAAAAGTGAAAATTCATCACGTTTGGGAGAGGGTCGGCTTAAGAACATAACATTATCTGTACTGATACCTACTTGGACAATTTCAACGATCTTAATATTTAATTCCTCATAATTTGTAAGCGCTTGTACTAAATTACACAAGTTATAAACGTTTTAATCGTACATAAAGAATAATTATAAAGGAAGAATTTAAACCATTTATTTTTTTCTTCATTTGACACTTTCAAAACACCTACTTATACTGTTGGTAGATCGAAAATAACACCATCTTAATCAGTACGCGGCATAACGTTTTTACAGTATAATTTACAGTGCACCACAGTATTTATTAAAAGTCATCAAACGATATAATTCAACTTTTGATTCGTTTTGATTGCGAAAATTGCATTTTTTAAGCCCAATCAAACATCGCTCCGTTATTCTATGATCAGACGTATGTTATTTAACAACGTACCTAAAGCGGTAATCGTAAATTATACTTTATACATACTTAGAAAATAAAAACTACAACGATGCGTATTATACAATAACATGTGCTATAGTATGGACGCGGTTAGGTTAGGTTAACATTGAAAGACTTTTGTTTTTTGCGTTGATTTTATTATAATAAAATTATTTTCGTGCCCATTTCCCGGTTTTTCTCTGTCACTTTTTAGTTTTTTTTTTTTTTTTTTTAAGATTCGGAAAACCATAAAAAAATTCTAACCCTTGTGTGTACCCTCCCCCCTGAGGATGTTTAATACGTAAAAGTAATTAGATGAGCACGTAAGCGAAAACGAAAGCTTTTTCCCTGTAACTGAAAACGACTCACAGAAATAACGAATCGCGGTAAAACAAATAAAAATTCTCACTTTGCTCCGTCTTAGAACCGCAAAAATACAATTGTTCTATCCACAAATCTATTCAACGAGACGCGTCGTGACAAACAAAACGTTTCGCCAAAAGAAACCTAGCGATAAGTTTGAAGTCTGCAGCAAGTCCAAAATAATAACGACGTCGAGGAAATATTCTCGGACAGCGTGGGTGCCAGACTAGATTAATGAGTTCTACGCAATTTTCGGCATCATATATTTTCACAAGCGTATTTTTTTTTCTTATAATATCAGCTGGTATCACAACGTGTCAGTATTATTTTTTTAGACAAACAGTCGTGTTTAACAAACAAGTAATAACGACGGTCGAGACGATATTTTTAAAACAAACTGATACGAAAATGAACGCAATTCTAATATATTATGTGTACAAAAATGTTGTGACCTGCAGCTAAAATATTACCGAAACGGGTAGAGGCAAATGTCAGTAGTTAACAAGAAATTTGTCTGTTTAACGCGTGTCTACTCGTATTGAATGGCGCCAAAAAGTGGTGTAGGAATGTTAGGTACCTATATAATAGTGTGAAGGAGACACGTTGGTTATAAAATAGAAATTGGGACGCGTTCGCATTTTCGCCACACCAATTTTCAATTGATCGGACGAACAACAGAGAGAATCAGACATCGAATTCGGCTGATATGAGATTACAGCGAATTATCACACGTAGTAAAACAGCAGTTCTTTGAGCTACGCCTGCAGAGTTGTTATATCCGCACTGAGATCTTCTAAGTTAAACTCTCAAGATCGATACGTAGGATTGAACTAGGCACGATTTCAGCGCTTTACCGAAAAGTACGATTATTTCGCGCGATTTCAACGTTGACAAGACGATAATTTGTTTACGTTATATGGTATTCTATAGATATTTTTTGATTTTAATAAAATTTGAAAAACAAATAACTATTGTTAGGTATACTTGGCGCGAGTGACGGTGCGAATCGCTGCAAAACCGTTTAAACAACTCTTCCTTTCCCGCGCAATGGCCATGATTATTGTAATATCATTTCCACGAAAGACGATAATATATAGGCAGTATCGGACGGTTCTTGTGGAAAACAATAATATTATTGTTGTTGTTACGGCAGAAGGATTTAAAAATCCCCGCGTGGCGTGCTAATGGAATGTTACAAACACGAATGTTCTACGCAGAGAAACCCCTGGCGGCTACGAAAGCGAGATTTATTTTTTTCGTTTCAGCCTGTCAAAATCGCGAACGAAAAACAATAATACTCATCTCTTTGTACGAGAAAATCCCGATAACTCCTCCGCTGCTCCGAGTGTCTTCGACGTACACACCTCCTACGGAACGACGATAAAGATCGCGTTTTTCTTCGATACGACGTATACGATATCGTTCCGCATAATGTACCGCCCGAATAATAATACACTGACGTGGTGTGTTCTGCGTAAGTTCAATCGAATTCAAAACGGAATTCGATGATCTGCGTCGAACACATTTACTTTTTTTTACGCCCGTGAGAGACATCGTCGTTGTTTTCTTACGATCCGGTAACGTGTCCGCACGTTAAGAGTGCGATAACATACATCGTATGTTCATGGGTGATCGATCGAAATGTTTTTCGGTGTGTTTTTTTGTTGAGAGTAACGGTTTGGAAAATTTGTATGAAAAAAAACACTTTTTGGCCACGCGATCGTGGTAAAACATCATTCAGAGGTCTAAATCCACAAATGCGCGACCGCAGTGAACAAAATTACTACACAGACGTTTTTTCGAAATATGTCGTGCGCGCGACGCAGACGACATTATTAATTTCTCGGTAACCCGCGAGTCTTTATATAAGTTTCTTCCATAAGTGATAAATTTTAAAAACGTATCCATCGATAGTTTATATTGTGAGATAGGTACGGTTTTATGATAAACGGAAAGGAATTACGGGCCACAAGACAGCTTTGGAAAGCGAAACGTTTATCGGAAAGCAACGCGATGAATAACTTTTGACGAAAATACGAATTCTGAGCGAGCGGGCAGCGTGAAACGCTCGAAAAATTGAATACTTCAGAGTCATAATACTTGAAGATTATTTGAAATTCGTGTGCCGTTTTGCACTTTGTACATACCTATTCTCGTAATACGGTGTTAACATTTTACCGATTTTGAACAACTTTTGGTGAATTTTTTGCGAAGAAAAAGTTATGAAGATAAAGAAATAATGTCATGTTATATGACACTGATAAACAGAAAAAACCGATTTTCAAAACTTTCCTCAATCGTCCGAGGAAAGTTGTATGTTCTTGCACTACACTTTAAAAATTCTAATACTCCTACATTCATAAACAATGGTCAATTTCGAAATTCTGTAATTTTAAAATGTAATTCCGTATAATTTTTGCTTTTATAATAAGGCTTCAAGTAATTCGATGCGAGTTTGTAAACTAATTATAACTATACCAATATTACAGTTATACAGACTATTATGACTCACAAGATAAACGAAATTTCCAAAATTCGTTCCGCGTATAACGTACCAAACGTCTGACTACATCAAATTGCATAAATCTTTGAAGGGGTTATTCATATTGAGATCAAAGTAGCTCTAAAAAATATTAATTTATGAAAAAAACAACAACACCATTGAAAAATAATAAATGCGTTCTATGCTTATTGAACCAATGTTATCTAGATTATAACCGTACTAAGAATCAGCAAAAAACACCGATAACTAAATGATAAAATTTACACTGCGACACAGTACGCATGAACTCTAAAGCAGTAAAAAAGTCAATTAAAAACCAAATACCACAAAATAACAAACTAATTAATAGTCCCATCGATGTAATTTTTTTTTTTTTATCAAATTGTATCCCTTTCAATATCCGGCCCTTTTGTGCTCGCGTAGGTTTATTCCTATGTTTTACATACCGTTATAGACAGAACTAATTACACATTTAACAAATTTCTCCCATCATCCCACGGTTCAATGGCTTTGTGCAACGAACGTTCCCGTAAATTTTTCCAATTTACAGTTGAACACGATGTTAAAATCTCACCGATGCGAAGTATTTATTGATTCTATGGCTGGGTTTATATTAACATCATGTTTATACGATATTATATTATGTTTGTAAAAACTATTTATAATTTTTGTTTAGTACCTACTATTGGGCTTTGGCCCGTCTTACGAATGATAATTATTATAATTGCATAACGACTTTTATCTTACAAAAACTTCAAGTTGAAAAACGAAATCAAAAAAACGTGCGTGTATTAAAAATAAATGTACCTACTTATCTCGAAATTAAAAGTATTATGAATTCCAATAATGCGATAACGGTTTTGTACACAGGTGTATACTGGTATCGGAGTAAAGTTGTGAGCTTGACGTATGAAAGTACCATTTATGTGTCCTATACGTATTATATAAATACCAAAAACTTTGAAATCAAAACCACGTCATAAAAGAATCGGTGGTTATTACGGACTATTTGACAACATCGATTATTATAATTTGTATTGCGATAGTTATTTTCAACGTTCGTTATTTATCATAACGATCATGCAGAAGAAACGGTATTATACGTCCTATGAGTTTTAAATAATTTTCTTTTCGATTTTCAGGTGAATTTTAGATTTTAAATTTGATATGCTGCTGTTTTCTAGTAATTTTGTCCAGCTCCGGTTATATTATTCATAGTATACGAAATATTATTTACCGATGTTATACTTGTACGACGACTATACCTCGGTAGTTTATAAGTATGAAAGGAATGATTTTACATCGGTGTTCCTGTAGTAGCGGAAAACGGTATTTTATTTGAAAATTTCCAGTTCCTATTGTTTTTGAGTAAGAATAACAACAACAACGAGAAAATTATATTTTTTGAAAATGTTCCGAATTACTTGAAATTTTCACACGTTGTTGGTAAAATTAACGTAGATATGAAATCGGAATAAATTTTAAACAAATTTTCCAGTGATTCGGACAACGTAGAAATGTTATGACGTATCAAATTCTGCAGTTTCGTAAAACCATAAGTTTGCTGTTTAGTGAACACTATATTGCACTATCCAATTTATCACCAAAATAGGGTTAAGAATTATCAAAAATTGGCTGTTTCTTTTCGACCCGCGCGTCACCCACCGCCGACGACGTCGTCTTAGCCAGTGGCGTACCCAATTAAGCCGAGACCAACGCTCCTAACAAACCGGCCCCTCAGACAGGGCGTTTTTTAAGTAAGTTTTGTGTGGCCAAAAGGCCACGTAGTGGCCTTGTTTGGCCACCCACTTAGGAAAATTTTGGCCACAAAATTCCAGTTGTCAAATTTGAAGCAAGCATAAAAAATTAGTGATATTATGGTATATTTTAGTAATAAGATAAGATTGGCCACGTAGTGCAATTTCCTTAAAAAACGGCCTGCCCTCAGATACTTGCGCCCTTGACCTAATTATAGGTATTTATGGCACCAAGATCGTTCGTAACACAGGAGTGTGGCCGACCGACAATCGTGACAAAATCGTTAAAAAAGTATTTTAAAATAAAGCCAGAGGACGCGGTTTTTTTTTTCTTCCGAGCCAACTTGTCAACGTACCTATTGATTGATTATTAATATTTGACCCATTGTAATCTGGCGCCACGGTTTGAAAACGATTCACGCAGTATCCCCGGATGAAAAAAAATGTCACGGGCCATTTGTGGGGGGGTGGGGGGCGAATTCGGCCCCCTTCGTCCGGGGGGGGGGGGTGTTTGAAAGGTGGGGGGTACTTTCAAACACGCCCTTCCGTCGCCGCATTTTTTACAACACTGTTATCACGTGAAAACGGGTAATAATAATATTTCACGCGCGCCGCCGACGGCAAACAACACCCGCCCCCCTTAACCCCCCACCGCTAAAAACCGCCCCCCCACCCGCCCTACGCCAATACGGTTTTCGCGGACGGCGCGCGTTACGGCGGCGGCGGCGGCGGCGGCAGCAGCAGGTGGTTTTTTTTTTCTGTCCGTCCGTCAGCCGCGCGGCCCACGGTCGAGCAACAGTTTCGTTACATCGGTGCTGCCGCGCTGACGTCCGTGCGCGCGCGTGCTCCTCCTCCCCCCCCACACACAACTAACCGGCGCCGGCAGCTCGCGCGACGTTTCTGCCGCGTCAGTGTAACAAACATCGTTATTGTTGTTGTTTTAATCGCGTGTGGAACAACACTAAATAGTAGTAGCCGCAGAGCGCCCGCCGAACGTCTCGCCGCGCGCGGTGTAACACCGATGTCGTTTTATTTTTTCGCACACGTCTTCTCTCTCTAATACGTTCCGAACGACGAAAATTAGCCCCGTCGAGAGATTTTTCAAATATTTTACGCGCGCCACCGAAAATCGTGCCGTTCATCGTAGCCGTTTCGCAGCTCGCAACGGTCTGACGCGGGACGTCTGCGCCCGTGACACGAACTGGAAGACCACCGGGGAGGAGATCGTCAACATCGAGGTACGTACCGCTGCGCGATATTTCTTCACGTCAATCGTGTGTCACCTACGCGCGCGTTTTTTTTTTCATTTTCGTGCCGACCGTTTATCGCATATTATATCACATGGCGAACGAATCGCACGTATCTGTTAAAAAAAACCGCGTTCGAATATTAATATACGAATATTCACGTGGCACCGCCACCGGCGTCGGTCGTGCGGCCGCCACGTGCTGAACGCGGTCAGCTGGTCGGCGAAACTCCTCCGACCACCGAACGTCACCGCTGCGGGTGTCACCGTCGTCGCGCTTCTTACCCGCGCGAGTCAAAACCGAGAATTTTTTGGCCAGAGTGCGGCGCGATAAGGGGAGGATTTGGCGGAAGTCGTGGTTCGACAGCGTGCGAAAGAGCGGGGTTTGTTCGACGAATCTTCGAAAAAATCATTCCGATCGGTCTTGTGAACGTGTACGGTGAATTTTTCGAGAATTTCCCGAGTACTCGACAGTTTTCGAAATCGTGCGAAACTCTTGTCGGACGTGTAAACCCGTTTGAATGTCGATCCGGGCGGGTGCCGTGTAAAGCCCCGACGTTTTCGCCACGCGAGAACAATCCGTGAAATGCGTGGAATAAAACAAAATTTAAAGCCCCCAACTCTTTGATGACGACGATTGGCCGAGCACTACCCGAGAAAACGTTACGGACGTGAAAATTTCAAAAAATTTTTCCACCGTAAAATTCTCGATTTTTTTTTCTTCAGAGACTCGAAAAGTAATCAACGCATCAACCAAAACGTACCACTGGGGACCTTTCGTTAGGCATTTTACACTGTTGTACACTGAAATCCAAATCGCGGTGGAAATCCGTTCATTTTTACTACCTAAACGTTTTTCAAAATGTGCGCTCCACCTTATTATGGTCTGGAACTGCATCGTCGCCCAAGTGTGTAATCCACGAATCTCGAACACGGGATTTTCGATTTCCTCGCAGGATTTGCATAATGTGTGTGTCTAGGGTTTCCTCGAGACTCGTACACCGATCTCCCTCCGCGAATAATGACCCCCCGGCGTCCCTGATCCATTTCGTTTTCAATTCGAGTTCAATATTATTGAGTTACATTCTCAGTAACTTTTAAGCGAAATTTTTTTTTTCTTTCACGTGTTTTGCCGATCTAATTTATCTCCCCCACAGGCGTACCTTTCCGCTCCCCAAACTCATCCCACATTCATTATTTAACTATAATATTATAAGAGGACCCAATACGTAATTTTAGACTACAAATATGTTTTATGCGCGAATGAGTCGGTGGGGTCGTCCGTAATTATAGTATACATCTCATATTTTTGTTGCTTATAACACAGAATATTGTCTGCGGAGAAGCGTTTTCAAAATTTTTGTCAAGCCTTTAATCGTTATTAGTTTTCAAGTCGAGTTTTTCACTAAGGTTTCTGAAGAAGGTGTTATTGGATTTTGTAATTGAAAAAATATAAACGATTTCCCACAGACAATATTCTTCCTTACAAACCGTTCAGATTTGGTGTTTATACTATGATGCTCCCCGACTCGTTCGCGTAAAATATGTTCAAAAGTTAAAACAAATTATGAAAAAAAAAAGTGGTATTGAGGTGAACATTTTAGTATAATACGTTAACGCTTTATTAAGTATTATTTTACGTAAAAATTTTCTTAAAATATAAATGAAAGGCAAAGATATCTGTTTAGATTGTCTTCTCTGTTTGGAACATTTGACGAATGGTCTTTCGATAATTATTGGTTACGATTGGTAACTTAAAAAATCGATTTGGTGTAGCATGTGCACCCTTGTGTAAGTGTTTATTCGACGCATTGCTGAGTACGTTTTAGAGCGTTTTGTACGAATTTGGTTGGAAAAAATTTTTCTACGACACTCTTTAGCCGCTTTATACACCGTGTTCCTGGTGCGATTTTGTGTTTAGTTTGTTGACAACTTGGTATTCAAAAGTAAAAACTACACGGCGCGTCTTACACGATAATATACAGTTTCGATAACCAGAAGGAATAAAATGTAAAGCGGTATTTTAAATTGAAAAGTTTGAAAACGCGTTGGCGGTACTAGGAAATCATGACGCGGGGGGGACTAAAATTAATTTCGGGGGGGAGTTTAGCCTAGTGCCCCCCAACGCGGTCTGTAAATTCGCCATGACGTCCCGATAGAAATTTGATCGTAGGTATATTATGTTGAATTAGGCCCCCGACGTCGTGGCCACTGCCGTCGTTAGCAGCGAAAATAAGAAAAAAAATTAAAAGAAGCGAGCGAGACAGATAGCGAGAGACATTTCCGAGAAACTCGATAGTCGTCGTCGGCCGACTAACTGATACTCACTCTCTCATTGCCGACCACCGGCCGCCGCCGTCGTCGTAAAAATCAAGACGGCGGCCGTCGATGGCGCCGCATATGGTAAATACGATTTGGCAACGTCGGAACGACGACGGCGAGTAGGCGGCGGCGGCCGTCGGCGAAAGAGAGAAAAAAAAAACGTGTACCTATAAGTGAGTATAACCACTACTGACCGTTTCTGCGGCGTGTTACCGCCATCGTATGTATATGTATGTATTGGCGGTTACGTAATGAATAATGTTATGCGGATTTGCCGTCGAATTTGTTTGACAACAACAACAATTATCGTGGTCGGAATAAAAAGATGGGTAGCGAATTTTCGGGTGGTTTCGGAAATACGTGCGTAGTTTAAATTTGTCCGGGAGCAATGGCAAAAAACTACTGATCCGTCTGACACGATTAATAAAAACGTGCCGACGCGATATCGACGACGAAAAACGGGACTTTTCGAAAATGCAGTTCGGTACGAGGACGCGTTTTTTTTTTGTTTCGAGACGATATCGTTTTCGAGATTACGGATAAACAACGCGATTTTAACACGTAATCTTACATTATATGATACGTCGTTGAGAATCCGTTAAGGCCGATCAAAAAAAAAACCGTGCAAGCCTAAAATTTGCATAAGACTTTTTCAAAATTTTTTCGAGGATACGACACGTTATCGAGACTCCTCCTCGACGATTATGAACGGCCGTTTAAAATCGATCGAATATTTCATTTATCAGCTATTTCTTGAAATATTTTCAAAGATACAACCGAGTGCGCAGGACCGTTTTTAGAATGAAAATCGTCTAAATGATGGAACTGCTGTGAGAGCGCCCTTAATTTTATTTTTACGCCGTGTAAAATCCGACCTTTAAAAGCCATTCTCTAAAAATTGATATTGTTTATCGGTTCAACCGTTTTTCCCGTGTTCCGTCTATGAAATAATCGGTAGTTCGGCGAAAACTTATCAAAAAACACGGTAAGTACTCGATAGTCAGCACCGATTGTGTTAAACACCGATAAACTGGAATCGGTTCTTTCGTTTTTGTCGCGTCGTTTTGTTGATATTTATTATTAAATTGTTAAAACGGTCGCGCGACTTTCGAAATCGAACTATCGAACAAGAAGAGAAGAGACATATTATAATAGTACCTGTGTATAACATTTTCCATCGTGGGGGGCTGTTTTTTGCCGGATCCGGGGGGTGTGTGTGATGCTCGGCAAAAACCGAAAAATATTTTCATTTATACGGTCAAACGCAATAGGCGGATAATTTTTTTGTCTTTAAAAAATTGCAATCTCGTGTTACGGGCGGGTGGGTGTGATCTCTGCTGTACGGCTCCGTCCGTTTCTTCTGCTGCACTTCTGGATTCCAACGTAATATTATCATTTTTGTTAATTTGTTTATATAGTACTCTATAGTGGCGCTATGACGAATAATTTTATCGCTCCTCGGTTCGTTTTCATCTTACTTCACTGCTGATTATATCCTCCTCATATTATACGTCCTTAGACGATGATAATTTAATTTCATCGTTTTTTGTAATATATTACAATACCTGTACAATTGTGGACCCGCCCGTGTGTTATTGTTGTTAATTATTGTAATAACTACTGTGTCGTGTCGTAATATGCGTTCCCTCGTGACTCATCCGGCAACACGTGGTCGTGTATTTGGTAAAAAAAATAAAAAAAAAAACGAGGTAAAAAGGTGGTCACCCGCGATACAGCGGTTTAACCGTAGAGAAAACGAAAACGGCAGGCTAGTAAATCATTCGGAGAACAAAATAGTGTACTCGAACATAATAATATCTACTTATCGAATTCCGTGTGTATCCCATATTAATTTGTATTAATTAATAATAAAAACATAAAGAAATTGTTTTTGAAACATATTAAATATATATTTAGATGTGCAAGCGAAATGTGGTAGGTAAAAAAAAACCCCGTCGGCTGGGTGTGTACGTCAGGGTGAAAGTAGATTTCTAGCCACACAACACGAAAGTCGTCGATTAAATTATCTCATTAAAAAATCATGATCTAAAAAATAAACGCAACACTTCAAATATGTTCGTATAGTTGTGTTAATCCGAAAACCGAAGTCAAATCGGTTTTTGGTAGTTGACGAAACAACAAAATTCCATACTCGCTGCTACCACACGACTCCAACTGGCGATAACTTCGAGTTTGATTTTTGACATCTCGACCGATTTTTGTAAAAATTACACGAGACACAACTTCTCAAATGTGTAGCATTATTTTGCCGAAAATCAAATTGGTCCAAACGTTTTTCAGAAATCGTTGCCACGAAAGATGTCCGTACGTATCGGTTTATATTTTTCAACGGTGGGCGTTTTCCGGGTCGGCAAAAATCAAAAAAAATCAGGGAAAATACAAAAAATTGTAGTGCCGTCATTGAATTGAACACGATAATTAAAAGTGTATTAAAACATTATAATATCTGTGATTTGACGCTTTGAATGATGTTTTTTTTAAATCGTTGTACCCAAAGTCTGATTTATAGTTTATTTAATTTTGGAACGTAACGGGGTCAATAACCGCCCGTTTTTCACGATATTTCTTTCAATCTATGCAGGTGTTTTGTGTAACTTATGTACCACGCAAAAAATCGTCGTACTTTAGTTTCGTTTCTTTTTTTATGTTAAACTTGCAAACATCTAGTGACCGTTGTTTTTTAGATTTCATTGGCGATAAAATACAAAATGCTACCACGTATTATAAAGTATTTCATTCATAATAATATATTGTACCACCAACATTTTGTGTCACAAATTGAAATGCAACGCGGACAAAGTAATTTGTCGTTGTAAAAATTTTAACGATTTCCTAACATTAATAATGAGTTCTGGTAATGATGGCCAAGTAGATTTAGTGCACTTTAATATGACTTCAGTAATTACAAAATACTGCTATAGGTACCGTATAGTTGACAATATAGTTCGTATACGTTATACTCGCACGTGTTGTGCTATTTATTTTACTCGCTGGTATCACGTTATATATACACACTTTATTATCATGTGAAAACACTTTCAACAGTTGTATTTATCTTTTTTCGGTTTTCTCTATACTCGGATAATTGGAAACAGCGTGTGTTTGTACAAGATTATAGTCGTCTCTGATTCTGCGGGGTTTATTTCTGAGTATACAAGATCGCATTTTTTCTTTTTTTTTAAATTCCTCAATAGACAATAATTAGAGTTCGAGTCATATTTACAATAACAGAATTCAGATTTTTCATTTTTTTTTTTTTTCAACTATCGATATGGTGGATTTTCAAAAAAATTTATACAATCGGTGAAAAATCGGTGGATCCTTTTTTCATTTTTAACTGCGAATGATTAAAAATAGTTTCAACTCTCCGACGACGGCGCGATAAGTTGATGCCCGGAAAATGTGTTGTGTCAATTAGTGTTACCAGACGTACGTGGTTAAAAATCTCGATTTCAACTATCAATATTTTCGATTTATCCCTCGATATTTTCCCAGATCGAAAAATCCACGGATTTTCTCGCGGACGACCGAAAATTTCGCTGCTATTTCGAAACGCTTCAAAATTCATGAACCTCGAACAGAAATTTACCTAACATCGGACGTATCGCATTAAATATTTCACTGACGGAGAATTATATATCTCGGTCTGAACGTGCGTTATAACCTTATAGCCATAGATAATATTGTCTGTTTTACCAATGAATTGTATTTTCCTGTGTCGATTGTTTTTTATTTATTTTTTATACAAAATAATTATGATTTTCTTATACATACATACCGCTATTATACTATCGGTCTTTCGTGAAAAGTGATCCAGATTACGCGGTCGTTTTTTTTTTTTTTATACACTTTCGTCTAATTAATTATCGTCGCCAAATATTTGTACTAAATCGCGTTCTCGACCGCGTGTTTTTTACGCTCGCGGTGAGCCGCTTTCGATCGATTTAATAATATCGTTTACACCCTACACCAACGGTAAATAATCAGGGTTGGAATTTTATGGCCTTTTTTAAAATTGCATAAACGTCGCCCAAAATATAGTTGAATATGCGCTAAAAACACGATTAATTTTAATTTAAAATACGGGTTGAATGCGAAAATCTCTTTGAAAGCTCAAAAAAAAAAGCATTACGATCGGAAAAATTCACAAAATACGCCAAATGAAATTTTTAAAAAATCTCCAAACCGCGGATCAAACTTTAAGCGTACTCTGAATATTTTTTCCGATTTAATAAAAAGTGCGCGAGTGTTCAAGCTCTGTCAATAGAACGTGCCCAATTTTCTTTGAAAAAAATCCAAAAATAACATCAATATCGGAAAAATTACACAAAATAAAACTAACAAAACCGAGAACTATAAAACAAAGCTTCTTACTCCGCTATTTTTTGTAAGGATTTCATAAAAATTACGCGATGAAATCTCCTATCCCGGGACAAACAACGATGTTGGTTTTTTTATCATTTTTTTTTACATACAATGTACGATTATTGCGCTGGTAGAATATTTTTCTCGTGGACCGAAAAATGCCGCGCGTGAGCGAAAAACAATGAAAAAATAATTATAGTTTTTCGTGTCACGTGCCGCCGCCGCCGCTCGCACCCCGTGTGTTATTATAATAATATCGCGTTATAAATCCGGGCGGTTTGTCGCAGTTTTGGATTTTTTTTTAACCGACGACGGTACAGACCAAACACGAAAAAAAAAGTGTTTTTTTAAAAAATCTAAGAAGAAAAAACCACACACGGAGGACAAACACGATTTCCTGCAGATAACATCGTGGGGATGCGTTTTGATACGTGCACAAACCAGCATAACATACTACGCAGGGTGGTGTATGTCTCTCAACGCACGCACAATAACTTTTTGTCGATACTTTCAAAACGTGTTTTTGCTAAAAAAAATGTATCGCTGTTGTTTTAATAACAATTTTTTGTTTTCCGGTCGTTTGTAAATAGCCGTGGTATTTTTCGCGCACGATTTTTCTCAAAATTCTCCTATAACTGAATTATTATCGCGGGGAAAACGTTGTGCATCGGTCGTTTCGATCGCTTTCAAGATTCGCGCGCTCGGTCTTACGTGGCAAATCTTTTCCACGGGTTTTGAGAAACGTTCGGCGAAAGCAGCGGCCCAATTTCGTTTTCTCACTTTTTTTTAAGAATTTATACAAAACGAATAGTGAAAAAAAAAAAAGAAAGTCGAGGACACTCACGCTGCAGCGGCGAGACGACACCCTGTATGTGCGTTTATTTATACGGTCCTCTCGGGACCCGCTCTAGGGAGCAGCAGATCGATGCAGAACACCACACAATCTCCTGACCCGTCGCCCGCGCGCGTGAGTGTGTGCACACATAATTTTGAAAACTCAATGAAAAACCACTTTGGGTAGGTCACGTTTTTATTCGCGCGATTGCTAGCAGCAGCCGCCGTCGTCGCCGCCCCAACAGAGAAACGTCGTCGTCGCCGTCTTGCCAAACGACTTTCCCCTTTTCCGACGACGACGTTAGCCAAATAATAATAATAATAAGTTGTCGTTATTTGTTATCATCACGTCGTCGTGTATTTTTCTCGTACATGTTTTATACAATATCATCGTTATTATTTTTATTATTATTATGTAGGGCGACGACCGCTGCGTTATATTGTGCGCGTGCATCGTTCGCGAATGTATATACCAACCCCGGCGGTCCGCGAATAATAATTTATCGCGCTCCCGTTTATCGAAATGCAGACTTCGAGGTTTTTTTTCTTTTTTTCTCGTTCAGTTTTCGGCATTCCAATTATATTGTTCGTCGTTTTTACTGTTGTTCTAATTTTCGTAATCCGTAGAATGAATACGTTGGCTTGTACATACGCGTATTCTAATATACGTCATTGAAACACTTCGGAGAAACGATCTGAGAAAATTTTTCGGTTTATGGCTAAAGGAGCACCGTGATGTTGGTCCCGTCTTTTCGTGGTGGTCGTTTAAAGACTGCTTCTTCCCCATATATTGTGTGTGGCCAGAAAAAATAAAATGCAGGAAAAAAAATGATGTGTGAAGTTGGTACAATGTACGATTTCTGGGTATTGGACGGTGAGATTTCGTCGTCGTGTTTTCTTTGAATTTCGCGCGTTTGAGATTTTGCAGTGCACCTAAAAAAATAGCCACTGGTTATGCGTGAATAACTCTGTTTTTAATTTCGAGTGTTTTAAATCAAACAGTTGCATAAAGAATTCAAAATAATCTACGTAACGACCATAATATGTTTAAAACATTTAGATACAATGTAACAAAATATTAAAATTTAGTTTACACGGGAAAAAAAAATCATCAAAATTGTCCATAACATATTAAGTATTCCTTTTGGTTATTTCTTTTTCTACTGCTGGGGATTAATAGTACATTATGCGACGTATCGAGGAACGTTAATATTTTTTCCCGTATGATAATTTTTCGTCCGTAATCATTTTCCCGTCTAAATACAAAACAGTAAAAATAATAATTTACGTATAAGAAACAAACCTATTGGTAAAGAAGCATTTCGATTCAAGGGAGTTGGTATTTTATTACAGTTTTGAACCGGTACGGTTTTGGTGCAGTTTTAAAAATTTTATGTTAAAATCAAAAAAAAATTGACGCGTAGGGGCGTCTAAATATAGTGTGTAACCTACCTGTTGACGGATAATATACTGCGTTGTAAATCGAATGTTTTATTCAACGTTAAAATTTACAGATAATATTATTAATTATTGGCAACGTGAAATCAACAATCAAATTTCTACAATTCAAATGGAACGTTGATAACGATTTAATTGGTACAATTAATAAATAGCTGCAGTCCGATAAAATATCGTATGCAATGTCGCGCGCGAGGTTTAAAATTTTTTTCACTCTAAATATTCTTAACTGTACCCACGTGAAAAAAACCCTTGTTATGCTTGGTGTAGTCTTGAAATCGATGCTGTTGACAATAGATTCTTATGACTCGTTGAAAAATTTCTATATCTTGTTGTTTCAAATGAATGAAAAAAGAAACCGATCATTGTGAACCAGCGGTCAAACGCGCCTCGTGCCAAAAACATTTCTCGTACATTTTGAATTTATTCTGCGCATCGACCGCTGGTAACTGCCGTTTTTAGGAGGACGGTAGTATCGGCTGGCACAGCGGTACAAATGTTTTTTTACGTTACGTCGTTGTAACTGTGCGAAATTTCTAGTTTGAAAATCGCTCCGCAGGCAAATACTTTGTCGGTCTCTTCGAATAGTGGTGGAGAAAAATTAGAAAAAAACCGAAAGAAATATTTTACACTCGGTTTACTTACACTCGGCGACACGTTTTTTTTTTACCATCTGGTTTTCAACGCGCCACGACATCAAACACAAATAACGTAGTGTACGGTTTTATTTGATAATTTCCAGAAACGAAAAAATTCCCGGGACAACGGTCCACAATACGTTTGTAGTATTCCATTTAAAAATACCGGAATATTCGCTTATAAAAGTGATACGCCGCCGCATCGGTTAACGTGTCAGTACAATACGCCTTTTTTTTGGCCCTGAGAGGCGTATTGTACCTGAGGGATTAACGTTTTATAATATGCGCCGAGTGCTCTCGTTTATAATGGTTTACGTCTTAAAGAGCAGTGTATATCTATATGTTATTTTTCAACGTGTGTTTGCAGGACACCATTATACGTATTGTACAGCAGAGGTTTGACAATATCGTATCGTACATTTTCCATCGGCGTGTGTACACGTGTAGGTCCGCACAATACGGTATATTCCGCAGGTAAAAATGAAAAAATTTTACACCGCATGGTTACCGCCAAAGGAAAGAATTGATCTATTCCACATATTGTTGTGTGTTACACCGATGCGGAAAGAACGTTCGGAAAACCGTTTCGATTTCGATACACGACGACTGTATTGTGTAATGTTTGTTGGATCGACCGGCGTTTCTCGCGGTTTAAATGATGAATTTCGTTTTACAGAATTCGATTCGTACAAACTCGAGAGAGATAAATTCGAAAATCGCGAGCAGACGTCGTGACGAGAGAATCGGTTTTAATAAATCGTCCTTGTCGCATGGATCGGAAACAAAAATCGTCTAAATAATAATTCAGATGTGTAGAGGAAATCGACTCTTCTAACTATACAATAGTATTTTGTACGTGTTATAAATGTGTTGTGGAACAACAAAATAAACCCGCAAAAACAACACAGAATCGCTCACGACAAAAACTATGATTCAACAAGCCCTCCCCGCAGCAAACACTCGTCCGAATCGTAAATATTTCCATCGGGAGATTTCTATTAGGCCCCCTCGTTTTTTCGCGATTCTTTTTCATCTATCATTTTTACTATTATGATTTCGAAATTTTTATATTGTATTTTTTTATTATTTAAGCGCTTTATTATCGTTTTCCAAACATTTTGAACGCACTGCGCTCTCAACAAGCATCCTTCTCCATTATTACGCGGATATATTCACAAATCTAGCCTGTCGTTTTTTTTTTTCAATTATTTATCTTGTGAAATTGTTTATTGCTCTCGAGAAATTCCAGTCTGACAGTGCAGGCGAATATTTTAAACCACGAGCTGACGTGGTTACCTATATCATCCACGCGCGCGTGTACGCCAATCTGCTATAGAACATTTCGTTTATGTAAAAAAGTATACCCGTCGCGTACACGATAACGTGAAATTGACCGATAGAAAAACGCCTCGTTTTCCGCGCCCGTTGAAAATTATATACGTTTTATTGATAAAATAGTGTATTTTATCGTAATTTACAGACATTACTGTTAGACAACAATTTCGAAAATACGTGATTTTACTTGAATACCTATCTAAACTACATAATTATACTTGTAAAATTATTCCATAACGCCGCAGCAGCGTCCATAATATGGACATATTATGTTCTCAACTCTGAAGAACGTTTTAGAATCGGCGGTTACGTAAAAAATTTTTGCCCATATACCGATGTAAAACTAGGTGTGTGATTTGTGCCGTTTATCTCTGCGATCAACGCGAATTTAGAAACAAAAACGAGAAGTAAAATACGTCCCCCTGTGCAACGCCGCAGACGGGTAAAAAAAGCCGAAGCACGTCTGACTTTCGACCGAATAACACGACTTTTTATCCAATCAATAAGTAATTTTCTTGTTCCGACGTTTGTGTTTGCCTGTATGTCGGCTATGAGACAATAATAATAAAAACAGCCATCTATATATACGTGCTGTTCTTTTAAAAATTTTAACAAAAAAATACTTTCAAACAGTTTCTGTAAAAAAAAAAAGGTCGCAACAACAAATCAGTAACAATCAATGTCGTACTATTTTTTGTATAGCGCGCACAACGTTTACGCGACTCTGATTATTTCGAATTTTACGTGGAACAAATACGTTTTTTTTTTACAAAATGTTTTCAACCCCAGTCGTGTTTATACGAGACGACATACTTTTCGATTAGTGATTTTTTTGTCGTCTCGTCGTCAACTCTCATTTCTACCGTCTAGACCGTGTAGCTCTCGCGTATTTTTGGAAAGTATACCTAACCACCGGATATTACCCGGTTAGTAGTCCTATAGTTTCCACGAACTCGGTACAACGTCGGACGGACTGCTATTTATACTGACCGGCTGTTACACCACGAACGTCGTTCCGAGAACGATATGTTATTGATATGCGAAGAAATCGTCAGAAATCGACAACGCGGACAATGCAATATCGTGTTTTTCAGAACGTCTCCTCCACACTCGTGTTATCGCCGCTATCTTTTGTAATTACAATTAACGTTTTGTTCAATTCTCCAAATAAAACGCGGTACGAATATAATAACCGTCCGTTTTGAACGATACCTACACTTATTTATACCCATAGTACATTGTCGTCCCTTTCGCGACGGCATTCACGAGCACGTTACATCCGCCGCCCCGCGTGCACGTCAAAAGAAGACCCCGTTTTGCAAGAACCTTTTTTTCTTTCACCGCGCGCGCGTGTCTGTATAACGCGTTACACACACCGCGGCCCGGGGTGGAAAATGATGAACCCATCAGGCTCTCGTTTACGCGCACGCACACGTGGTTCACGTTATTTTAGATTTCGAGCGTGACGAAGAGTAGAGAAGAACGTGTACGACGTGCGATCTTTTTAATCGCGACGACTTCCTCCACGACGGGGCGCAGACGTTCCGTCGAGGGGCTCGTAGATAATAATATTATCTTATATTAATAATAATATTATATTATAATAATTTTACGGTCAAATAACGCAGGAAAATACGTGTTTTTCTTCACACACAGTCGACGTGATGATTGGCCACGACGTGTAAACAGCGCGCAACGAAAAACGTACCGTCGAAATTGAGGTGAGGTGGTCCTTACGAGAAGAAAATTGTAAATTTTGTTCGATAAATAGTTTAAATGTTTTGAAAATTTATTACGACGCGTTCGAACACGGTATGCCACCAAAAAAAAATTCGAAAACCCGTCACAATTTTCGTACTTTGTTGTTTGACAACTTTTGGTCGTACCTATTTTTTCGGAGAGAATTTCGCACAGATTTGTTATTAAAGATTTGAGTGTTATAATATTATGTGAAACGATATTAATTGCTATCTGAATAAAATTCCACCCACCCGAAAGCGTATAAGAAAATTTTTGAAAAACGGTGTTTTATTTACTATAACGATGTTGCGCAATCGGTACTAGAAACGTGTTAAAACTCCCAAAAAGTTTGAAAATTTCACGCGTCTTATTAAATTTTATACGTTTTTATAAATTTTCGATTGCCCAAAGATTTAAAACGTCGACCCCGAGCGGCCTTTTTTTTATTACCGCTATTAATTTTTTGTGTTTTTCGTTTTTTTTAACGCTCGGACGTGCACCGCGCGATAACCCGCGCTCGAGATTAAAATGCGTTTATCTCTCTGCGGCCTCCGGAGTTTGCGACCCCTTTTGGCCAGCACATGTGGAAAACATCACGTTCGCCATCGTCCTTTTTTTTATTTTTAAACGTTTCATATTTAATTTTCTGGATACCGTGAAATTTTGTAATGTACCGGGAGGGTATCTCGGCTGGTAATAATTATTGTTACACAACATCGTTTCTCAGACATCGGTTGAAATATTATTATAATAATAACGTGCCGAAGTATTTACGCGCGTGATTATCGTTCGCCGAAACCTCCGCGACGCGATAATAATGTACCTAATAATAATAAAATGCGCATTTGTCGACAACGCGCACGATTTAACCACGCAGGAAAGAAAATCAGGGCTTTTTCTCTCGTAATTTTTTTTTCGTTTTAGATTCCGAACGCAGCGAAGAACGCTTGGTATGGTTTTCACATTTTGTAAAAAAAAAAAAATGTTTTTTAATGAAACCACGATAAGTAACTACTTCAATGACGATCTTTTTTACACTCAACGCCGGTTTCCGGTAGCTATACCGCGTCGTAACACTACGAGGGGTCGTAGATTTAAGCGCTACGATAAATAAACTAAGCAATAAACGTTAAAAAAAACGTGTTTCACAGACGCAATCGATT
>CM029361.1:19719363-19754155 GCA_017140985.1 Hormaphis cornu
TTTTTTTTTTTTTTTTTTCTATTACACCACTGTGTTGCACACTCAAATTTTAACCTGTTAGGTGTACCCAAATCATGTAGACCTATTCACAAATGTACTGCGCTTCTCCACCCTCCGGTCTACGTATAAACCTGTCCGCAGCACAAACTATTTACCCGTGGATGAAAAAATCATGGTGTTATTTTTCTGCCTTGAATTTTGGTGTTTAAACTAAACAAACTTTATCCGTTCCAACGTAAATGAATATTGTATATTGTTTTAAGTTTTAACGGCAAGTGTATACAAAAGAAAATCAACAACACTCTTTTTTATATAATTCCAAACCATAATCGTTACGCGACGGGCGAACGCGCACGGAGTAATTTTAATTCGCAAACACGAGCGTATAAAACGGTGTACGAGAAGAAGTAAACGCAGACAACCTTTCGAACACCGGGCGGAAACTTATAGATCAGTGTCGCACAATGCTGCTTTCACCGTGATAACTGGAATCAAATTACTACGAGTTTTGTAGTATTTTTTTTTTTTCGGAAACCGCGATCCTATCCGTGCAAATCGTGGACAAAAATTTATTTTTTTTAATTCTAAACAGTTTTCGTTATCGCGCGACGAGGACGCGTCGCGCAGTCCGTCTGTTAACGTCACCCGTACCGGCGGAACTCTCATCGGTGCAACGTTTCGGGGTGGTTTCGGTCGTTTGCCGCGCACCTCATCGTCACCCCTTATCGTTTGCTTGCGGCAGGGGGTTAGGTCGCCGTTTCCCCGCGGGCGTCGGTCCGTAGTAAGCAAACGACGAGCAAACATGTTGTTGCAAAACATCGGATACACGAAACGGCGCGATAAGCCCGCGCGCCAACCCCGACGTCGTCATTGATAATAATATTTCACACACACCGTGGTGGTGTTTTGCTGTCGAATGGCTCTCCGACGCGGCGGATAACAACCCTGCGCAAAAGAGTCTCCCCGCAAAAGATTCCGGCCAAAACGTGCACAATAACTGGAAAATAAAACAAAATAAACTCTCCCTGTCGCTCTCGAACATATTGCCGCGCGTAATAAATACGTTGTAACGCGCGCCGTAATATTATTTTACAGTACGTTAAACTTCGATATCGCGCGTACGATGGCATTTTACGCGTTCGAGTTTTGAGAGCTGTCGGGAAAATCTATAATAACATTATGAGATGTTGTGTGTACCGAGCGGCGTGCGTATGACGTGTACATAATAATAATGCCGCGCGTCCGAATTACAATATTAACACGCGTGCGCGATTTTATATAACACCTTAATAATACGCGTCGCAAACGGGCGGGACCCGCCAAAAAGTAGTCAAATATTGCTCCGCCGAAAACTACCGTTTTTCTTTTTCTCTCCAAAAACGCTACCTACGTTCCCCGCGAGACTTTGCCGATTATGATGGGCGTTCAGTGGTGTTTTTCAGAGTTTCGAACAATAGTAGTAAAACGGTCCGGTCGAACGAATCCGTTTAAAATCATCACGTCTTTCGGTCACCGCGAGAGAGGTTCATAAAACGAACGCATTCGCGGTAACTATAATATCTTTTCTTTACGGTTTTTCAAGGCACAGTTCTGCGGAGAAAAATGGATTTTCGGAGGAGCGCGTCACTATCGCGAAAAGGTTTCGTTCGTAGTGTATGATAATTGTATCGATTCTCCAGTTTGAATTGTGTTGTGAAAAATGTTTTTTTGTCGCCGAGAAAGGTAACCGACAAACGTCCCGTGATGATGATGCGTTTATTGATGCGCGGTGTATACGGGACGACAAAAGGAGCGAAACCAATAAAAAAAATGTCAACAAATCGTCGTTTGGTAGATGTATTTTATTATATACACGTCGTGTACACAACTAGTGTATACCCGATCGTGGTGAGTCGGGTGTCGTAAGGTGATCGGATCAAATAAATATCATCAGTGGCGTACAGGGGCAGCAGCGTGTGTAAACTATGACGCTTAAAACTTCCCCTTATAATAAATAATAAACCTACGCGTTGTCCACATTTCGGCGCAGCCACCCTACAACCCTCTTACGCGTGTAATGTAGAAAAACAATCGGACGGATTTGAGGCGAAAATTAATTTCCTCGTAAAATACGTATTGAAAAGCGGTCGTGTTGATGAGTTGCCATAATTGTTCGCAACGCTTCCGAACGTGTACACGTCTTTGTACGATCTATTCGTTTTTTATCGTCGTACCCGTGTTCGTTTTTTAAGTTCCCGATGGACAGTCGATTATAGTTTTTAGACGTTGTAGATGTTTTAAAAACGATTTATTTCGTAAAAATCGTGATGGCGCGTCAGGTTCCTAAAAGTACGTGTTATATTCTAACGTAACATAACATTTCCGCGTTATATATTATATACGACCGCAGTACTTGCTAGGGATATGTGTGTATTTCGTTGAATAACATTTTACGCGGAGAACAACGATAATATCTTACTAAAAATTTTCGTTCTTCGGGCTGTTCTATATGTATATATTATTCAGTGCGAAACGATGGATTGATTTTTGCTACCGTAGTAAAATATCTGTGAGCTCGCCCACGGCTGTGTAATGTTACACTCTTACGTCCGATTGATCCTGTTTGAACGTATTTCATTGTATTTTGATAGCAGTCGCGTAATGTTTATACGATTCGCAATAAGTAATAACAGACATGTTGTTCTCTTCTAGTTTATGTACCGTTGAAAATAATTTTTACACGACTTCTGTACACTGTTTGATTTCTCCTAACAAAGCTCCATATTTTCTCCGACGGTCGGACGTTACAAAGTATAATACCCCTAACGTCAATACAGCCGTTACTACGCTGCACATGTTCTTCAGTTCCGATTTCTCGTTGTTTGAAACTTTTCACCACGGTGTACTCGGTATTTTTCGACCGAACAGTTTTTTTTCTTCTAAAAACATGCCGCCCCGAGTTATAATAATTATTTTGCTGCATTTTCAAAAAAAACCATACCATCAAAAACGGATCGAACGTAAAGTGAGCGATAAACACGGTGTATATTGTATTGAGAAATTCGCTCGGAGAACAAAATGATAAATTCAATACGCCGTATAGCGCGAGTATAAAATATCATCGTTATTCGGCAATGTTTTTTTGTTTCGTCGAATCGCTCTCGGGAAATAATATTATTATCCGAACGCTGTATCGCTACATCGTCTTCGTCGAGTCCGCATTAATTTCTTCAGCGCGTGTAGGGATATAAACAACGTATCGATGTGTTAAATTATAATTGCACAAACTAATTGTGTATTATACAAAACCGTGTAGTTGTTACTTTTGCGATAAAATATTTGTTTAGGAGAAGAAAATAAAAAAACATTTTCGTCTGCTGCAGAAGTGTTGTATTGTGTTTGTGCAACGTACAGTGAAATTCGAAATCTACAGGTATTTCTTACTATCATAATTATGTACCGGTGGTGGTGGTGTTTCTGTCGAGTCAAACATGATATCAAATGTTCTCAAGCGAATTTATACAATATTTGTGTGTGTGTGTTTGTAAAATATCGTCGTAATAATACCTTTGATACAATGACAACTGCGCTAAAAAACATTTGACGGTAAAAAATACGTGTATATAGTATATTACTGAACGTCTATTCACATCGTGAATTATGTATCAGGTTTGTGTGTGTGCCATAAAAATAATACGTCTTACAAATATTAAACAAAGAATTCTTCTCGAAAACTTTGCGTATTATTATTATTATTATGGCGGTGCGTTTTCTCGTCGTCTCTTTTTCTCTGTGTGTGTGATTATTTTCTTTATGACCGCACTTTTTCTTGAACATTGATTGCTGCGCGCGTTTCACGGAACGTTTTGAATATGACGTATTAAAATTGCACGTTTAGTTAAAATAAATATGTAATTATAATACTATCGAGAATATTGTATCGTACTCTCAATATTGTATCGTTTCCGTCGTGAATAATCGATTGAAATCAAGTATATAATGCGCTCTTTGCGTGGTTATACGCATTATGAGACTATTTTTTTAGTAGTAGAAATTAAAACAAAATTCGATTTTACGAAAAAGAAAAAACTACCCTCAAGCATGTCGTGTTATTGTTGTTTTTATTTCATTGTCTCGCGGCTTTTCAAATATTTCAAAATATATATTTTTTTTTTTTTAAAAAACCCAAGTATAGTAAAAAATGCATCAGTACACTTAATTTACCGACCAAAAAGTGTCTTTGTGAAATTTTTTAATAACTTTTGCTCGGTTAACTCCGAAAGTCCGCGTTTTTCAACCAAAAAGCAAAGCATGTACACGCGGTTGAGTTGAGTTAACGTAACTATATATATATATATAGCAATACAATGTTATAAGTAAAATATTTTATAAAAAAATATAATAAAGAAAATTATATAAAAAAAACTAAGCAATATTAATAAGAAAATAAAAATATAAACTTAATAATTTTTACTTTTATTCCAAGTTAAAAAGATAATATTCATTTTTTATGCTCCTTATGAAAGTAACGTTTTTGAAATAGTATAGCTTTGTAACAAAAATATGTCTATAAAAATTGGACTTAAAACCGTCGAACGAATTGCATCATTCATTCACAGTTATGTTTGAATCTAGCACTGTAAATATGTTTCGAATAATGATCATTATATACGTGTAAAATATTATACTTAAAAAATCAAGCTTAACTGGTTGAACAAAACAAATAAACAAGTGGCGACGGTGCTGAATGTTTTCGATTGAATTTCGTCAATGACGTTTTAAACAAATTAATTAATTTTATTAGCAAATATTAAGTAGTTTTTTAAAAATATAATGAAGTAGGTAAAATTATATCCTTTGCGTCAAAATCCAATACATAGATAGTATGTTTGGCTGAAATGCAAGTGCGGACGGTACCGCGATCATTTCATGATAATAAATCTATTTAAGGAGGTGGCTGCAGTCGTAAGAAAACAAACGTATTTCAAATCTAATCGGCTGACAAAACACCGGGAGTCTTGGGAAAATCGGATTTCCATTTTGAAAACGGATTCTGATTCGCGCGTAGTTTTGTTTATCGTTTGTTATAATTCGAAGCGGTTTCCGATTTTTTTGATAATTCAACGTGTGTTCAATTGAGTTGTCGTTGTTGTCGATATCGTTTTCTGTTGCTCGGTGTTTATTCGCAGTCTGTACGACGTGCCTATTGTGCGCGGCTCGGGGGCGTATTTTTAGGGTTGTAAAACCGTAGATGCGGGTCTAAAGCCCCGAGTGTATTTCCATCCACCATTCCACACCGCCAGTATAAACAATAATTTTTTTTTTTTACATTTGTAATTTACTTGCCTATTTTGTAAAATTTTTTTCAAACCGTGTTCTACAAATTAATAATTTATGTTCTGCAATTGTTATCGCTCTGAAGTCCTATCGAGCGACCTTGCGGTATCCTATAAAACACGTTTTTCCGTTTTCCTTCACTCTCGTGATTTATTTACAAGTACTGTATTTACAGACAAACGGCGCCAGCACTTTTGCTCGTTTTACCTCGCAGTTTTGCGTCAACATTACTGTGTGCCCACCGATATACCGAAAACAATAGTTTGCTGCTCAGGTTTGTCCTAGCTGATGCTATGCGATATTACAATAATTGTCGCGATACAGTAGGTAGGACGTGTACGTCGTAATACTGGTGATTTGTCATCGTGTGTTGTGGTTTTACGAGGAATACGTGATAGACACACGTATATCATACTCTCCGCATAGATGGTATCGTCAAAGCGCGAACTCCATCAAAGTTCAAAAGCAAATGGATAAAATGTTTGTTTGTCTTACAGAGTATCTGTACACGTGATTCACAGGCAAGGGCATCCGCGCGGGAATTCGTTAAAGGGTCGGGCAAAATATTTATTATTCACTTTTTTTTTTTAATTAAAATTTTTTTTTGTATATTGATCAAGGTATAAAAAAAAAGAAAATGCCAAAAGTACCGCGAACATAAGTAAATCCGTCTGCTTATTTGTACTTTTTGTGAAAAAAAACATCCGATACCTTCGTTAAAAAAACGCCGGGGACAAATGCGAGTAACTCCTCAAGAGTTCCGTCCCGTTAAACGTAGTAGCTATAACAAGTGTAAAGAACACCGTTGTGATGAAGCGTTCGGTATCGACACGCGTGAACTTTTCAGTATTTCGAAGTCGTCGACGGTTTTTTCAAAATATAACCTAATGTAGCCGGAAAATACGAAGAAAATCGTGGCGGTGAGCTCAAATGGTGTCGAACGTTTTTTTTTTTTTAAATTTCAGACGTAAATACGATTTAAACTTTTTTCGCAAACACCGCCGTGTACTCGTCGATTGTTTTAGATACCGTCGTTATTTTTCCGTTGGTATAATTGTCATCGCGCATTGGATCGAAACGATTTTGTACGAATATTATACACGCGCGTGTTTGGTGCGAACCACAATTACCACGCCACGCTGCAGATACCATCGCGAACGTTTTAGAAATTGGAATAATTTTTTTTTTTTTGTTAAGAATCGTGTCGTCGTCGAACAAATAATACGCCGTCCTACTGTTTCGTCAACAATAAAATATTGTGTACGTATATATTATATTATATTGTCGTCAAAGTCGACCGCAGAAACGTACATATTATTATTTCGTATTGTTTTCGTTGGAAAATCAAAAAAAAAAATCCCTCCGCGACCGCATCGCGCGCGACGAGTAAAATAATAATAATCGGTTAGTTTTACTACCGCGCGTGCGTGTGCGCGACTGGGGTCGAAGACTCCCCGGCTATTTGTTTATTATTTTTTTTTTTTACCATTATTATTTCGAGGACGCCCGAATAAATAAATAAATATATATGTATTATCATCGTTAACAATAATATTTATATAATAATAGGTAGTATATGATTTTTCGTATTTATTATTTTCATTAGACGAGAAAAAAAAAAATATGATTTTCCGCGTCCGTCCTCCGCGCTCTGTTATTATTATTATTAATTTTTTTTTTCATTGTTGTGTTCTCGTATCCACATTATTCGGCGGTGGTGCTGTTGTGAATGTTTTTCACGATCGGTTCCGCGGTACGGAATTTCGTCATAGTCCGTCTCGTAACATCGCGGTCGAAGACTATCGTCGTCGTTGTAATCGTGCACGTTAAATAATACGAAATAATAACGTATTCGGCTGTGAAAAACGAAAAAAAAATCGGTTGACACGATCGCGTTGTTTCGCAGCTTCATCTCAGAATTAGAACATTACAGTCCGGTGAAACGTTTAAAAGTGGAAATTATGTCAACGGCTTTCATACGTCGCGGACGACGACGAAATTCACGAAAAACCCCGCAAGAAACGCCTGCAAAACCCCTGAATCGTTGTGTGGTAAAAATAAACTGCGTGAAATTTCAGGTCAATCAAACAGAGTTCGAGCTCGATCCATTTTCTGTACAGTTCTATAGACGTTTTCGGCGTAAAAACCGTTATGAAAATCGTGATTTTTCGTCGAGTAGACGAAATTTCCAATATGTTTTATGAGTTGACCGCACGTAATCTATTTATTTTTATAATAGACGCACTTAAAGTTCACCACGATTTCTCCACGAACGTGTATTGTCTACGTATTTTTAGTATTTTCCTGCGAGTTTAACAATAACAACTGACCGCAATATCGGACGAAATCGATAAAATGAACAATATAGGCGTCTTAAGCATACGATGTCATGTCGTCGTTGAAGTGTACTTTTTTTTCTTTTTACAATCGGTGTAGCTTTTTCGATGCTCTTGTACGCACGGTAAAATACTGTTTTCGCTCCTCGTCCAATGCATTAAAATCTCGGTGTTATTATTTCACTGCCCTTTCGCGGATTTATCATATTTTTCGCGTTCGTGATAATATATCGTCACTACATTAGTAAAAAAACGCACCGCGACGAGTTCGAAGATTTCATTCTGACATTTCAACCATTTACAAATCTTTCGAAAACCGCCGAGTTCCGAAATGTTCGTTTTCAGCGAGGAATCAAATGTTTTTTTATTCCTACCTAGCTACATGTATACATTTTCGATGTACAATAATTCCGGGAAATCATACTTTACAGCGACCACGGGGTGTATTAGAATGTGTTGAGATTTCGGTCCGTATTAGTCATTTTCCCTATTTTTTTTTCAAAATCCTAGACGAAACGGTTTTTTTTTCTATTCTCTCGCTCGGGACACAAACATGCGCTTATAATAATCAAGAAAAACATATATACATACGTTCAAACTGTGTGCTCCATCGCGAACCGTTTTCTCGCCGAGGAAATAAATCTTCGGGAAACCGCGTGGAGGACGGGCCGTGGTGAAACTGCCGTCGGCGGCCCGAATCCTGAAACGATAGAACAGACCTCGGGAGCTTGGTGAGAGGAGGTTAGGACGTCTTTGGCCGAAACAGAGAGAGCGAAAACATTTTGGTGGTTGCAAGTGTACTTAAATATAGAGTAATGTCGACCGTATTATAAGAATGCCATATAAGTATAATATAACACAGTCCGTTATGGTTGTAAACAAAAAAATGATAGTTATTTTTTTACATTCGTTTATGATCTGAAGATGTTTTTTTGTCTGGACATGTTACTAGAAATCGCGTTTATATAACCGGTCACTTCGGACGGTCAGCCGGCGAATCGCGGTGAAAGACCGTCGACTATTGTGTTTACATTTTTTTGGAAAATAGTTTTCTAAAAGACAATTTTTAATTTTGATCGTTACTTGTTTTTTTTTTTACAAAGTTTCTGTCGAGTAATTATTGATTAGTTAACGAGAAAGATAATTTAAAATATCCCGATACAAAGAACACATGTAGACTTCATTCTGAATCTATTTCCACGATTTACCTGGTCCACGCATTCGGACGTACCTACTGATGGAACTTGCCGAACACGTACGTTAGCTATGTATAAAAAAAGAAAAAAAAAATCATCAAAATCCAAAAATTTTGAACAACACGTTTTCAAACAAATAATATTTATACTTACGTATTATGTTACATTGTTTTCTCCATTTTTTTCCCCGTTCCGTTCAACATATAATTGTTGTAATATAGTATAGAATTAGATCGTTGTGTGAATGGTTTTCATGCTAAAAAATAAAAAATAGGGTAGACACACACGGATTCTTACTCCGCATGTTCTGAAACCTGTCTAGCGGGGTTGTTGTTAACGAATTAGGCGCTGTCAAAAATTCAACTCTAAAATTCCGTGAATATTATACGGTTATATGTTTGATTAATATACGATTCTTACAACTCATTTGTGTGTCCTCGTGTAACGTTTACACGGCTTCGACGAAATGATGCTCCTCGAAATATTCACTCGAAAACTAGAATATATTTTTTTTTTTTTGAACATTGTTTACAATTGGTTTCGACGATAGAACTAAAATATGATTTTGTGAATTGTTTTACACCAATATTGGCACACAAACCTATAACACCGCAACCTGCAATGGCGTCAAATTCCGCGCCGATTATTAAATTCGCAGCTTTTTTATTTTATTTTGGTGTACTTCGTTGCCCGGAACATTCCTCGTGCGGCGTGTGTACGCGTAAGTACTCGCCACTTTTATTTAATAATTAAACAGCACGTCAATAACGTCGATATATATTCTATGTGCTGCCAAGCTAAAAAATAAATTATAAATGTACTATTTATGCGAGCATTGCACAGAACGAGTATAACAATAAACACGTAAAACATGACGTATAATAACGTATGCAAACCAATATGCCTCGGTAAGTGTTGAGTTTTTTTTTAAAAAAAAAAGAATAAACGGTTAAAAAAACAAACTTCAGTGTCGGTTCGACGTATTAAAAAGCTTTATAAGTACTATGTGTATAGTGTGTAAACTTCATTACTTCTTCGGTGTGTGCCTATGTATTATGTTTACCCATACAGCGGGGGCTATTTCTTGTGCGCATAACCAATGTATATGTAATAACTCGGGAAAAAAAAATGTATACATATATAAACGAAATCGATTTTAAAATATTCTAGAAAAAACATTATACACTGTTGTATACAACGTTCGATGACCTCCGTTATCAATTTTTGTGAACAAGAAAAATAGGTTGTACGGTTTAAATATCGGTCGATAGTGCGATAAAACATTCCACTAAATCGTTAAAATTACAAACTTTCGTGAACTTCGGCACGGTATTCCTGTTTAGTCGTTCGAGACTAGATATTCCGTTCTAGTTTTGAGATTCTGAACGTATTGATTTTACGATGGTACGATTTTTTCTTCTTTTTGCTCGAAACATTTTTCAAGTATCTATATTGTCCGAGGCAGTAAAACTTTTATAAATCAAACAAAACGATTCAGCTTCACGGAACAGGGTTGCCAACGGACACAACGTGATTTATACAGAGAATTTCTTTTATTTTTTTTAGTTAAAAACTAAAATCCAAAAACGAAAACGTTCAGATTATTATCACAAGTTGTTTTAAAAATACCTACTTGAAAATTTAACAAACAACATTACAAATGCAAAATAGTGTTTGTAATTTAAAATAGCGTCATCGGGTAAATTTTTATCGTATACTTTTTACACCTACTGAGTAATTTTTGCAGTGTTTCGTTTTGTTATGAATTTTCAAAACTTGAAATATTCTTACGAGTCTATTGCATCGTTATAATACGTAAATATTACCGACGGTACCCAATAAAAGTATATATTTTAGGTTTCTCGGTCGTTTTTATTGTTTTTTTTTTTTTTAATGTGATTTCAAAAACATAATTTATACATCATAGTTCTAACGAAATAAACTCATTCGCGACTACTATTGGAATCATATTTTAAGTTTACAATCGTTAAGTTTCTAATCGTGTTTGCAACTCGACTAAAAATCGTGGTCAAAACTTTTAAAAAAAAACCACCGTATATCATAATATACTTTCGAAAAAACTGAATTTTTCAAAGCAACACTATTTCAACTGCAATGTGGGGGTTGGAAGACTCTCAATCATTTTTTGCTCCGAACCCGAAATTCTCTCAATCCGGTCGAACTGTGTGAGTGATGCTCGAATCGGAAAAATAATTGATAGAAAAATAAAGAGCGTCTCTACATGTTCCTGTACTTAGATAAAAAAAATAGTAGGGCTGGCGCTTAAATATTTTGAAAAATATTAAACCAAAGGAGCTCCACACGCGTGTTTACGGGCGGGCTGATATTTTCGAAAATTCAGAAAAACCGTGTACAATTCAAAAATCAACATGCTACCGCAATAAATCGGGAAATTTATGTTTTCCAAATCTTTTGTTTCTCTTTACTCTATAACATACGGCGTTTCTCACATACATCGTTATATTATATTTTGTATTTTAGAAGGTTTTTTACGAAACCCCTACCTTGAAAAAAATGTGTAATCCCTGTCCAATTATACGATGTACAGTTTCGGATCATTGTTTTTGTACACACCACATCATCTCGTCGTCGTCGTATACATCACGTAAATACACCTCTGTGGCAGCGTGTTTTAATCACTATACCAGCAGCATCACTTCAAACGGCCTTCCATCACGTTGTGCATCGACACACACACACACACACAATATTATGTTCTTCTGTTTATGTATTTGTATAAACGGTATAACGAGGAACGCTAATAATCCTTAAGGATTTGCTGCTTCCAATGCACCGGATAGCGAGTTAAATTTCCGCACGGTTTGTTAAATATGTGTGCACGTCATAATATCTGTATATACACTTATGTTAATTATTTCGTGTTGGGCAATTTTCTATGGATTTTTTTATCATAAATCGCCCGGGTATTGAGTATAAACGGTTGTTTTTATTGAAAACAGATTTCCAACAGTATATCCAAAAGTAAAAAAAGAAAAAAAGGCAAGCAGGAACTACTCCGGGTCGCGCGGGTATAGATAGGACGGAGTAACGACTCTACGCTTCGGGTGGGTCCGGAAGTTGTGGTTTAAACGGTTGCGAGCGAGCTCAGTCGTCAGCTAGTGTGGTGCACCTATACGTCCTGGTAAATTTTTTCAAGATTTCATAATTCTATACTCAAAAATTTTCAAAATCGCTTGAATCGCATTCATCGAACTTGTATCTTGCCCATTTCAATATTATGTAAATGTTTCGGTTTGTTCCGATCATTAATTTGGATGTTATGGCCAATAAAAAAAAAACTAAATCGTAATGTTAACAACACGTTTACCGTAATTAACGTTTCTCCTTGTGGTTTCATGACTGTAATTTTTTAAAGTTTATTATAGACTTATAGTTTATTAGAGTTACTGACTTTAAAAATCGGAGCATCTAATTCTTATACGAATCATTAAAGTTTTTCACAGACATTATGAAAACAATACGTTCTTCGATGCGCTCAGGATCCAAAAAAGACCTGTCGTAGCGAATTTTGTTTCGGCTCGTTTGTGTCGTATGTCGACAAATCTAAAATGTTAGCAATTTAATCGGACGAAATTATTTTCACTTAAATGATTTGTTTTGCGATACTGCTTTAAATGCAATTTCTGGTAAGCGTAGCGGTGGTGTACTGATGAGAATGCGAATCCAATATATTGCTTTTAGAACGGTTGCTACGAATTATTTTACGAGTGATTTTTTCCATTTTAATTGCAAGTATATTATGTACCACTACGATTTGTTAACTCGACAAAATTATAGCCTGTAAACACGAAACGCCGCATTTTTATTAGAATTTTTCTCTAGAGATTATAACTCGATATTCCATAAGCTCAGAAATTTTTTCACGTCACTAAGACGGATACTATTAAAACAAACCAAATCTGTACGTGCAGTGTTGTAAATTGTTGAGCGTTTTTTAGAACTCTTGGTATTTTGAATATTGTTCTTTGCTGTTTTATATTGTTCGGTATAACATATTTTTACTTGTACCGTTTAGTCTGACAACATATTATATGCATGTATTAAAAATTTTTTAACGTTTTTGATTTGTTTTTTATCCGTTTATCTTGTTATTTGTTTCTTTTTTAGAAGCATATTGATTTTTTTACACGTTATTTATATGAATAAATTGTATACGCCATTAAAATTGTAAACAATTAATAACGACGCTTTCTGCAGAACTGAATGTAAAACCTTCTTACTTGATAATATATGTAGATTGATTTTTACGATTTTTTGTGCGTTTCGCTCATATTGAGCTCGCTCGGAATCGTAGTATTACTGTAAATTTACACCTTCCCAATCAGTGACTCACCCAAAACAATGACCTGCTTCATCATCGAGGTCGCTTTTAAATTTTTCATCGTAGATTAGAAAACTTTTATTTTTTTTTTTTCGCGGCGCAACGGTAGAGCAAACGATATTCGGTTTATTAATTCGAAAAAAATAGTTTGCGTACAATTGTATTGGTAATAATATTGATGTGTATTATAATTTATACTAAACAATAGTTTACCTTCTGCGGTTTAAACAGAAAAGCTCGTCCGTCTCGACGTGGCTCGTCGTTAAAGCACTGTTCACGCAAACGGCGTTTTTTGACTTTAAAAACTTTTCTCAGTCGTAAAAAATGTGCATAATATCATTATATATATATATATGTATACGGTGTTGTAAAAACGTAATCAAAACGAAATGACGGTGTAAAAATAATGCACTGCAATTTTGAAATATCAGTTTCGGCACCCGCGAGCCAACAAAATGTTTTCTGGCTCTACTTAAAATAAATGTTATAACATTATTAATTTTACGAGTTCAAATTGATCGATATTTGGCGTAATATTTACATGTGTATAGTATGTATAGTATTTTGTGTCGTTTCAAGTCTAATTATTAATATACTGTGTTTTGAGAGCAGTCTGTCCGCGTGGTTGTTTACCGCGGAATTCGCTCAGCGAGTTATTTACCGGAGTTTCGTAAAAGCGAATTATTCGGCAAACACGTCTAATACTTTCGAGGTATTTTTAAATACGTATTTCATGTAATATTCGATCTTATAGTTTCATGTTTATACGGTGCTCGATTGAGAAGGGACGGGGATGGCCCTTCGCAAATATTTCTGCCAGTATTTATCCTTTCAATAATGACCTATAGAACAGGTGAATCGGAAAGCTACTTAATATGTTATAATATGATTCGGAATCTGACAAGATTCTATATGCGTAAATCAGCAAATGCTTCGACTCCGAGACAGTTTGTACTATACCTTAATTATGCGTTATGATTAATCACCACGGATGTACGTGATAAAACTATATATTGCTAACTGTATTATATATATGGTGTTAAAAGCCTAAGTCAACCTCTGCCATTCTCGTAGGGGTGTCTCGAGTCTTGTCATTACGTTCCTCGCACGAAGTATGTATTGCGAAACAGAAAACGCTGTTATCGCGTAATATTATACGTCGTGGTTGATAAACTGAAATTTCCACAACGAAAAACGTTAACTACGATTATTATCACCACAATCGGCGGTTCGAAATCTAGTTTTTTACGTATACCCGTGATAATTACAGTTGGGCGGTTTAGACGAGCAAATAAAATAATAAAAACGTCCGAAACTAATGTGATTAAAGCGTGTTCGTGTATATAACGTCGTATTGTTATACGAATGTATATAAATAGCGTTTTTTAATTTTCCTATAGCCTATTTCAGAGATACGTATAATAGGTATTAACTTTATTAGGTATTAACGTTTCTTGCAGGTCAACGGAAAATTTTTTTTCAACGCCTGATGATTTACCTGAAATGTTCAATACCTTATAATTCCATAAATGGATCATCCGACACGTCGGTATCACAGATATATATAAATACCAGGATTTTAAGCAATGTTATTATAATAATCTTACCAACCATATCAACTGACAATGGTTTACATTTATAAATATGTATAAATAGGTGTCCTGTAGCTCGGGTTAAACTTAAAACATTTGACTTTGGTCCGTATCCAATATTATACGTAAAGAATGTCTCCGTTTATAATTTTTCGAAAACATTTTTTTAAACACCTGCGAGGACGGCTATATTTAGTTGTTATAGCGAACTATGCTAATATGAGAGCAATTACATTGATCTATATAACGGACACGTCAATTTTGCGATTATGTTTATTACCTCTTAACAATTTTAACACTGACAGAATAATTAACAATTTGTTTAAAAATTGTACGTTTTTTGATTGATTTCTACTAAGGAAGCATTGAACATGCTTGTACCGTTCAAAATCCAATTACTTTATATTTTATTTACAATTTATATTTGAAAGAGTTATTTGAATAAATTGAATTGAAATCACGTTTATGAAGTCAAGTGTCTGTCCGAACGCTTATCAAAAATACATTTTTATGTAAAGTACTGCAATTACTGGTTAACTCGAGGTTCGAACGTACGATAGATTTAAAATACGGGACAGATGACTGATTTTAAAACACTTTTTTTTTTGTCCGACTTGTAATTTTTGCGAAATCTTTACGGGTTTTTAACACGTGTACGGTACGATTGCGTGAAAAGCGTTTCAAATTGAGTAGAACTTTTCGGAGCCTGATACAAAACGTTGATGGTTTCAGTTATTTGCAATCATTTGGCGCAGTTTTTATCCATCGCGAACCGAGATTTTCAGTTTTATGACACATTGACGCACAAGCTATAGTCGCTCGCATTTGTGAATACAGAATTTTAAAATCTTAAAAATCGGTTCACACCACATTCGTTTTAAGAGAAAAACAATGAAGTTCACCGACTCTATACAATACTGTGTTTACAAGACGGTTTCTAGCGATGACGTACATTTAGGCCTGTTGAATCAGCTCGTTTTTCCCGCACTCGTTGTACGACATTTCAATACGAAATTCGTATACTGGGTTTTCGGTTTTTGTATAATGTGTAACTTGTTAGTAGTTTTGAGATCGACCTTATAAATATAGGTACATCAAACTTTACTCAGAATCGCCATTTCTAATGACTACCGTTTACAAACTCGACAGGCACCTTTTAAACCTATTAAACTTACCGAATTCTCGTATGGTCACTACTTCTTCAACCTCGGGCCATCCTTCTCACCTCATCGTCTACGAAAATGAGACGGTTCGTCAAAAACGACGGGACATTATAGCGTGTCCCGAGGACGAAACGTCGGGAGCCGCGTACCGCAAACCCGTGGTGTACAACCATCGGAAATCGTCCCTATCCACACAAACCGTATTTTCTACGAAAATTTTTCTTTTTTTTTTTAAACGGGACATTTTGCCGTCCCGAAAAACGCGAATTCGTCGCGTTTTTGCAAAACACGCGTTATACATTTATACATATGTCTCCCGACGTGTATTCGATTACAATATTCGTGTTCCGAGCGTTTGTTGGCGAACACGTGTTGTGTTCGGTCACGCGGGGGTTGTTTGGGCACGCAAAAATGACACCTGTGTTCGTATGATTTAAACGTACACGCTTTAATGGTGTGTGTTTTCGCTCCCCTAAATACAAATTGCCGCTATTGTATTGTTGCAGATTTGTCGGACCGTATTGTACAACGTGTGTATAGCGTATAAATCGTATACGAACCGGACACGGTAATGGAGATGTAAACATGAGGGCAGCAGCAGCAGCACAATACGCGAAAAGTCGTCGCCGACTGCACAGTTGGTGGCCGCCGCGACCGCCATGGACCGCGCCGCCGTCGTCGATAGCGCTCGTGTGGATGATGGTGCTGTTGCAGTTGCAGTTGCACGCGGCCAGCTCGTCGATAACATGCGGACCCGGCATAAAAACGGCTGGCGGTAAGGAACGAAACGATCGTATATTTTTGAAATTTGTTTCAATTCAGGCCGTCGAACACACGGGAGAAACAACAGTATATAAAAAATGTTTAAAAAACATTTAATATTTTAAATGAAAATTTCCGAATTTCGGGTTGTGGGGATGTCCAAAACGAAGAGAGAAAGTAATAAAACGTACGAAAGGAAGTGAATAAGAAAGGGAGTAAATTCCAAAAAACGGAAAGAAAAAAGAGGAGTACTACATTCAAAGGATGGTGAATCAATTTTGTTAATTTTTTCAAAGTTATAAAGTTAATTTGTATTTCTCTCGTTCGGTGGAAATGAGTTTCGTTCGACATCTAATTATGTATGTAATAGAAACGGGTGGAAAAGAGAAGAGACTTGATCCATTTTCACCGAGATTGCTTTTACACCTCTAAATGTATATTTCTTTTATTCATCAAAATGCGAACGTTATTTGTTGTTTTGTATTGGCTTTTTTATTTCATTATTCGAAAAGGTTTAAAAAAAAAAACCGTTGGTGACGTTCGACAGGTATTAAAAACAATTTATCGTGGTTCGCCAATTTATTTATTGGTACGCATAAAAGAAAATAATTTCTATGCCGTTGAACTTTTTTTTTGAAATTGAATACGTACTGAAGATTAGTCTATGATTTGTGTGGAAATGTTTCGTCGGTAAAAAAATTCATCGTTATTTGTTTTATCAATGCTGGCAGATTAAAGTTTGTCTACATTGCATTTATAAATTGTAATCCTTTTGTAAGTGCTACTATCGTAACTTCTTTAAATCATCCTATACCTACTGTGTGGTACTACCTGTTATGTATGTGACTATAATAATATGCTATTATTACGACTTTGCGTTTTTTAATATCGCAAATATTTAAACAACGTCATTTGATTTTAACCAATATTATTAATCAAACAAATATGTTTGAAACATTTGCGATTTTCAGAGGAATTCCGGTATTTTACATTCCGTGTGTGGGAAATTTTATTGTATGATGTGTGTTTTTATTATTTTTTTTTTTTTACCATAATGTAATCACGATGACTTTTTCGATAATGCTCCGATTTTAAAGTCATTACCTCTAATTATAATTATATGGACACAGATAGTACTTTCAGCGGTTACAGACTTAAGCGTAAAAAATTTTAAAATTTCAACCAAAAAAACTAGGCGAAAATTAAGGTAAAAACGTAAAAACTTCCACAGAAACCGTAGAAATAAGCTGAAAATTTCACATGATATCAAAATTTGTAAGACAAAAGTCTGATGCGAGAAATTCCGGAAATTATTATTGAGCTAATGATAGAATTTTGTGATCTTCGAAAGTTTTTAATTTTTTTGTTGGATAAAATATGTAATTTTCCACAAAGTTTTGAAAATGTAATACAATGTTCCCAACATGTAAATCCGTATGCTACTAAGAAATTTTGAAAATCTGTAATCAAAATTTTTATGTTTTGTTGTTTTTTAAAATTGGAAAACTTTTTGAAAATCGGTCATACCTTTGAAGAAATTCCGTAACTCACACTAATTTGTCGTTTCAGACCAAATTTGCTATCTGATGTTTTACATTCTCAGTATGTATGGCTGACATTTATAAATTTTTACTACAAGTTTTTAACCATGCGAAATTTCTCTACGTACAACTCGAATAAAACTACCCAAATTTCAAATAGTTAATCGGATAAATTGTGCGTGTTTTGTCAAGAACAATATTATAGTTTTTTTTTTTTTTACGCACATATAACCGTGCTGCGGAGTTACATAACACTAACCTAACCTGTAGAAACGTTCACGCTGTCGGTTTGTTGTATTCAATTTACGTCAAACAAATAATTTTGTTTCCAATAAAACCGACAAATGCAAACGATTTTGTTTGTAACCGCCGGAGAACTCCTGTAGGATGTCGTTTCACGGTGAAAAACTACTTAATATCTGTTTTTATTTTTTTGGCCATGTGTCATAGATTTGTTTTTTGTTTAGTGATTCTGTTTTTATAAATTTATAATACTTTTTACCGCAAATAATATTGTCGAATAGAACTACCATTAGACACCCTGTGTATATAGGCTGTAAAATATAGAGTACCGTGTAACATCATGCCGCTAGTTTACGATTTTGTGAAACAATTACTACTCACGTATTACAAAATGTTTAACCGAAAACGTGCAGCTTGATTTTAACTCTTGAAGTAATTCTGGTGAGTAGTATTGTGTAAGATTACGTTATCGGAAATCGTGTAGAGGGTCGTTATAAATACTGTGAGATCAGCTAAAATCTATAACGATTCTGGGCCGAGAGGCCGCGTTGTGTAGAAGACAATGGGTGGTAAGCGCAAAACAATATTGACTGCGATTTCGTCAACTCAATAATATATCGAATAGTATCTTCGTTTTTTGGATGATGCGAATACGTACGCGTACAATATACATAATATCGTTTGTACGACTACGTTTTTTTTTTGAAATTTGAAACTACGCCAATTTTCTCGAACAGTACGATTTTAATTAAATTAAGAATATCGGGAATGAATGTTACTCAAAACGTCAGAACATAATTGAATTACGAAAATGCGCATTGACTTCCATCAAAAAGACGCGATAGCTGAAATCCGAGCTCGACTGACAGTAAAATTGATATTTTTCTCATGATTTCAACGGGAAAATGATGACGGATAATTGCGGCCCATCGAATAATATCGGTATTTTTTTCAATTGACCCGCGATACTTGTATAGTTACAATTTGTATTATACGCGTCACTCTCGTTTCTTGTGTGTGTATAACACTTACGTTAAATCGTACGTTTACATTGTAACACGAGCGGTATCTGTACGTACGTCACAGTGTATCGCTTTTTTAATTAATTTTTTTTTGTTTTTTATGTATATACGATATAATTTTGAACGGGATCGTGCCGAAACTGCTGCTGCAGAGGAAATGAGATCCCGCAGGTTGATAAAAATTAACCCGACCCTACCGCGGGGCGCGTCAACGGGTTAAAAGGCTTTGTGTGTTATAATTCATAAGTAATCCCAAAAAAATAAACGATTTTGTTTTACGGTTCGTTTTAGCCGTAAGGGCTTACAATATTTTCAATTAGCAATGTTTCTATTACGATTTTTGGATACTTCAATATGTGCGTATAATGTGTATATATACTACACGTGTACATCACACACAGGTATCGTCCTCGTAGTTCGGTTTGTGCGCGTTGTTTGAGTTTTAATTCTGCCCGATGGGGTCGATTAAATAAAAAAAAGTGAGAAAATTTATAAGAAGCAGTTTTCATTTTTTTTTTTTAAAACCAATGCGTCAAAGTACGTATATGACACATTTAACAATGATCATACAACGATCGAAACGCGTTACAAAAACCAAAAAAAATAAATAAAAAACCATTATATTTTATATACTGCGGAGATTTTTATAGATAGTAAAATGGCTGAGAATGCGTTTGATGAATCGCGTATGTACCTGCAAAGTATTTACACCTCGTCATAGTGCATCTTCAAATAAAAAAAATTGAAAAGTTTAGAAACATGGTATCGTGTTGATCGAACAATATACCGGAATCACTTTAGGTCGCGTGGCTTGTTTGAAGCTGTGGCTCGCTGTTTCGGATAGTTTATTTGGAAGTTAAATATGTAAGCAATTAAATTTTTTTACAAAAGTTACGGTTCCGAGTGAGCTCAGTGACTCAAAAAGAGAATAGAGAAATAAAGAAATGAGTCACAAAATTTGTCAAATAAATAATAGTGAAAATAACACCGTTTTACAATACTTTTTATGTACGCGTTCGGAACCTATTGGGCGGATTTTTTTTTTTTTGAAATTTCTTTTTATGCAGATTTGGTGTGAGGCACAATTTTTTTCCGAAAATAGTCAAAAGTGTGACCAATTTTCAAAAGATTGTCGAACTTGAAACAACCAACTACCAAAAATCGTGACAACAGATTTTCGAAACTTTTTAGAAGCTTGTGTCATGTCGAGAACCTTTTTGTTAAACTTTTTGTGGAAAATTAAATTTTTTATCGAACAAAAGTTACACCAAAATAAATGAAAACTTTTAACGTTTTTCCTTAATATTCGCTTAGTTTTTTTTTTCGTTACTTTTTAATTTTGCAGACGCATAAATCCATAATGACCCCTTCAAAGTACCGTCTGTGTCCATTTATATCTACCATTAGAGGTACTGATACTAAAAATCGGAGCATTATCGTGGTTACATAGCGGTAAAAAAAAAAAAAACCTACATCGTGTGAAAACCAATGCATTCTTCGTTACACTCTGAATTGAAAATAGTTTAAATTCGTACGGACGGTCGCGGCAGACACTGAAAACTATATCGAATTGAAATTATTTAATCGTCGCAACAGATATCGTTTTAAAAACAATAAGTCGTATTTATAATGTATTCGTTTTTTTTTTAAATAATAATATTCAAACACTTTGGCGGAAATCTCGCTCGGTACCGTTTCCGTTTGAGCGGTTTCTCGGAGCGTTTCCTGCGGAGATAATTTTTTTTTCGCCACAACGTGTGTGTTTGATTAGCGATTTGTGATAGCGCACGTAAATCTATACAAATCGTTGCACCGAACATATAATATTTAAAAACTATTTTGTAGTATCGATACACGTTTACGATATGATTGTGTGTGCATAACGTATTTACAACTTTTTGATGAACGAGGCGTCCCGAAACGACCGTGGTGTATTATACACGGTTTTACCTCGACGAATTTGTTTTTGACACGTTTCGTGTGCCGCCGCCGCAGAAACGGTTTTTACCGGTAAAAAAAACGATATAAAAACTCGAATAACTTTTTACTAAAAATCACAAACTCTACTACCGAGTGTTGACTATTGTTTAATTTATTTCGATGATCGCCGACGATATAACAACACTGTATTCATTACCGGGCGGGCTAAAAACACGATCGATCTTAGCCGTAATATTATACCAGTTTTCAATTTACCGTTTAAAACGACGTATAAACAACACGACTGGTCCGCATGCGTGTAAAACCTAATCGAGCTGTGACAGTGTCTTTATTTATTTTAATTTTATACCACACAATCGCGTTATCGTAGAACTCGTCGTGCGTTTGTGTGGAATGTGTGGGTCTATACGCACGTAGTAACGTATAGATTGAATTTATCGCGCGAGAAAACGCTACGTCGTACAACGAAACGAGTAAACCTATTTTAATTTATACAATATTTTTTTAACACGTGTAAGAACACTTGAAATACTCTGTGAATTTACACGGATTATCATAAAGAAGATATCCGATGCGATAACATGTCGTAGGTAAAATTGTATTATTAGAGACCGGCTCGTCCCGGACCCGGCGTTGCCCGTGTAGTTTGCTAAACGCTACAATTTTTCATTTCATTTTTGTGCTCCTCAGGTATTTCGCAAAATCCGTTCTTAGTTCACATATACTCGTATTTACCTGCCAGATTTCCAGTAGTTTTTGAGACGCCTCGTATGAAAGAAATTGCCACTTTCTATTTTGTATAGATGGATACACGACATTTCGTACAAAACGTTTCGACCTGAACGGAGTGAATTAATACCGTAAGATTTAAAAGATATAACAGTATCATGCAAAGTATCAACAATATCACGTAATACAACAGTTCTCCGATTGCGGAAACAAAAAACATTCTTTGTTACTTCGGCGTTGTTGTGTATAGTTATTAGCTGAGCTCGTGCCGTTTTGTTTTTTCAAAAACGTGTGCAGGCTTCTTGCGAAAACGTGCCATCTGTGAGTGATGAACTGCATTTATCAGTCGAAAAAAAAAATATAGGTATACATAAATGCGAAAGTTTTTAACAATATTTTACGATCGAAAAAACGTTTTCGGAACAAAAAAAAATTTACAAACGTTGCAAAACACTATTATAAAAAATATCGTGTTCCGCTCGAAAACAATTTTCTTCTTCCTCGCAGCTGCCACAGACAGGATTCCGTTGGGCGGGTGTCAGAAATCGGTTGACGCGTCGTCGCGAGATCGTATTATTTTTTTTTTTTATTTTAAACGCGAAAAAAACAATTCGTACAAAAAGTCCTCGGCCCCTGCAGGCTACTCGAATACGTTTCGACGTGTGTGTTATTGAAAAACGGCGCTACACACGATATATAACAGAAAATTTCCGAAAATCCGTGCTCTAACGAACGTGTCCAACCCAACCTAACCGTGTTGTTGTCGCGTAGGCGAAAAATCGAAAAAAACAAACGAAAATCAAACGGTTTTTTTTTTATGAGAAATCAACGCGTTTCTCTATTGACGAATTGATATATCGATGGTGTAATATCAAACTTAAGTGGTGATTTGATCGCGATGATTCGACAATTATTTACGTTTGCACGTCGTGTTTTTTTTTTTACGAGCGTATTTTGTTTTAAACGATTTAGTGTTCGATTACGCGTGAATATAATAATGAAAATTCAACGACCTTTATATCGGTTCGCGTTTTAAAATGCGCAGCGCAAACGAAGAGTTATGAAAAAAAAATTTGCTGTTCGTTTTATAACCATATAGAATAACTGGTATTTATTTAATTCTACATTTCGACGTTTATATTCGTCACATTTGTATCGATTGTAATATTGTATTTCTACTGTATGAAATCGTTCAAAACCGTACAGCTATTACTAGTCCTAACACATAGTAGTACATAAAGAGTACGTAAAGAACTAGAAATGCACTTATGGAATCGTTTTCATTTAAAAAATGTCGTCCAAAAATGTTATACAACAATATTTTACAATAGGCGTTTATGTATGTTCGAAATAATATATATATACTAATACTCGTTTTTTTCACAAGTTTACTACACGCGGTCCTTCTGGGTACTGCGGACAACACTTTATAACGTGTTTTTTTATTTTGTTTTTTTGATTTTCCAACGATTTCTTCAAAGTACGCGCTCGTATTAATTAGAAGCACACCCGTGTGCGACTGATTCGTGTGATCCTCCGTAATGCTCATACGCGTATAGAACAGCGACGTGAAGTTGGCAACAAAATTTATTATTTTGTAAACATATTATAAACAACAGTCACAAGTCGAGTTCGAACTTTGATTGTTGTTCATTCACCGTTGTGACCTCGTCAAATCAGTGGCGTTCACGATATATTGCCGAAATAGAATATCGGAGCTTCGCGTACGAGTTTTTACACACCCCATATACGAGTTTATTGTGAGTGTAACGCAGTCTCGGCAAAGTTTAAAACGTTAAAAATCAACGCGTTTTTCGACATGATCGGTTTTTCGGCCGTAACACTTCCGGAACTGGCCGAAACTGGCCTACACGATGTCGGGGAATAGTAGTTAAAACACGCGGGTGTTCAGTGCGAGTTTCAAGGGATTTTTCGAAACCGTTTTTTTTTTCTCAATCGTCGTGTCCGTATGATTATTTTTTTTTTCTTATTTCTAATTATATGCCCGCAGTTACCGTTCCGAGGGGCGACATCGTGCTGGAACACGGCACCGGCACGCCGCTGGTGATCACGTGCGTGCTGGACCCGGACCACGAGAAAGTGCGGCGACCCGGAGCGCCGGCCAGCCACCGGATCGTCTTCTACAAGGACAACGAGCGGATGGCCGACCGGTACGTGACCGTGATCAACGGGACCGCGGCCCAGCTGCGCGTGCCCGATCCGCCGGCCGGCCGCGCCATGTTCAGCTGCATGCTGCTGGACGAACCGCCGCGACGTGGTGCTGCTGGCGGCCGCGGTGACGACGACGCGGACGACGACGCGGACGTTGACGGCGGCCGCGCGGCCGCGTCCACGCTCCACTCGACCGCGCTGCCCACGAGCCTGGAAACGAGCGGACCGCCGCCGCTGGCCGCGACCGAGCCCTCGGTCATGGTGTGCATGAACATCGTCAACGTTGGCTGTAAGTGGTGGACGTCGGGGGTTTTTATAAAAAAATATTCGAGATAAAACTTGATGAGAAACAAAACGCGGAATACTTTGAGAATTAACGTGTCGTCGGTTTTGCGCAGCTGTTTCGTAAAACTAAAATTTTAGTTAACACCTTGAAACCGTAATACTCAAAACAATACATTTTCCTGTTGATGACGAAAAAAAACGTTAATTTTCGATTTTTTTTTCTACTAGAAAACGCGTTCATTTATTTTTTTGCGATTTATTATTTACACTGCATTTTTTAATTTTTCGAAATCGATTGTTTTAAATAACTCTTTGAACGAGTAAAGCTTGTATTTACCCGCTCGTTTGATTTACCATTATTTGATTTTAATCAAATAAAAAATAAAACGTATTCAATGTGGGCAGCGTAGTAGGTTTTATTTTATTCGACAAAAAAATCACTCAATTACTACGTTTATTCTACGAACCGGCTGTTTCCCGCAGAGTCGACTATGTTAATTTTAACGCGCCGAACGTTGTAGAAATCGCCTAAATTATGATGCCGCTCGATATCCGGTTGCCCACTAATAATCGTTCGTTTTTCACTGTGGCGCGTAAAAAAAAAAAAAACCCATATTTTTTTTTATTACGTATACTTTCGAATCTACTGGACGCTATTTAAACGATATTTACCAAGATGTTGTCTTGTAAATGCGTTAATAATGCGTATTTCCCAGTGAAAACGGGGAGAAATAAGTGTCAAATAAAACGCGTTTTTGCTCAGCAACGCGGTTATCACCATAAAAATAGTGATAATCGTTTTGTGAGTAAAATCTTCGTCACATAGCTCTGAAGCGGCGCAGTAAGCGTAACTGTATAGTTGTTAAAAAATAAGTACATCTGGAGTAGTATGTCCATAACCGGGCAAAACGTTGATATTTTTATCGGACATTCTCTTGCCAATAGGTTCTTTTGCGCGCGAGTTCTCAAAATGACTCGAGTCGCGCATATTCGACCGGTGTTTTGTATTGTTTTTTTATTTTCTCCTATAGATAAACCACTCCCCATCAACCAAACAACCTTCTCGTGCATCTCTGACAATTGGATTAGTTTGACGTGCAATTGGACGAAACCGGAGAACGCGATCGATACGGAATACAACGTTTGTTTCAGACTGCCCGGTCGCGCTGGCGGCAGGTACAGACTTTTTCAATAATACACCGCCCCCCGTTATACAATGACAATCCCCCCAAAATATGTCTGTGTTATGTTTACGTGTAATACGTGTTTTTCTCTTTTAGAAACTGTTTCAAATGTCCAACAGATTCGGATAAAAACGACAACACTTGCTACTGGGATTTATCCACCGACCCTTTTTATAGGCAGCCGTACGAGTACTATTATTTCACGCTGTTCGGAGAAAACGTGTTGGGCAACTCGTCGACGCTCATTCGTTTTCATCATTACGCTAATGGTATTGTATACACCGAGTAGTATGTAGGCTATTTTATCGCGGTTGCGGTGCGGTGCTGCAGGGACCGGAACATATTAATCGGAACCTGCAGTTTGCCTAACCCGGCTCGGAGAAAAAAAATTAAAAACCGTAACTTTACCAAATCGTCGCACACGGCGCGCGACGAGTGTAAACATGTCACGATAAAGTGTAGAAAACGGTTCATCCGGTTAAGTTTCGCGGTGGTTTGTCGGGGAAGAAAAATAAAAAGTTTACACCCTAAAAAGGAGGGTGTGTGCGCGTCGACCGGAAAAAAACGCGTTTCGATCGGGACAGCACTTTTACCAGTTGCTCGACGGATCTCGTGACGACAACGAAGCACCGTCGCGTCTTCGTGGGCCTCGGAAATCTTTCGGACGGTCCCGGAAGGGAGACCGCGATCCCTGTGGCGGGTGGCCCACTCTCCGATCCGAAGACCGTCGACAAAAAGAACTTAGAATTTTTAGAATTTTTTTTCGAGACGATACTTTTCACCCCGAAACCGGATGAACCGTTTATCGTAACACTCGTATTTGCACCGCGTATAAAATACTATAACCCGTGTTGTACCGTCACGTTGCACAGTGATCCCTTCGAGCCCTATAAACATCACGGTGGAGGATAAAACGCAGTCGAGCGCCATGTTAAGATGGTCCGTCGACAAGATGGCGGCGTTTCCCCGGGAACTGGTTCACAAGATCGAGTACAAGTCCCAATGGGACACCAACCCCGAACACTGGCACGTGAGTACCGCCTTAATAGTTAATACCCTACTGTACGGTTTATTTTTCACACTCTGCTCGTTGTTGTTCCACAGTCGGTGAACGTAAGCGACATTTGCAATTCGTCGTTGACGTCCAACCACACCGCGGCCGCCGCTTCGCCGGGGGCCGCGAACTTCAACTGCCGGGAACGCGGCACGAGCTATTATCACTTCAACGTCACCAATTTGAAGTATCCGTTCGCGCTCTACGATTTTCGCATTTACGTGCGGTCCTCGATGGCCCGCGGTGACGACAAATGGTCCGCTCCGGGATGCATCACTCTGAAGACCAAACCGTCGAGTAAGTAAACCGCGCGACACAAATATTGAAGAAAAAAAACAGTCTCGGCTGCGGTTGATGGCGGCGAGCAGCCCCCCCCGAGGAGGGGTGGTCTCGGAACCCTCCCGCACGTTTCCCGAGGACGTGTTCTATGTTCTAACCACGATGGCACCTTTTTTTTCCGATGGGGTGAGGGGATCATTTCACAATAACAACGAGAAAAATACGCGTGTTTTGCAAATTCTATCAACGCTCAGAAGACGAAAGTTAAATGAGTCTTGTCAGAAGTCGTGTAATCGTCGAGGTTTCTTAGTTTTTTTCTATCTTCGCTCTGCGGCTTGAATCTCAATCGTGCACAGCAACAAACCGTTGAATATATTTTACGGTGAAACCGCATTCCCGCGATGCTGATTGTCTTTGCTCTTACCATTTATTGACTGTTCTTGACAAATTATTGACTAATTTATGGGGTTGAGGGGAGGGAACGACGACAAAAATAAGAATCTCTGGGCAGTGATTTAACACCGCCACCATCAATCGCCCTCCTCTAGTTACGCCACTGATCCGTAATCGTACGTTATTGTTATTGTGTGATTGCCCAACACGGCAATAAACTGTAATACAATGCATTTTTATAGGGATTAGGGTAATCTTGGAATAAGTAGTATACAGTAAATAACGAGTAAAATAAAGCGAGTAACTACGCGTAAACAAGATCTATAGTTAAGCCGATCAGTTGTAATAACTACCTGTGTATGAGAACGGAGTTAACTAAACATATAGTTTAAACACAGGACATCATTAAAGTTGAAATCATCCGGACTGTGCCCGAAGTGTTCTACTCAAAGGTTCATTAAAACTGTAAAACGTATCGTGAAAAGTAGTCTTGGATCTAATGTGAAAATTAGAGACCAACCAGCCTATTTTCTCTAACGTTTCTGGACATATTGTACTGTCGTTAAGAATTTTTAGGCTGAATCATAAAAACGTCCAGACGAGAGTGAGTCGATGGGCGAAACTCGATGCGTTTATCTGCTCTGTTTACATCTCGCTCACTTCTCTCCACTGTAATCCCTTTTCCTCCCGGGACTTTCCGGGTTAGGTCGTGCACAGTACGAGGTGCAGATATAAAATATTGTACTGATTTATCGAAATGTACAGCGATAATCGTCCGAGCCCCCCTATATTATATACCCGTTCGTAACTACTACGCCACTTATATCGTGTATTGTGTGTTCAACGCAGTACCTAGAAGACCTCCGCGAACGGATATCGGAAGCTTCGAGTGCGTCGCGTCGCAGGTCGACAAATCCATCAGAGACATTTTCATTTATTGGCAAAACATCGAAGACAACGAGAAATGCGGCGACTCGTTCGAGTATCGAGCCTTTTACACGTCTCTGTCGCCTGACAATCGGACCACGTTAGTATAACATACCGTTGTATTCGTGTAAAGAACGAGAAATTTGATTATACCTTCCTCTTTTTTTTTTTTACAATTACAGCTTTCACCGTAGCAACGAAACGTATAAAAACTATGCGAAATTCGAAGGGCTCAGTACCGCCGTCGGGTATAATTTCACCGTGCACTCCGCGAACAGAGAAGGCCTGTCGACCGAGTATTCGACCATCTACGTTCCCGGTGATAAAGACAGTGAGTCTTAAAAAATTATGTGTGTGCGTTTATAATATTTTAATCGTGTCAAACGTATAGAACTCGACGAACCGTTGTCTTTTACGAAAATGGCTTTTGACGAGCAAGGCGTCTTCGAGCTGTCTTGGAAAAACGCTAGCTACCAGTGGTCCAGCTCGAATCAACTAAACGATTATACCATATTTTGGTGCGAAAGCGACAGAGACCGGCCGTACCAATGTAACGTACGTGATATAATATTTATGTTCGGTAGGATGGCAAATATGTTTTTTTCCCTCTTTAACAACGAGTTTCACCTGCAGGGCTACATGAACTGGAAACACATTCCGAGCACCGAATCGTGTTACAACGTCACCGTATCGGATCATACGAAAATTTATCAATTCGCCATTAGCGCAAATACCAAAACGACGTCTAACAATTATTCGGTTAACAGTTTTTATCAACCCACGCCCAGTAGTAGCGGAATGGTGTGGGCATCGTGCACAGTACTGCACAACAAAAGTATAAAAAACCGTTTATTATTATTATTTTATTTTGTGTGTGACACGTGCGTTAGAATGACGTGGTTTTTTTCTTTTTTCCATTAGTTGTCGGCAAAATCAAAAACGTCTGGGTGAACGCGATCGGTTCCACGTCGATGGAACTAAGATGGAAGCTAGACTGTTCGGACAGGATCGGTTCAGTACTCGGATTTCGGTTTTCCTACTGCCCCGTAATGTCCATAAGTAATTCCGCTTGCAAAGGTAAAAAATTGTCGCTTATTTTTTTAACCACACGCGTTAAAAACGTAACAAAGTAAAGGATTTGCATCGCGTCCGATCGATTTTGAAGTGTATAAGTAATTTTTATTTTCAACCCCGGCACTGGCAGATACTACCGGTCATTGAAAACTTTTTTTTTAAATCAATTCAAACGTTTTTTTTTCCGTTGTGAACCGCGTGTTGGCGAGTGCCCGCCGTCGTAACCCGACGGTGTTTAAATCGAAAAAATCCATTCGTTTTCAGAGCCCACGCTCAACAAGACTGTCAGCGGAGAAATGGCGCAAGACAGCCGAGGGATAGCGAACATAACGCACCTGAAGCCGTACACCACTTACAAGGTGACCATCGCGCTGATAACGAAACACGGCGAAGGCGTGCACAGCGACCCTCTGCTCAACACCACGCTCGAAGGAGGTACGCTTTTTTGTTTGTTTTTTCTTCAACCCTTCCTCGTGATGCGAACGTCTATTGAAAACATAAACGTCGATCACACCGGCGTGATTCGATTTTTCACGGTTTTGTTTTTTTGTCTGTTCTCAGCTCCGGACGTGCGAGATTTGAAAATCGACGTCTCCGACTTGACCAACACTTCGGTGTCGTTGTCGTGGACCCGCCCGGAATTCGTAAACGGCATCGTGCGCTATTACTACGTTCATTATTATCTGGACGATTCGCTCGCGCGGCGACAAGACTCGACGATGATGGACACGTCGGACGAACAGCAGCAGACGATAAACGAACCGCGACGTATCACGCTGCACGAGACAAGGGTGAGAATTATTTTCGTCGATCGACCACAAAATATATATGCATTTGATGATGAAATGCTCTTCAGATTTAATTCTGGGTGCAGCGGGAAACGTGTCGGTTTTTACACGGCGCGTGCTGCTTTTTTTTATCGCTCTCAACGCCGCGATAACTTCCTTCGGTAATAACGCTCCGATCTTTACGCTCAGCTAACCAGTATTGTCGCGTACCGTGGATTCATGCGTTTACGTATTAGCGTTTTAAAAAACCGAGCGAAGGGGGAAAAAACGTTGAAAATTACGGCAAACGTGTGTTTTTTTCCAATTCAATTGTTCGTTTCCAAGATCGGAAAGCGTACGAAAAGTTATGTTCCGTTCATTCCGTGGCATATTTTTTAACGACGATTTTCTCACGATGATAAAATCTAGACGACAATCGTTCGTGATAATAATAAATTCTGCTCACAGTTTTGACAGGTACTACACGACTTTTGATTAAACCTACCGAAATGGTGTTACCAGCGCAGCGTCAAGAAAAGGGCTACCCGCGCGAACTAGAGTAATTTGGCTTTTTTTTTTTTTTAGTGCCACATAGATCATTTGGAGAGCTACAGGAGATACAAAATCACCGTCACCGCGTGTACGACGCTGTGCTCGAAAAAGTCGTATCCGATTCAAATACAAACGTCCATAGGGGGTAATCTACGGCTTAACTCTGTGTAATTAACGTTGTTCCGTCGTGTTTAACTTATCGTTTTTTTTTTGGTTTTTTTCGTTCAGTACCCGGTGAGATTTCTCAGCCGATCGTGTTGTACGAAAACAGCACCAGAATAATCGTCTCGTGGAAAAGACCGGCGAAACCCGCGGGACCCGTCGACTACTATCAATTGTTGCTGTACGCGCACCACAGCGGATCCACCAACTCGCAGATCGCGAACGGCGCCGATCCGTCCGCGCCTTTGGCGTTGGCGTCCACTCACGTACAGAAAAACTCGAACAGCGTGTTTTACCAGAGCGACAGTAAGTAACTATTTTTAATGCCGTCGATTAGTTTTTTTTTCGTTTTAAACTGGTTTCATAACTAATTATCCGTTTTGTTGTGGTGTGTAGCGAACGTTTTTCGCGTAGACGCGCCCGACTGCAACAACGAAGACGAAAAGGGACAGCAGATGTTCTCGTTTTTTGTGCGGGCGGTCAACAACAACCCGAACGATCCCCAGAACCCTTTTTACGGCCCATGGTCCACCCCGGGGTTGTTCAGCTGTTTATTACCAGGTAACGATAGTTCGTAAAAACATCGTCGTTCGCTCTCAGATACTCTGGGAAACGTCGTGTTTAAGTAAAACGTCGAACGTATAATATACGTAATAATATACCACTCGCTTCGCCATAACCCGTCGTTTGTTTCGACGTGTATGAAACGTTACTGTTATGTTTGCTGCTACGTTTCGACAAATGCGCTATTGACTCTCGTTATTTGTATCCGAAAACTTCTGATTCAAAATCATTTTGATCATTTCAATCGAATATTATAGCTGTTACGACGTTTAGAAAAATAATCAGTTTTCGACGACTTAGTTTTAGTTTCGGTACTCCGTTTACCGAAAATGTATAGTTAAATATAAATAACTTATAAAAAAAACGTAATTTAGATCTTTTTTCTCAGCTTCGGAATGTAATACGAAAAAAAAAAAAAAAACAATTACTGTTCAGACACTAATTTATTTTTATGTTATTAGATTTGTTTATAATACAAGGGGCTATTTCTTCTTTTATGTATGTTATATCTACTGAGCAAAAAAAAAAACCGTTCGTTAAACATTGAGTAAAAATAATCTTCTCAGTACATATAATTTATATAAAAGTATACATTTTTTACCATTTGAAATAAGAAAAAATTATTTACATACCCTTTGGATTCCAATGCGTAAAAAATCGTATAAAAAATATTACGAACAAAAATACCAACAAATCTTAAACAAACATTGCGAAACGCGTATTGATTTATCCTGTACAAAACGCAAATCAAATTTATACACAGTCGAGTGCCCCGCATTGACATAATAACGTCCGAAATATTCATCGCTCTACGTATAAAAACACGTGAACGTCGAATAATGTCTTTTCAAACGTCACATTTTGTTCTCACAGTATCTCGTCCGAAAGATTTTCGTTTTGTTTCGTTAAATTGAATGAATACTGAACATTTAAATCGTTAACTGTTTTTTTTTTTTTCCAATTTTTTCTGTAAATACTTGTAAATAAAATTGCTCCAGTTTTTTTGTTTTTCATCATACGTTCAATTTTTAATACACTTATCGAGTATTGTAAATATTGCACACGCAGACTTCTTGCATATTATGCTTTAAAATACTCATTACTAGTACACACAAGTACGTACAGTATTATTGGACTTAGTGAGACACGATTCTAAATATTTTCACTTGAAATTTTTAGTTAAAAAATACGGAGTTCACACACACCTAGTTTGTAAACATTTCGTAATTATCGACAGACGGAACGCTCACTGTGAGACAGCTCCCTATTGTTTATCATCTGTGCGCTGTCATTGACCCGTGACTGACTTATATTGTATTATATGTCGACGTATTATTTATTATTAATTAATGGACGATTTTTATTTGAAAACTGCGCGTATTTATACGTATATTTTTTATTACGTGTTTGTCATTGCACGTGAATTCGTGTTATTTGATGCGTAAAAAAAAGAAAAACCTTTGCTGCTGTCTGCGAGTTTATCGTTCGACCGAACGAAATCGTAAAAGTGTGTGTGTTTTCGCAAAATAATAATTAGCGTTTCTTCATGACATATTATACCGAATCACTTCTTAGTTTAATAATTTTGTGTTAACGATCGCGCATAAAAATATGGCCCGTAACGGTTATTGATTTTCGTCGGCAAACTCGCAAACGAACGCTTCAAACAACAGTTTTCGAATAACGCACAAGTAATATATACCATACAAAAACACCTATACACCCAAAAACTAATTTCAACCGTATGAATGAATATCTCTCTTATATTTCTGTCCGCATGAATTAAAATAACATTTTAGCGGTGCAAGTTTTATGCTTGTCTTGAAAAGTTTGAGAACGAGAGCGCAAACTTGACCCTTCTTTTCGCGGGATTCAAATATTTCGTCGGGTTTGTTGAGAGTCAACGTAACGGTTATATAGTACGTATTAAGAAAACGAAAATTAACTTCAAAAGCCCATCCGATATCCAATATTGAAACAGGAATTCCGTGCAAGTTCCGCTGTTCTGTAATAGTCTGCAGTGCTTGATAACATTACAACCCAGGTGCGTTACGCTTAAAAAGTTTTCGAAAATAGTTTTGTCAAATATTTACTCGTTACGCGATTAATTAGTTGAAATGAATTAATTTCGTGATGAATTTCGCCCTCGGACTTGCACCAGACTTAAACTTTCCCTCCCGTTTCTGTACGATTTAATATTAAAATTTTAATAAGCTGCTGTGTTTACAATCTACGTGATTTTACCAAGCACTACTCGTATATTGTTACGAAACGAATTGATTTTTATCGTTATTAACGCTCCGATTCGGATTTTATTCATCCTAAACAGTGGCGTACAAATACCATAGCACATTACTTTTTGGTGTAACGAACTATCTTCATTAAAATTTACCATTAAATAAGACCACTTGAATTGTTTCATTAATTTTTTAATTTGAATTACGTTAGCACAGATGAATATATTATTATATAAAGTAAGTATCACAAAAAATTGTCTGCAGTAAACACGTGCCTTCACTCGACGATGCTATAAACGCTTTGACAAATAACACCTTTACTTGCGTATTGATAGGTTCTCAAAATTGAATCGCTCGTAAAGTATTTTATTTTTTTTGTAATGTAATAATTATTGGTCCGGACTTACACGTTTCCGATTTTAATTAGTTAAACGTGTGTCCAGCTTCATATTTTAATTTGTTAAACTCTAAAAATTCGCATCTTTGGAGTAGCGAGACGATACTTATACGTGTCCTCATAAAAAGTTTTGTGGTCGCGACTGTTGTTACCCCTTGCTATTTCACGCTCATCACCCAGCTAAATCCAAGTTGGTCAGTTCTATTGGTTATGCGAATTGTTAGTTGATTATTTTATACATTTTTTTAATTGCTTGTCATGAAATACAAATTCCGTGTACATTAGGTGGATTGGAAGTGGCTGTAATTTGATGTTTATATGAAATATGTAAGCAATGGTTTGCTAGCGAAAATTTTGGTTGTGAGCGAGCTCTCAGTGAGTCAAATCCTGAACAATCTCTACATGTTAAAGATAGATATTTTTTTCAAAATTTTCATACGTCAATTTACATTCGTCCATTCCAATAACGTATACGAAAATATATTGAACATTCAAATAAAGTAGGTAAAATCTAAAACAAAATTCCTATTTTTTTTTTTTT
>CM029361.1:19754555-19827381 GCA_017140985.1 Hormaphis cornu
TAGTTGAAATGAATTAATTTCGTGATGAATTTCGCCCTCGGACTTGCACCAGACTTAAACTTTCCCTCCCGTTTCTGTACGATTTAATATTAAAATTTTAATAAGCTGCTGTGTTTACAATCTACGTGATTTTACCAAGCACTACTCGTATATTGTTACGAAACGAATTGATTTTTATCGTTATTAACGCTCCGATTCGGATTTTATTCATCCTAAACAGTGGCGTACAAATACCATAGCACATTACTTTTTGGTGTAACGAACTATCTTCATTAAAATTTACCATTAAATAAGACCACTTGAATTGTTTCATTAATTTTTTAATTTGAATTACGTTAGCACAGATGAATATATTATTATATAAAGTAAGTATCACAAAAAATTGTCTGCAGTAAACACGTGCCTTCACTCGACGATGCTATAAACGCTTTGACAAATAACACCTTTACTTGCGTATTGATAGGTTCTCAAAATTGAATCGCTCGTAAAGTATTTTATTTTTTTTGTAATGTAATAATTATTGGTCCGGACTTACACGTTTCCGATTTTAATTAGTTAAACGTGTGTCCAGCTTCATATTTTAATTTGTTAAACTCTAAAAATTCGCATCTTTGGAGTAGCGAGACGATACTTATACGTGTCCTCATAAAAAGTTTTGTGGTCGCGACTGTTGTTACCCCTTGCTATTTCACGCTCATCACCCAGCTAAATCCAAGTTGGTCAGTTCTATTGGTTATGCGAATTGTTAGTTGATTATTTTATACATTTTTTTAATTGCTTGTCATGAAATACAAATTCCGTGTACATTAGGTGGATTGGAAGTGGCTGTAATTTGATGTTTATATGAAATATGTAAGCAATGGTTTGCTAGCGAAAATTTTGGTTGTGAGCGAGCTCTCAGTGAGTCAAATCCTGAACAATCTCTACATGTTAAAGATAGATATTTTTTTCAAAATTTTCATACGTCAATTTACATTCGTCCATTCCAATAACGTATACGAAAATATATTGAACATTCAAATAAAGTAGGTAAAATCTAAAACAAAATTCCTAATTTTTTTTTTTTTTTTTTTTTTTGTGTTAGTTTCAAACTCCTTTTGTCCTAAAAAAGTATCACGAATAATAATATTTCAAGTCGTATGGCGCAAAATGTTTTTGTTTTTGGATCATAACTCAAAGAAATACTCCAAAATTTGAATAAACGCTTAGAATAAAGTGTACTATCTTGGTGTCCACATTCCTACCTATTTTTCGGTATTGCGTTAAACGATTGGACCATTTTGTTCTACCCGACAGCGTTTTTACAGTAGAAAAAAACTTTGCGCAAATCAATACATTCCTAGCTGCGCTCGAATCCAAACTCATCTAAAAAAGTGCTTTTCTCGTGTACGTAATACGAATACATAACAGTACATAACAGTGAAGCACGATTTACATACTGTACTGCGTTCTGGATATATTGTGATGTGTAGACATTTTTATTTTTTATACATTTGAACGATACGTACAGAAGATAATTTACACCGGCCGCATCGTTTTGCAAACAATCATTTCGTTTGATACAAACATCAAACTGACGTCTCTGTTCAATTTGAGATGATTTCGCGTTTAACGCGCAGAGTGTAATAAAACGACAAGATCATCAACTAATATTGTAGAAAAAAATTAATTCCCACAAAAAAAGCTGAACACGTCGCGTTTTCTTCTCATCTACCTACGCCGACCTGTGGGTGAGATGAGTAAATTTTAATTATCTCGAGACCACTTTGAAGTTAGCGAAATTCCGCGCAATATGTTCTGGCGAGAAATACCCAGAAAACCACACGGAAAGCATTTTGTTTTTTGCTCGTCAGGATCGCCAGCCGGCGTTGTTGTTGTTGTATTAAAATTGTGTCCGAACAACAAGCATATTGCGATCTCGGCAAAAAATAAAAAACCAATAGATAAACATGATTTCAAATCGTATATGTGTTTCGACCAGAATATCTCGGGCACTATACTTTCCCGCGAGTGGTTCACAACCTAATACTTTTGATCAATTCAATTAAGTATTGTAATACAGTTTCAGTTTTTTATTTTTTTTAGTCTTATCTCCTACCAAATTATTTTTACCTCTTTGCGGGTTTGATTTTGGAAATTACGGTGAAAAATAATTCGCTGTTGGCGTTACCCAAATATGTACGTCAAGTTTCAAAAAAAAAAAAACCCAGACCAAAAGGATTTTACCCCTTTCATTTTTTTACCGTTTCCTAAGCCCCCCCTTATAGGAGTTCAATTTTCGGAGAATGCGGTTTTGTTTATCGTATTACGTGTGCACACCGAGTTTCCAAAACAAAAAACGAAAATTACGACCTAGGAATAACGTTTTCCTGCCATTTACCCTCCTAATGATATATTTTCAAAAATACTGTTTTATTTTGACGATCGAATGAGTGTATATGTGTCCTTTATATGTGTGTTTGTAGACATCTCAACGCGAGTCGTTCGATTGAAACGCAATAAAAAAAAATCGCTCCAAATAACATTACCGACACAATGTGTACTCAAGACGTTGTACTTGCGGGCAATCATTAATTAATATGCGAGGACTTATTAAAATATTGTGTGTATGATAAATCGACGCTTTAAGTTTGATTTGAAAACGTATTAAAATTAATTTTCACAAAATAATAATGTCAAAATGCAGTTCATATTATAAAATATGTCTTTTTGAGGGTTTTGCTGTTCGGTTGACGCGTGTACCTACGTTTAACATCGACCGCTGGGCGAAAAATGGGACTTTTTCGAATAAAATATTTGATATACAACGGATTATTTTATATTTTTTTTCTCACCACACGTGTCGTCAATGTGCAACCCGATCGTGTCGTTCACACGGCGTACGAATTTCGCGTTTTCAGCATTTATTTTTAGAACGCCGCCCGTTAATGGAGCCGTTTGCCGCCGCCCGGTGACAAATTCGTCGTAAAATCGGTCTCGCGATTGTGATGGAGCAGCGAGGTGGTGGCTACGAAGTTACGACGCCCGGCAGCGTTTCTGCCAATTATCTCGCGCGTTACTCCACGTGCGCTCGAGGAAACAAAAAAAAAAAAATTTCTCCTAAATTTTTGTGCTGGGACCGTAAAGGTTGAAAAATAAGCTCAATATACTTGTTCAATGGACTAAACATAATGCCGTTTTTCTCAATGTTACTCTCTAACGGTAACGACTGGATAATAAGTGAATAACGAGCCTTAAAGTGCCTTCGCGTTAATAGTTTATACTTTTTGAAAGTTAAGTTTTTGTCGACGAAATTTAAATATTATAACGATAGTCGTATGCTGTGCATACGTGTTCATTCGCTCTATATAGTAAGTAATAATTTGATCGCGTAATTTTTCAGTCCGAATCCGGTGTATAATATTAGGTACGTGAAAATGAGTTTTCTTCTTCTTTTTTCTCGGCGCGCCACCGGGTGGTTTACGAGCAAAGATTAATCGTTCCTGCACAGTTTTCCGCTGCGATGTTTCTATCGAGTTTGTGAAACGACTCGGTACACAATTTCGGTTCGGCCTTTTCTATAGGTAATAATAATAACATTATAATATCGTTATAGTCGATCGCGAGCGGTGCCACTTTCACTTATCATGATAGAATGTCAAAACGTCTCGGGCGAACGAAAATCTGCCGCGAAAAACCTGACTGGAAATCGTTATTTATGAGATTAGGGAAAGCGAGTGATAAAAAAGCCGGAGAAAAATATTTTTTATTTTTAAAAATATACGCTTGTATTAGAGGTACATCATAAACTTTTATTCGGTTGAAAATTACATAAATTATATTGTGCTAATCTAGTAACGCCAGAATCTAGTAACTGCGCTAACAAAAGCCAAAGTCTCTTTTTACAAGGGCGATCATAAATTTTGGAGAAAATCTCTAGTTAAATACCTCCATTTGGTTCGTTTTGTACGTTTTGTAAACAGTAGTTTCGTGTACGTTCCGTGTAAATACGTCACCCTTAATATGTGATGTATTAAAATACCAAAATGTTTGCAAAAAATGTTGTAAAAAAAAAAAATTTTTTTTACCAGCAATTTCAAAGTGAGCGAAAAACTTAATTGGAGAAAAACGGTTTAAAAAAAAAATTAATATGAAAAACATTTGAACAGTTATTAAAAACATTATCAGATTAAGCACCCGTTTTATCGACAATAATTACACGTTATATGCTTTCCAACTATCGTATAACATGTTACGAAATTTTAAACGTTTTTATAAGTTTGCTGTTTTTCTAATACGCTTTTTTTTATTATTTTTCTATTTGCGTTACGACGGATCGTAATAAAGATCGAAAATCACCCCAACTTCCGCGATTTTCAGCGTTCTAAATATAAACACGGTGTAATAGACGTGTCAGGGGTGAAGTGACGAGTCGTTTATTATGTCTACTCTTTTGTGAGTACACGTATCAATCGTCTGCTCCCCACGCCGTTTTCCGTATTCACGTCCCGAAGGCGCCGAGGTATATTTTTTTCTTTACGTTTGATGTTGATTTTATTGTGAATACCGTAGGTGGTGGTGTACCATCATTTTTTTTTTTTTTGATAATTTTCTTGACAATGTTTTCATATTCGGTGTACTCTCGAAATCCGCGAAGAAAAGTTACAATTCCGACGGCGTATTGCGATACGGAATTTTTAAGCAAGTTCACTGAAAATAAACTTACAGATGAAGAATCTATAAGTTCCGTCCTGTCCAAAATGTTTAGTGCGTTCCAATTATCCCGTCTTTAACCCAACGTACGCCTTTGTACAGTATCAGTATATACACATCGTGGGCGAGGAGAGCGGTTTGGAAGGCCGCGTCAAAATTACGTATACTTGCGAGGATCAGTCGGCCGAGTTCACTTCGTTTTAGCAGTTCAGGCCGAAACGAGACTATGAATCAAAATCGTTCACCAATTTTCGTTATACCTAAGCGATTTTTTTCTTGATAATTTTGAGAAATGTATCGTGTTGGATCATCAGAAATAAGATGATAAATCGTTAACAATTTTTTTGCCCAGAAATTAATAATAAAATCGTTTGTCATGTGTGGTGGTGTGTGTTTATACCTGATATATCATAACTGAAAAATTATTCAGTTCAGAAGTCGGTTTTTTCATATATTTTACTATAAAAACGCTTGATCATCGCATACATTTGATTTTTAAATTCTACGATTCATTTTTTATAAAAGCTGTTTCTTAGATGATAAGATAAAACTGCTTGGCTCTTTGTGCCGGTGTACGATATTTTAAAAATTCTTTGATAAAATGTGCCCATGCGTTAATATTATAAACGCGATTTGTAAATGACTATGCCGGCGTAAAGAAAAACGTTATTTTATGACGGTCCGTTTAATTTTCAATTTTAAATTGAACACAGAAATCTTTAGGCCAATTTATTCGGATAGGAGGTGGTTGCAGAAAATCGTGTTGAAACCAAATGTTATAAATTATATTTTCAATGTTCGTCGTTGAAAAAAACTCTGGATATTTTCATTTTTATTGTTTACGTTGGGTAAATTTTTAATTGCTCGTGACAAATGTTTTTAAGTTTAAAGTAATCCTACTCGCTATAAGATCCATCGAAAAAATTCCAAATTGATCTCTCAGGGAACGTGACCTACTTTACTTTTCATCAATTTTCCACCCTCTGGATTTTTCTCGTCACAATATTATTTTATACAACTTACGTCATTATGCGATGTTTGGGATCAAATTACATCATAATATAAAACAAAAAAGATACGAAAATTGTAAAGCATAAAACTGTATACATTTTCATTATATTTAAAACTCCACTCTAAGTAAAATCAAAAAATACCGTCAAAAAAAAAAAAAACACTGTAAACACTTAATAGCTCCGATTCGTTGATTAACTAAAAGTCACTCTACTAACTGTGTTTATCATTTTAGTTAGTACTTGTTATATTGATTTTATCTGAATTCCCTTAATATTTTTTAAAAATAATTTTTTAATAAAATTTTTTTTTTATGAGTATTGTTTTAAAATATAGTCAATGCGTTTAAATTTGAATGAATTTTTAGTTAGCTATATTTCACTTTTAATTCAGTTAGGGCAATTGAGTAGATACGTAAAGAGAACTTCATTATGAATTTTAGCCGATACGAATAATTCTCTGGTAGATGTCTGAGTTGATTGAATTTAAATTTTAACTCGATTCGTGAAAAAGTTGAACGAAACTCAATTTATAGTTTTAAAACCAACTTACTATTACTGTAACGTCCTGCGTTCTTTTAGCCGGGTATAATACGTGTGTTTGATAATCAATTAGTTGATCGATTTGTATGAAACTTTTTGGTAATATATACCCACTTTTTACTCTCGAAAACTTTAACCGAAACGTAAAACTTAACGTAAAAATAAAAAAAATTTACAAAAAAAAAAAACCTTATCGTTTATATATAATATATATATAAAAACTGTAGGTATTATACATACATACTCTGATCACAAACGAGAAATTAAAACACATAAAAACTTCCACCGTTAAAAAACCACCGATGCAGGTTCGTTGGATTGAAAATCATTATAAACGCGAATGAACGATTTGAAATCGCCTAATGAAATTTAGTGTTCGTAATTAGAGCGTGTGAATTCAATGAATTATAATGTAACAGAAAATACACCGAGTAAAAAAGTTTAATAAACTGAATTACCTAATGAAATGTTTATAGTTAGTTTAACAAAAATGCACTTATAAAGTTTTTGAAGTTAGTTAAACTGAAACAGTGTTACGACTCGAACGATATATTTTGTACGTATTGTATTTACTATGTATCTACGTTTACTTTGTGTCAGGTTTTAACAATATTTAAATATTTTAAAATAGTGATACCTGTTATTATTTCAAGCATTGTTTTAGAGTTCTGGTTTACTAGACAGTATACTTAATAATCATAACTATAGTAAGCTATGGGTGTATGTATTTAACTACAAAAACAGTTTGATATTTCAAAAATTTACTTTTTTTAAACTTATTGTTTACAAATTTTACGTGTAATACGATAATTTTAATCGAAATTTTTATCACATGATTTTCATTTGAAAGTTACAATAGATCGCTGCCGCATAAGTCCTGAAATACATCGGTACTTGAGGTTTCCATGTTCGCCATTGTGTGCCTCTCATTCACCAATCACTTCGGCCAAAACAAAATTCATCGTCCATCGAGTATAATATATTACTGAAATACACAAGCCAAAATAATAGCTGGTATATATTATTATAGTCTGCTATCACTTGTGTATAATATGGTGATGGAACCGAGTTTAAAATACGTATTAAAAAATACCGCAGTCTATTTAATTTTTTTTATTTGAATTGATATTTTAAAAAAAATTTTTTAAAAAACGAGCGGTGTTGCGCAGAGATAGTCAAATAGTCGGCAGGTTCAGGGTTGATTGTTCTTTGTCACGTAGTATTATGTTATACGATAATTATCATCATTGTTTTAAAGCCGACCCATATTGTTTCCATTTTGTTAACTTTAATTTTATCGATTTACTATTTTGTCGTCAAGAGGTTCTGTTTCGGAATTTATGAAAGAGCGTTAGTTTATGTTTCGGTCGCCCACGAAAAACGTTATCCGATCCATTTACTTTTGGCATTGTTAACAAAATCACAGTTTTAAAAACTGTTTTCAGCATTTCAATGAATCTTTCATACTAATTATGGCGAGTTCCGTCGGCACGACTGATCGCGTGAATCGAAAAAATCGTACAAAAACTGTTTCGAATTTTAAGTTATTTTACGATCCGAGTATTACAATAAACGCGATGCAACTAACTGCAGTTCGCACTTTTTAATCTACTTGAACTCGATAAAAAATTCCTTTTTTTCGTACTGCTTACAGCTATTTTATTGTCCTTTGAAATATCCACTGACCATTATAATATGACGCAGTGTTAACAATAAAGCAAATTTTGCTTAACAACCATTACGGGTCGTTTTTAAGTATATTCACTATACATTTTTGTTGCTCTCGATTTTACGATACTCCAAACTACTAATACCCTCCGAAAATACTTTTTAACCGTCATTCCATTAAACGTGTTTAAATCGCTTTTTGACTAAAACTGAGAGGTGTTTGAAAAAAAAAAACAACAAATATACAACCGAGCTGCGGCGGGAAATTACTTTTGATTTTTGTGAAAGTATTATGTTTTGTCATCGGCATTAGTACTTACAGTTGTGTGTCATAATCCTGTTGCTACCCTACTCAAATTTGCAGTTCTCATTTTCCACCATTAAAAATGATACGATTACAAAAGAAAAAGCAACAATCTTTCTAGGTCGCGTGGATAGTTCGATACTGCGGATCACTGTTTTGAAAGGTTTATATAGAAGTTATATATTTAATCTGTTAGCAATTAATAATATTGCTTACGAAAATGACGATTCTGAGTGAGCTCAATGATTCAAATAGATAAATAGAGAAGCTAGATTAATAAAGAAATTAGTCACAAGGCTTTGTTTAGTTTTATTAATTTAAATGACGTGTGATAATTTCAAACCGTTCGCACTATTATTTTTTCAAGTGTTTACGTATTTAATATCGTTTTTAGTATTAATTGCACAACAGTGCGTAATTTCATTGTTTTAATTCAAATAACACCGTTTATTTTATTTGTACGCGTTCGGAATCTATTGAGCAGATTTCTTTTCAATTTTTTTTTTTATTCAGATAGAAGAATTTTTTTAGATAACAAATTTGTGTGAGTTACATTTTTTCCCAAAAAAAGTCAAAGGTATTTTCGAAAAGTGTTCCAACTTAAAACTACCAAGTATAAAAATTGTGTCTGTGGATTTTTGAATTTTTTTAGTAGTATATGTATTTACATGTTGGGAACCTTGTATTAAGTTTTTAAAACTTTTTGTGGAAGATAAAATTTTTTTTCAAACAAAAATTACCGAAGAAATGAATTTTCGAAGATTTCAAAGTTCTTTGATATTTCTTGAAGTTTCTTTATATCTTTATTTATTTATATCAGTTGACCTGTATCTTAACAATTTTAATATTATATGGAAGTTATGGCCTAAAATCTAAATCGATTTTGTCAAAAACGTGTTTGCCGAAATTTTTTACGTTTTTTCCTTAATTTTCGTTTAGTTTTTTTACTGTAAATTTTTAATTTTTACTCAAAATCTGTGACCCCTCTGTAAGTACCATCTGTGTTCATATACCTATCAAAAAATATAAGACTATATATATATGAGGTACTGACTTAAAAAATCGGAGCATTATTGAAGAAGTTATCGTGATTTATATAGTGGTAAAAAAAAAAAAAAAATCAATAAAAAATAAAAATCATCACGTGAAAACCAATACATTCTTCGTTATACTCAGAATCTAAAAAACCTTCGACGTTTTTACCCTCCATTATCGGTACCTGCTGTACCGATGATATTATAATGTTTTTTGCGACACATGTGCGTGCACTTCTTACTATTTATTACCTACCAAAAGTCGGTCTAAGTCGTAGTTACGAGGTGTAGCTTTGGGCTTATATTTATCCTAATTATCCGTATTTAACGTTTTATTGTAATTTTCAATGATAAATTTCACAAAGCAATGCAACATACAATTTTCAAGTTTAATCTGTCCCAGCTCCCTTTTAAAAAAACATCCCAAATATGTTTTCCACCTATACGAGCACCCCATAATTGGATCATGCGGCTAATTGAACGCTTTCAAAAAAAACACACGCCGTTGAGTAGCTGTGCAGGGAGAAGTACCTGTTGCATTACAGATCTAATTTGAACGTCATTTTAAACGTGTATTACTTGATCCTGCGTCTGACTTTTAAAAGCTATTTTCGGCAACTAGAGTTTATGGAGGAATTAGTATGCATAACAATTTTAATGCACTTTAGCGCGTGTATAACATTATCTTTGATGAGCGATTCAAAATCTCAATATGAAGTGAACGGAAAACGCGCTTATTTTACACGCATTTGGACGGAACACCAATGAGCGGAAGAAAATTTAACATTTTTCTATAAATAGGTATGGATTTGCTATGTCCTCTGAAATATATCCGTTATCAATTAGAATTTTAATTCGTCCAGAATATAAATACAAGTTATATCGCTGTTTTAAAACGATAAAATCTTAACTCAAAGACTTCAAAAATAAAAAATCGACTTCCTAAATGACCTAGAAAAAAGTCAACGAATTTATAAATCTTTTCAGAATTTTCATCGGACCACAAAAAGTATACATGTTTAATTTTCTTCCGTTCATTGGTGTGAATGCATTCAAAATATTTTTCGCCCTCTAATTCTAAAATAGCCTGTTTTTTATGCGTAAAAAATTTCTAAGTTCGGTTCTCTCAATTTCGTTTGTGTACATAACTTTCATTACGTTATTTCTATTCCTTTATTTTGACGGTAAATTCCCCGAAAACGTTTAAAATTTATCGAGACATGTGTGATTAGAACAAAACACGTGAACAAATATGTCACACGTTTCCGACCATTTTTTAACTAATAATTATATAACTTGGAATTTTTTTAGTGTTTAACTCAGTGAGCTCGCCCTGAATAGTTTTTTTTTTTCATAAACATTAATTAATTTGTTAATTTTAAAACTAAAGTAAATTCGGCTACAGTTTGTGGTGGCACGCGTTATAAATAAAACTCATTATGAATAAATCACTGTTGTGCACATGCGCACACTTGTCTGCTAAACATAATTAAATTTGAAAATTTCATTTTATGAGGAAAAGCGCTGAGCCACGGTGGATCTACCACTCGAGACCGCAATCGTGACAGGACAAAATATTAATAATAATACGATATATTGCGACATGTCTACAGTAACAGTGCATATTGTTCGTGTAACTTAGTATATACACGGTATTATTAATAGTGATGGCTTATGATTCATTAATAATTTATATTGTCGAATTACAATTCTGTCGGTTCTGTCCATGTTAGTTTGTGGAAAATATAATACTGTACGTGGTCCATATGGTCTTAAAGACGTTTTATCCCACGGTTTTTAAACAACACAGTTGTGTTTAAAGATAAAAAAAGTATATTAAATTGTATAGCGGACGTTGTTTTGATCGCATTCGTTTTTTTTTCCGTCTTTTCTTACACAATACCACGCTCCGGAGATGTTAAAGCGAAATTCGCGTTGTATCGTTACAATATGTACGAAATGAAGTAAACGCACGAAAAACGTTTCGCACATTTTAACCGAACCAAAAGTAAAAAAAAATATGGAATCAATGAAATCGATAGCCGTAATATAATTCCAATGCAGTTTGTAACAATTACTTACACTCGAACAAGTGATTTTTTTTTTAATTAAATCGTTTTAAAAAAAAAATTTATATTTAGTGTTTTTTTTATTAAAAACAAAATTTACGGTAATAATATACTGTTTACCACTTAACATCGTGTGTTCATAAACCGTGATTTATAAGTTACGATTGGGGTGTACCTACTTGCACGTACCTAACTAGTTGTTTTTTTTTTAAATTGGTACATGACAAAATATACGTAGCTATTTTGCTTTTAACTTTTTCTGATTTTTAGGTAAAAGTTTTCAAAAAAAAAAAAGAATAAAAACGTAATTTTGTTTCATCGCAAAAATTCGAGAACAAAAATATTATGAAACTTATAGAATTGTATTTACGTCCTCTCTGTATTACGTTTTAACTTTATAATTTAGTCTTTTAGTGAACGTTATTATTATTATTATTTGCATAATAATATGGCATGTATCGGCTAAAGTAAACGTTACATTGTTTCATTTCGTTGATAACCAATTAAATTGTTTGAAACAATTATTTTGGAGAACTTTTCAGTCCATTAAAGTCAAACCGAAACCCCAAAGAACCCGGTGTATTGTTTGTTTTTTTTTTCCAAATCTCTTTGGAGATTTGGAAATTTGTAATTTTTTTTTTTGTAATTTAAATTTAATGTCTCTTATCTCCTCTTTCTATGTCAGTTGCCATTTTACTATTGTATAATAAGCGTAAACGTCACGAATTATTGTTAAATAAAGTGTTTTTGCTGTACAGTCTAAACTAGCGTGAACGAAGATATCACGGTTCTTCTAATATCGGTTTTTTTTTTTAATTTAACTTTGCGCAGACTTCACTAACTCCTAATCTTAGCTCTAATGTTTAGTATCCGTGTACTGCATTCGACATTAATGTTATTGTTTGGTTGTAATAAATCGATTTTAGTACGTCAATAACAATAAATTTAAAAACAGGTTTTAAAAAGATGTTAAGGGTAGAGACAACGATCCGGAAAATTTGTTTTTACACACGTTAACAATATATACAATGTACATGTCTTACAGCATTATTTATTTATTTGTTGAATTTTTTACTGTTATATTTATTTCATATTTTTTTTGTTTTTTCAGGTCTTCCTTTAGCACTTCATTTAGTCATATGGTCATGTCTTTTCATCGTTTTGAGCTCCGTATTTACGTACATAGGCAACAGGTAATTTGCACAGTGCTTGTTTTATTTAAAAAAAATAAATAAATAAAAAACCTATACTACAACATTATTCAAACGTATTTTGTATGTATATATTTTTTTTTTTTTTATTGGTATTCATAACATGATGTTTGTTTGTTTCTTGTTAATTAGGTTCTGGAAAAAGTACAAAGTTATGCATAACGTGAAAGTAATTCTGCCGCCCACGTTAAACATAAAGTTTGTAAGTATATTGCACGCGACTCACATACAAGATTAATCTAAATTTGAGTTTTCTGAAGAGATTATTTTTCTGTAGATTTGCATGCACATTATTTTAGTATCTTGAACTATACCTAATGGTTTATAAAGTACTGTTACTTATCGTTTATGTTTATGAAGCAAAAAACGGTGATCCAGAGGTTGTTGGATAAGAAGTTTACTCTCGTCTCTCCAAAGTAAACTTTAAACAACAGTAATTAATTTACCATCAGTCGTGCAATATCGAATTCGCGTATTACAATTTTTTAAGAAAAATGATCGCTTCGAGTCTTTAGATCTAAACGTGTTTATCATAATAATATTACAATCATATTTTGTTTGCGCTACTCCAGAATAAAAGTAAAATTTTTAATTTCTTTAATGAGTACCACCTTATCTAAATTAATTTTAAAATGTGTGTTTATGTTGAAAAAACATTAATTTATTGCACATGATGTATTGCTCGTGTAATTAGATTTTATTGAACACATTATAGGACCTTGAGGGTAAGAGTGCTTGGATACTGGTCATAAATAGTAGATACTTTTTGTTAAAATTAGGTCAATAGTATTATGAAATCCGGGTGATTTAAAAATAATTTGACTAATAACTTTTTACAAAAAGATTTTGATTGCTTTCATAATGCAATTGCACGGTTGGATCAAGTTTTAACTTTTTAACAATCTAAATCACCTTATTGCGTAATATTATGAAACGGAAAATCGTAACAAATGTATTGCGAGTCTACCGAAATTACTGTGGTTTCAGCGCAACATAATGTACTATTTGTCGATTTTTTAAATAGGACAACAGGACGTCATTCACCGTAAACTTTACGGTGTCAAATCTAATAAAAAATTATGTTTGTTTTCTTAAGATTCCCGTCTAATTGTGTATTTCTGAGTTTTATTTTTTTTTTTTCGTTATCAAATTCAAACTAAATTTTATTTTTCTTCATTTTTAATAATTCACCTCGCGTTTGTCAAAACTCGATATTATTGATTATTATTATTATTATTATTTACGACTTGAATCGTTTTAAAACAAGTTTTCACACAATACACAGTCTTACCTTTTTTTCTTTTTTTTACGTTAAATTATCTACACAAAACTTACCCACTATATTTTTGCCTCGTAATATATACAGTATTCCGAAAAAATGTTGAACGTCCGGTGTACGTTTTCGTCGTTTCTCTAAAAAATACATTCACATTAGAATGGAGTGAGAAAATTTGTAAATGTCGTAAATATTTCAAACACCTTTATAATGATACATCAACAGAGTATATACATGGGGTCAATGTAGTCAATCAAAAATCACCCTGTCACAAAAATTCACTTTTATTTTAAGTTGACACGTGTTTACTAAAAATAAAATTTAATTTTTTTTTGGTGACCGATTTGTTTATCTCACTGTACATTCTATACTTATAATAATAACAACGTCGATCACTGACAGGATCATTTTAACGACGATTCCGACGACGTGTTGGACGTGAAGCGGAACTATTACGTGGAGGACGGACACATCATCTACGACGGGGCGCCGGCCGAAGGCATCGTGTTCAACTCGGCCAATATAGTGCCCTTGATCAACGGCCGGAACAACGGCGGTTCCGATAGCGACAAACTGTCGCAGTCCCAGGTAAACTATATTGATATTTTTATTATTTACAATATTATGATCTTCACAGAAGACGTGTAGAGAGTAACCTAACCTTAAGCGTGGGTCCTTTGTGCGCGAATGGGCTTTATTATGATCGACGTGTGAAACGTAGAATATTAAGTGTTGTTCGACGATGTGGGGTTTTATATGTGATAAGAGATGTTCCACTAAGACCTAAAAGGTAAGTTTTACAGGAGTTTGGCATGTTGTCTTACGGTGCTCTTGGACAGTGGTGAACAGGAAAATCGAACAGAGTGTGGCGGAAATGAGAGAATGGTTTGATATGTGGATGAGCGGGGAGTACAACAATCGGTGACGATAGCAGGGACTAAAAAACTGTGTGCAATACGAAATGTTTAATGTGTAGAATGAAAAAGTGTGTATGAATTGGTACTGAAGTATCGTTTTATGTTTCCTAGTAAGTTTTTTTATTTTAAGTTCAAACAGTTTTTTAACTTGTAGCAAAAATATTCAACTTGGCTCATAAATTTTGTATAGATAGTCGAAACTGGGTAAAATTGTTTGAATGTCGTTGTCGTATGTTCGAACGAGTGTTAAACGTGAAAAGTTTTTAGTGATCAGCTCATTGTAAACGGAACAAATTTTGTCAGAAATAAAAAAAATAACCGATATTTACAACAAGAAAAAAGTGTCACTGTTCAGTTTTCGGCGTCGTTTTTGTGAAAATCGAAGCATTTTTAACCTAACCTCCCGGCGGCAGTTCACAGAAAACGATTTCTGTGGCATTTTTTAAACATCTCAAGGATATAATTAACCTATAAATAGGTAGAACTATTACGAGGAGGAAATAGACTCCAATAACAAACCGATTTCGATATTTCATAAAGCATGTAACACGAGACAATCGATATTTTCGTCTCTGAGCACACGCGTTCGCCGCTCGTCCCTAGCTTTCAAAAAAAAAAAGGCCGAATTCAACCGGACCCGACCGGCTAAGTTTCCGCCAAGCCGGTTTTCTCACTCTCTTTGCGCTTCAAAAAACCTCCGCCTTTCGCGTACCGGAAATTTCAAAACTGCACTGCGCCAGGAGTATATAAACACTGTTTAATAGTGCTCGCGCGATCCCCGTTTAAATCCCGTGTACACATACCTGTTATTGCGACGAAAAAAAGAATGAATAACACACACGCAACTCCTCGCGTTTTTTATACTATTGTAAAAAAAAATTTCAATATTATTATTACACCGCGATAACAAGGCTAATTCATCATTATGTACACCGGTCCGCAGATGCGGCGGCGGGGTTGTTGCAGAGAGGAGAGTGTCGTCGAAACTACAATCGTATTTTACAGATCTCTCACCCCGGCCGCGCGAATTACAATTTGAATGGGCGACAAACAAAACCGCGCGCGCACAGTGGTAAATCGGCTTATATCTGCGGTCGCGTGGGGTGGCAAATAGGGGTTGTGGCGTTATTATATTTTGTACACACCGAACGTGTGTGTGTGTACAATTATTCGTTTACGATTTGCTCTCGCGGCACAACAAACAATACTCGTATATACAATAATAATATAATGGAGACGTCAAAAGACACGGCCTTTTTGTGTTTATTGAAGAATACAGGCCGTTATTAATGTATAACGTACGTATGTATGTATGTGGTGACGCAACGCATTTCGATTACGACGATCCGTGAAAATTTGAGACCGCGGGGAAAAAGTCTGGTTAGAACGACGCGTTATTTTATCGTCGTCGTCGTCGCCCCTTACCGGCGTGTTATGTTACGGACATAACACATAAATATTCCAAAACAATATGAACCCGTTTCGACGACGACGATGATGATGTTATACGCGCTGTTTATAATAATAGCTCAATATAAACAACGCGCGAAAAGAGTGAAAAAAATGGACGAAAAAAAACGACGAAATTTCTCAACACAAAAACCGGCGCGCGACGTAATACAGTAATCGCACGCACCCCTTTACCACCTACCCCCGCGCGCCGTTCTCGTAAGCCGTGTACTCTCGCCATAAACTGTTATTATGATGCGCGTCTGCTTCATGAGCGCAGCGAAGCACGCATATTGTTTTTTTTGGATACCGAGCGAGTTTAGTAGCGAGGAAATGTGGTGTATGGTTTTTTTTGCTGTCGACAACGGGTAAAAAGGACGCTCTGCTCTTTATTAGAGTCTCTCTACTGATATGGACTCAGGCGGTTTGGAGTTCGAGTTTTATTTTGGTGCGAAAATCTCACGGCGAAATGTTTAAAATTTTAAGATTCGTGACGAGGTTTCCGTACACAGAAGAAACGCACCGATTTTCAAAGTCGGTACGTCTCGTGATAGGTCTATGAACTCCACTAGTACTCTGGTCGAAGCTCGTTATGAAGTTTCGTCCCGTAAAAACCGAAAAAACAAATAGAAATTTGACATTTTCACGTTTGTAATGACGTTTTCGCGGGTACTCCTCGACGTTTTTCGTTTCCACCCAGGACTTGTTAGATTTGGAATGAGCTGGCTCAGAATCGGTTTTTTTCGAACGCAATCTTTTTCACGTATTAAATAATTACGGACAAACTTTGAAACCGATGACCCGCCCGTGGTGCACCTCTTTCCGCCGCGGTACCGTTCTTTTTCCGGTCTAATTTCAACGTGTTTAATCCGTGCCAGCTTTTCTTAAAGACTATTTTTTCGATAGGTCTGGCATCCTGTTTTGGCGTTTCACATACTTTTTGAGTTTGCCGAAAAAAAAAAAATTTTTTGGCGATACTTTCGGACTCTCGATGACGTTTTCGTGTAGAACGGCTCCGATTTTTAAAATCGTTAACTTTTCCGACATGTCTGTGGTGATATTTTGTCGTGGTGGATGGGAGAGTGAGAACCGAAAAACCGACTTTAAAAAAAAAGAAAATTTCTCGTCAGTCGTGATGAATATAGAAGAAGATGCTGACGCGCAGTAAGAGAAGGACCGAAGACGGAGATATATGTGGACGAAAAGATACGAGGGACGTTAATGTGTGTGTGTGTGTGTGTAGGGGATGTGAACGATCGTGGACAAAACTGTTGTTTTTGTTCCAATTCTTCTGTATTTTTTTCTTTTTTTTACAGTTCGCGATGCCGTCGTCCCCCTCACTATCGGTGCCGGTCCCGACGTCCAGCGGCGGCAACTGTGCCAAAGCCAAGAGCGACGACGAAGACCCGCCGCGGCCGACCGAACCGGTTCTGCCGTTCTTCACGCTGCCCGACACGCCGCCGCTGCCGTCGTTGTCCACGATGCCGTCGCGGCCGTCCACCACCGCATCGGCCGCGAACGTCGTCGTACCGCCGTTACCGCCTGCGCTGCCCGCGCCGCGGATTTCGATGCCCGTTCTGGCGCCCGTTTTACCGACGTTCAACCGCGGTTATCAGCAACACCTGCACAACCTCCGCGGTCACGGTTATCAGCAGCACCATCTCGGCGGCGGCGTGGTCACGGTCGTCAACGGCGGCGGCGGCGGCGGCCTCAACATGTGCGGCGGCGGCGTCGTCGTCGCGCCGGTGACCATCGACTGTTACGTCGGGGATCAGCAGCCGACGACCGACGAGGACGATGAGGACGGCGGCGGCGGCGGCGGCGACGAGGGCGTCCAGCACGGCGGCGACGAGGGAGGCCAGCACGACGGCGACGACGAGGGCCAGCACGACGACGACGACGAGGGCCAGTACAGCGACGACGACGACGAGGGCCAGCACGACGACGACGACGACGACGATGAGGGCCAGTACGGCGACGGCGACGACGCAGAGGAGGAGGTGCAGCACGGCGACGGCGCAGAGGAGGTGCTGCAGCAGCACCGCGACGACGGCGACTCCGCGGACGACAGATTATCGTCCGAACTGCCGCCGTCGTACACTGTCGAGAGCGTTCACGATGTAATAATACAGGTGAGACGAGTCGCCTTACGTTAGAATATATAGTCGGCGTAGTAAAAAACCAAAGATTTCAACTACCGGAATTTTCCGGCGTCGGGTAATACCGGAATTTTTTCGTTATACCGAAAACACCACCGGCCCCGAGTCAGGGAAGAAAACGTAGATTTCACCCGTATTTTTCTCACAAGCAGTCCTGTTCCCGTGAAAAATAATGAATTTATCCTGGACAAAATAGTTTCCATACTTTGAAAAATAATGATTTTGTCGACATTTACGTGTATCATTTCGTATACGACTTTTTATAGAACACACAAATTAGACCGTTTTTCGTCCATGATCGCCGTGTCCAAGCGCAGTCCATAGGTTTATTTATATCTATACCCTAGTGGCGGCAGCCGACCCCGGATTTTTATTTTCACGTACTTCATAAAACGTTTGAAAATTCATTTTGTAATCCAGGTTGGTGCCAGTGCGCTACTAAAGAAGAGGAGGAGGTCTACGCTATAAGATCCTCTAAAATATCATATGTTTCGAAACGTTTTATAATTTTGACGAGCGCTACTTGCTCAAATGTCAATGACTTTGAGAAATAATACATTTTATTCGTCGGACGAATTTCGTGGCGACTCTTGGAATTATCAATCGTTACGAGTACTAATGCAAGGTGTTTTCATTTTCGCGCGACATTCGAAACGCGTCAAAATTAACGACGTATTTAAACGATTGACATATAATACTTTGCCGTTGACTTGCGTGGATCGAATTTTAAAACCGCGATGGCGGGGCGGCCGAATGAATTTCCACACAACAATATTGTTCGGCGTAACTACCCCCGGTCGTCCCTGGGGAACGGCGACGACAATCGTAATGCTCTGCTGCGAGGGGTAAACTGTGTGCGGGGATGACACTTAAGCCCGGGGGACGTGAACGGATTAACGCCGGTGAAGTGACAGCGAATGGGCCTCGTTTCAGGTCAATAAAATCCGAAATCGCTTAAGCGCGTTTTAGTCGTTTAATATGTATTGTGTACTCGACGAAACAAAACTAGCACACAGTAGTACAGACGAACGAATCGAGTAGGTACACACTACACGTGTAACACGTAATAATTAAAATATACAGGGCGTGTCTCACCCCCGACGTGGATGATTTTTTTTTTAATCCGATTTTCGCCAATTTGTTTTTAACCGTACGACGATATGCGAGGAAAATTCTTGTAGTTTTCAATTGTAGACGAATCCAACGTAGCCCCAAAATAGCGAGCCCGTGTACTTTCTCTGAACGCTTTAAAATACCCATAAGAGATGAGCAGACGCAATGTAAATGATCAAAAATTTCGGTTTTAAACGACAGACTATTATATATAACAGACCGTGCTTTGTAATCAACGCGATTTTACGTAGCTAATCATCCATTACACCATGATATTGCGATTTATATACGCCCATTTTTTTTGGTTATTAACTATACCACCCCGTTTGTAAGACGATGCAAAATAATACGAAAACACAGTATTCGGATCGTCGTACAGAAGATATTCAGATAACAGTTTTGCCGAGTTTTCGAAAATGGTAATAGCCGATTGAATTGTTGTGTCCGCGTACGAAAGTTTTAAGGAAAATCATGCCTACGAAATGGCTATTTTGAATTTTACGAATTACTGAAAAATTAAAAAAACACGACTAATATACAAACGTTATTTTAAACTAACAATTTTTAAAGTCTGTTTTGACGTTATACACGTTTTTAATCACGTAGTATTATTAAGTTTTAAATGGTCTGTGACATTACGTCAGTATTAATTTGTCTATTGTTCTAAAAAAATAATCGGTAAAATTAATGTTTTTGAAGACAGTTCTCTGGAGTTGTTCTACCAGACAACACTAAACTTTTACAATTCGTGATAAAACCCCTACGTAAGTAACGACTGGATTTGGCACCACGGTGTTGAGAATATGAGAGTCACTTTTTTAGATTGTTCACAGCGTTCTTAGGTAAACTATATACTAAACTTAAATGGCAACAATAAATCGTACGAAAAATTAGCTAAAAGGCTTTTAGTAAAAGCTGATGTAGGTGTACGTAATGTTTTGTTCGTCTGAAAAAAACATAACTGTACGGACGATCGGTTTCGGTGAGAATTTAAAACCGTTTTTAGTGACCGTTTTTTTTTTTTTCAGAATTATAGTAAAAAACTATTCGATCATATCAACTGCGTTTCTATACAATTTAAATAATCCCATCATGTTAGGCAGATAATTATAAAAAAAAATGTATCTCGTTATCTCAACAGAGACAAAAATCGTTTGTTTCGTCATTTTTACTTAATCTAAATCAAAAAAAATTAGAAAATTTTACACAAAAAAGAAATCGTACATTACGCGTGTAGGTACCGGCAATTTTTACGAGAACTTCACCTATTGAAGCCGATTTAGTTTGAAACGAGTCGGTAAACAGTCGGGTTGCACACTTTTGATTACGATAAATTGAAATTTTTGTTGATATCGCGTATAATAAATAATTCCAACACATTAGGAAAACAAACGATTACACTTTCCGTTGAATATTTTTTTCCCCTTCGTGATTAGCTTTGGGTTATTTTTAAACCCTCTCCCCCCCAGAATAAAATCGTAACACTGGATTTTTTAAAATTACTATTTGTTTGTTACGACTTGCGTCGTCGATGTACGATAAATTGAATTGCACGTCATTATTATTATACAAGTTTTTACGTATCTTGGCGCAAAATTTGAACGATCCCTTTTATCTTCGGGAGTTTCGTTTGGAAGATTAGAGCCCCCCTAACTGTGCATATTTACACATTTTTTGTTTATTAATTGGCCTGCATCAAACCTCTAATTTAAAATCTAAATAAAATACCTCTCCGATTGTTGGTTTGAAATCCTTTACTTCCCAGGCCCCCACCCCCGCAGCTCGTCTATTGATCGTATTGATATTTACTCGTGTTATGTGTTGCCAGGAGGAAGAGCCGTATCGGCCTTTTATACTACCGCCGCCGAGTAACTTCGACGACCATCCACAGCGACCTGCACAAACGGTACAAACGGAACATCCGCAAGTGCAAACGGAAGTGCCGCCGCAAGAACAAACGGAACAACCGCCGCAGGTACAAACGGAAGTGCCGCCGCAGGTACAAACGGAAGTGCCGCCGCAAGTACAAACGGAACAACCTCCTCAAGAACAAACGGAAGTGCCGCCGCAGGTACAAACGGAACAACCGCCGCAGGTACAAACGGAACAACCGCCGCCGCAGGTACAAACGGAACAACCGCCGCAAGTACAACAACAACCGGTGGAAACGCAGCAACCGTCTCGACAACAGCCGCCGCCGCAGCAACGGAACCGCAACGGTAACGACGGTTATTGCGGCAAACACATGATGATCGCGGTCGCCGCGGCGGCAGCGGCGGCCGCCGGTGGCGCCAACGATCCGGAACAGCAGCAGCAGCAGCAGCTACAGTCGCCCGCGGCGAACGGCGTCGTCGTCCCGGTTTCGTCGACGACGGCGGCGGCGGCGTACGTCCTGATCGACATGATAAACGCGCAGAAACGGCTGCTGGACAAGACCGCGGTGGTGAACCAGCAGCCGTCGCCGCCGCCGCCGCCGCCGTCGTCCGCGGCGCCGTCGGCGGACGCCGTGGGTTGCGGGTCGGCGGTCGCTCAGCACGCGGCGGACGCAAACGTAGAGGTGACCACCACGTAGCCGCTGCTAAAACCCACACCCGTTCGCTGTACATAACAAAAACTACAATTTTTTTTTTTTTAATTATTTGTCATAATATTATATAAAACCACCTTCACACCGGCTCGCGCCGCCCCTGAGTGTGTGTGACGTTAAATTATCGTTGTTTCGTACGCACGCCTAAAAAAAACACCACTCGAACCGCGTGAAAAGATGCTCAATCGATAAAAAGAAATCAGCTAGTTAGTTACTGTTTTTAAGGAACGTTGTCGTATCGATCGATACTGAAATAATGAAATTTATTACGAGACGAACGCGTCTTTTTGTATTGAGGTTTTTCACATCGCATATTTTTTACGCCTGTCCACCCACCACCCGCGAGTGGCCACCGGTCGGTCGCGCGCTCGTTCGTTGTCACCACCGCCCAACGGTTATGACGTCGTCGTCGTCTTCATATAACGATAGGTACCTATAATATGTTTTTACGAAATTAATTTTGAAACGTGTCCGAATTGTTTGATGAAAAAACGTTTTTGTTCGTTTTTATCGACTTGTTTATTATTATGATTATTATTATGAGTTCGTTTTTGTTGTTTCGTACCGTCTCGACGCGTCACGCGCATCGGCACACAACGATCGCTCGCTGTTATATCCGTGTCGATTAAAATATCACGACTTTTAAAAAACGATGTGTGTTTACTTGACTCTATTTTTTATTTACGTTGTTATATTGACGGTCATGTATCGTTTGTTGCTTGTTACATATATATATATATTGTAATAATATATCGTATTGGGTAAATGGTATTTAGTTGAGGGTCTCAGATGTTGATTGTTGATTAAATTATATAGGTAAGTAGCGCTCAAAAAACAATTGTGTTCAGTCAGCAGTAGTTGTTGTACTAAACGTTATAGAGATAATATTGTATCACCACGGTACACAAGCACTAAAATTATATGAATTTAATATTATTATACGGGGTTATTTTATTGTGAGTTTTTTTTTTTTTTCTATAAGCCGTTGACGGCTTATATTTGTTGGTCCAATCGTTTTTGACGAAAAAGTGAGAGAAACGTATCAGTGTTTACATGCCCACACATGCAAGGATAAAAATATAAATATATATATATATATTTATGTTATTTTTAAATACGTTATATTTTGTGTCTCGTTTTATTATTAGAAAGAAATTTGTTCTCTTTCTTTCTATTTTGTATTATCAATGTTTCCAATCGTTTGTACTTCTTCGAGTGTTTTCACGTGTTTCGTGACGATACATATTTGTGTAACGTTGTTTTCATAATTATATTTCTACGCATTATTATAATTTTCTACTCGAATAGAATAGTTGTTTTTGTTTCGTTCGTACGGCGGTATTAATTTTACATAAAAATTACGATGTATGATGTTATGTATTGGTACTACACCTACTGTTTAATATTTACGTGTAACGTTGTCATGGTGCCATAAAGATTGATATCCAAACTAAAATATTGTTTTTTATGATTATATATAACTATTATTATTATTTATTTACGTGTGTATCATAACAGATGTAAACGCGTAAGTTTCATTTAAGTCAGTGTTATTACTATTACTCTAAATTGGAAATTATGACCCAATGTTATGTGCTAAAAGTTTTATGTATGTAAACCTAGACGTTAGAACCTCTTAAATGCATTACCACGTTTGCGTCACGAATGTTGTGACTGTTGAATGTACGTTAGCTATACTACTAGTGTTATTTTGTCTTATTTGATGTTTAAAATTTGAATAGATTTAATATGTTAAACACTGAATTTAAAATAATTTTTATCATTACTATTATTATTTGTTAAATTATAAGTATCAATATGATGTTCTAACTGTCCTTACTTACAATTATGTGAATGATGAATTGATGAACGTGTTTGAAAAAATATACATACATTAAACAGGTTAACAAGAAGTTAACTTATGCAACAACATCCTTCAGTTATATATATTTCCAGAGTTATACAATTCACTAGTGTATAGTTCTTCAAAGTAATCAACTACTTTGTTGTTTATACACAAATCTAGTACTATTTTTTAAAAGGTTTTCCATAGAGCATTTTATCATGTGTAATACACATTTTTGTATCATTTGTAATAATTTAAACGGTTTACGCAGAAGATTTTAAGCTGGTTTTTACTGGGTTTTTTTCTTCTCTTGCCAAACAGGATTCATTACACACACACATGTCAAAAAAATAGTTTTGGCAATAAAACACTCGCTGATAAAACTTATTGATTTTGACTATTAATAAGTCTGCTGAGTTTGTGAAAACCAAAACGTTTTTTGTAGAGCGCTGTTAATTCAACCGAATCATCACGTTGTTTTTGGACTAGCGTCGAAAAGTTTTGTTTCATTTAAATATTCACTATATTATTGATATTTGAATGAGATGAGATGATGATATATTTATTTTAGTAATTAAAGATTATACGAATCGAACTAAAATTGTTTTAAGTATTACTAGTTTAGCTCTACACTAGAGTAAAACATTGTATTGTAGAGCACAAGTCTAGTGATAATTAGATAAGAAGAAAAACTTAGAAAAATAATAATAATACAAAATATACAAGGTAATAGAAGATCGTTTACACATTTTAACAAAGTTTGAAAAAAGTGTTGTATACATAATTCATAAATAATACAAATTATTAATGCAGAACCATTTTTTAATTTGAACAGTTTAGTTTATACTTAGGAATTTCATTTAGAAGACACCTTAACCCGACGCGTACTTTGAATATTTTTTGGTACAAATGTATTGAAAAAGGTTTTCCTGAAATTATGTTTGGTTTTTAATTCGAAATAAATTATTTTTGTGAACATTTCAGCATATTGCTTGTTTCTTAATTTATCTACGTCTAATACTCTGAATGATTCAACTATATTTTTTAATTATTTTATAAAAAAAGTTAAGAAAATGTTATTTTGGTAATACCAAAAACGATTCTTAGGAACTAATCAAAGTAAATTTGTCCAGACATATTGAAAATATAGTATCATATTTGTTTGTAACTGATGTAACTGATCCTTGTGTACGATATGTGTCATTTTTTTACAAGCCGCTGACAGAACACAAATATAATGATTATTATTGAAATCTATTTTTAAATTCATTCTATGTAAACAAATTATTTCAGTACAATTAAAATTGAATCAATTATCTGAACACTACTCACTTGAATACTTTATTTTTTAAGTCACTTATCACAATATGTTCCATGTTCTTTTATTCACTCATCGAAAATTCATTAATAAATCCTAACAGTTTGTAAGTAGTTAAGTGGCAAATCGTTGTGCAACCAAAAATGCCCACAACGAAACAATAATGGTTTTATGGAGTTCTGTACAGGCAAGTTAGGTACATCAAAATTAAAGTATAAACTATTTATTGTTAAATTTTGTTACTTTCTTTGTGTATTATGTTATATAATTTATAACTACCAAAATCGGTTGATACTTATAATTTATGTAGTTATTTTGAATTACGTTTAACGGGCAGTTTTGAGTAGGTAAGAAAAAATGATGTTATTTTTGTGACTGTAAAATGTCAAATTATTTGCACGAAATAAAATAAATGATACAATTTTGTGGGCTTCTTTCTTGATTTTTAAAGATTGATATTTCTTTCGGATCAAAAACATTATGTCATGTTAAACGCAGCTACTGTGAAACATCAAAACAATACCAATTGTCTGCTATGAGAGTATAATTATAAACTTATAAAAAAAATTTAAAACTATTGTAAACGCAGTTATGCTGAAATGTTGCAGTGTTGAGATCATTTATTTATAATAAATTGTGTTTTTTTTATGTACAATGTAGTATTTAAATACCTATAAACTTATTATTCTCATTGCCATTTAGAACAATAACTGCTCATGTTCTACAGAACTTTATATAACAACAATGAACACCAGCTTAAAACAGTTGCGTGGACTAAAAATTTGTATTTATTTCATGCAATAATTCATAATAGTTGACTGATTTCTATTTTTTTACATCAAAAAGCATCATGTGGCCGTCGGCGTTTCTATTGAAGTTCCACCACCGACGCTCATAAACGAAAGGTACGTATTCCATCCCAAGGATACTACAGACATGGTCAAAACCCTGTACTGATGCGGAACAATGCTGAAATTAAACGCCTGTACAATTGGCCAAATCTGTGGGAAAAAAAGTTATCGACGTTTATTTAAATAAATATAAGTACCTCTATATATTTAAATACACAGAATATATTTTTAACAAATTAGAATGGCCAGAGTATTTGAATAGTATACGACAACAAGTTTTGGCCGTAGTTTATTCTTATGAATTGGGAACAATAACCAACTATAAAGGTCAGAGGATTGTGACACGTATTGTGTGTGGGAGAGAAAACGAAACATTAATGAGAAGACCTTAAAAGGGAAGAGATCACAAGGCAGTCCCAGGAAAAGACAGCTGAATGGAAGACCTGATGAGGATGGGTAAACTGGAAAGATATAATAATAGGTTCATGACGAGGGCAGATGGCCGTAAGATCGTGGTGGAGGCTCTCAGAGAGTGGTTTCGCCAGGAAACAAGAAGAATACTTTATAAGTCTAACGATGCTTACCATATAACTATTGAGCATAACGGACACGTAGTTGTTTTGCAATTGTTTTCGGACCTGCGGCCATTCGTCTCCGCTGAACACTCGACTCATTGTCATTATGGAACCGGAAACAATCGGCGACGCAATCAATTGGTCGGCCAATATTTTTTTCACCAGCGTTGGCGCCGTTTTTGCGCCGGTTCCGATTTTGTCCAAGACTTTATACCACATGGTAACCGACGGTCCGACTGCGCAGCCTATGGACACGTAGCGCATTGTACGTAACCAGTCGACGTCGTCAGGTTTACGTTTTTCCACCGCTACTTGTGCGGTCAAATCGCCAACGCCGAACAGAAAACCTAAAGTAACGTTTTTTTTTTTTCAATGTTCTAACACTTATTATTACGGAAAAATATTAAAACACCGCGTAACAATTATAACGATCGAGCACCTGTTTGAACGAGGTTCGTCCTCACCGGATACTTTTGATTATAACATTTGTACCATTTTAATAAGGAAGCCATTTTTGTCTTTCGTTTTCTCCGGCCGAGCTTCTCGGCAGAACGATCCGTAAACTATTATTACCGTCTTGTAGGTAAACAAACTGCTGCAGGTCGGGAAACTGATCGGTTGTTGCAACAGTATAAGAATATAGGTAGCTGTTGCGTATTCGACCAGAGGACGTCTGACGGTCAAAATTTTTTTTTATAGCTTTTATCGATAGATATTTTGCTGAACTCGGACAATAATTGTTGCCATCAATTAAAGCCATTAACACACATTTTACTTTATAGTTTATAATAATAACCAATTCAAACGTGATAAATGACGAACGTATTTTGCAAAATGAATATAAGATAAGCTTTACTACGACCACATGAAAATTATTCATGTTATCTGTGTAACGAACATAGAATTGTTTATGTTATATAAAAAAAAAAAAAAACAATACTCATTCCTCAACCTGCGCTCGGAATTTACTAAACAAACAATAATCGTAACGGTTTTGACATCGATTTTCTGTGAGAATGTTCTGTGGTAAAAAAGTATTAAAAGCAAAAAGTATTATGTCCAAAAAAAACCTACCGTTTCATCGTAACAATACAGACCTTGTTCATAGGTTTATGGTTACGACGATGGGTCGAGCGCTGCAAAATGTTCATAAAACTTTGCTTATAAATTATAATACATTTTTACCACAGAATATTCTCACAGAAAATTTATGTTGAAACTGTTACGATTATTGCTTGTTTTGTAAATTCCCATCGCAGATTGAGGAATGAGTGTTGTTTTTTTTTCATTTAAAAACACTTTTTAGGCAGGTTTAACTAAAAGTAAAAATGCTCCTATCTCAACGAACAATTAACGCGAAAAAAAAAAAAAAACTACCAACTATGGCTACCTATTTGTCCGTAGGTTGCTATAGTTTTTTTAATTAATCACTTTTTCGGATAGAAGGATACATTCGTAAAACGCATACCGCATTGAAGGCCGGAAAACGGTCGAGATGGTAATTTTTAATTACCTACTTTTTGAGCTAAAAGTGAAAGTTTGAAATTTCCAAAACTGCTTCAAATGACTTGAAATTCGTACACGACATTAAGAAGGGTTAAACGCAATGATTGTGCGTAAAATTGGAACCGACTTAGAAAATTTTTGAATGACTTACCGAGCTTTGAAAATTTTAGATTTTTGCTGTTATTCTAATTTCCAGTTTAATGTCTAAATACATGTCTAAAAATACATTTGTTTGGTTGAAAATTTTTAAAAATTGGTCAACACAGTTTGAGTTTAAATACGATTTCACATTGATATATTTTTGTTTTTGGCTATTTTTTCAAAAAATTGTTCAATCATCAAATTTGTAATGAAATTTAATCCCGTTAGAATTACGTCTGAAGTCGTCATAAAAATGTACATCGATAATTTTTTAACTAAATATATAGGTAACTTGAAAGTTATTGTAATTATGTAGGTTTTAATGGTTTTAATTAAAATCATAAACAAATCATGTAATTTTCTAACATAGAATCTGTCAATAATAAGATTTTGAAATCACCGAGTGGCAAGTTCATAAGTGATTTAGAATCAATTCACTTTATCGATAGACAAAAATTCACCAATAAATTTGTTTTATAAAAATAGTTTATACATTTGTGGCTATGTATGCTTAGACTAATTGGTTAATCAACACAATTTAGGAAATTTTTTATCTTTGTCTAATGGTAGTCTAGGGAGTGAGAATTTATATTATTATAATAATTTCTAATAACAGTTTACTTTTAGTAATACAATTTATTTATATGGTTGAACCAGCAGTATCTATAAAAAATAAGTTTAGTGGGTGTAAATGCGGTGTTATAAAAATAATTTATATTGAAAAACATTATGACGATGGTAATACTATTGGTACTGGTGAAAATCTTTAAATCAATTAAGGGGATGGAGACCTTTATTTTTCTCTGTCTATCTAAGTTTTCCTTGCAAAATGTATCGAATGATCAAATGCTGCAATAAGGATATAAATACAAAACAAATTTTGATGTTTAATTTTAGGAAAATTTATGACAAAAAAATCAATAACGTTTGAAAATTGTTTTCAAGTAGGCTTTATGGCAAATTAAAATTAGTTTTCAGAATCCTTATCATATCATTAGAAAAACCTGTGCATTCTGTAAGGGAAACATCTTAATTCCTATGATTTGTGTGTGACAGAGGAAAAAATCAAGGTTCCCGATCCCCCTAATGTTGAAAATTTAACAAAGAATTGTGTTTTATAATTTATTGCCTATTTTTAGTTTTTAGGAGAGCAATTATTACCTGCAGAAGAGAGACCACCATAACTAAATGACTGCAATATATATGTGCACAAGTTTTGTAATTTTTGTATTTATATTTTGTTAATATTTTGATTATCTTATGTGCTTTTATAGATTTAAATATGTGAGTGGACTGTGATCATAGGTATTTTTTTAAAAATATATATTTATTTATTAACTATTAAAAACTAAATTCAAAATAAATTTACATGTTAAATTTTGTAATGCTTAATAAATTATATTTCTTTAATTAAAATAGCACTTTATACCAAAAAAGTATGTATTATTTATTACTGATTGATTTTATTTTATTTAAAATTTGTATTATATACCTACCTAATGTATTTTAATTGAAAGTTACTTGAAATTTTTTAAAACATAAAAGTACAATAAAATAATGCACTTACAATTTTGGTTTGAATTTAGTATTGAATGCAATGGTCATAGTGAATAAAAACCATAAATGCATTATTCAAGTGACAATATTTATCAAAATACAGCAAAGGCAGTACTCAGGTACTGAGAAAATATTGTAGCCATACCTAATGTTGTAATAAAAAACTATTGTAATTGTTGAAATTAATAGTTAATATCTGTAAGTTTCTATGAAGGAATTACAAATTAAAGTAGAAAGGAAAAATAGCATAATTCTACATTGTTCACTTTTTGATGAGTAGACAAGATTAAGTTTAAATTTACATTAGCCAACCAACTGTAAAAACTTAAATATATTTAGGTACAAGATAATTTTAAATGAAATAGCATTATTTAATAACTGCGTACCAAGTACAAATGAATTTCAGAGTTATACTTTAAATAATTTTAGTTATTTACAAAATTCAATAATAACATAATTATTAAATATGTTTAGTTATAGCTTTTGCTATTTATGTTGACCTAACTCTCTATAATATATTAATATGCTATTATAATCCATTTCACCCATAGGAATGTAGATTAATTTATACACCATGCTATTTCAAGCTGCCATTTTATGTTGCTAACTATGGTTAAAATTTATCGGAATGCATGTGTGTGATTCCTTTCTATAAATCTCAAATTTTATTTTTCTCTTCTTTTTTAATAATCAGGTCTAATAGAGATTATTCATTTTATTTTTTTAAATTCTCAAGTTGTTTGATATTGAGAATTAAATTTTTGAAAAAAATTATCTATATTCAAAATTGTATTTATATGTCAAAAATATTGTCTACATAATATTTACAGACTTTTTTGGGGGGAATTAGGTTGTTTTTTTCAGTTCTGTTTTAAACCTACTTATGAATATTTCAGCTAAAAAATGTGATAACAAGGGATTGCCCATAGCATTTCCATTTGTTTGCTCAAAGTATCAATTGTTAAATTGAAAAATTGTTGACCCATACTTAGTTTTGTTAAGTTTGTAAGTTTTTAAATTTTTTATTTCTCTAACCCTATTTATTCTAACCATGCTTTAGTAAAATTAAATTGTTAATCAAACAAAATTCTTGGAAAAAGGACCAAACTACACCAAATGAATTTATAAATTATCATATATTTTAACTTCTTAACTATTTTTATTGATAAAGTATCAAAATATTTGAAATTGGTGAAGATGTTAACTAAATGCTTGGCTAAAATATGCCTAATATAATATATAGGTATTACTGGCGGTAGTTCATGTTGTTTTCTAATTTAATTAGATTTATTAGGAAACAGTGAAACAAATTTTCTCATACAAATAACAAAAATTTGTTTGTAATAAACTCATGTTTATAATGGATTAACAAAAATTACACTTACCTACCAAAATATAATTGATACCTCTGTTTTATCATTTTTTACTGTATATAAGAATACCATTTTTTAAAATGGTTAGTTTCCATTACACAAAAAAAATAAATAACCAAATAAAATAAAACAAACAAAATAAATATATATATTTCTCTTTAAAAATGTCAACAAAATTCAAGTTAAAACCCCACAAAAATCCTAGATGTATTCATAGAGATGAGGTAGTAAAAAACAATACTCTAGACTAATTTAAATTACACAACTACTCACATCACCAACGGAAATTCGTGTATAAGTTATTTGTTGCGCGACATGTGAGCAGTTGATAACCATATTCGTTGTTGTCACTATCACCATCATTTTCAATCTGAAATTTGCTTTCCATCCATTGGTGTTGTTTGGCCTTCCAGCTTTCTTCTTCATTGTCTTCACTGTCATCACCATCATCTTCTTCTTCGTAAGGCATTTGCTCTGCAGTAGTTAGTTGCTCATCATTTCTGTTATGTCCAACATTCTCCTAATAACAAATATCAACTGGTTAATGCCAAGTGTAATTATTTTTTCAAGCCTATTTAACAGTAATAGAACAAAAAAAACCAGAGGTAGAGAGCAATTATTACTAAGTACATAAATAGTTAAAATATATTTTTGTTATCAAATTAATAATATATTTTGGTATATTCTTTGCCCATTGCAGAGCGGCAATTGCACATGAACACCCCGGATCAGTTCAAACGTTCACCTTAACGGTGAACGTTAAGGTTAAGGAAAATATTAGTTTTGTTATTTATTTAATTATTAAAATATAGAAATAAAAATTTTAATTTGTATACCTAAGTATGTTGTGTTAATAAACTGTATATGTATTAAGTAAAGAATAATTATAATGACTAATCTGTAACTATAAATTACAAACAAATTTCATTTATGCAGTTCATTTAAACAAAAAAAAAATATTTTCATCTTACACTGAATAAAATTTAAAATATATAATTTTGTATTGGAGTCAGTATAACTTATAAAATCAATTATTGTACCAATAGATCGCAAAATATATTAATATTTTTCAAGATGTATACATCAATTTTAAAATAATGGTCAACCATTTAAAGCAATGCAATTCCTACTTCACAAAAAAAATCAAAGTTTTTTCATAGTTCAGAATATCTATCACGGTATATTATATACTATAATATACCGTGGAATCAATTAAAATGTTACGTTTGAAAAACCTTGGCCTTTTAAATTAGGTTTTTTAAACATTTTTAGACGCTTACCTAAATGATTAATTTAACTAAAGACGAAAATATGCGACAATTTCAATATTTTTATTAATTAGGTGTTTGTTTTACTTAATAAGTCTCTAGAGGCTATTGTTAAGTGTAATAACAAATTGCAAGCATTAATCTAACTTTTTTTTTGGCAAAACATTTCAGTAATTTAAAATTTTATTAACTATATTAAGTAACTAAAAATTATGAATTTGAAGAAATCAGAGACAAATAAATTATGACTACCAACTTATTCTAATCATTCTATTTATTGACTAAATGATAAATTAGAATTGTTTATGATTATAAAACAAATAATGATACCTTATCTAGTTCAGACACATTTTTAATGTCATTGGCTTCATTGGTATTTTCAATTTCTTGTTGCAGTTTTTTGTCTTGGTTGAAAGTAGCGGATGAGTCGGCTGAATTGGCTTTCCTTGACATTACTGCAACTGTTACATCTTCTTTCTGCCAAAATTTTCTACTGTTGTCCTCACTAAGACTATTGTGTTGGTCATCAGTCTTATAAATTGATGATGAAGACAATGAGACTGTTGGGGGACGTTGCAGCGACTCTATTGACGGTGGTCCAACCACTACCGATGGTTTTTTAACATTTTTGAATTGAGGCTGTTGGTCTTCGTGGGCTTGTTGTGTCCAATATATACTACTATCATCTACAGTAAACTGGTGACCACTTGCTGAAGATCTGCTATTTTCTTCAACTGTTGTTGATGAGGTACCTTTTAACAAACCAATCCATGATTCAATTTTACACACCAATTATTGTGTTAAATAAAATCTTAAAGTAATGAGTAAGCAAGAGACAAATCACACTAAAAACAGGAATAAGTAATCTCTATTAAAAATATAATTTTTTTTATAGACTAATTGCACAAAAATGTTTTTTGAGGTTCATAGAAAAAATAACTAAATATTTTTGGTTACCAATATTCTGTTAGAGTTACACAACATTTGTTGAGAGAGCTACATAATTTAAATTGATTTGTATTTGAATCTGATTACAAAGATACCAATAGTAAAACGTAATTAAATTAATATGAACTATGGATGTTTGGGCACTAATTGATACTGCAATTGGCAATTTTTAAGAGACAAAATATTAGAAAAGAAAAAAATCTTAGCACTGGTTTAATTACATATAATAGTTACAAATAAATAATAACGACTAAAAAAGATATGTTTTTATTTGAAAAAAATAAGTAGAAATTAATTTCTAGGTTCATGTCTAAATAGAATATTTATTTGCTAACATTTCCATGGATGAAATAAAATAAAACAAATAGTCAAACCTAATTTATACATAATATACTCTAAAAAAAACTTTTTCATATACAAAAATAAAATTTGAGAGTAGAAAATGTAGACAATGACTGATTATTTGGTGTTGTTTTGGTGTCAGCAGGGCCCAATATTGCACATGGTAAGTATCCAGAAAGGAAAAGACCTTTCGGACATCCTAGACTGTGATAGGACCAAAAAAACACAGACACAAAGAACATACAATTTGAAAAGTCAAAAGATAGATAAAACAAAACAGACAAACTTAGTAAACAAATCACTAGCAAAGAGTTGCAAAATGAAATTAGAAATATGAGACCGTAAATCAGTAGGTCTGGATGATATATTTACAGAACCACTGTCACTTTAGACCAAAAATAAATATGAACACTTGACCATTTCAAAACAATTAAACTACACAAAAAATATCAAATACATAGAGAAAAATAAAACTAAATACCCTTCCAAAACCAAGAAAAAACCAAACAAAACCGAAAGATTATAGATCAATATTGTTGCAGTGTCTTATGCATAAAATATTTGAAATAATCTTCCACGATATTAATTTAGACAATAAGTTGATTTCCTGACAATTTGTATTCAGATTCCGCAAGTCATGTGCAGGCACATTCTCGATCTATCACAGACAATAGAGAACGGTTTTGAAGTAAAGAAAATTACAGGGTTTTATAGATTTTTATAGCTGTCTATGATAAGGTCAACCACAGTTATACACAAGTTCCTCATTGTAAAACTAGTAGAAACTTTGTTAAGTAATAAAAGGTTATTGGTTAAACATGGTGAAAAAAAACGACCAATGGAGGAATTCTCATCCAACTTAGAATTTTCTTCTTTTCTTTCCTTACTTTATTTTTTAAATAAATAAATACCTTGAAAAGATGTTTTTTTTTTGTGTTTGGCTGCTAAAGACAACTTTAAAAAATGCTGATATTTCTTTTGCTGTAGATGAGACCAATCATTATTTTTAGCTGTGTAACAGCAGTGAATAACTCCAGGGTCAATTGGATGGGCTTCTAAATAAATCAAATACAAAATTCATAAGTAAAAATAAGCAATAGAAATTTAGTTTTCGATTCTTTTTACAAATAACATTATTTTTATAATGTTCATTCCATTATTTGAAATTACTTTAAGACTATCCCAATTGGTTATTTTTAACCTATAAATTAAAATCTTTTTAGAGGTTCAAATAATGAAGACTAAAAACTAAGATAAAAATAACGATGTTCAAAACCAATATGTATTAAACATAGTTAGTTTAAAGTTTAAACAAAGGAAAAGTAGAAAAATTACATTGTACAATTTAATCCAGTAAAATAATATGAACATAATAAACCAAATAAATTAAAGAAATTTAAAAAGAAAAATATAACTTTTAAACTAGCACTCACATCTTATCTTATAACAATGACCTAACACTTTTTAAAATCATAAGACATAATGTAAAGTAATTTTATGTCCTGCAAATTTGAATTAAAAAAATTAGAATTTTTTTTTAAAGAAATGTCTACCGGTGTTGAAGATGTATCCTCCAGCATCAATAACACATTCACGACCACCGGCTGTTTTCCAAATTTTACCATGACTTCCATCGTTGTGAATAAAGTTATCAGGATCAAAAAGCAAGTACAAATACTTGGTTGTTTCTGCAAGGAAAAATGACTCCATTCTATTATGAAGAGTATGTTTTTTGCAACTTTTAATCTAAAATTAAAATGTTTTTAAATATACCTGTTACATAAATACATCATTATACACAAGTTAAGCAACTTTCTTAAATGATTTTTGTTTTTTAATAATTTTTATCCATTTTAGTAAACTCTAGTCTAGTGAACTTGAGTATAAATGTAAATAATAATTTAACAAATTCTAAAGTAAATACTAATTACAGTATGAAAAATTAATTTTTGACCTATTTTAAATCTGAAAATATCACAATTACAATAGGTATCTACCTAAAAATAATTTTTAATATTATAAACAAAATACTTTAATACAATTTGTTCAATATCTATTTTTAATTTGTGTCATTTGTTTCCAATAATTTTTATTTTAAACTGTTAACATATGACTTTTTAAAATTTAACTATGTAGATTAGTATTGTGTTGAAGCAGACATTTTATTACACTGTTTACAACTTAATAAAGTACAAACAAAAGTAATTGGTTTGAAAAATGAAATACATTTTATCTAACTTCAGCGCTCAAAAATTAAGATACTGTACACCCAAGTACTGTATGTTACACATGTATATGTACTAATATATACTGTATATATACCAAATACCAGACAAGTTAAAGAGTACATACCTAACAAATTTTATTATATTAATTTCAATTTATAAATAGGTTAGTAAAAAGTTTAAATTTTTTACTCAACTAACTCTGACAATATAATTTTGTTGCTATGAGAAACATTCAACATAAAATAACATGAAAAAAAGTATTACTGTTGCATATCCACACCGAGTTCGGCTACTATGTTGAATAGCACGTAGAATATCACTGCCTATATCCAGTAAATAAGGGTCTCCATTAGTTGCTTTATACAAGTACATAGTAGACTCAATCAGTTCTGGACGTAATGGAAATGACTCTCTGGCAGCTTCTTGATTAAGAACGTTATATACTTCAGGGGTAAAACCATATAATTTCAGAACATCGTGATAGTTTGACATAGATTTCATAGCTTTGTCTACATCTCCTATAAATGATAAAAAATATAGAGTATAAAATAAATATTATTTTAGTACTAGATATAATTTTACAAAGTGTTTTTAAATTTTTTTTTCCTGGCATTTAAGACCATTCTGTAATACAAATTTGCCTCCATGTTATTAAATACTAAAATAAAATGTTTTAATGAATAATATAATTACCAATTAGACTTAAAAGCCCAGGCCAATATGATTCCAACGATTGATACACAGGCATTGTAACTTGGCCCTTTTGCATATTTACCCAAAAATACCACCCAGAGGAAGTTGATAAATACTTATCAATAGGTTTTCTTAACTCATCAAACATGCTTCTTAAATGAGGCAGATTGAATAGCAAAGAACCTTTAATCAAGTACTCAAAATAAGAATCAATCCCACCACCAATTCCTGAATCATGTGCAATCCATTTTCCTGAAGAAACGTCCAAATGATTACCCATTAAATCCATTTTAGATCTATGGTTGAATAATGAATGAAGTGCTTTTAAAGCTACCTACAAAATATAATGATATTATTTGTATTTTAATAATTGCACTTATATTACAATTTTAATTAGCCAAAACAAGGAATCAATTCTAGATCAGGTGGGAGCTTGCTAGCTTAGACTAGAAACTTAATTTTGAGTAGATTAATGATTTGGAAGTTGTAGTTTAATGTTTATACTAAATCTGTAAGCAACAGATTGTTTATACAAATGACAGTTCTGAGCAAGCTCACTGAGTGTCGAAAACTCAACAAGTTTTAAATTTTAAAGTTTTATATTTGACTCACATTTGTTTTAAAATTCTATACCTATGATTTTTTAAATTTATCTACTTCAATGACGTGTGCAAATGTCAAGTAATTAAAATCCTAAAAAGTGAATCTAAATCTAAACATGTTACAATAGTAGTTTTACTCATCTTAACATAGTGAAAATATTTTTAGTTGTTTAGAAAATTTTTTGTCATATTTGGATCAAAACCAAAAAAAAAAAAAAACAAAATATTTTCACACGAAGTCTAATCAATAGCCAAATAACAAACTTTTTTAATCAAGCATTTAAAAATCAAACTACTCCTTATACCCAAAATGTGTTGCACTAATAAAAGAAATTTAAATATACATAACACACGCATACATACTAAAAGAACCGCGTAGACAAAGCCTACGCCAAAGTGAAAAAGCTAGAATACAAACCAAAAACCAGAAGCAATATAGTAAGGGACAAAGAAGGCCAACTGTTATTTGAAAATGAGAAAGTTGCAGAACGATGGAAAGAATACCTAGAAAAGCTATATAATGATGAAGATATCAAGGAAGAAGAATATCTGGAACGTGAAGAAGATGTCGAGCCAGATGATAAAGGTCCCCCAATATTACAAGACGAATACGAACTAGCCTTGAGAACTTTATCAAACAAAAAAACCCCAGGTATAGATGAGATTCCAACAGAACTACTAAAAAATGCTGACCAACTAACTAAGTCGAGCTTGTTTAAAATAATCAAAGAAAGTTACAAAAGTGGAATCCTACCTGGAGACTTTATTAAAAGCAAATCCATCACAATACCCAAAAAAGGCAATGCTAGCGAATGAGCGAACTACAGAACAATAACACTCTTGTCTCACGCGTCGAAAATTCTTTTAAATATCCTAAAAATTAGAATCAGATCCAAGATAGAGGAACACATAGGCAAGGACCAGTTTGAATTCAGGAAGGAGAAAGGTACGAGAGAGGCGATAATTGCTCTAAGGCAGATACTTGAAACGAGACTTGATGTGAACCTGAACACCCTTATCACGTTCATAGATTTGGAAAATGCCTTCGAATCCACAAAAAAAAAAAAAGATAAAAACCCATGACATACCTGTTCAAATATAGAATCACCAGTAAGTCGAGAAAGAGTACCAAATTCTAATATAAATGTGCCAACTCCTGCTGTACAGGTTACAGTTGTTTCACCTTCAGGTACACCAGTACGAAGATTAACAGTTCCGTAAGGCATGCCAGTAGGGGTATCAAACGCTGGTAATAATCTTCTAGCTACATCTTCAGCCATTCGTAATAATGGTCCATTACATGGCCATCCCAATTCTAAATTTGTAGTTGCTCTGTAAAAAAAAAAAAAAAAATTACTTTACTGTTAACAAGTAAACTAAACTTGGGTACCTAATACTTATTATAATAATTAGATTGAACATCCATAACTTACTACAAAGTATGTTGTATACGAGTCACAAAATATAGACAAAAGTGGCATACTTATTAAAAAACAAAGACAGATGTTGTAGTATAACTACAAACGAGATAATGATTTTAAATGGTACGAACGTCCGTTGAAATCTATAAACTTAACGTTTTAAGGAGAGCTTCAACTCCAATTTACACTACTGATAAACAATGTACTCATTGGTAAATAACTTAGGTAAGTTGTGTATATAAAAAAAAAAATATATAGTTAGGTAATAGTGACCTAAGTGTAGGTACTACTTAATATAAATATGTTGACAAACATGGACATAATTTAAGCCCTTGCCTAAGTAAATAAATTTTAGTACCAAATAGTAACAGCAAAATAAAATAAAACACATAGGTACCTGTGCGATAACATATGAGCACTCAACAGGCCGCCGACAACTCTAATATTTGTCTCAAAAACAGACACATTGATATCAGCATCAAATGAAACATTATGCACTATATGCTGAACAGCCTTGTCGAACTCGTCGTGAAGACCCATTACAACAAGTGTGTCTAGGGCATCAATCAACGACAACGAATAACTGTAAGAACAACGAGTTTAATGTCGTCTGCAAAGACAAAAACTGGGTATCGTACCTGCCCCAAGTGTCCACACCGTCACACGTTAACGGACGTAACTCGTCATACGGATAGGCGTACTTCATGTATCCGTGATACGCATGTTCAAACATCTCTTTTACTTCGGACCTGTCACAGACAACATTTTGGCGGGTAGTCAGTAGTCATATCCACCTAATACCGTCGACAAGGACTTTCAGTACAAATTAAACGCACCTCAACTGTTTCAGACGATGTCGATCGTAGTGCCGCGTGCCCGAGACGAGAAGACCGAGTAACAGAACCGTCGACGCTAAACCAAACAAAACTTTCATTTTCGTCACGAGAACTGACGTGTGATGTGGTAGCATGGTAGCAAAATCGGTAAATCGCCGTTAGCGCGTTCGTTTTTTCATCTCGGCCATCGTTCTTTTCGCGCGCATCACGACCGTTTGTAACTGTAAACAAAAAATAAATTTCAAAATTATTATGATTTATGTAGGTAAGTGACGTTTAAGATTAAAGTCGATAGAAAATTTATTCAATCCACTATGATAAACTGAAAGATAGGAATCGTGTTTACTATTTAATACGACGTGACTTGGTTTGGCTGGATAATGAATGTTCCGAAAAACTAAATTGCCATCGTAATAAAATTTTATTATACACGTACATGTTCGAAACAATTATTTTGCAGAACTATACAGCTGCTATCAGTACAAATTAGCTAACATTTTTTTTCAAATTCGGAAGGTGATAAGTGATAACTGATAATAGCAGCTGCAATAATGAACGTTAATACACGTAACGTAAATATGATATTTTTTTTTTTTTTGTCGGCGGCGGTGGCCGGCGCCGTTAATGTCATTACCCATACTTCTATATATTATCTGTATAATATAAGAAGTCCGCGTTATTGCTTATTATCATCATCATTCGTCAAAAAGCCACGAAACACAAAAATATACTGTCGTTCAGTGTTTCTCCATTTCAGTTTTCAAATCCCAAAAATTAGGAATCAACAATAATATTATTAATACCAGGTCGATCGATCGACGTACGTGTTAAAATCGTTGCTTTAAATAAACCCACTCGTAAAAATGTCGTGCGTTTGTTGGTTGTTTTCCGCGGTGTCTCCACAAACGTTCACCGTGGCCGCCGTAAGTATTCTACTCTGTTTAGAAGCCTACGTTGGATACGTATTGGAAATGTTGGGGAGAGCCTTCCATAATTAATAGTTATAAACGATAAAATTTTCGTACCTAATAAAAAAATGATTTTAATTTTTTTTTACGCATTCAAATAAAACATTTTTCATACGTCCGGTCGTGTTTCAGGCGCTGCTGCTGCTGTCGTCGTCGGTGTGCTGGATGTTGTTCTCGAACGGATCGCCGTACGCGCAGAAGCACAGAAGCGACGACGAGTGGTACTTCTTTGACGAGCACAACAAACGAGTAAAGTTTCCCAGTTTGTCGGACGACCCCGCCATTGAACTGTCGGTAATAGTGCCCGCGTACAACGAGCAGTATCGATGTGAGTGTGCCCATTGTGTGATCTGCAAGCAATTGTCTTGTAAACTCGTACTTGTTTAGTGAGGCCTATGCTCGATTCGTGTTTGCAATGGCTGACTTCCGCTTACCGACTGCCGTTCGAGATCATCGTAGTCAGCGACGGCAGTACTGATGATACGTGTGACGTGGTCGCGGAGTACGTTCAAAAGTACGGATCGGATCGGGTGCGTCTGTTGAAATTGGTGAAAAACCGCGGAAAAGGAGGCGCTGTTTGCTTAGTGAGTGTAAAACGGCCGATTATAGTACTGTCGTATGGTACCTGCGTCCATTACGTTGGTGTCTGCCAAATACTTATGCCTTATTGCAATCAGAACTTTGTTACTTTTTCATTTTACTGTTGTTTATTTTAAAAAGTAAAAAGTAGTATTTTTTTTTTACATAAATTTTACCCACCATTAATTCAATGTTTTAAGTGTTTTAAAATGTTACGGTTTTCGGTCGGTACAAATTATATTATTACTTTTAAATTTTTTAATTTTTGTAAAACTAACCTTAACCGAATAGATCTTACCACATTACGTTATTTCTCGTTTTTTATACTTTCAAATTCATATTTTTAATCTTTTACACTTTTTTAAAACCGTTCTTGCCGTTTAAATAGAAAATGTTATACCTAACCACACCAAAATTTAAATTAAATGTTGAAAAGTAAATAGTTTAAACATAATATTGAAATAAATTGTTTATAAGTACCTAGTACCGTTGATTGTATATAGTGCTATATAATATTATAATATTCTATTCTATCTGTTCAACTCCATAACAATTATTTATTACCAGTGCCCAAATTGTAATAATAGAAGTAAGGGTCATAACAAGTAAAAAAAATAGAAATGTTGTTGTAGTTAGCGTTCCTATTTCTTTTTACACTATAAGTGCCATTAAATTATTATGAGTACCTACGCTTAGAATTTAATTATTTTAAAAAAAAGGAGAAGAGCTTTCTTTATTCCTCTATTGCAGCTCTCAATTCGGGCACTGTTTATAACATAATTTAACAAAATTTTTATATTAAGCTGTTAAATAATAATTATTATAATTTGCCAACAGGGAATGCTAAGTGCTCGTGGACGAAAATTATTATTTGCAGATGCTGATGGTGCAACAGAATTTGAAGATCTTGAGAAATTAGAAAAAGAACTACAGTTACTTACAAAAAATAATAACGGTAGGTATCTAATTAGTAATTAAATTTAAATAATGTTTAAACGTGTGCTATTGTTTTTATCCTGTGTTTTGACTCACATTTGAATTAAAAATTTTTAACTATCTGGTAAAGTACATTTCATAGGCACAACTAGACCGATATTTTGAGGGGAAGGGTGCTAAAATTATGTACACCTCACAAACCTTACACCCGAACACATGCATTTCAATGTTATTAGTAACAGGTTTTCAAAGCACAACCATTATTATTTACTATTATAATCAATACAAGTGCCGTAAATCTAATTTTAATTACGATTCTTGTTAGTATCACACCCAAACTATTGTAATTTATAAGAATTTAAAAGTCGTATAAAGAATATTAATTTAAACAACGTTTGAGTATAAGTTGTACAACAGTGCATAATTTCATTGTTTTAATAAAAATAACGCTGCATTGTCAATACTTTTTTACTATTCTTTCAAAAACTACTGAGAGGATTTTTTTTAAAATTTTTTTGATACAGATAGGAAATTTTGTTTTACATAACATACTAATTTTCAGATCTTAAACAACAAATTTGAGTGAGTTACAAATTTTTTTCCAAAAATAATTCACAGGTATAACCAATTTTCCAACTTTAAACCACTAAAAAATTTTTAGATCAAAATAAATACCAAATACATTATTTCTACAAAATATCATTGATAACTACTTAAAGCCATACTTTGCTTTATTTATTTGTATTTTCATTGTTATAACTATAAATTTTTTCAAACAGATGAATTCAATAATGATAGTGATATTTGTGCTCTTGTATGCGGTTCACGTGCTCACTTAGAAAGTGAAGCTAAAGCTCAAAGAAGTGCATTTCGGACTTTACTAATGATTGGCTTTCATGTTCATGTTTGGATATTTGGTGTTCGATCTATTAAGGATACACAGTGTGGGTTTAAATTATTTACTCGACCAGCTGCCAAAATTTTGTTTAATAATTTGCATGTTGATCGATGGTAAGTTTTGATCAAAAAAAAAAAAATTTAAAAATTGTTTTTAATTCATGTGTCTATTCTGTACTTGTTTTGATGATAACTAGGGCCTTTGATGTAGAAATGTTGTATATTGCTGAGAAGTTAAATATGAGTTTAGCAGAAGTGGCTGTTAATTGGACTGAAATTGAAGGTAAATGTATTTACTCAGTAAATTATAATAGAGTTTATAAGGGTTTTTAATAATTTATTGGTCATAGGCTCTAAAATAGTTCCTGTATGGAGTTGGCTGCAAATGGGTTTTGATGTTTTTGCAATATGGATTAAATATCGTACTGGTACATGGAAGATTCATAATGAAAAGACCAATTAATGTTCAAATGTTTGAAATTTCTTTTTATAATATTTGTGTTGTAAACATAATATTAGGTGTATGTATGTATGTACATAGGTATGTATGTAATTGATGATAGAAGATCTATCATCACTATATGAATTGATCTATGATAAACAACTTTGACACATATTTATGTATCCAAATAAGATTATCATTTGAGATAAAAAAATTAAGACTTCTATTAATGAATTTATATTAAAACCATGTTTTATATGTTACTCTAAGAATTATTGGCTTACCAAAACTATATTTATAATTTATAGCTTTACTTTAAGATTGTTAATATTGATGGAACAAGTTCCTTTTATATATATGTATGTTTTTACCATGTAAATTATACATTATCATTAAGAATTATACTAAGTATAAAAAGTCCATGAATATGTGATTTAATAAATAGTATATAAATTTTATATATTTTAAAATTTTATAAATAGTACATAAATTAATAAATAAGTCCATGAATATTTAATATTGATTCACATACATTCTATCCAAGTTATTAAACATTTAAAAACATCAAAAACACTTTTTTATTTTGATTTAATTATATTTAATGTTTCATTATTAAATATTAATTAATATTTTAAATTATTTAAATAGTTTAAAAATTATGTTAAATTGTATTTTATAAGTTATTTAAAAACCTGTGTCATGAACGTAACTATGGTGTAGCAATGGGTAACAGGTCACAATCCTAAAACATTTTATGAGGTTGCAATAGTAACATCTAGTTACACCAAAGATTTTTATAGAATTCAGTGAAAATTAAAAATATGTCGTTGAACACAGTTTAAATTAATTACAATTGGAAACATTTAAATTGACCCTTAAAATTGTATTATTACATTATTAAAAATGAAAAATATTCTACGACTGGTTAACAGTTTAATTGGAGAACCTATCAACCTGCATATCTTGGGGTGGTATTTGGCATAGTAGTTGCAGGCTATTTTTTGTGATACCTACTATACTCATCCATGTTAATATAGTTCAAACCAAAACAAAAATATTAATTTTGAGTCAAATGGTTAGTGAATAAAACGGGCAAGTTAGCCCAATAGTACAGGTTATAGATATAAGTTAATACAATACATTAATTTCTATATAGATTCAATAAACATAAATTCTTAATAATTATAGGCTAGATTTCTATATGTTGTTATGTAAGAGTAGTGAGAAATTGTATGAAAGATAGTCTGCTACCCCAAGAATGTACTGCTAGTTACACTTTTGACCTGTGTTTTGCTTAAAACTTCCCAAAAATATGAATGTATAAACTATTTTTCAACATAAAATTTACAATTATATTGGATATTTTACTATTATCAATTATCAATACCAAAAATTTGAATAAATTATTACTTATTAGTTACAATTAGTTCATTTCACAGAATTGCTAGAAACAATCTTGAATGAAACCTCAATTAATATCATGTTTATGTACTATTATTAAATAATATAAAAAAACTGTTAAATTATTAATTTTATTGATATTTGAAATGTTAATTTTATAAAATATATTTAACACATTCAATGTTGTTTTAGACACATAACCAAATAATGTTGCCCCAGACATGTAACATATTTTGTATTTGTTTTAAGCATTCAGAATTTTGTTTGTTGATAACTGATCTCATTATTGTTTTTTGTTTATGATTTTTAGAGACTACAGGTATTGTGAATCTTATTAAGATGTCATTGAATTGAAATTTTGTCAGTAAATATGATCATTATTGGTGATTTTTCCCCAAAACGTCCTAACGGCAATAACAGTTTGCTATCATATCCGTATTTACAAAAATAAAACAACATACTTAAGTTTCTGATCAATACATTGAGTAAAAGCATATAAAATACTAAATTAATACTGTTAAAATAAGATATTTTATATATTTAGATTGTTTACAGTGGTTCAAAACAAAACATTTTTTGCACTTATCATTGGTGTTTGATATAGATGTTTTCTTTAATCTGTATTGTAAAAAAAAAATGTTTAAGCCATGTAACTATCTTATTGTAGATTATCCATCAATAAATAAAACTTAAGAATAAAGTGGTTGTAGAAGCTGTTGACACAAAATCTGTAGTTTAGTTTGGCAATGAGTGTTTCAGAGCATTGGATGTGTTAAAAATAATAATTAATATTATAATATAGTAGTATATTTAGTTATAAGTGAAATACAATTTTTAATTAAATAAAGTTTATTTATTTTTTTTTTTTTTTAATTGGTGAAATTAATATAAAATCCTAGAGGTTAATTGTTAAAACATTGTCAACTATTTTTTTTTTTTTTAATAATACTTGGATGTTTATAATATTGTAAATATTTTGCTATAAAAGTCAGCATAAAAATGTTTAAAATTGTACTATGTAATAAGAAAATTTTATGTATATTTTGTACTACCAAATCTATTCTGACGCCTATAATTTTTTTTTTATCTGAATTTATTGTTAATTTTTATAATAAATAGTACTTAAATTATTTAAAATTGTCATGGTTTATAAAGACATTTTTGTTGGCAGTATGTATAATATTTTAATCGTTATTAATTTAATATTAACAAAAACATATTAACTGCTTATACTTTCAAAAATTATTAATACAAATTAAAAACTAGTTTCTTTATAGTTCTTACTTATAACAGGATAAGTGACAATTTTAAACTTTTTCTATTAACATAATTGCCATATAAATTCACCTTGTGCCAACTATACCTACGATCTTCTCTTTTAAAACAAATCCCACATTATGTCTTTCGACCTTCAGATCTAGGCAAAATCTTTAGGAAATTGAATTTTAAAGTCATCAAAAATCTGAATTTGAAAATCTTAGAATCGAATGTTTTAGAACTAAAAATGGTTTCCAAAATCAAAATTATCAAAACAAATTATTTATTATCAAAATCTCTACTCTAAAAATGTAATTGTTCTGTGCTTGTTGAAATGTAAAATATAATATTTTATTAATCTGTATTTTTCTATTGTAGTTCAGGTATTACCTGTTTAAAATTGAAAGTGAGTCCTTGGTTGTTTATAAAAAGTTTTTCAAAACAAAAATTACATTTCTTATTATTTTTTTTTTTTTTTTAAATTTAGGTTTTGTACAAACGAAAATTGGACAAAACTAATTTTTGGTAAACAAATTCAATTAGATCATAAATATTGAAAGGCGTGTTATTATTTTTAGTATTATAAGGTAACTGTTTGTACATTATGACATGTGCTATAGGAATCAAATTTGTGTTGTAATGAAATGGTGCAAAAAGTTTGCCAAAACTTTACTGATTAAGACTGTTAGGTATCTACCAACCCCGGCTAGAAATCATGCGGTAGAATAACGGAAGTTCATTGAAGAAACAGTAAAAAGTGAAGAAAACATTTTTTGTTATATTGATAAGCAATATCAAACACACTTATCCCATAATAAAGAGAATTGTTTTTTTATTTTATTCATTTTAACCATTATGTATGTTTTTCATTTATTTCAAAACTTAGCAATCTTGAGAGACAACATATTACAATTATTGAAAAGAATAAAGAGGTAAAATAAACAAAAGGAAATCTTGCAATGTTTATTTGTTTTATTTATTGCCAGGCTTATTAGATTTACGTTTAAATATTTTTTTATTTATACTGCGTTATGTCATTGTTGTATACTAATTATTGATATTTTGCTATGGTGGAAGCAAACTAATAGATTTAAAACCAGCCAGTTATTGTTTTCAATTAAAAATACCTACCTACCGATAATACAATAGAAAAAGAATAATTAAACAAATAATAATACAAATATAAAATGACTGTAATTTGGATTGGTAGGCACTTACTTAATATTTTTGAATAAAATAATGACAAAAACAATTCCATATTTAGAATTTTTGCGTTCCAGATGATTGTATGTATATATAACCCAAAATTACTGTTTTTGTTTTATATTTCTTCCCAGCAGAGTTCTAGCTTTTGATACTTAAAAATAATTCTGAAGGTTATTGTCACAACTTGAATCAAGCGTTTAGGGTAGGGGGACAAAAGCCAGAAAATTTTATGATAAAAAATTATTTTTGGGAAAGATGTAAAAACAAAAAATTTTTGAACTATTTTGTAGTTTTAGACCATTCTTAAGTCTCCCCAATTGTGTAATTACTGTGTAAAAAAATTGAGCATAATATTAGGAGAGTACATTAAAATGTATTATTTATCCCTTAATTATATCCCTTTCCTTTGTTCATTAGTTATACCGTCCAGACAAGCCAATGTATGAAGATTTGCAACAAAGTACCTCTATGAAGTCATATATTTTTATTTTGGTGACAAATTTTTGAAATATAATATGCGAATCTTTTATCATACTTATGTGATACACGTCAAATAGTTTAGAGTTTAAATGTGAACACTGAGCAAGAGAAGATTAGAAAAAACACACGTGGTCATTGTATTAGGTAAATTGCATAATATGGTAGTTAATCTGTCAATGCATGTACAAAAACCTATTATTTTATTATATCTTATTTTTTTGACAATTGGGGAGAAGTAAATTTACGGTCAATGTATGTTAGATGCAGACTACATAAAAAACAATAATAAAAGAAAATATTGGTAAACAAAAAGTTGTAATTTATTGATCATAAAATAACTTGAGATAACTAAGGGAAGTATAAGATAAAATCATTATTTTTTTATGGTTATGCATTTAAGAGTTTCCATTAATTGTTTTTCTTTCATCTTTACGAGAAAAATATAACATTATGCATAATATGTTTAAAGGTATTGTTAAACATCATATGGTGTACCGGTTAGCATTAAGTGTAAAACTATAGCTATTAAATATTTACGACCTGCAAGTTCAAGCAATTACATTTTTTTTTTATGTTTAAAATTTCATTTTAATATTATACAAATTTTATCATTTTTTAAAAATTTAACTTGTGCCATAATGGACACAGTTTTGTAGATCCAACAAGTATTGACAAATTTTAAAGCAGCATTACCAAAAACTTAAGAAAATCAAGTTAAATTCTAACTGAATATATATTTTGAATATTTTATTTTGTGTAAGGTTATTTCTTCAGCTGAATTTTAGGGAACTTTACTGAAAATATTCATATTTGACTGAGAAATATTCTGAAAACTAAAGTTGCTTTTAAACACAAATTACTTCCATACGTGGAAAATTTGTATAATCATAAGCCGATCTTATTCTTGTTTTTGTTATATTTTATCCATGTTTACCATAAAAAAATATTATCCGGTAAAAACGCTAGTTAGTACTTCTTGTTTTTTCTACAGATAGGGAAACCTTCTAAATCAACTACTTTTAATAATAATGCTTTAAAGTTTTTTTTTTTTTTGCACCATAAGGCTTTACCATACTATTAGGTATAGATAATAAATAATTAAAATATATAAACAAGTAATAATAATTATAATTATAGTTTAATTTTCATAATATAAATCAAAACAATTACATTATCTTGATGTAAGTATAAATACAAATACTTTTTATTAATTAAAAAACATAGATACAAGTATTATATACACATATTATTCAAATAAATGTAATGAACGTGACGATTCATAATTTTTAATTATAATATTTACGGTAATTACATACAGGTTTCTTGTTTTTAACTTTTCAAATTTAACTTTGTGGATAATAAAACAATAAAAACTAAAACAAAAATTATTTTATCATATCATACATTTTTATTAATAGACTCAAAGTGAGCGTATGCAGACGCCCTTTTTTTTCACTATATTTGACTAATTTAACAAATAAATAATCAGAAAAATATTCACAGTGTTATTTTATAACTAGGATACATTTTAAAAAAGAAATAAAAATTCAAAATGCACCTTGTTTCGTTTATATATCATACACAATGTACATTTTATTATTATAGTTTATATTTTTTTTAATTAAAATGAATTAAGTCTTGGAATCAACAATGTCTGCTTGATGTTTAACAGGGAAACACCTAAGATTAATAATGATACAGTATTGCTATGAAGAGCATGACATCGTAATAGCCAATACAATTTTATGTTTTTCTATTAGAAAAAATAATAATGTTTAATAATATTGACATAATAACAAATAAAATAATAACAAAATTTCAAGTTAAGCAGGCAAAGTGGTTAAAATCCTTTACATCTGGTGATTAGTTCTTGTATATTGTGATTTCACAAACAATGCATAATTTATTTTCTTACATATTATAACAAACATACGTATTGGATAATGTAACAAGTTGTAATAAATCAGTTCTAAAATTTAATTGTAACATCATGTTGTCAGATGAAATTATATTGAATTTATAATAATACCTAACAATCATTAACTCAACAAAAACAAAACATAATGTAATTATTAAAATTCTAAGCGAAATACATACTACAGTACAATTATAAGATAGTTAATAGTACATTTATTCCAAGAAAAAATATTTTTATTAAATGTATAATAATAAAAATGAATAAAAATTTAAGTTGTAGAAACCATGAGACTTTGAATGGATAAGAATAATTTATTCAGAATTTTTTTTTTTTTTATAATTTAATAACTCTTAAAAATCAGTAACTTAAAATTGCAATTTAAATTTTTTTATTAATTATTCTCACAAAACAAGTATTCTAAACATGAACTTAAAATATGATAATTGATATAACCTATTGTGTTAAAAAAATGGAAAATCTAGTATTGTATTTTTTTTTTTTGGTTAGGTAGTTAATTTTGTAATACTTTATGCATTATAAATGTTTTAACAATTTAGTGCATTGTTTGAACTTTAATAAAATTCAGGATAAAAATTGAATTTTTTATCAGTCCTTTTATTTTTACGTATACCTATGAGTAATATTAATAACAGAAAAAAAAATCTATTTCATTTCTAATCATCATATGATGTTATATCAAGACAAACAAATAAATGAAGTAATACTAATTTTAATAATTATTGTAAGAATTGCAAAACATTGTAAAAGCTAAAGTATACTGTGTTATTAAATGATTATTCGTGTTTTGTCATTTTAGTCCCAAAGAGGCATCAACTATAAACTATTTAAAAAATGAAAAACAACTTTTATTAACAACATAACTATCAAAACAATACATTGAATGAACTAATATTAACCAATATATTTAAAAAATATAGAGAAAACTATCAGTAAAAGATGAAGACAAAAAACAACAAAAGACATTCTAATGAACCCTAAAACATTGACCAAAAACACACGCACACAGATAAAAATAAGGAACGAATTTGAGCCAAATCACATTATAATAACTATTAGTTGTATACAAATTGTGTGTTATCCTTTGGCACGTTTTGTTCATAGTTTATATGTCCTATAACATATACACAGCAGTGTACTGTGTACAGTTGATAAAAACTGTTGTTATACACAAAGTACTCATACTTTTATGAAAGTTAAAAGAGAACTGGGAAGAGTATCTAACAGTTTATAAAATGTTATTAAATAATTTGTATTATTACGATTTGTAATGATTTACATTAAGCGCAGATATTACGTATCAAATGATAAAAATTCAACAAATTAGGGATCATAAGGGTCATATTTTAATTAAATTAAAATTCAATAAGTAATTAAAAAACAAATAAAATTAATATAACATAAATTTATTTTAAGGGCTTTTGAAATAATTGGTATATTATTAATATAATAAAAACAAACACAATATAATTTTACTACAAGCAAATTATAATATCAAGTCTACTCTCATATTTTTTTAAAAAAAAGTACGTAGTAAAAAAAAAATTAAAAAAAATACAATGTGTAGATAAATTTATTTATATTATATATAATAATAACAAAGAACAATTTAAGACTATAAAGTTTTAATTTAATTTTGCATAATGGTAATGGAGATAATATTGAACAAATGGAGTAGTTTCACTATGACTGTTAAAACAAATAATGAAATGTACATTTAGTACAATCCAATATCCTTAATATGATAATATTTTTTCTATCCCATGTTTACAATTTTACAGATTTTTATTTATTCGAAAAACAATAGTAAACAGTTATAAAAATGTGTCATTGATAAACTAATGAAAAGAAATCAAATCAAAATCAAAATTTAATTGTTGTGGTTCTGTTTGTCAACAGATAAACATTTTAATTTTAATATTAAAATAAAGTATTTAATTCAATGTCAAATACTCTAACCACAGTTTTACATTAATTTAAATTCTCATTAACCAAATACTTATTTAAATTGTAAACTGTAGATATTAATACCTTATACGTTTTTAATATAAAAACAGTAAACTTTCAACTTTTTTGATACTTTTATTAAAAGAGTTATTACTTTAATGAGCACATACAAAATCAAATTTAGTCAAATAAGCAAAATGTTTTCTCAGTATGGATTACATAAAACTCATAACAGGTCATAAAATTTGCTTTTTTTAAGTTATAACTTAGTTTATATAGTAAAATATTAACTTAAAATTCTACTGAAAGTGTAATAATCTAATAAAAAAAAATGAAAGGTATACATGATTTATGAAATTTCAGAAAATTAATTTTTACTAAAATTGATAATAATTAATCAAAACTATAATTCTTAGACATTTTAAATTTCTAAGGTAACTAAAATTATTACAATTAACCGTGATTGTTTGAAAACTAGTAAAAATATGATATTTTATTGTTAATTATTACTTTTTAATATGAAGGGTTGACAAGTTAATTAATTCATAATTATTCAAAGTAAAATGTTTGTTTTACTATAAAATGGAAATTTTTTTAATCAAATTTTGATCTAGTTTTCAATTCTTTTAACTTTCTGGAATGTCCAATATAAATCAAATATTAAATTTGCTTGTATACGTGATATCATCTATAAAAATCTGAGGTAACTGATTTAATTGCACAGACCCAATCAAAATGTATATAATAACCACATTACTTTTGGACACATCATAAATCAACCGATAGGAACCCACAAACCTCTTGAACAAATAAAATACCAATGTACACAAAAACAAAAAGATACTTAGGAGGATAAAATATTGGTAACGTGAAAATATTGTATTACTCTAATATAATATTAATATTGGTTGAGCAAAAAGATGACATTGAACAAATTCGAGTTAAAATCGCAAATTTATGATATCGCCAATCACATGAGATTAATTTTAAAAAAGAAAATGATTTTTTTTTCTTTAAAGGGACTTTATACCAAGATCAGCTTATCTGTCTGATTCAAAGTGTCACAGCAAATTACAATTTTCAAATGAGAAATTCTGCTTACCAAATACAAAGATTAATAAAATACTGTATTTGAAATATTATGCTTAACAAAACATGTTTAATTTGTTACCATATTTTAAAAACACGTACAATTTAAATTCATTTTATCAAGCACATATTTTCAATGCCCAAAATATGGTATTTTTCTTAAATTGTGTTTAATAGGTTATTAGAAAATCAATAAGTAAACTATAAAATTGTTGAAAACATGATTTTGACCTTTTTTGTCACAGAGAGATAGTTTAGTCAGGTATATAGTCCCTTTGGTCTTTACATAATTTATTTCAAAAAAATATGTTTTTTTTTTAATGTGCCATTGTATACGAAGTTATTACATTTTATATTTTGTGGTAACTTCAGCATAATAATTTTAATTGATAATTCAAACATACATACATATAAATGTGTGAATATATATATATATATATAAACATACACACACAAACACACACATATATACGTATAAATTAAATATTATTATAGTATTTACATCTAAGAGGACAATTCCTAAAAGAATAAATTATCTCAGTCTGATAAGTATGCAACAAAGAAAAATCAGACTTTGTATTTGACAAAAAAAAAAAAAAAAAAAAACCGTTAACTAACCAAGTTAGAAATACAAAATCTGATTTGGTGTTTTAATAGAGATAATTAATTCTTAATGACAGTGATTGAAGTGGAATCCATTAAGACTTGGTTTCTTAACCTCTGGCAAAAATAAAATAATTTTAGGTAATGGAAACTTTTAGTGCTACACAACACTTAAAATTATGATAATCCTAGTGCCCCTGAAGTTTGTCACCACCACTTAAAAATCGATATCCTCTTAACACAATAAACGTAAAACATTACAAAAGGTAATATGATTAGATAAAAATAAATATTATGAGATAATAACTCAAACTATGCTCATAGTTTCAAAGAAATTACAATGAACTGTTCCCTGAACAATAACAAAGTATACTATTTACAAAAATTATTATAAACAAGATAAAAGAGATTAGTACAATGCGATGGTTGAAAAAATCTGAGAAAATATCGCAGTCTTTTACGGTGTTTCCGCAAGTCTAATAGTTACCACTCCCATATCCAATATCCATTCTGTTAACGGACAAATACCCACCACTTGATTGTACATAAGGAGAAACTCCATTACCATTATTATTACCATACGAGGACATGGAATTTTGAGGTGGATAAGGAAAGTTTGGAGTTGGCATATGTATGTTATGTGTATTATGTGAATACCCATTTCCAGGGGGTCCTAATCCTCCGTTATATTGCATTGAGCTTGCATACTGATTGTTGTATGGTTGTTGATACTGTTGTTGAAGTCTATCCATGTCCATCATAACACCACCAGAATGATGATGATTGTAATTTATTGGTGGTGGAGGAGGTGGGTACGAAGATGTCAGATTGCTGACTGAAAACGTAGACGGTTGAGACATTGCAACTTGCTGATGATGGTGATTGCTTCCATTAGTCAATGAGCTTACTGAGAAACTATTCATATTTCCTTGGGGTGCACAAGGTGATGACGAATAAGAATAGTTTAAAGAGGGGGAACATGAGTAATCATTTGGCATATAGCCAGAATTTGATTCTTCCATATATTGATGGTGGAGGTGATGATGGCCACTATGCTGTACATCATTATCATTCATATTAGGAATTTGTTCAACCAAAGATTCCAAGCCTGAAAGACTTTTTGCTGTCACATCTTGACTATTTGTAATCTTTTGTTGATGTTGTTGTTGTTGTTGTTGTTGCTGCTGCTGCTGCTGCTGCTGCTGCTGCTGCTGATGAGGGTACCCTGCAGGTGGTGGAGGATACACTGGAGATTCTGATGGAGGGTATGCTGGAGATCCTGTTCCAGATTCTACAGAAGTTGAATATTCATCATATCCATGAGGTGGAGGATAATGATGCATATCCATTTTTGTATTTTTTTGTGACTGCGGTCCACCAATAGAGTTATTAAATTGACAGTCCATTTGTGATGGTCTGGAGTGTTGTTGATCAACATTATTTAGATCATCTTTTGTCACTCCACTACTATGTTGACTACTATGAGGACTAGTATCTTCAGCGAGTAGACTAGCTGGAGGTTCAAAATCGGGTGGTCCCAAACTAGGAGACGCCGGAGATCGGGATCCTAAGTTATGTTCTGAAGAGATAGCTGCACTAATTTCTGATGACAAATCAGAATGTGTAAATGATGGAGCTTGCGGAGACTGAGAATACCTGTGTTGCTGTGATTGAATTGGTGAACGATGATGGTGGAAATTGGCATTATTATTTCCTAGACCACCCCCGCCACCACTATTAGAGATAGGTGAATGTGAAGAACTTTGGTTGTTATAAATATTATTTATAACATTATTTGCTCCATATAATTGTGACAAATTCATTGGTGATTGAATTGGTGGAGAAAAACAATTTGATAATTGGGTTGATGGGTTACTATGCTCACAAGATAAAACCGGTGGCACAACATTGTTAACTGGTGGCAACTGATTTGGATCTGGTTTAATTTTTTTTGGCCTCCCTCTTTTCTTCTTAGGCACGCCGCCTTCTTGTTCTTCGACCACTGGAGGTTTTGGTCGCTTAACTTTCACTTCTTCTGGAGCACCATCTTTTGTTTTTATTTTTTTCGGTCGTCCTCGTTTTTTCTTTTGAACTACAGGGGGTTCATCTTTAACATCAACAATATTTTCTAGTGTATCTTGATTATCAACTACAGAACTATAATTATTAAAATACGCTACATCTTCGTCTTTAGGTTCTTCTTTGATATCAGGCTCATAATAATTTTTTAATTTTGTAAATGAGAATACTACTTCATTGTCATCAATTTCAGCAACGAGGCCATTCAAATAGTCCCTAAATTTTTTTAATGCTGCATAAAATGGTACTTTATCTGCGGCTCTTGGCAATTGGGCACATCGAGCACTAGACGACGGCATTACCCACATGTACTATAAAAATAACAAATACAATACAAATTAAATTACATAAAATAAATAATGATTCATATTTTAAATTATAAGCACATTAAAATCTCTAAAATACGCTGTTTATTCTTTCAAATTTAAAATAACAAGGGAACTTAAATGTTTCTAGAAATTGCAATAATTTAACATATTTTTTTGAATTGGACTGAATAAATAACACAGTTCAGTATAAAACAGGTATAAAATGTTAAGTACAAAACCTTGTTATTTTATACATGTTTTGTACATGTTATTTTTTTCCATTATAATGTGCCTTAATTGTTATTAGTAATGTATTACAATTTGCTGGTTATATATTTTAAACATTATTATTAGTATTTATTTCATATAATCAGTATTTTAAAAAAAATTAGTTTTGTTCTATAATAATGTAAAATTATTTTGTTTGCATTAGAATAACATACACCCCCTTAAAACCACGAGGCCATCTTTCAGAGTATATAAAAGTGTCATTTGCATTGTAATAATAAACCGTCATATATGTACACACAAACAAGAATAAGGTAGTTGACAAATAACACGTGGTGGTAATGTTACAGCGCAGCAGTGTACAAATATCACATCAACACCAAATAATGCCGTCTAAAATATAAACAATTTATGATAACGTACCTACAATATTTATAATATTAATAAGCAAAAGCCAGCAACCGCTTCTCAGTGAAAAGAAAACAACTACGGATTGTGAGAATAACACTGCAGGTGACCGGCATAGCCCTGGGGTAATACAGTCTTTGGAACTGCCACTAACATATTATGTGAGACAAAATAACAAAAGTGACAAATACAATATCTATTTTTGCTATATTTGTCATTATTCCACCAAATAATACATATTATGCTCAATCTATTGATACTAGAAACAAACTCATCTGTCCGTTCATTAGCTGTAAGCCCAGAAGATGCAAACGAAAATGTGTAAGTTTGTACATATTTAATGGTCAAACTCTAGCTCATGTAATATCCTACGGTCATGAACACTCCAATTTTTATTTTACTTAGCTTTGTGCCACTGTCATGGTGCTAAATTATTAACTACAGATATAATATTTAAGATATTTCAATGTTACTCACATTAAAGTAAATCAAATTTTGATAAAAATACATTGACAAATAATAATTTAATTAATCCTTACCGTATTTGTTCCATCTACTAGTTCTGGCTGGCGACCAAATGTAAAATCTTTTTTTCCAGAAAAAACCTCAAAGATTAATTTTCCATTAAACACTGCAATTTTCGGTTTAAACCTTTGTAGCTTTTCAAGAAGAATTTGACTTCCTAAAATAAAATCACAATTACATAACTTTTTAAGTAAAGTTAACATTAAATTATTAGCCACAGTTTATTGTACACTAAACGAAGGTAAAATGCTGTAATATTAATAATTATAATAACTGAAGAATTTTGAATAGCTTGAAAGTAATTAGCATACTTAATAGTAAATTATTTTTATCACAATATATATGTCAAAAAAAGTTATCATTCTGTGTAAAAACTAAATCCTATATTTGTGCTAGTACACAAACATGAAATAATATTTTTAATATTGATTTAATTTAAAATATGTTTGGGGAGTTCATCAGCCAGTTATGTAAGTACAAAACTTATATTATGATCATACTAAATTTACTTTAGTTTTGATTGTATTGTACAGTTAAAAATTACCAATAGATTGTAAAAAGCATAATAATCTAAACATTTACTGTAAATTTAACTCTAAAATAATGGTAAAATAATTTTTATGTGTAAAGAATTCTAACTGAAATAGTAAAATATTTTTTCAAAAAGCCATGGCTTAAAAATATATGTAATACATTGTTTGAAAAAGTATAGATAACAAACCTTCTTTGATTTCTTTTCGCGTAAGATCTGCACTTCCTTTTGTGGCCCGTTCTACCATATTGGTAAAACCTATACCATTTTGAAGTAGCTTATAATCATCATCAGCTGTCATTGGTTCTGGTGTTAAACCAGCCAGGTATAAACATTTCCCTATAATTAAAAACACATGGAACAATAAATAACAGATAGTTTTACAAAAAACATTATCATATGAAGATCATTAGCGGTCCATAATATACCAAAAGAAATAAACAAACTAAACAAATTATAGTTTCAATGTTTCTACCTAAAATACTGAGGCGTAAGTTGTGCTATTAAAGTTTACTTATAACAATAAACAAATTAAAACATATACTATACATGTTTGCTTTTTTTTGAAAGATGAACGAAAAGTCACAGTATTTTAAATATGTGTGCAAATACCTAGATATACTTTTTACAGTTAACTAAGAAAAAATCAATACCTACATATTGAATTCAATATATTATTTTGTATGTATTATAGGTAGAACCTTAAAATACTAATTTTACTTTTATTATCATAATTAAAACAAAGAATGTTTATTAATTGGATAAAAATACTAACAAAAATGATTTCCAGGCCCTGCATAATGATGTCCTTTATAAGCTGCAAACAGACCAGGGTTGATACCAATCTGAAAATAAAATTTAATACAATGAATTTAATTTAAAATAAAGAATACTATACACAGTTATATTACAAATTTAAAACAAGTTTGACACAACAGTGCATCTATTATATAATATTTTATATCATATTTTCCTATTAACATGATGCAAATTTATTAGACAAACAAAAAAAATGGCAATGAAATAAATACTTACAATTACAATATCCAAATTATTGGTTAAATGGTCAGGTAAAGTACGTTTTGATACTTCCTCTTCGGACATACCATTAAAACGGTCATGTTTCTTTCTTTCTTTATAAGCTTTGGTAGAGTTCAACAACTTATCCTTTGGCAACATATGTTGCATTAATCCAAATTGATCAGGGTTTAAGCATTGCAATCTAGAAATGGTAATTTATTTTTTAATAATAGTATATGTTTAAATCACAGATTAACTTACCCCATCTGATCTTCAGGTTTAAATTTTTTCTTCCTGCCTCGCTTTTTGGGCATATGTTGCAACATCATTTCTTCAGTATATTGCATATTTTGTTGGCTGTGATGTTGCATTTCTTCATCCACAAAACTATACGGATCATCAGGCATTTCATACTTTATCTGGTGTTGCTGCATATTATTAATTTGATGATGATGATGCGGATGAGCATGGTGATGCGGATGCAAGTGTGGATTCATATGGTGATGCTGCTGTTGTTGTTGGTGGTGATGCATCTGCGGTAACTGGTTCATAATATTGTTATGGTGCTGAGCTGCTGCAGCTGCAGCTGCAACAGCTACTGCGGCAGAATGTTTGGCTGCGGCTTGTTCAGCATCGGTACCACCACCACTTGTTTCATATCCATCATCTGCACAAGTGGTTTCTTGTTTTACTGACGAAGGTGGTTGAAGTCCATTGTTATCACAATTACCATAATTGTTAGACCTGTCAACAAAACAAAATTTAAATGTTTGAACATAAGACGGTAGATTTAAATACCATGATAATTGGAAAACATAAATAAATTTACTCGATAGTTTAAACTACCAATATGCACAACTTTTGCGGATCGCGGATTTTAAACTCTAAATCGCAGAATTGGAAACTATTTACAAATTAAAAATGTAAGAACGGAAAAAAGAATTATACATAATCATATACATTAAGTTTTTATTCCCTTTTAAGTAAAACCACACAACTATAACTGTGGTCTGTAATTTTATGCATTTAATACTTAAAATACTACATAACGATATGATACACACAGAGTTGAAATGATAATGATATAATTATAATTAATCATTAAAGTGGGCTGAGGCTCTTCATTAAACAAGATTAGATCCTGATGGCCGAAAAAAAAAAAAATTTCAAACTGTTACTTAACACTGAATTAATTAGCTGGAAATTCAAAGTACTTAATTAATATTGTTTATCTATACACAAAAAACCGATAAGACTTTTTATTTTTTTATCAATATTTTTAACTCATTCGAATTTAATTAGGTACACAAACACAACAACTTTTACACAAGGTTGGTGGTATTATAAAAGTGTAAAATCTAATAATCATATACTATTTAAGTCGGGTTACAACTACCTAACGAGGTAATTAATAGACATTGTAAAATTAATGTTCATTTGAATAATTCAACTGTGAACAAAAAATGGATAGCAGGTATGAAATTCGTTTGATATATTTTTTTGAACAATAAATAACTTTTCGATCTTATATAGCATTAAAAATGACCTACTTGCAACTAGTTAAATCTTATAATGGCATTGAAAGTCGTTTTTTGCAACAAGATGCATTATTTCTATCTACCACCGGTGGTACTCAATCGCGAACATCCGGAAAATTCAGTAGATCTTTAAGAACGTTTTTTCGTTTTACATATCAACAACAACAATATTACGTTTGAGATAATTAAACGTTTTTCCTGTTTTCCAACACTTCCTCCTCTTTACTTTTGAGTACCTATATGGATGTTAAGTTTTTATCACCCGTCTTGTGAAAACTATCGGACGTCGTGCGATATTTTTTTTTATTCGAGAACGTAATTGATCGTAAATATTATAAGCGTTTGTTTTGATTAAATTCCCCGAACGACACTCGGGGATTACTACGGGCGATTTTTAACGATGCGCACGAGTGCAAACCGAATGGAATTTACCTCCTCAAAATATTATGATTGTACGCGCGCGTATAAAAATTATACACTTTTATCCTCCCCTCTTAAAAACAACTTTTGGCGCAATGACAAAACTGTTGGGTAACGGAAAAAATTATTAAACTCGATATTGCGACACTACGCTGCTAATAATAATAATAATAATACGTGTTTTACACACAACGGTGTTTCGATATCGAATGAGAAATTCAATAAATGCAATAATACGCGCGCACTGCAGCAGTGTGTTGTTGTTGTAGTAAAAGTTTTAACGCGTTTGCAGACGGAGGATGATATCAATGGGACTTGTTAAGACGGAATTCGCCGAACGAATAAACTGAAAACAATGGGCCGTCTACCGGAGTGAGCAAAGTTTCGCGAGTGTTAAACACGTTCGCAGAACGTTTTCGAACGTTCCAAGAACCATTACCATAATATTACTATTATTGTTACGATTCGTATCGCGGGGTTACAACACACAAACGTCTGTCGTTTTATTTTTGTCATTTTATTTCGCGTTTTTGCACCCACTTATTACTTCGAAACTTTATACCAAACATTTTTTGTTTTACACATAAAAAAAAAAAACCCCATCGCGGCGGCGGCGGCGGCTGCGGCGGCGGCGGCGGCGACGACGTAGAATAAGAAAGAGGGGGTGGAGATTAGCGAACTGGGTGTACTACGCGCGCACGAGACACCACGACAGCGCCGAGGGTGGCGGCGGCGCGCGGGCAGGGTGTATTGATTTATGATTCCAGCCAACAACAGGCAACCTGGTCAGGGTACACGCGGCACCGGCATCGGGGCAGGGTTGCTGCTGCGGGGACCGAGAGCGGGTCGTAAAGAACCGAACGCTCCGGGGATTAATGGTCGTTGAACTTGTTTTTACGGCACGGGGGAGGGCACGAACGGGGGCCCGCTCGCTCCATCGCCAGATACCTCTCCTCTCTGTACTAATAGACTGTAATAACACCGACAATAAAACAATAACAATAATAATAATAATATTACGATTGCCATTGCGATTTCGTGTATCGCGGTAAAATTAATATTATTATTATTATTATTAAATCGTTCCAAAGCGCCCCGAACATTTTTTTTTTCGCCCGGCGTTTGTACACGCGTACACAAAAGTTATACCTACGTAAAAAAACGTGTCAAACGCCTATGTCTGTGACGCGAGAAGAAGACATACGTACAAACGAACTCGAATAATTCGTCGTTGTAAAAAAAATTATGAACAATGCGATAACAAATTTGGGTACGATTCGTCTTAGTACGGTATATATATATATCAATCGATCGTTCACTATAGAACAACGAACTTTATTAATGTCTGATACTACGGCAGTTATTATAGGAGGGAGTGTAATCGAACAAAAAAAAAAAAACAAAGTTTTAAAACGAATAAAAATCTATAGACGAGTGTTGTCATTTCAAAAACAGCTTCGGGACATTTTTATCAACGGTATAATACACTTGTCGTCGTCGGGAAAGTTCAAAACTTTTTACGAAACGTGTATATATGTATATGCTCGAATAAATGTTATACACACATTATGTTACCTAAAACGCACCATGTACACAACAGTTGATATACTTACAATAATAACTCGTTAACTGTTTTGATAAATGGCGCGAATATGAAGGTATTTTATTACACAAAAATAATGCGAGACATATTAATTACCGTGGCGCATATTTTATTTCAAAATCCAAAATGATAAATTAACTGCATCAGGGTTCAATAGCACTATAGTAGCGAAAGAAAAACAATTAAAATTACCAAGTAACGTGCAAAACTTTTACTAAGTACTTTTATTACCTTGTTTGTTTTAGCATTTTTAATGTTATTTAAAAACTACTCCAACGTGAACATCTCGGTGAAAATGGTGTTAAATGTGTACTACTATACAAGTATATCGAGATAAACGCCAATTCAAAAAACGGTTTAGAGAGCAGCGAGCGGAGTAGGTCACAGCTTTGCGTAGGCCACTGGTTTTGGATGTAATATAAATGTATAAAATAAAATTTGATTGTCTTAAGAGTAAGCTACAAAGTATACTGTGTGTTGTAAAAGTGTTGATTTTATTTCAAAACTAACAGTTATAAATGTTCGTGTACCTAGTGACCAAATAGTATAAATTTAAAATCTAAAAAAAAATATCATCGCAGACAGAATAACCAAACAGAAATTTTCAAACCCAAACGAGTAGGAGCTGGTAATTTAACTTTCTATTTTCAGAGCATGACAAAAGTGACCGGAAATTTTTGGGATTTCGTTCGATTATCACAACGCATAAAAATTTGTAATCATTTTTAGACAATTATTATATTTGAGGAATTATCACGAACTCAGTGTCAACTGCGCGTAATACACACTGAGTAGTTTAATAATATTTTTCCATTTTGGTTTTTAGTGTTTAAGTATGTCGGAGCCTCGAGTCATCTTGTCAGAATTTTTCAGAATAATATCGTACGTGCGTTGAACACAAAGTGCTTAAATTTAAAAACTTAACTCATTTTCCAATTTTCAATGAATGTAAAAATATTTTTTTATCCCATACGTACAGAGTTCTCGAGCTTGTAACAATATATTTTCAGACCTCATTAATACATATATAATTTTTTTTATTAAACAAAAAAAAAATACCGAGAAAAAAACTTCAGACCGAAATCGATTGAAAAAATTATATTATGAATCACGTTCCACCCCACCGATGGGTATAGCGAAAGTCTAAAATTGATCAAAAATAAAATGAAATTCGTTCGCCGTAAATTTTTAATTTTTCGTGTATAGGTTTACAGCTGGTAACTTCTCGAAAAGTTCTCGAAAACTAACTCGTACTTGTTCCGTGTTCCGTAAACATGAGTGTAGATCATTTTTACAAAAATTATCGTGGTTTCGATAAAAAAAAAGTCGTGTAAATTCTGACTTAGACTAAAACTCATAAATTATTATGTTACCGGGAAAACGACAGCTGTAATTGAAAACATTAAGTTTTCGAAGCCACCAGCATTTTTTTCGACTACACCGCGCGTACAAACTACACGCGGGCGACATGACAAAATAATTGTATTCGCTACATTTTTTTTTTTTCGATCGCTGTTAAACAACGATGTATGTGTATATTGGGAATTCGGCGAACGGCCTGCACACGCGGCGAAACATCCGTTGACAAACTGCTGTTGGCCGGAGACATGACATTGCCCGCATATGGGTGGTGAACGTTATTTATTTTATACCTTCAGACTGTCAATAATAACTTTATTAATTGTATCGTCGTATTATTATTATTATTGTTATTTACGTCAGAAAACGCGCAACGTGTTATACGCACACGAACATGTAGTTTAAAATCATCCCCGCAGCCGGCGGTGTTATAATCGAGGAAGCGTATTGATTAATTTTTTTTTTTTTTTTCGAAAGCTCTGCATAGGGTACCCTACGGCGGCGTTCGGTCCTATATACTTTTCGGTGGCGGGGCCGGGGTTAGTTTCCATGGTCCCCACCACCGCCGCCGCCGCCGCTCGAAAAATCCGGAACATCGAGCGACATCCTGTACACACATACACGTTTGCAAATACATATATATACATGAATATCTACACACACACACACACACACACACACACACACACACATTGCACACAGTAAATGCACACACGCACACGCACACGTACACACGTACACACCACGCACACACACACACATACACACACACACATACACGCACACACACACAGTAAATACATACATTACACAAACGCGCGCACGAACGGCGTTTTGTGCTACGTCGTCGACGAGAAACGCTAAAACTGTGTACACACTGCGCGCACAGCCACCGAAAACCGCATTACCATAACATCATCATGGCGGAGAATATTATACCCACGTAATAATGCTGCTGCTGCTGCTGCTGACACTATATTATAATACGTTAGAACACGGGACGAATTTATTTCGCTAATTTTCGTTTAATTGATTGTGGGCAGGGTTCTCCCCCTAGGCAAAAACTTACAAAAAACTATTGTGAAATGAGTATACGCTAAATACGCTAAGTACTTAAGTAAAAGTAACAAACTAATTCATGTTTTTAAATAAACTAAGAACGAATAATTTATTAAAAATGCATTCACTACGCCTTTCTTCGCGTGTAGTCTTATATCAATATATAACGTCATGTCTGTTGTTTATGTAAAACAACAACGCTGTTAAATTTACATTTTTAAACGTCGGTATATTTACTATCTACAAATTCACATAATTGGAGCGAGTAAAACTAACATAAAAAAAAAAAAATATAGAATTTAACACGATTTTAGCTGCTAGAACTTTGGAATGACCGAATCTATCGCATATGATACTTAAAAAAGAGAGGTTTTCTGTGTAGGTTTTTTTCACTAACCCCCCCGGGGTAAATTTGAAGGGGCGCGCTAAAATATTTTGTAAAAAAAAAATGAAGGGGTCCTTCCGTCCCCCTCAATTTGATGAGCAGCGTACCAATAATATACGGTCCACGTTTTGACGAGGACGGTAAAAATAAATGCAAACGTTTGTTTAAAAACCTTTTCTCCGGAGTCTAGTTATGCATTTTATTACTCTAGATATATAGATATGATGCACGCGGTATAGTGGTGAAACAAAACGAAACGTAATAATTAATGGCAGTTTAGCCACTATTCCGACGCGTTCACGTACTATATACCTATACTAACCATTAAGCGTGTTCGGAGACTCCGCCGCAGAGAACTTTTCGCAAAATATTAACCTGCACGTGATGTACACACTTAAATTTTACAAGTCTGTGCTTTCGTGTTTAAAAACTTTAAAACTATTCTTCGAACACGCATCCACAGCTGCTATATAAACTTACCAAGTGGTTCATTGATACGATTCCAAATCGAGCTACAAGTTAATAATACGTATATAACGAAATATATAGAAAACCTATATAGGTATAAATGGTAAATAAAGATTAGATAATATTATGCACCGGCCGGTCGTTACGCAAGCCTTTTTGCGTCTCCAGCCTCCAGTCTTTTTAGTGGACGCTGACTACGTAGCAAACAGTATGCAGCACAATCGACTTTGGACCAGTAAGTTATGTAATTTATCAACTCTGAATATATCTGCAATGATTGTGTACTCACGCCTTATTTTAATATTTTATGTAACTGTGTATGGTGCGAGTAACAGTCGTTATAAAAACATCGAGTTATAACAATAAGAGTGTATATTACGGTGATTGTAGTACTTCGAATTTCGTAAAAATTTGTTGATAAATTAAGTTATAGTAGAACATAAATAAACAAATTTGTGACAGTTTGAAATCAAATTTCACTCCGGCATTTGAAAATAAATACAGTACCGTATCGTATCTTTGTTACAGCGCAGATAGTTATTAAGTCGTGTTTTACGGATATTTACTCATATACAATGAATTCAGAGTTGTATAAAATAATATCGCGTTGTAAAATTGGTACGGTTTTAGACATTATATTATGAGAAATCAAAGATAAAAAAAGGTACATTTTAAAAACTTTGAATAATACTACAATACGAGTGATAACTTAAGCAGCCAAATGATTTATAGATTTTAGATGTTGAATGTACTTTGCCTAATTTGGCTTCTTAATATAAAAATAGCCGCAACCGTTTTATTTAAGAATTTTTGCTTTTTATTTCAAAGTAATAATATTATACGTAGTATACTATAAAGACAAACATTACAGAGGGAAAATTTTTGAGGATACGCGATCCTTAAAAATTAAAAAAAAAAAACTTTTTGATAGGTTCTGGTTTTGGTTTGTACAAACAAACTACGGATTATGGCCACGGATTACTGTAAATAACAAAATAAATTAATATCAGCTCTAATAATAATAAATCGAATATTATATTAAATAAAATATTATACATTTTAATATTGCTATGTATTGCAACTTGTAATTAGATTAAAAATATTTCAAGTAAAAATGTTTTATCTATTTATTTACATACCACTGTAGACGTTTTGTCAACAGGAACTTGGCAAAATTGAAGGTCTAATAATTAATTCTTCATCGGCAGAAGAGGTTTAAAGTTTAATATTTGAATATTTCCCAAAAAAACAAAGAATATATTAAAGATGAAATTTAAATTGGCGGTACAACACAGATATCTCTACACTTACAACAGCTATGTCTTATCAAATTTATAATATTCCATACGCCATTATTTTTGCTTCACGTCGACCACAAACGAGAATTATTTTTTTGGTTATGTATAAAATCACAATCGTTCAAAAGGAATGAAAAAGATTGTATACATAAAAATCGATTCACAATAAAAACCTATGAAAAATAACAATTTTGCATACGAGTTTAGAGTAAATCTATAGTAAAAATCGTAAAATTTTTCTCGCGGGTTGCATTACTTAAAAATCGACGAAAACTGAATACACAGGTAAAATTTTTTTCCACCGGGCGTAACTGTTATCTTTAAAAATAGTAATCGGTATTTTTAATTTTTAACTAGTCTGTATTGAGATCTTTTTTAAATTTGGAAGTGTCCAATTTGGAGCACATCCAACCGTCCATCAAAAGGTGTGTCTGCAGCTGCAACGAGTCTTTTCTTTTCGATCCCATAATTAAAACGTATTATTATAATTGGTAACCACATGTAGGTAACATCGAGTCTGAGCGCAGAAACCCAATACGCGTGGCCAGTAGAATTCGAAATTTTCAAATCTGAAGGAATCGTCCACAATTTGCAATCGAAGCAAAAAGCAAAGTTCATGACTACCTATGTATATAAAAGATATCTATTATAGTACCTACCCGTGTTATAAGAAAACAACAATGCGTGAAAAATGAGAAGGAAAAAATTCCGATTTATTTTACCGAAATTCATACGAGACCTTTGTTGTTTAGTCCTGCACGCCACCACGGACAAACACCGTGTGCAGGGTGAATATGGACAAAGCCGAACTATCGTTGTGCAAAACTTGCAAGTACAATCGTATAGGCGCACGCAGTTTGATAAGCTGAAATTATTTTTAATTTTTTCTCGCTATTTTGTATTAATTAAGAAGCTCCACCTGAGATTAGTAGGATGTCCTGTGTATTTTTTTTTTAAAAAAAGTTGGTTGAACGGGCTTAGCCCTTTCTAGTCCACCCCGAATTGCGCCGACGAGTAAAATATAATTTACATAATATACACGAGTACAGTTTTCATACGCATACATTGTGCGTCGTGTGATGATAAATGTTAAAATAATATTATACACGTTTAGTGGTGTGCGTTCGCCAGTTTTATGTACAATTGAAAAAAATTTTCCCTACAAACAACGACTCGGTAAGCTCGACAAAGTGGGTATGCCTGCGGAGCACCTAGTTCGCAAGTCGCATGCGCAAGTATGTACACGTACTACGTGTATATGTTAATCAATGTACACACACTACGCCAACAAACCACAAGACATATTATTTTAACGTCGTAGCGACGCGTCTAATGTTTCTTTACAATATTATACACACGTCTCTTACACGTATATTTTTGCCGGCGTCAGGGGCGGCATCGTACCCTCTCCTCAACCCCTCCCCCCTCAGAACGGAGAAAAAAACCACAGAATGGACAGGTGCGCAGGCGCTATTTTTATGTGTCGTATAGCACGCACGTTTTGTGCAAAAGCAAAATGCAAGTGTGCGCACATTAATTTGACACTAATTTTTAAAATAGTAGGTACTATAGCGGTGAAAGATTTTTTTGAAAATTGTTTTGATTCAAAGGTCGTAAAAAATGTTAGAAGTACATGGTATAAATTATTAAATTATATCAATATTAACAGTACTTGTACTATTTTGTTGATAGTTTCTTGAGTTTTTGTAATTTCTTGGTTTACGTTTTTATTATTTTTGTACTCGTTGCCTCAAAACTGGCTACTCAAACAGCAGTAACAGTAACGAATGTTACGTATGTTCCCTAGAGTAATTAATTTCAAAAAGTAAAAATTTTCCGTACAATAATAATACAAAATAACTTGATAATTTAAATATTATTTCTATAATAACAAATTGATGATTTTTAAAAGGCGAAAATCAAATAGCAAAAAAATTAAGGTCACAAATGTATGATGTTCAATTAAGATTTGTTTTACAAGTAAAAAAAAATTTGTTCTTTCTTACATTTCTAGTAGCCAATTTAAAAACCCCGATCTAACAACTAACGATACTACTCATCAAATCCCTCAGTTTTCACCAATTTAGATTTGTTGTAGCAAAATCTATAAAAAAAAAAAATAGCCCCTAGACGTACATAGACAGGCGTACAAAATAACTATTTTCCTTCATAAATAACCATAATATACCAAAATAACCCTAATCTAACCAAAATATAGAAGGATTGATTACTGATGGCAAACAAAATATGTTAATTTTTAAACTTTCACATTTTTTCACTAATTTTTCACAAGCTGAAGGTGAACTATGCTGCCCTCCCCCAGACATATCTCTCGAAATACCCTAACCGACGAGTATACACTATATTCATTATTAGATTTACCGAAGCGAAAAAAAACTTGAAAAAAATGATAAAACTAGCGTTTAGAATTTGGCTCGGACTTTTTTTATAAATGATCGCGGTTTTTCTTGAAACGTACACCTATAGTTACACAATATAAAACGCTTAAAGTTTTAATACGAAAGTTAGCGAAATCGAGTACTTTGTAAACGAATACCCCGCGAAGGATAACATTCGATATCGAATTTAATGACTATAATTTAAATTTGTTTTAAAACAAGCTGCTATTTACAGTAGGTATAGCGCGAGGTAGGTTGGTATAGCGTAATGAATTTTATATTATTAAAACGCGTTTTTCCCCATTATTTTCAACCAATAGGAAACTCAAAACAAACAGAACAAAAATTTTCGTATAAAATTGACGGATTGTGGTTTAGTTGAAACACGTGTATGTTTACGAACTCTAATAATACACTACTTACAAAGAAAATAATTTTTTTAAGGATTGCCGAGTAAATAGTTAGTTCTATAAGTCAACTAACCTAACGTTTTTACAAGATTTTTAATGACGTTTTTTTTTTTTTTACAATCAAACGTGACACTACTAAACAGTGCACATGTTTTAGTTGAAACACTTATTTTTTAGAACTATTTTGTTTTGTTTACGTACAAAAAAATCAAATAGTTCAACGTGTTTAGTTTCAAATATATAGGCGAGTGTACGGCACAGGTACCTACACTGACTATTCTATTAAAGTAGTATGAGTAAATAATATAGGTAACAATCTGGATATGATTTAGTTATACCTTTATCAGTAAATTATTATGCTTGTAAGTTACATGCATAGGTAGGTCATAACTCATAAGTCAAAAAAGTATAAAAGAAGGGTTTTCTGAATTTAGAATTTGTTTTTCAATTTTTTAATATATCTTAAGAAAATAATCAAACAGCTGTTGTAAACTTATGGTTAGGTACATGTTTTATTACGCATAGTTAATGGTATTAAATTGATTTTGAAGATTGTACAACCTATAAACTTAAAAAGTATTATTATTTTGCAGTAGGTATATTTGATTTACAATCAGAATTACCATATCAAATACCCATATCAAATTTTGGGAAGTATGTGATTTAAAATCATATTATAATTTCAAGAAAAAAGTAGTTTTCACAGTGTTTTGAAGCTAGTACAGAAATAAAAGTTGATTATCGAATGAAATTTTAGTAAACAACAAACTTAATAAGTAGAAATACTTTGGAATGAATTGTAAGTATAATTTAAGAAAGAACTTATTAAACTCTATTTTTAAACAGGTAACATATCTAGACAGTTCAATTCATAAAATTAATTTACAGACCTAAATCTTTACTTGGACGTTTATAACACATTGAAAACAGAAAATTTAATCATATTTTCAACATTAAGTAGTAAGAGATTATCAAAAGTAGGTATTTTAGTTAGAGTTTTAATATTAAGCATACAACAGGTACTCAATATATTTATTATACTCAATGTATTTTGCAGGAATGTATTTAATAATTACTCAAGTGATTTGATGTATAATGCTAACTTAAACTTATTAATTAGTAGGTACTTAATTAGGTACACTACAAAAGTCATAATTATACCTAGGTATTTGTGTACTCTTTTAAGTTTATAATAGTAGTAAATATCAACACCAGTACTATTATAGTCTATAAATATATACATTAAATAACATATATTAATAATATTAAACGCATAACTTAAAGAGTAATCACTTAACTTTCTGGTTTGTAAGACAAATATAAAGAACATTGTAAAATGATAACAATAATTGTTTCAAAAGAAATTAAGGTACCTATGGTTTATTTAAATATTTGTAGTAACTCAGGTATTATAGGTAAATAGGTACTTGTTACAAATGACTAAGCAGTAAGTGGTTAAAAATCATAACTACATTTGACAAACAAATAAGTGCATCAAAAACACAAAATTATGACTTTAATCTTTTCAAGTTTCAATAAGCCCCCATTAAAATATGGTGAATAAACACAAACCAATTAATTTAAGTGAATTTTTGCATTATATTTGTATACTTGTACGCATTTATTAAAAAATCTGGACCTACTCAACACATTGAAGACTACTGAAGCAAACCTGTGTTAAAAACATAATTATTTTACATAATAAAAAAAGTGTGATTAAAAAACTAAGTGAAACATTTAAAAATAATAAAGAATAAAATCCATTAGTAGTTTTCACATTTTGTTCAGTTTATTTTATGGCAGTCAACAATAAGGCAAGCTCAAAAACTAAGGAACTGAAAGTATTTATTAATAATAACTCTTGAATATATATGACGTATACTACCCATTTTACCTAAATTTATGAAGTTAGAGAATTAGAAACTATTTAAAAAATTATAACTCGTATTAATTATATGCGCTTAGATAAACTACACACATACCAGTGTATGTAACTGTTGTACAGTAAGTACAACATGGTTGATGGTACCTATACGTACACTTTATATAGATTCAAATAAATTATTTCTCTCTCACTCAAAATAAATTTTTTATTACTCCATATACAAGGTAATGAGAAAAAAATATGCATTTTACTATCGATGTATATTACCTAATTACTAAATTACATGTATATTTCAGAGGCATTAAGACAATTATGATAACTATTTATTTTGTTTTATATACTTATGTATGTAAAAGAAACAAAAAAAAAATGATGTTTTTATCTTGTACAGGTACAACTGAAAATCTTAATATCAATTATAACTCGAATTATAATGATGTATAATTGACTTATTTATTTTGTAAATAGTATTTTTACTTAGTTTGAACTAATACGATACTTAAAACATTATAGTTTAAGTCATTCCACGAATCGAATACTTAACTTTTTGGTACTTTTTTTTTACATTTTTTACCAACCAATTTCTAGCAAAAAAAATAAATATTATCCTTAATTTTTTTTTTTTACTACATATTAGTCACCTCGATACCTACCTACTGACCTAAAATCACAATAGGTAATGGTTTTACTTCACGATATGGCGCACTTGAAAAACAAACACTTTTCTAACACTTATCGGGTATGTTTTCTTTGAGATTTTCTTCTTATTACCGCAATTTTTTGATAGATTACTCCTGCGTAATACATATTTTCTATTTTTACATTTTTTATCTGCTTTATTTTAGATTGTAGGAGCATTCAAGACTTCATTTATTAAATAAAACCAGGGTCGACGAAATATTTTACAAGTATTAAATCGAGTATCAAATTATAATAAACTAATCCGAGATTAAAATTTTTTTTTTAAGATTTTAACTACCTATCTTGATGGTACTCAAAGCCGACCTTAATACATAAAATGAGACGAGTAGTATAACTGTTTCATTAAATTGGGTAAACATTTAAATTTGAAAAATCGATTAAACAAAACTTCTACACTACCTAACCACTACTCTATACTCGAATATCCATCCGCCAATATGTTTCTTTTTGCTAACTGAATGCATTTAAGTTATTAACTACTCACTGTATTTTAAAACATATTTTAAACTCTCGTTTTTACCGCGATCCATTTTTCTTTTAATATGTTTTACGTACTTAAGTTATTTTACGTTGCAAAACACGCTTCTAATAATATCGACTATTTATACTTTTCAACAAATAGTTTTATTAATAATCTCGTTAATAACTTTTAAAAATGAAAATGTAATACGCAACACAGTCCAAATTACACGATAATTATGACGAAAACGTCAAGTTTACTAGTAAATTTAGACGGCCAGATAGTTGGCAGCTGAAACGAAAGTGCGATTGCCATCTAGAGGGTTGATAAGTAATTAGAGAATACCCGACGGTCTCACATGACCGACTCCACCCGTTAGGATAGACACGTTAAAAAAAAAAAAAACTAAGCAAATGAGAGCGCTTGAGAGTTGCGTATCTGTTCTAAGTAAAAAAAAAACAC